>CM052360.1:25058488-25727599 GCA_028551475.1 Casuarina equisetifolia
TGCAGCAATTAACTGGGGCACTTACTTAAACATGTTGATGCAGTTTATCCAAATTAACCCTATTGTTGTTTCTATGGAGTTGTTTGATTATTTTTTCTGTTCTCTTTGATATTCGAAAGCATTTTTGATCGTTTAAGATTCTCGGGCTTTTAGTTGTAGCTGGAAATGCTGATGTATCATTTTTTAATTGTATTTATGAAATTTAAATGCTTTAAGTAAAACTTTCATAAGTTACAATTGGAAGTTATGATGTTTATCAGAGGCAACCTCATTGTGAAAAGACAGTCACTGCTTCCCCGAGTACTTTCGGTGACAGAAGCTGCAGCAGTTTGTAGAAAACCCTTTAAACCTCCATGCTCTAATGGCTATTGTGAGAGGAACGAACAGCTTGCACGACGTCTTTCGGTTCGCAAACGGTTTGTCCCCTGGGGCTCTTTAGGGCCAGTATTGGTTCCAATTACGAACAGACTGAACATCCCAGGCATTGCAGAGAAGGATACAGAGGAAGAGAATGTAACTCTGCCACCTGGAATTGAGCCTTTGGTATTGTGGCAGCCTGAAGAATCTGAGGATGGGGCTGCAAATTTGGTACAAATAGAAGTTGACCCATTGCTTGTTCGTTTTCTTAGACCCCATCAAAGGTAATGCCTATGATACTAAATCTAAAATATCATATATGGGGCAGTTTATATGGAGAGCTTTTCCTTTTAGTTTTGTGTATGTAAATCTAAATACACAATTCCTCATGTAGATAACTGTAAGTAGAATCTTTGTTTATTTTGACTTAGCTGCATTTAAACATCTATAGCAATTGAATGTTTAAATGACATAGGTTTCCAGTAAATTTGTATCATGTTTTCAATTGGTTATGGTTTCTTGTAAATGATGAGAAATTTATTTTACTTTGATTGCAGAGAAGGGGTTCGGTTTATGTTTGAATGTGTTTCGGGATTATGTGGCACAGAAAAGTTTTTTGGATGCATTCTTGCTGATGATATGGGGTGAATATCTCTTTTCTTGATCCCCTTTTTATCCTTTTATTCTACGTATATAACAGGCCATGTAGTGTCTGCTACATTCTAGTCACTTCATTAATTTTTGATATTTGCAGTTTGGGAAAGACGTTGCAGTCAATCACTTTACTGTATACTCTTCTTCGTCAAGGGTTTGATGGGAAGCCAACGGTTAAAAAGGCTATCATTGTCACCCCTACCAGTCTAGTAAGCAACTGGGAGGCTGAAATCGAGAAGTGGGTTGGAGAAAGAGTTCAACTTGTTTCTCTTTGTGAAAGCACCAGAGATGATGTTTTCTATGGTATTGACAAATTCACAGATCCCCGAAGTCCCCTACAGGTAACCTATGCGATTATTTATGAAATTATCTTGAAAAATTTATTATTCAACAATACCTTTGCAGGTGCTAATTGTTTCGTATGAGACATTCCGGATGCATTCATCAAAATTCAGCCATAGCGAATCTTGTGACCTTCTCATATGTGATGAGGCTCACCGGCTGAAAAATGATCAGACATTAACAAATCGGGTATATCATATGTAGAAGTTATATTTTTGTTATTCTATTTTTGATCTAGATGCCAAGTTTTTATCTTTAAACTACCAACAACATTTCTGTGGATCAGGCATTAGCATCTCTCCCATGCAAGCGCCGAGTGTTGTTGTCTGGAACACCAATGCAGGTAAAAGGATCTTCCACATGCTTCTCTTAGATCATGATTTATTGCTTGTTCCTGCGTCATAATTGTCTCTCAATGCATATTCTTGCAGAATGACCTGGAAGAGTTCTTTGCAATGGTTAATTTTACCAATCCTGGGATATTGGGTGATGTTGCATATTTTCGTCGTTACTATGAGGTGATTTGGTTGCTTTGCTTTTCTGCATTATTCATGGTTGTTGAGGATGAATTTATAGCATTGTGTTGTGTACATCAATCTTTTCACCTATTTGAGGTATTTTTCGTATGTTATCATTTTCCTCCCTTTCACTTTGACCGGGGCATATGGGATGCCTTACTGGTTTCTATAAGTATCTGTCCTGGAAATTGCTATTGTTCCTTACCAGTATGAATCTGAAAACACAAGTTTGCACCTCACTATTATGCTTACTCTTCAAATGATAATGGTGTACTCTAAGTAGTCTTACTTTTCTTATTCATTTATGTATAACTCCTCTTCCTTTTTCCCTTTTCAATAACTGGAAACTGAAAAACATAAATATTGTGAAGGCTCCTATCATATGTGGAAGAGAACCTACCGCTACTGAGGAAGAGAAGAAGCTAGGTGCTGAGCGCGCTGCAGAACTAAGTGCAAAGGTTAATCAGGTACTGTTTCCTAGTTTGCACGTGAACTGTAGAAGTCCACTCACTTAATGATAGAAGGTAGTGTCCCCTTGGCTTAGTGGTAAGCTAAAGAGCTCCTAGCCTGTGAGTCCATCAGATCAAGGGTTTGACAACCCCCTCCCCCTCCACCGTGTGCATTTATTAAAAAAAAAATTGAAAGAGTTGTATCAGGATATTTCACTATGCTGGCCATAGAAATCTGACGTTCAGGGTTGATAGTGGAAGATGGAACTAGGAGGAGTTGTATTAGGATCTCACACTATTCTGGTTGTAGAAATCTGATGTTCAGGTTGATAGTGGAATATTGAGTAGAAAGTGTTGTATCAGGATCTTTCACGACTGTGGTCCTAGAAATCGGACATTCAGGTTTGATAGTGGAAGCATTGAACTCTATGGGACTGGTGAATAGCTGATATAGATGTTCAATTAGAATACATCTGTATATTTTTTTTTTCTCAGTTAGCTCACTACCGTCTATTTGCAGTTTATACTGAGGAGGACTAATGCATTATTATCGAATCACCTGCCACCAAAGGTATGGTACTTGCTTGATCTATATGAAATTTTTTCTTTTAACTGTTTTGTTGCCTTTGTTTTATTGCTGGGCATGGTCATTGTGTTTTACAATATTTATATTTGCATTTGGTTGCTTAATTTATTGTGTAACATACAAATTCCAAGGCATGAGCTGTAATTTTCCTAGTGTTTTCAAGGGATTTAATAATTTGAATCTTGATGTTTTATGGTAAAGAATTTTGTTGAAGATATATTTTTATGGCATTGTGAGGTTTATTATGGAATATGAGTGTAGCAAGTTCACTTCAGGAAGAAAAGTGAGGCAGTTGCTTCTAGTTTCCTCCTTTTTATTTTTTATTTTTAATTTTTTTAATTTACATTTATTTTTTCTAGTGTCAAGATTGGATTTTAGTTGAGTGTAACTTATTTGTATGAGACCGAAAAGGATGCTTTGCTTTCTAAGATTTCATCTTAAGGAAAAAGTGCTCAATCACCCTACCTGAAATTGAGGAATCAACTAGATTTTCCTAACCTTTTTGATATTTAGTATTGGATTCCTAGCAGATATGTGCTTGGATTGTCTGTTCTATAAGTTGTCCTTTGGAAAAATCAGGAAGTGGATACCTTTCAATAAATTACTCAAACAAAGCCCCTTGGGTACTTTTCTTATCTAGTTTGACCAGCCTATTTGACAGGTAGGTAAAATGATTCCAATTTTTTCAACTTATTGATTTGCCTATCTTATGCTTTAAGTTTCAAAAGAATCTTATTACAAGCGTAGGATAGACATTTTCTTCATTTAAATATGCCATTCTTTTTGTTCTGAGATCAACTTATCAAGAGGATTGTGTTTCCCATGATCATCTGCTGCCTAGTTGAACTTCGTGGAATTGATGTAGTTACTGAGCCTTTGTCATCATTATATTAGCAACCAAGTTTCAGGTTTATTCTCAGTATATCGGCAAACATTTTTAACCTTCTCTACAATTATAAACGATGAAGCATAACAACAAGACTAAGATTGATCAGAATGCAGAATACATTATTGTCACGAGCCTACTGAAGAACCTACCAACATCCCTGGCAAGCATGATCAAGTTGAAGCATAATAAAATCACGTTGATTAAAGATGAAATACTAGGGAATGACATACTGCTGCTTATTCTTTGTACTTATAGCATCCATGTCGTGCACTTAACAGTAGTTATATGGTTGGGCATGGTACATGCAAAGGAAAGGAAGAACTTCCAACAAGATTTGCTTAACGAACTTATTTACAGGTCACATGTGATTTGTAATGTGGTTGGTTGATTTTGGATTCCGTGGAGTTCATGTACTTGTTTTTTTTTTTTTTTCTGTGTGAGGTTCTAATGAGGTACTTCATGATATTCCAGTTGGTGGAATCATACTTTTGTTGGACCTCTCCTGAGTGTAGTCATTCATAAGTGCTGATATTGGCAAATCTTTGTGATATTCTGGAAGTTTGATTAGAGTAACCTTTTTACATGTTACCTTTTTTGTCTGTCTGTTCTGTAAATATTCTTATAATCATGGTATTAAAACCTGACTTCTGAAACTATCCTACTTGCAGATGGTTGAAGTTGTTTGTTGCAAGTTGACTCCTCTCCAATCAGACTTATACAACCATTTTATACGATCCAAAAATGTGGGTACTCAATCTTCAGCTTGAAAACAGTGTTTTCTTGAAAGAGGTTATTAACGTTAATAACAAGATGTCTGTTGGGACGTTTTTGATAATTTGTGTAATTTAGGTCAAACGAGCAATTACTGAAGAGATGAGGCAATCAAAGATTTTGGCTTATATAACAGCTCTTAAGAAGTTGTGCAATCATCCAAAGGTATGAGCTATGGAGAGGGAATAAGCTTGCTGCAATGTTGCTTCTTTCAATACCATCCTTATGGACCACTTCTAAGAACAAAAAATGGCAAATATTGAGATGTTTGTGTTTGCGTATCGTTGATCCTTTATGTTTTCTGGACATCTTTTTATTATCTGCAATAAGTAGTTGATCCTTTAAGTCCATTAAAAATGTTGAGATCTGCTTTGAGATCTCAACTGACATGGGTATTGTCAAGTACTCATTAAGTAGATTTTTCCACCTTTTTATTTTATTTTTCCCATTATATGTTCGCTTTCACTTTTAATCCTGGCACTACTTTCATACTCATGGGAGATGATATTATCCTGCAGCTTATCTATGACACTATAAAAAGTGGGAGTCCAGGAACTTCGGGTTTTGAGGACTGTATTCGTTTTTTCCCACCAGAGATGTTCTCCGGAAGGTAATAAAGATTCTTGCTTATATGCTGCTTAGTTGTTATTATACTTGTCTTCTCAACATTTTGGTCTTACACTTTCTTGTTCCTTATTTTCTAGATCTGGATCATGGACTGGTGGTGATGGGTCTTGGGTTGAGTTGTCAGGAAAAATGCATGTCTTAGCACGCTTACTGGGTCATCTGCGTCAGAGGACTGATGATCGTATT
This sequence comes from Casuarina equisetifolia, assembly GCA_028551475.1. Classification (NCBI taxonomy): domain Eukaryota; kingdom Viridiplantae; phylum Streptophyta; class Magnoliopsida; order Fagales; family Casuarinaceae; genus Casuarina; species Casuarina equisetifolia. The sequence goes on from CM052360.1 coordinate 25,063,868, forward strand.
GTTCTTGTGTCAAATTATACTCAGGTAAATAAGATTCTGTTTTAACTCCTTGAAGGATTTATAAGAATGAACTAAGTATAAACCAGTTGTTTGTGCTATTGCCTTTTGTTTCTCAGTTAAGAACACAAAGCTCTTGATATGTTAGTTAATGCTATTTCATCAAGTGGCACATAATTTTTTGTCAACATTAGAGTTGCTGAAGCTAAAATGCAGTTGCCATTGCATAAAACTTCCATAGGAACTACGCTAATATCGTGTCATTATGATGTACTTAACGCACTGCCTTGTAGAATAGACCATAGAATAACATTATATCTTGTGTGGAGATTATTTTTCTGGATTAACAAAGGCATGGATTGAGAATATGTTTTGTTCATATATCTCTATTCAGCTATTTCACTGATAACACTGGAATAACCTCCAACTTCCATTATAAATCAAAGACTGAATTGTAATCGCTGATGACAATTTTTGGTTGAAGTCTGTTCTATTTTCATCCAAGATGTCATTTTCGTTGCAGTTAATATACATGGTTTCCTGCGGTTATTACACATACTTTTTTTGTCATTTTTAGTTATACTTTTCTCAAGGCTTACATTTTTGGGATTTAGGATGTCTGTTTTGGTTCTGTGCACATATTACTTTTTTGGAATTTGGATATTTGTTGATTATAAGAATTGATACCTGAAAAAATTTTATTTTGTTTGAGCAAATTTTTTAGCGCAAATCAACCAACTACCACAACACATGAAATGTAAGCCTATTTTTGTGTAGAATGTCATTGTTAGTCAAACTTTAATCACTAGAGTTTCTCTTGAGGTCATAACAACATAACTGATACATGACTACATTTGCCCATATTGTTTTTGTTAGTCTTTCATGGTCTCAGTTTTCATGATTTTCATGACATCCTCCTGTACAAGAACACTTTATAACTAATATTCCTTTATTTAACCTATTGGTTCTTAAGGTTCGAATCAATTTGAAATCTTTTCCTAGCTTTCTTTACATGCTCTTCAGTTGGTTCTTCATTTTTTGCGAAAATCCTGCCATAGTTGTGTTAGACTTGCGCCTGCCAGAATTCTTGATCTGTTAAAATTGCTTTTGTAATCAAGAAAAATCTTTCTTGAATTACAACCTGATTACAATTTACTCATTGGATAAAGATAGAGTCAATCAATTAGTTAGTAATGTATTCTCCGATAGGACTCAATTTCTTTTCCTAAATTAAAGTGGCTATGATGTCAGACCCTGGACCTCTTTGCTCAATTGTGTCGTGAAAGAAGATACCCATACCTGAGGCTTGATGGAACCACATCAATCAGTAAAAGACAGAAGTTAGTCAACCGCTTCAATGACCCATCGAAGGTATACCATTTCTCACTTCACATATGTATTTGGAAATTTGTGTTTTGTTAGCCTTTTTCTTGCTTTTCTTTTATAGCATGTTAGACTTTTTAATTGATGGGATAACTATAACTGGACGCCTTACAAGGTGAGAGTGTTTCTGAGCCAAAAAGAGAAAAATTATAACTGAAAATTTTGCAGGATGAATTTGTGTTCCTGTTAAGCAGCAAGGCTGGTGGTTGCGGGCTCAACCTGATAGGTGGAAATCGACTAGTCTTGTTTGACCCTGACTGGAATCCTGCGAATGATAAACAAGTAATAGCTTATGTTAGATTCTAGATAATGAACTTGGATGTGACTGATATAATATGCGTAATCTTCTCCTATGAAACATATTCTTATGTTTTCAATTCGACCTACCTATTAACAGGCTGCCGCAAGAGTCTGGAGGGATGGGCAAAAGAAGAGAGTATACATCTACAGATTTTTGAGTAGAGGAACAATTGAAGAAAAGGTTTCAATGTGGAAGAAATTTGACAATACATCCAATATCTTTCATTTCCTGTCGGCATTTTGTACTATAATTCAGAGCAATTATGTTCAGATCCATCTTGATAGCCATTTTAACTTCCTGTAGGTCTACCAGCGTCAGATGTCAAAAGAAGGGCTTCAAAAGGTTATTCAGCAGGAGCAGACAGATAGCCTTACAACCCAGGTTTCAATTGCTTTGTATGGCGCTTGATGTTTGAGGTTTGCTCTTAAATGAATGATGTGTGAAACTATCTTCCTTTTAGGGGAACTTTCTTTCGACGGAAGATCTACGCGATCTTTTCACACTTCATGAGAATGTGAGGTAATGCAATTTTTGTGCTGCATTTTATTGTCAAATGCATCACTGAAATGTTGTCTATATGCGTTTGCTTTGTGGTAATGATTTTGCCGAAGGACGTGCCATGAAGTCTTTTTATACTTCTAATGATTTGCACGTTACATGGCCTGATGCAATTCTAATGGTTCTTATAAAGCGTAAAAGTCAATCTGTCTTCGGGTGCCCATTTTTTATCCCTTTCAAACGCAGTTTTAATCTCAACACTTTGTCCTATCAAGCTAGTTATGGTTTCAGTGAGCGAGTAAATATGGCTGATATTGGCAAAATAGTTAATGATATGTAATGACACCTTCCCTTTTCCCAGATTTTTTCTCTTTTATTTTTTTCCTTTCCCAGTCCTCTTAAACTTTGTCGTATTTTTCAAAACTGTAAGTTGAAACGCTTATCTGCTACAAGGCTTCTTCTTCATGTGCAGATGATACTGTTGAATGTTTATTTCCATCTTCCTGCATAAGATATCTGCATTTATATTTGTAGATCTGAAATTCATGAGAAGATGAACTGCATCCGCTGCCAAAACTTCAATGATAAGCCCAAGAACATAGAAGAGAGAGATGCAAGTCAGTTGACGAATACTAGTTCTGAATCTCATCAAGAGTCGGGCGATATAGGTGGATTTGCAGAAATCACTGGATGCTTACACAAGTTAAAGAGCTCAGAGAAACAGGTATCTCCGCCTTTATTCAGTAGAGATCACTGCTTCTAATTTTGTTTTGGATGTCAGACGAGGTTCTTATCATTGACATGACGTTATCAGGTTGGGGCTCCTCTAGAAGAAGACTTAGGTAGTTGGGGGCATCATTTTCTCTCAACTTCAGTACCTGATTCTATTTTCCAAGCTGCAGCTGGTGACGAGGTGTGACAATACTTGACTTATTTGGTTTCACTGTTTCATTAGGAAAAAAATGAAAAAAAAAAGAATGGGACTAAATATCCTAATGTGGCATTATCAGCTGTACGTCATTCCCTGCCTACGTTTTACATGCGTTTGCTATCAAAAAGTTTTAGAGCTTTTTCTAGTGAAGAAGGTTTTTACCCATCATGTGTTAGCTTAGTATGAGAATTTCATGGTACAAGCATATACATTCACAGCATAGGTCAAGCTGGTAAAGGAACCCAGCTTTGGCACTGGTTTCAATTACGAATTGTTGAACCAGAGCCTATAATGTTGCCGAGAAAGCTTCTTTATATATTAAACCAAGATGCTTGTATTTTTTTAATCTGGAATGAAAAATCTTTCGACATTTCTCATAAATCTCTCCCTCATTTTTCATTTTCTAACATTTTCCAGTTTTCCTTTTTGGCTTTCAGCCTTCCATGAATCCATTACACCAGAGCATTTTATGCTTCAGGACATCTGACCAACACTAGAATTCTATTTATTGAGCTAGATCAGCTTTACCTCTTTGTGAATTATAGTACCAAATGATATTAGTGGAAGTGGATAAACAGGACTAATGTGTTGTTGTTCCAGGTGACATTTGTCTTCACAAACCAAGTGGATGGGAAGCTTGTACCTGTTGAATCAACAAGCCCAAAGGTGCAAGAAGCAGAAGAAAAGGAGAACGAATTTAAATCACATGAAAACTTGAACAAAAAAGCCAAGTTACTTTCTCAGCCTAGAAAGCCCCTACAATCGGTTTTGTCTAATGGAAATTCAATGAGAGGCACGTCATGTGCAATGCCTAAGGCAACAATGAAATCAATGAGAACTAGTTTAAAAGGTTCAACAAATGTAGTGGAGACTAAAATCTCTCAGGAAAACCAATTACCTCAGAAAAGATTATCTCCTGATATTATAACACACGATGATGATTTTGAATAAAATTTTCTTTCTTTATTTTTTAATTTCGTATTCAATGTTGTTTTAAACAATTTTGGAAGTTAGCATAATCATGAATGTCAATTAAATTCGTACACATGGTTAATGCTATGAGGTTTTGACCTTTTAGCGGCCAGCAGAGCCATTATCATGTGAAAATATTTGTTCATTTGTTAGACTCTAACTTATCAAGTGCTACAAGAATTTTGATTTCAACTAAACAAAAAATCTAAGATATATATTTGTGAATCAAATTGGTACAAAATTAATGTAGCTTATTATAGGTATTCTTTACTGTAAGAGTATTAGTTAAAACTGATTTTTTTTTATTGTAATGTTTATGTAAAAATATTAAGTTTATATCAATTGTTGGGGGATTATGTGTTAAAAAAGGCCAAAGTTATTTATTAATTTTTTTTGTTTTAGATGGTAATGAATATTTGAAAGGAGGTTATATAATTTAATTTTCATTAATTTATTATCCAAATATATTTCAATGCGGGTTTAATTCAGCAAATAATAAGTTAAGTTATAAATATGCTTTTTTTATGTCAACCCACTGTAATTGTCGCAACATTCAAAATCGGGCCGGATTTGCCCGACCCAAGCCCACAACATTCATCGCCCTCCCCGTATTTCGTAGCTCTAAAACCCTAAACCACTCGTTCTTCTTCTTGACCTCCTCGTCCGGAGTCATTGAAACGCTGAAACAGAGACAGAAGGAAGAAGGTGGAGATGAAGAACAAGGTTGAGAATAAGGAAAAGAATTCTACGGAGCCTCAATCCAAGGAGGAGCCTTCAGTTGCTGAAAAACCTCAAAAACAGGCATCACGACAACGGAAAGTAGCATCCGATTCTGAGTCCGAGTATGATTCCGATAACCAGGTGCTTATCTTTTGCTTCTATGGTAGAAAATTTCGAATATTAAACAATGGTTAGTCACCTGTCTGTCCCAGCGTGTGAAGTTGGGCTTTGTTTTATTTAATATCATGCCTTCATGTAGCCGGGAAGCTTTTCGGAATGTTGCCGGAGAGCTTCCAAAGCTAGGTTTTGTGAGATATTATAAGGTTATGTGACAGAAACTGAGAGCTTTGATTAAGCTTAATACAACTGTTGAAGGTTATCTGTGCTTGACTCATATAAGTAGAATTTTGTTTTCCCTGGAATAGGGGTTTATATAGCTACTAGTCAGCTCTCTTTACTGTTTTTCTGTGTCAATTTTCTTTAAAAAGTGTGCCAAGGATAATTCCATTTCTGCTTCTTCTATATTGATTTCGACTTATTTCTTATGAGAATTCAAATGTGCAGCTGGATAATAGAAGCATGAGGATAAGTGTCTTTGGTGTTTTACTTTTTTGGAATTTGAGCAGTAATTTTCTTATTATGTGCTGAATACTGGACCCAACGTATTCTGAAATGTATGAATGAAATGCATTTCTCGGTTCTAGGAATTTTCAGCCGATAGTGACTCTGGTGAATCATTAAGCGAGTCTGGTGAATCATTGAGTGACTCAGAAGTTGGACAAAGTGGATCATCTGATGATGAGGTACACGGTAATTGCCTTCTGTTTTATTTTCCTTTTGTGCCTATGGCAGAGTAGTTCTGGACGAGATAGGACATACAATTATCGAATTCAGTGCAGGATATGAAAATAACATGTGATATCTATCATATATGGACAGAACTTTCGGTATACATCAAACATCACTGCATATCCTTGTAGATATAGATATTACTTAGGAAAGCATATAGAAATATGTGAATTACAAACACAATGTATTTGATAATATATTTGTAATGTATATGCACAAGTACCAATTACAGTTTTTTCGCTTCATCCGCTTGATTTCTGTTGATTAGAGTCAAGCTTGACAATCAAATCACTGCTTTTACTCAAAAAATTACAATTTCTTCAACATTGTATATGTCTGATAAGTAGAGCTTACAGTTTTACTGTGCCCAAATCAAAGACAAGGCTACCAGAATAAAAAATATAATCTCTTTTATTTTTCTACCTATCTTTCTCAATTATACAAAAAACCTTTCCATCTTGTTTTATATGCACAATTTCATACTTGTTTGGAGCTTAGAGATATGTTGATTTTGTGGTTAGCCTCTTCTGATGTTGTCATGTCTAACTGTGGCAGGGTTTTCTTAACTCCGGCTCGGATGATGATGATGCCCGAGAAGGTCAAAGTAATAGTTCTGAACTCGATCAAGGAGTTGAAGAGAGCGATTCATCTGAAGATGAGGTTGATTCATTTATTTGTTAATACAGCTATTTACTTAGTGCTGTAATGAATGAAAGTTCAGTTGTCAAGTATAGCCTGTTCAACTATATATGTCTTGCTTATGACAGGTGGCTCCACGGAATACAGTTGGAGATGTTCCCCTGGAGTGGTATAAGGATGAGCCACATATTGGCTATGACCTTGCTGGAAAGAAGATAAAGAAGAAAGAAAGACAAGATAAATTGGACTCGTTTCTTGCAAGTGCTGATGACTCTAAAAATTGGTAAATTACCCCTCATAATGAGTCACTATCTCATTTGCGGCAATACACTATATTATCTTGCAAGTATTACTGAAGAATTTTCAGCCAGTGTCTCTAAAGAAAAGTTTGATTACAAAGTTTTGTTGTTAATGTTCAGGCTCAAGGTCTATGATGACTATAACGATGAGGAAGTAGAGGTGACACGGCAAGAGCTCAAACTTGTTCGAAGGTTGCTGAAAGGAAAGGCACCACATGCTGAATTTGATCCTCATGCGGTCTGTAGTTCCCATTCATCTCATGGTCCTTAATATTTATAAGGGGATCAATTTTGGATTCTCAGAAATGATATAGTTCATTTTACACTTGAAATTTGATTATTTTTATTCCAAATTCAGCCTTATGTTGATTGGTTCAAATGGGATGATGCCAAGCATCCACTCTCAAATGCACCAGAACCAAAGAGACGGTTCATTCCTTCAAAATGGGAAAGTAAGAAGGTAATGTGTCTTTTATATGTGTTGCTTCTTTGTAAGTTCAAAATGCAGAGAGCTGGGAAGTTTATGTCTTTTATTTCTCTTCTAAACTTAGATTTCCCCTTTTTCTTTTTCTTTTTTATGGTCAATATTCTAAAATAAACAAATACCTGGGCCTCCATTCTATATTTTGATGCTTTGTACTTTCTCTTATGAATTGCAGGTTGTTAAGCTTGTTAGGGCAATTCGTATGGGATTAATAAAGTTTGTCAAGCCAAAAGAAGAACAACGGTTCTATCCCTTGTGGGGGGATGACTCTAGCTCAACAGAAAAGGCTAATCATTTAGCTTACATTCCTGCACCCAAGCCAAAGTTGCCAGGTATGGATGTGAACCCATCATCTGGATTTCGGAAATTTGCATCAGATAATTTTTGTGATGAATTTGAGTACCAAATTTAATCTATATTTGCTGAATAGGCCATGAGGAATCTTACAACCCTTCTTTAGAATACATCCCAACACAAGAAGAGATTAATTCTTATCAGTTGATGTATGAGGAAGATCGTCCAAAGTTTATACCTAAAAGGTAATCCACTCATCTATTTTCATTTGCTTCTCTTCTACAACATTTGAATATCAGACAACTTAATCACGACCTATTTGGTTAGGTATACATCATTGAGAAGTATTCCAGCATATGATAATGCTGTTAAGGACATTTTTGAACGTTGTCTGGATCTCTATTTGTGTCCCCGAGTTCGTAAGAAACGTGTAAGTGACACAATCGAGATAAACTATTTGTTGGTGCTATATTTTGCTTGTGATGCTTCTTTGGGTCATACTTCCAAATTTGTTTGTTATGATGATATGGTGGTGACTGAATTAATCCAAATTGATCCTCTACATGTTCCAGATTAATATTGATCCTGAATCTTTGAAGCCCAAATTACCTAGTCGAAGGGATCTCAAACCTTATCCAGTAACATGTTATCTTGAGTATAAAGGTCACAAGGATGCTGTTATGTCAATTTCTACAGAAGCTTCAGGGCAGTGGATTGCTTCAGGTTTGGTAGCATCTTTGTTCTATTTCATTCAGGATACAAGGTAAGACTATAGTTGGATATTTGTCTCATACTTTGTTGTGGTCTGCAAAGGTTCACTTGATGGAACTGTGCGAATCTGGGAGGTTGAAACTGGTAGATGTCTTAGAGTATGGGAGATCGGTGAAGCAGTTCAGTATGTAGCATGGAATCCTTTGCGTGAGCTTCCAATCTTAGCTGTCTCTGCGTAAGGATAATTTTTTAACCTTTTCTTCTTAGGCTTCCTACCTTAGCTAGGGATTGCACTGCTAGTGCCTGTAATTCAACAAGTTAGAATTTTGCAGGGGACTAGATGTAATCCTTTTAGACACTGGCCTTGGGAATGAAGAGGAGCAGAAAAAAATCAAGGAACTTCTCCATGTTAGGACACCTAAAGCACCAGATGATTCGGGTTAGTACGAAATATCTACTATTCCATATCTTGAATTAAACGATTTTTTTTTCTTTTTATTCTTTTGGGAATATTTGATAAGTATGTTCCACATGCGTAGGTGAAAAAGAGTCTATCGTGAGCTGGCTTCAAGATGATAAGTATGAAGGGATCAGGTTAAGACATTTTAAGGTACTTGAACTTTAAACTAACTCTGTCACCTTGTATGGCTCTGCCTCTTTCTTTGTCCATATGCAGTAAATTTTTCTTGTAGACTTAGACGAGACTGAAGTTTAATTGGATCGAAAAGTATAAGTATAATTGTTTGCACTGTTGGGCTGTTGCAGACTGTATCTTCAGTAGAATGGCATCGAAGAGGAGACTACCTTTCAACAGTAGTGCCAGCTGATATCCTTTTCCTATTGTTTTTGTGAATATTATTTCATTGTCATTTGATATGTAGGAGTGAACTCCTATCTGCCAATCTCAGTCTTCTCATTTGTTCAACCAGTGATTCAAAATTTTTCTGTCATGGATGTGTGGGACAAATTTGTTGATTTGAGCTCATCATCATCTCTTTTTTACTATTTTCCCATTGTCTCTGCTAAGTAGGTCATCTATTTATTTGGGATTATCTGCTTGATCCGATGGGGCATTTGAGTTTTGATTTGGGAAAGAATATCACTAGGTCATAATTTGAAGTATGACTGTGTTGGATGAGTTCACTAGGATTAGGTTATATACTTAAATATAGTTCACGAGAAGCTCTTTTGGCACCTTTTTTGGTGTCTCTTTCTTGCATGGGTATTTTGAGCTAGTTGTATTACCTGTGTATAGCATGGTTCTTTAGAAACTTTCTTTTACTAAAGGTAGAGCTTCAGTCTTCTTTGCAAAGAAAAGGAGGGAAGAAGGGGGGGGTGTGGGGGGGCGGGGACAAAAAGAAGAAAAATTTAAACCAACGAAATCGGTAAAGTCCCTCTGAAGTGAGATTTGTTGTTAATATGATATTATATCTAATGGCATGTGGATGCAATCCAAACTCTCACAAGAAATGACGAACCTGGTCACACGTTTGGGTCCATGTTCTATATTGTCATAACTCATATGAGAATTATGTCTAACTAATAATTTTCTACTTAAGGTGAGGGTGGACTGATAAATATTGGGCTATTGTTGAAGATCTTACTAGATTTTCTTGACTTGTTAATTACGGGAATCAAAAGCTGTTCTTATACACCAACTCTCCAAGAAACATACCCAGAGAATTCCATTTAAGTTGCATGGACTCCCAGTTTCATCAACGTTTCATCCTACTCGTTCCATCTTTTTCATTTCAACGAAGAAGAATGTTCGTGTTTATGATCTGCGGGAGCAAAAACTTGTCAAGAAGCTTGAGACTGGCTTGCGTGAAGTCTCTTCCATTGCTGTTCATCCTGGGGGTATGCTTTCAATTTATATTGCCTGATTATATCAGTTATTTTATTGTGTTGATGGATGTTATAGTTACTCAATTAGATTTTCATTTTGCTGATACTTACGGGAGGCAAGCAATTGCTAATTTTTCAGTCATCTTCGCAATATATCTGAAGTGTGCTCTCTGTGCAGGTGACAATGTAATTGTGGGAAGCAGGGAGGGAAAATTATGTTGGTTTGACATGGATCTTTCATCTAAGCCGTACAGAATTCTAAAGTATGTCCCAGAACCCATTGATGATTAATAGAACGGATGGAATAGAGATCTGTCAATATGGAGAATGTTGTGCCTTACCTTGATAAACTATTTGTCCCAAAATGATTGTGCTAAGCATCCACTTTTTGATTGATATGATAGTTTAATCAGCAATGATCATCTGACTTCATATATTTGGAGAATAAAAAATATGTTTTCTACGACAAATTCATGGATTCCATTCACTTCATTTTTTTTATGGTGATTCATTTTTCTGACATGTTTGGTAATTTCTCAGGTGTCATCCAAAAGACATTACCAATGTGGCTTTCCATCGAACATATCCCCTTTTTGCTTCATGCTCTGATGACTGCACCGCATATGTTTTTCATGGCATGGTGTATTCAGATCTTAACCAGAATCCTCTGGTTGTTCCACTAGAAATTCTCCGCGGACATACAAGCTCAAAGGGGAGAGGTAAGAGTTTTGAGCATTTATTATATCCTATTGTATTATGGTGAGGAAATAAAGATTGCAAAGGAAAAACAGCAACGGAGGGACTGGTTGAAAGAAATTAACATTTTTTATGGAACAAGACTATGAAATGAATACAGCCACTAGATGCCCCCAAACACAAATGCACATACATCTGAATGTGTATGTCTCTTGTTGAAATTCTTGGTTGGAGGGTAAGTAGATTACTGGATTGTGGGACTCAACTGGACTTCCATTGATCATGTTTCTTGATCAGAGGCTTATAAGTTCCTGCTCCAACCGTGATAATGCAGAACAATAATTTGCTTCCCCTGTTTCTGGTTTTTGGCATGCTCTGTGGATTACTGGATTAAGCAAAAGTTAACTAAATGCTAATCGTGTAACAGCTCATTATTCTATCTAATCGGATAACATGTATGTAGAATAGTTGGACATAGTCCACATGGCATATACTTTACAGTATCTGGTTTTTTCTAAGTTATGTGGACGTGATATAATTGTGTCCTCGTTTTATTTTCTTGTCCTATGGTGTGTATTATTTTTATGAGATACTTATTATCATCGATTATGTCTGTGTTGTAGGAGTGCTGGACTGTAAGTTTCATCCCCGGCAACCTTGGCTATTCACTGCTGGTGCTGATTCGGTGATCAAACTTTACTGCCATTAAGAAGGTAAAGTCTGTTCTAAAGCATCTTCAGACAGGATCAGGGGGGAAATGTGTCCCAGGAAAGGGACCTGAAATTTTGGTTGGCGAATATATTATTTTGCAATTCTGCAATTTTGCAATGTTGTAATGTTGCAGTTTATGTTTGTTTCAATGGGCTCAATATTACTTGACAGAACATGTAACATATTGTTCTGATAGTTTTATATTTAGTATTTGAAGAATCTCTCGATCATTGTTCTTAAAACCTTGATTGACCTCTCAAAGGAAAAAAAAAAAGTACTTACTTCTCTAGCTGGAGTCAAAGCCCCTGCGTTTTGGTTCTAAAATATATTGTTTCTTCATTTTGTTCCATTCCTAATTGCTTCCACCTAATAGCTAGTTTAAAACCATTGCTTTGAAGTGCTTGTCCTTGACCTTCGTTAACTTACAATGATCAAGGATTTCATCATGGCAACCATCTGACCTTGTTCCGATGGTCTGAAGATATGCCTCACTACTTTCATCGTCGACTTTTTACATCCTCTAAAGAGCATCCCTATATGCTGCTTATATTGGAAAACAAAATATAAAAAATGTTGTATTCCCAGTTCCCTTGAAGTATGTGAATTTGTCCTGGGCAATTTCGGAAAAGTTTTGATAATGTATATACATCACAAGGGTTTGCAAAAGACCGTATTAAACTTATATATTTTTAGGTACTCAAGGATGATAAAACCTTGATATTGGCTCTTAACTATGGCTAAGCCTGAATAAAAATGCGCGGAGATCAATGGGGAGAAAGAAAGCGATTCTGTAACAGAAGAAACAAAGAAAGCGTACAAAAAATAATTGGTGTGGATGCATTTGGCAGTCCCTTTGCGCAGCGTGAATGTGAAGGCTGGAATGAGAAGAAAAAGTAGCGTCTGAAAAAGTGTTGAAGAACCCACCTGCCCCTTCTTTTTCCAAAGCCTTGGAACGTGAAAAGAGAGAGTGGCAGTGGGCAGGGTATCGGGGCAGCCCTTGCGAGGAAGCTTCTTGAAATAGGAAAAAGCAAGTCCGAATTCAGATTCCCTCTTTCTTTTCAAGGTGGAAGTTTTGGTTCTTTCCCGGAAAAAGTTTCCACTGCGAAGAATTGCTGGGGTGTTTTTCAATATTAAAGTTTTTTTATTTAATATATTAAAGTTTTATAATAAATTTTTATATTTTAATATGATATCAGAGTTAGGATTAAATTTTTATTTTATTAAATTTTATCTTAAAATTATATTTTTCACATATAATGATATATTAATATGCATGAAGAGGTTTTGGAATAGATTTCACATTCCACACGGTGTAAAAGTTGAAGATTTTTTTTTAACAAAGCTCTTACTTTTTTTAACGACCGCTCCTCGAAAGAAACATGCGGGCCATTCGTTTCTCTTTGTATGATTTTTTCTTGTTTTTAAACGCTAAATTAACTATAAAATGAACCTTATCGGTATGATCTTCGGACCCTCTCAAAACTTTAAGACTTTGCATGATACAGCTGGAAGGCATAATATAAGAATCAAAATGCATCTTTCGTACTGCGCGACCTTTTGCAAAAGGCCTTTGGAGTTGGGTCCTTGAGAGGGACCATTTGTTTTGATTCTTTTGGGACTCGGAAACGATGAGATAAAAGGGCAAGGTCTGTGTGATTATTTGATCTCCGTTCATTCATCATAGCCAGGAACGGCTCTGCCTCTGCGTCTTACTGCAGGTTAGCATTCGTTCTCCCTCTCTGCTCTCCCTCTGTGTTTATCGATTGCCATGATGTTTGCTAGCCATGACTGACACATACTTGGAACGAATTTGATTGGTTTGATAGCAGGTGACTCTAACGTTCACTCTTGTCTAGTCCTTTTGATCATCTAATATTATCATAGTTGATTGCTGTCTACAAATCTTTCTACACATATGCTTCCATCACAAATTTGAATACTGATCCTGTCTTGGGTGGGTTTTGTGATTGTTTGCCTAATAGAGGGAGACAGAAACGGAGTTTGAGCATTCCAACATGTTGCATTACTTGATCCTTTGTGAAGAGCTGGCAAGTGTATTAACGAATGGCATCTCTTGTTGGCCGTGTGATCCAAATCTGGATATCCATCTGGTTCGTATACAAATGCTTACCTACAAATGCACCTTCTTCCTTCATAAATCATGCACTAAATTATCCCACGCGATACATGACTAGTGCACCAAATCCATTCGTAGTTTTTTCTTTTTGAAAAACAATTTAATTTAACTACGAAGCCTGTGGTGAGGAAGGCAATGTATGCCTACCAATAAAGTATTATTCGGATCTTGATTCATTGTGCATTCAATGAGGAATGTAACTTCCTCCTTCACAAATCATGCATTTAGTTATCCCATATGACATACATATAATGTCTCTGGATCACAGTATTCTCCTTTCAGAAGTTAGTCTAACTTAATTGTAAAGCTTGTGGCGATGAAAGTAAAGTATTGCTTACCAATGTAATATTTATTGGATCTCAATTTATTATGTATTTAATTATAAATGTAACTTCTTCTTTCACAAATCATGTATTCAACTATCCTACATAATACACATTCTATGCATTCATATCACAATTTTGTCATTTTAGGAGCTAATCTAACTCAATTGTGAAGCTTATGATGAGAAAAGCAAGGTATCACGTACCAATGTAATATTTATTTGTTCATGTTTTATTGAATGTGTTCAATTTCTACATGACATTGTAACAAAAGTATATGACCACTTATTCTCCCTTATATATTCCATTTATCAAATTAATGAACAAGGCAACCTATTTGAGAAATTTGTTATAAAAAGGTAAATACAAAATATGAAGCTTATAGTTGTGAGTAATGTGACTACATTATCGACATGAAGTGCATAATAACATTACAAGAACATTTGTTTTATTTGGTTGAGGGATTAAATGCTATGAAGAACAAAACAACTTGTAATTTTATAATAACTATTGTAGTCATTTATAAAATGAGTCAATCTTGATGATGAAAAACCCACCAATGGCAAGCATTATAAAGCATGTATGTAATTCACTGTCTTCCTCCCATTGTATGTTGCTTACAATATTACTTTTTTCCTTCATACAAGATATGTGACACTATCCTAAGTCATTAGGTTGAGTATCATTGTTTCCCACATCCACTCATGATCCCATTCGTTGGCACCATCCACATATAAATCATAAGGAGGTGATAGTTGTTTACGTACCGTCATGGAATAAGACTAGTGAATAGAAAAAAAACTCCAGCGTATGGACTATGCCATTGTGTTGAATGTCGTTTCTCTACCTCATGTCAGATGTACTTTTGGAAGGAATCATAAGAATGAAAATTTTTTTGGCATACTAAAGTTGTCATGAGAAATGATAAACCCTCTTACTTGTCATGCATTAGGGGTTTGCTAGTCTCTAATGCATTTAATGTTACATGTCACAAAAATTATGATTATAATTGTGATAAAGAGCGTTGCAAATATTGTGACAAAAGTAGAGTAAATTCTCTTTCTCAAGCTATTTGAATTAATTAGCATATATGTTTGTGTATAACAAAAGGAGAAGGAGAAAGCTCCATTATTCCAACATATAGTAAGATTAGTATTGTTGTTTATATAAATATTGTTATATGAGAATTATAAAATTCATTTTACAATTCTTAACATGATTGGTACCACCAAATTGAGTTTCCTTTAAATAATATAAATTAGTAATTAAGTAACTAGTGAGACTAGAAAACTAACGTATATACTCAAGATCAGTCTTATTGGCTATTAAATGCTACCAAATCAACCCCTGCTACAACAAAATTGGAAAAGTAGATAGAGAACCATGCATTAATTAGTTGAGATGGAGCATTGACTAAACAACTTAGAATGAAGGTCTATAAGCTTCAAGGTCATTAATAGATTAACTGTTACTAAAACTGCAAAATTATTATCTGTCACAAAGGGAGAGGAAAGAGAGCATGATTGTGAGAACCCTCGTGTATTCTACTGAATGAATAAAGATGTACATAGGATGTCCTTTTATAAAGTAGGGATATACAAAGATGGAAAGTACAAATAAAGAAATAAAAATAATTGCCTACCAACTACACAAATAATTCCTTAACAATTACATCACCAATGGTAAGAATAATAATCAATATAGAAATATAATCACGTATCTCCAACACTCCCCCTCAAGCTGGTGGTTTTGGCGGTTTGTAAACGTCTAACACGCCAAGCTTGTTTAATAGATACGTGTGTTGTCTTTGATAGAGGGCCTTGGTGAAGATGTCAGCAGGCTGTTCTGTAGTTCTGATTTCTTGTGTTTTGATAACTCCTTCTTGGATTTTATCTCTCGTGAAATGACAATCTACTTCAATGTGTTTAGTCCGTTCATGAACCATAGGATTTGCCGCAAGTTTAAGAGCGGCATCATTGTCACAGAACAAGAGTGTAGGGCCTTTCAGCCGAATACCTAGGTCTTGAAGTAGTCCTCTTAACCAAATAACTTCACAAGTGGTCTTGACCATGGCACGATATTCAGACTCAGCAGAAGATAGCGAAATAGTTGATTGCTTCTTTGTTTTCCAAGATAGCAGAGAATTTCCAAACTTGATACAAAATCTGGTTGTTGATCTCCTGCTCATAGGACAAGTGGCGTAGTCGGTGTCACAATAAGCTTTCATTTCCATGTTGCAATCTCGAGATAAAAAAATTCCCAAACCTGGACATCCTTTTAGGTATTTCACTACCTTTAAGGCTGCATTCATGTGAGACTGTTTTGGATTGTGCATGAATTGGCTAAGGATTTGAATGGCATAGCATATATCAGGTCTCGTCATAGTGAGATAAATGAATTTTCCAACCAACCTCTTGTAGCTCGTCGGATCCTTAAGTGGGGGATCCGCATCGGGAGAAGATATTCCATCGTCATACTCAGGTGTTGTAAGATTCAAGTTCTGCTCAAATGGAATGACAGCGGGCTTGCATCCAGATAAACCAGCTTCAGAAATAATCTCCAGGATGAACTTACGTTGGCTGAGGCAAATGCCCTTCTCAGAGCGGGCAATTTCAATGCCCAAATAATATTTAGGAGGTCCCAAATCCTTAATGCGGAAAGTGGAGTGTAGAAATTTCTTAAAGCGTTCAATGGCTGGAATGTCATTTCCGGTGATCAAAATGTCATCAACATAAATCAAAAGGTAGATAGATGATGTACCTTTGCGCCAAATGAATAAGGCGTAATCATGTCGAGATTGACGAAACTGTGCAGAGGTAAGGGCCGAAGTGAATTTGGTATACCATTGCTGAGAAGCTTGCTTAAGACCATATAGGGATTTACGGAGACGACAAACCCTAGACTCCCCCTGTCTGCGTAAACTCGGTGGAAGGTCCATGTAAATCTCTTCAGTCAAATCACCATGAAGAAATGCATTGTGGACATCCATATGATGAAGAGACCAGTCGTGAGTGGCAGCAATAGAAAGAAAGGTGCGCACAGTACCTTCTTTGGCAACAGGAGAAAAGGTATCCTGATAATCAAAACCTTCTTGTTGCGTAAAACCCTTGGCCATAAGCCAAGCCTTGTACCGCTCGATCGAGCCATCGGCCCGATATTTGATCTTGTAGACCCATTTACAACCAATAGGCCGGCGGTGAGATGGGCGAGGGACCACATCCCAAGTGCGATTATCAACAAGAGCACGAAGTTCATCCGCCATGGCCTGCTGCCACTTGGGATGCTTAACAGCCTTATGATAAAAGTTGGGTTCAACTTCAGCGGAGAGGCGACTGATGCAACAAAAATGGTCAGGTGAAAGACGACCAAAACCAGTGTAATCAGAAATGGGATAGTGAGTGCTAGTTGAGGCTGTAGAAAAACAGAGATAGTCTTTGGTCCAAGTAGGTGGACGAGTAGGACGGCCAGATCGACGAGGGACCACAACTGGAGAAGTCGGAGGACAAGGAGGCGGCTGATACAGAACAATGGCCAAGGAGTCATCAGCAGGAACCGTAGGAGAAGGAACCTCAGAGGCCATATCTAGAGATTGGTCAGCAGCAGGAGAGATCAGGGGATCTGTAGAGGGCACAATAGGTGGGGGACCCAAAGCAGGAGGCCCAAGGAGAGGTAGTAAAGTAGGAGCAACAGCATCATCAGTTTCAAATAAGAAAGGCCGAGGTCTTAGAAAAGACTCGGAGGGGCCATCCGAAACCGGTGGAGACTGGAAGGGAAAAATAGCTTCATGAAATACCACATCACGACTGATAAAGAACTTGTCTGTAGAAGGATCGTAAACACGATACCCTTTTTGTAAGGATGGGTAACCTATAAAAATGCAGCGTGTGGCGCGGGGACCCAATTTGTCCCGAGGGCCAACAGTAGTAGAATAGCAGAGACATCCAAACACACGAAGATGAGCAATGTCTGGGGCCTTACCAAAAAGTAGCTCAAAGGGGGTTTTGCCAGCAAGCACACGAGATGGCATGCGATTGATTAGGTAAGCGGCAGTGATCACACAATTGCCCCAAAAATGTTCAGGAATGGAGGCTTGGTATTTGAGGGCTCATGCAACCTCAAGGAGATGACGGTGTTTGCGTTCAACAACCCCATTTTGTTGGGGGGTGTAGGTACATGAGCTCTCATGGAGAATGCCACAGGAAGAGAAGAAGGAAGAACATGTATGGTTAAAGAAGTCACGGGCATTGTCAGTGCGAATGCGCTGAACGGAAGTGTGAAATTGGGTGCGGATGAGAGTAAAAAAACGGGTGAGATGAGTTAAGACTTAGGACTTGGATTGCATAAGGAAGACCCAAGTACCGCGAGAAAAATCATCAACAAGGGTGAGAAAGAAACGAGAACCATCACGATGAGGGGTGTGATAAGGACCCCAAATATCGAGGTGAATGAGGGAGAAAAGGGAAGTGGCACGAGAAGTGGTAGAGGGAAATGGAAGGCGGGATTGTTTGGCAAGGGGGCAAATGGGACAAGTGGGAAAAGGGGAAGAGGCACTATAACCCAATCGCTGATGAAGAAGAAAATTATTATTATTTAAATTGGCATTACAAAAGGTGCCCTTTTTCGGGGAACTACAAGAAGGGAAACTAAAATTTACAGGAAAAGGAACCCAAAAATATAGGCCTTGATTGACACTACCCAAGCCCATCAGTTTGCCAGTCGAACGGGCCTGAAAAACACAAAAATTTGGATCGAGGATAAGTCGACAATCATTATGACAACAAAGTTTGGAAACGGAGATGAGATTAAAGTGAAATTCGGGAACAAAAAGTATATTTTTAAGGGTGAGATGAGGGCTAAGAGAGACGTCACCAATATGAGTGACAGAGGTAATATTCTCGTTAGGGAGACGAATAGAAGTAGAAGGATGGGTAGTATGAATTTTGGAGAAAAATTTTTGGTTGCAAATGATGTGATCACTGACACCTGAATCAATAATCCATGCAATAGGTGAAAGTGAGCTTGAAAAACAAAATGAGGTACCTGCAAAGCTGGCAATTTTATCCGGAGTATCATTCTGGTTGAAGGCTTGCATGATTTGTTGAAGTTGGGCCTCACTAAGTAAGGAATTGGACCCATCAGAAGAGAACACAACATTTGAGATGACCTTCGGATCGAATTGATCGTGATCAGAAGGTTTTCAATGTAATTTCTAGCATCGATCCTTCGTATGATTGCGACGTTTGCAAAATTCACAAAATAAATTATTTGGACCGGTGGATCGACCACGGGGTGCGTTTGGACCATCTGATCTGCGCGAACTGGATGAAAAACGCCCGCCGTACGATTGCTTGACTGTGGGTGCAATGGTCGCGCGCTGATAACCGTCAGATGGAGGCACAGAGTCAAACAAAGGAGGGCCGTTGGATCTAGGGTTTCCATCGAGGCCGTCCACGCGAGATAGGGGGTCTCGCGAGTCAGGCTCAGAGAACCCTAGAGCCACATGCGTAGTCCAGCCGCTTCTCTCGCGAGAAGCGAGAGCGCGTTGAGCTGCGGTCGCACGAACGGCCAGAATCACCGAATCGCCGACACGAAGGTATTCCGACAACGCCAATCGCTGGTTCTCCTCTTGAACAGCCAAGTGGAAGAGGCGCTGCAACGACGGGGAGGGCTCCATCGCAAGAATCTGAGACTGAAAGGAACTGTAAGTTTCATTCAAACTCAATAAAAATTGAATTAGGCTATTCTGTTCTTTGATCCGATGATACTGCCGTAAAGTCACATCGGGGCCTTCGAGAGATTCCTCGGCCTAATCGCGTTCGTTGCATAAAGCAGCGAAGCGATTGTAGATCGCGGTGACCAAAAGGTTACCCTGTTTCAGATCGGCCAAAGATTGGTCGATCTGAAATAATCAGACTCGATTGGTCTGACCGTAGAGTTCACGGAGACCGTCCCAAATAATTTAGGCGTCTTCGGTGGGAGGGAGAGCGGCGGCGACATCGGGCGAAAGGGAGTTCCCGATCCAAGTTCGGACAAGTTGTGAACATTTTCGCCACTGCCGAGCGAGTTTGGGGTCGGAAGGAGGAGGAACGGTGCCGTCGAGGAAACCGTCCTTGTCCTTCGTGACGAGGGCGCGTCGGATGTCGTGGGACCAAACGGCATAGTTACTAGCGCCGGTGAGGATGTGGGTGATGAGATGGAGATCCAAATCCCTACCCGTTTCCCTAACCCGATCCAGGGAGGACGGGGCCCAAAAGAGATGGGTCGGGCCCAGGAGGGGGGTGTTGGGTGGGAAAAGGTGGGTGAGGGTGGAGAGAGGGTCCAGTATTGGACTGGGCCAAGGAGGGTCCAAGACCAGAAGGATAGAGGTAAGGGGCCCAGTAGGACCAGGGGAGAGGTGGTGTGGTGGTGGGAGCTGGACCAGTGGGGTCCAAGCCTGTGGAGGGAGACAGCCCAGAAGAGAGGCCCGGTTGCTGGGGAGTAGGAGATGGAGGATCATTGGTGATGTCCTCGACGATGGGGGCGTCTGGGTCGGCAGCTGTGGATATGGTGGATTTTGGCATGATAACGGTAAGGGAGAAGGTAAGAGTGTATGTGGTTTATTTGAAAAAAAATTGATACTGATTTCTACGCTGGAGTTGCTAACACTGTGATGCAGGGAGCAAGGACAGCAAAAGCAAAGGAGAGAGGCGGTGAAAAAAAATCAGAGAGGAAAAGATGCAGAAGCAAAAAAAGGACTGACTCTTGATACCATGTCACAAAGGGAGAGGAAAGAGAACATGACTATGAGAACCCTCGTGTATTTTATTGAATGAATAAAGATGTACATAGGATGTCCCTTTATAAAGTAGAGATATACAAAGATGGAAAATACAAATAAAGAAATAAAAATAATTGCCTACCAACTATACAAATAATTCCTTAACAATTACATCACCAATGGTAAGAATAATAATCAATATAGAAATATAATCACGTATCTCCAACATTATCGGTTCCATGCTAGTTTCTTTATCAGCTATAAGTTCTATTTTTTTCCTTAGACAAAGACCAGTAAAATGTACCTATTAATGTTCCAAAAATATGAGGGTGAAATTGTACAGCTCGGGGCTTGAAAATGCTAGTTTACTTGGTCTAACCTCCCCAATCTCTCACTAATATTTTCAGATTATTGCATATAATCAAAGGACCGTGGAAAGTGAACTGACGGACTACGGACTATGACAGTACAGTTACTAATAATTCTTGGTTACTTTATTTAATGATCCAAATTGGAAGGGGACGACCAACAATCTAATGCTGAAATTCAACTACTCAACCAAGAATATATGATGTGGACAGTTTGTAAAATCTGAAAAATTGTCACATCTATTTGAAGAGAGATTCCGCTATTAACAATAAAAGGAGAACATCCCCATTCGACTGCATTTCTGTTCTAGGTTTGCATTGATGGCCTTTTGATATTCGTTCATCAGATGCCACAACACCTGGGAAGTTGTCTTCGTTGGATTAAAACTCCCGTAGCTTCCTCTGTATTCACGGGAAAAGCTGGCCCATAATTGGGTGGCATGCTTGAGTACATCCAAGGAATGAGAAGTTGCAGAAGGGCCTTAGCAACACCTAAATCCTAAACAATCTCTTATACTTCCGTACTTGTAAGACAATAGTTCTGGTTAAAACTATTAACAAAGGCACATGATAGATATAATCTATCTTACGATGGTTGTTTGTCCACGTTTTTGCCTACTTGATTTGGTTCTCTTATATTCTGTTCATCTTTGTAAGTAATTAAAGGCTTAGAGATGTGGACCATGCTACTTGTTATGATTTCTAAGAACCCAATGATCAAGGACAGGGTGATGATAAATTGATATACTTCCAAGTTATGAAGGGAATTGAAGTCTCATTCTAGGCTTTCTAAACTTCACAATCATAAGAGAGTTTGAACTTGTTAACATATAAAATAATTAAATAATTTCTTCAATTGCGTAACCACGAAGAGGTAGTTCAATTCAATGAATTGGCTGGAGCCTAGGTTAGCTAATAGTTAATGCCGCATTGGACTTAATCTATACCCACTTCCTCCCCCCTTTTTATGTCAAAAGAAGGAAAAAAAAAACTTCAATTCAATGGAAAAAAAAAAGACAAATCTTTTAAAATTATTTTGATCTTTTTCTTTTTAGACCAGGATCAAAACTTATCTTTTCACTTTCTTTCTTGATTGGAAGAACCAAATTTGCTACTATGACATAAAAAGGCGGTCTAAAGGTAGAACATTGATGAGCAATCCACTCATAGCGTTTTTGATACCCACTCCCTCCCCTTTTCTTATCAAAAGAAAGAAAAACTTCAATTCAATTCAATGAAAAAAAAAAAGAAATACAAATCCTTTAAAATTATTTCAATCCTTTTATTTTTTGACCAAAATCAAAAGCTATTTTTTTTTTCCACTTTTTTCCTTGATTGGAAGAACCAAATTTGCTACTATGACATAAAAAGGGTATCTAAAAGTATGCTATAACAATAAAACTAAGCCTTAAGAGCAAAACTAGCCGTTAAGCTGTACCAACACTTTTGTCCAAATGCTGTCCCATTGTCCAATCTTGAGAATTCATGCTCGAAACATTTTTATATGGATCTTAAATTCCTTGTAAGTAATTTTCATATATATTTTAAACATTTTCATGTATATTTTTTTAGAAAATTTTAAATTCTTTATATTTTGAATCCAATTCCAACCATCTACTCCAAGCGTGTTGAATTCCATACCTTGGTTGGGAAATGAAACTTTATTAAGAATGCTGGTATTTGTTGTTGGGCTTGGATCATTGTTTTGTATTGTTGTTGGGGCTTAGCCCGTTTGGTGTAGTGTGAGGGTCCAGTAGCCTGTTTTCAGTTGATTTCCGCATTGGATCTGGATTTCTGGAGTTTGCATTGTGTTTTTGGTATTCTTGGGTGTTGATCCCAACGGCAGACAGTTAGCCACGTCCCCACTTTCTGGAAGTTTATTGAGAGGGCGAGTTACCTCCTTATCCCACCGATCCAGGCTAATTACTGATTGTGCCATTCCTTCTTCTTCTTGAACAGATCCCAAGACGGAGAAATCCGAATACCCACGATGGGCCAGACAGCAATCCAGCCCACTTCCTTTTTTCTCAGTTGGCCCAATCATTCTTTGACTTTGATGTTTTCATGAAAATCTACAACCCATCTAAGCCAAATATTTGGAAGTGTTTGGCTCCCATTTCATTTCATATCTCTTTGCTGTGTGTGGACCACGGATTTTTAAAGTCATTGAAGTCAATTGTCATGGGTTAACCAAACAGATATTCGTTAAAAATGCAAAACAAATTTTTTTGTGTGTTAATGCACTTGCCTGCCACATCAACACCTTAATTCCATATGTCTGCCATGTCAATAGTTGTTGGATCTTGTCAATTATAAAAGAGAGTACAAAAAGAAAACTCAAATGAGCAAATGATAAATTATGGTTATTCATTCTAAGTACTTAACTTCAAAGTTTACAAAAAGCTACAAATAAATTAACAATAATTTCACAAAACACATACATATTTGTAAACATAAAACTACAACGAAAGCTTTTACATAATTAAAAGGAAAGCTTTAATAGCACAAAACTAGAGCTTCTTTCTCACCAAAGGACTACATTGTTCCTTCTTCTATTTTTTATTTTTTATGCCTTGCACTCTTTTCTGATATATCATGAAGCAACTATGCCCGACACTTTACCTTTCAATCATTCAAGATAGATTTAATCTCAATCATTAAATTTCTTGCTGACATAGCTTCATCTAAACCACATACTTTTAACCATACTAATCCAACAGTAGCTGCGTCAACTGGGTTGGGCGGGAGCTGCACGCGGCCACAATGCAGGTTATGAAGATCTGCCCAAACCGAAGTTTGCTGCCACCAAAATCTTTCCTAATTCGTTTTGATTCCGCTTCATCATAATTCTTCTTGCCAACCTTTGTGATTGCCACATCTTGTATTACTTTAGGACAATTTCAGCATGGAAGACTAATAGGTCTTTTTCAGAGTTTTTTGGATTGTTGTTGTTGTGTTTACTCTTTTTCCTTTGGCAAAGCTTAGGATGTAGGAGAAACCTAGATTCTAGTATTATGTGGATGGGGAATGACAATGGATTTTAAACTTGGCCAATGAGAACACGGTTGCTTGTGTTCTCTTTTTCTAGGGTTATATGGTATGGGGATTCGGCAAGCTTGACATCAGTGTAATATTGGAGAGATATATTGAGAAGATTTGTCGGGTCACCTTTCATGTTTTATGTGGTGCATTTGGGAGATAGGAGTGATGAATTCTTGGCATTTTTTGTAAGTTGTCAGTGCTACATTTTATGTATCACTTTATGCTTAGATGGTTCAACTAATTGCTTTTCTTTATCTACCAAGTTTATGGAGCTATTCGATTCAAAATAATGACTATTACCTAATCTGTGTAAACTAAGGTTTGACAATAATATGAACCTATGCACATACTACAAACCTAGGGCGCACACTCTAGTGCCTGTTATATAAAGAAATGTATATGATAGATTTAATGATGTGAGATTATTTAACTTATCATTTCCTTCTAAGAGGTGAGAGTGAACTAATTTTGATTATCATGCGGCCAGAAAATTTAAGAGGTGTGTGTGGACTGATTTTGATCATTGAAACACTAGTATCAGGATGGGTTAAATATTTTAAGCCATCTAATGCAAAAGTTCAACTAACCTACTACTTAGAATACAATAAGCCATTTAATGTAAAAATTTTACTAACTTTTTACCTAAAGAGTGATACTATTGTGAAAACAAAATGATAGGGTGGCCGACAATAAGGACCCACGGACCCTGCAAGTCAAACTTTAAGTCCTTGGCGTGCTCAAGGTACTTACTGACATCAATCTAAGAGCTTAAATCTTTTCCCCAAGTAATTGCTTTTCTCTAGCAAGGTTTTGCAAACATTGCAAACATTGCAAACCATATCTTGTATTTCCTTCTTATCTTAATATGTCTGGTTCTTTCTTTTTGGGAGAATTATAGGATTGTGCAGCAACGATACACGTTCTAAACACAAAGAATATATGAGATTTATATTATTTGAGGAAGAGTCTTCACGTTCCCGGCACCGTGGGCAATTTGCTGAAACCTCTTTTTTCTAACTAAACTCCTTCCATCTTTTTCCTAATGGATTGCTCCATACGCCAAGCGTGGGCAATTTGCTGAAACCTCTTTTTACTATCTAAACGCTGTCCATCTTTTTCCTAATGGATTGCTCCATACGCCAATTCTCAGAAAGCAGAAGCAAATATGATCAAGGGCTGCCCTTTTGACTATAAAGATCAAACTGTACCTTGCTATCAAGTGCAAAGTAGGTTCCGGGCACATTTAAAGACGACAATAATTTAGTCTCCTTTCCAGCAAGGCTAATTATTAGCCTTAGTGCTGAATTGATATAAGCCCTGATGTCAGCTAAAGGCTCTTCACGGAGAACACCTACACATGTTGGTGAATTTTCCACCAGGAGACATCTGCAGCCGTAGATAATTGAGCTGAGGTTAAAATCTTATAACTGTAACTATTCATTAACTATACACAGTAAGTTTTTTAAGATTCTGTGAAGGATAAGAAATATATTTCTACCTGTTTCTTGTTTACCACAAAGAGACTTGGTTTTTTTTTTTTCAAGTAACTATTGAAGCAGTCTAAAAGTTAAAAGTTTTCTTTCCTCATATGTTGCTTTCTTTGCTGAGGGTTCGCCGCTCCTTCTTGTATTTATGTTTATCTTTAATAAAGAAAACAATTGTATTATTTACGGATATGAATATTTTTTTTTAACCTCGTAGAAAGACTTGGGATTATTAGCTGTTATGTCTTTGTTTTTCATTTTTTTAGGACTCAACAAAGGAAGGTTTAAAAATTTCCACTCTTGGGGCCTTTTATTGCTCTTTACTTTTTGGTGTCTCTGGAGCTTCTTTTTGAGAAGCGAAACGTGCGAGAGGCCTTGACAATGTTGAACGCGAAGGAAAGTTATGGTCTTGGAAAGGTGAAGGAGAGAATAGACATTTGGCGGAGAATTCGGTCAGTGAACGGCAGACCTGTCAATCACAACTTGGGCAGTGAACTTGACACTCTTTTACAAAACTCCGTGTGCCAATTTATTCTTTTTTTTTTTTTTTTAAATTGAGAACAAATAAGAAAATACGGATTACAACAGCCGCAAGCACATCAGTCAATAAGTAATCATTAGTTAGTGGTCACGTAATTATTTTTTAATTTTTTAGACTTCATAAAAGTTTTTGTCAGCACATCAGTCAATAAGTAATCAATAGCTGTTCCGTGATTATTTTTTAATTTTTTATACTTCATAAAAGTTTTTGTCACTTTTTGAAAAATAGAGTTCGGTAAATTCTATGGTTTAATTTTATGAGTAAGTGAAAACATAAATATGTAATCATGAAAATCAATAAATTATAAGTTGGTAAGTTAAGTAGATATAAGGAAAATAAATATAAAATAAAAACAAAAAATGAGACAAAGAAACTATCAAAGAGTAAAAATTAGACTCCATAATTGTAGGACCATTGGCCATGCTTCAATTATATAAAACCAAACATAATTTTTGTGTTGTGATCAATTGGATTGAATTGAGATTACATGAGGATTGCAAGAAGTTTTTTTTTTTTCCTAAACAAGCCATACCATTATATAGGCATTCTAGCAAACTTATCACTTTTAAGGAATTGCTAGAAAGTTTACATGAAAACTTTATATACAAGTAAAGTTAATTGTCACCTTCTTCTTTACTTTTCCATTATTTATGGTAAAACTTCACTCGAGTAACTTATTATATGATCCAAGCTACCTTTTACTTTTTTTCTTGCCTCACCTTTCCACACATTTGTATTTTTACTGTAACACAATTTGTTGACTGGTGCATAATTTCCAAACTATGATAGTGTACATTGTGGGAGAACATGTACAACATGTGTCAACTTATGCTTAGCCAGCCTCTCAGTATGAGGTGTAAAGTATGTATGTGTTTCTCGTGTTGAGTCTTGTGCCAGCCATGCTTTAGCAACTTGTTTATCTCATGTTGCCAACACAACTATTGTGCAATAGTGTCAATTACACTAGGTGGAATCCTATTGTAAGCTAGTGGTCTCCTTGCTTAACATGTCCAAAGTTTACATGATGGACTTGTGCTGTCTTATTGGTGACTAAGATGTTTATTTTAACACATCCCCTCAAACTTAGCACGGTAATGACAGACAAGTTTGTTCAAAGTATGAACTCTAACAGAAATGACTATAAAATTGAGATGCGACGACATCAGTGATAACGATGAGCTCTTTTAAGTGTCGCGCACGCACTGAGACAAGATTTCTTCCGCACAAAAAATCTTTGCGATAGTTCAGACTCGGAGTAAATCCTTACTTTCTCATTCCCACAGGGAGCAGAAGATCCGCGTGAATCTCTTGTTTCAGTTCATTTACCACGATCTACAGAAATGGTGACACTACAACTGATAGCAGGTTTGAACCCTTTCTATCTCTATTCCTTTGTAAATTGGTGTAAGTGTTATAGTTATATTTAATTTTGTGTATTTCTAATATTCTTATAATTTTGATGCGGCATTACATCCACTCTTCTGTTGTTTTGATAAATGCTTTGATGTATAAGCGTCGGTAAAATTTTTATTAATAGTTATCTTATTTGATAAATGTATATGGTTGAGGACTAACTATCTTTAGGCGGGTTGTGTGATTGTGTTCATAAGAGGAGGAGATGGAGATGGAAGTAGGAGATTGCAGTTTGTGGCATTATTTGATATTTTGTGAAGAGTTTGTCACTGACGATTATGAGAACGATGTCGTTTGCTGGGTGTGCCAAGCAACAGTTTTGGGACATCCTGCATTCAAATGCCTGGAATGTCACTTTTTTCAGCATAAATCGTGCATCCAGCTGCCAGACTTGACAGAAATGGACGACGAACATGATATTACAAAGAGACATCACTTAGTCATGAGAGAAGAGATGAAAAATAATAAAAAGGAGAAAGAAGTTTGCATGGGATGCGGGAAACTAGCCTCTGGTACTGCCTTCAAATGCTCTGTCCCTCAATGTACGTTTCATCTTCATAAGTCACGCGATCAGTTGCCTCATGCGATGCAACACATCGTACACCCAGATCACATCCTTCTTCTTAAACTGCCATCGTCGTATGTGTCTTGTAATCTTTGCGGGAAATATAGACAAAGGCATCCGTTGCTTTATAATTGTTGTCTTTGCAATTTTGATGGGGACGTCAAATGTGTTTTCGTTCTAAAGTCCCTGACAATTGCCACCCACACACTTTCACCGGTAGTCGGAAGCCACACAAGTTCACGTGTGAAGCATGTGGTGAAGAAACCGAGGATATCGTCCACCAATGTAGGGATTGTGGAGTCCGGACTCATACTTGGTGTACCCGATTTCCAGACATCATCAGAATTAAAATACATAATCATTTATTCGCCCGCAGTTACTGTCTCCGTAAAGTTAAGAAGTTGGAAAAAGCAATCTGTAAGCTCTGCTGTAAGAAGGTGAACACAGAGTGTGGAGCTTATTATTGTCAAGTATGTGATTATATTGTTCACATGTATTGTGCAAAAACTAATGAAGACGAGTCACCTCTTAATGCAGAAGGTCCTGAGTTTGATGACTATTTAAAGTATTTGGTTTACTTGATTGAAGGGTTAAATGTAGAGGAGGAAAAAACAGCTGATGCTCCTTCAAAGATCCACCATTACAGTCATCCACAACATGAGTTAATTCTCAACTACAAAGTTCTTCATAATGACAAGCGATGCAAGGCATGTATGCAATTTATTATCTCTGCACCATTTTACTGTTGTGATGAATGTAATATATTTTTGCCCAAGAGATGTGTTCAAGTGCCCGAAATCATTTGGCGAAAACCATTCAGCATACTTCCATGTACGCTCTCTTCACAGCCACCAGAGACAGATAAATTGTTCTTTTGTGCCAGATGTTTACGTTATCGTCAAGGTTTTTTCTATGAATATGAAGATGACTATGGTAAATTTCGAGACGATGTGCAATGCTTTTTGATTCCTGAAACCATTAGTCATGAAAGTCACGGGCACTTCCTCCATATTCCTTTTGTAATTGAAAAGGACGTGAAAGAAATTTGTCCTGGTTGTGGTACAGAAATTTGTGGAGAAAATTGGAGAATGGTATGCTCAGATTGCAAGTTTTGGTTGTGTTTTACATGTGCCACTATTCCACTGGTTGCAAGGTATATGTATCATCCACATCTCCTAAAGCTTACATACGCATGCAGAAATGATTTGGAGGAATGTTATTGTCTAATTTGTGAAGGAAAAAGAGAGCCAAAGTATTGGTTTTATTCTTGTGAAGATTGTGATTTTACAGCTCATATCCAATGTGTTATTGGTAGTCCTTTGAAAAAAGGAATCATCAACATCCTATTGTAGTTGTTCAAAGAGTTAAGAACTTTCCTACATGTCATTCATGTGAACAAGGCATAAGTGATAATTTGTCTATTGAATGTACTCAATGTAAATTTAATTTTCACATTGAATGTTATTATTCAATATAATAATATAATGTAAGTTCTCCCAATATTTGGTGATAAAGTAGTTTTTCTTCTTCTAGCCAATTGGATTGAATAATGTTTTGATATGTATAATAGAGAAATAATTTTAAATTTTTTTTTTCCGTATAGTAACATGTAAGTTCTCCATACACCAATCTTTGAAAACAAAAGCAAATATAATGCAAAGTTATTTCCATGCTTTTATCGACGGCAAATAATTCAACCTCCTTTCTAATAAGGTTAATTATTAGGCTCAATGTAGATTAATGTGCGCCCTAATGTAAGCCATGGGCTCCTTATGGAAAATACTCACGTATATTTTTGAATTTTCTACCACAGGACACATAAAGTGATAGATAATGGAGGTGAGGTTGGTATCTTAAAACTATTAATTATACATTGACTATACCTATAACCTTTTAGGATATTGAAATGGATAAAAAGTATACTTTTGTATTTTTTGTTTACTACAAAGAGATTTTTTTATAGCTCAAAAGACTAAAGCAAATAGGATAAAGAGGCTTGCTTTTTAAGATCAAGTTCAAACGAAAACCATACCATACATCGGTATCAAATGCAAAGTTGTTTCCCCGCTTTCAACGACAACAAATAATTCAACCTTCTTTCCAGTGAGGGTAATTATTAGGTTTAATGATGATTAATATAAGTCTTGATGTCAACTACAGACTCTCCGCTAAATTTATGTGATGTGACGTCTAAAAATTGTATGATTGAGCTAAGATTAATACCTTAAAACTATTAAAACTTGGTGCAATTTTTCTCTGATCCGTTTTTAAAAAGTAATTGATTTCCCTAATAACTTTCAAATCTTAGTTTTCACTTTAATATGGCCCACACCTAAAGAAAACACTCAACTAAATTAATGAAATCTTTAAATTTTCTTTTTCTTTTTCTCAAAACATAACTTCAACCTACTTCTCTAAGAAAAAGAAAAGAAAATAGAACTTCAAAACAATGACTGTTAGCAAGCCTGTGTAATAGGAGATTTGGTGATAACATGAATCTGGGGCGCATACTTCGGTGAATGTTATAAGGAAAGGTGTGTTAAATTTGATAATCACCCTTTGAGTGTGAGACTATTTAATTTATTAATTTTCTACTAAGAGGTTAGTGCAAATTGATTTTGATTATTGGGACAAATTAGAATATTTTCAGAAGAAAGTTTAAACCAGTATTGATCATGGAATTTGAAGTATTAGGTGACCAAAATTCAAATTATGAGCAATATTTTAAGTCATTTAGTATAAAAGTTTTACTATCTTTTTACCTAACAGTGATATTAAAATGATAGGGGAGGCCGACTTTAAAGGCCCGGACCATGCAAGTCTAACTTTGAGTCCAACCAACACGACCAGATTAAAAACATGTCTCATATTTTCTTGTGGATTTCCTTTCCTTACTTGGAAAGCAAATATAATTAGCTTCTCTTCTTTTTGGGCCTCGTCTGTCATTGCTCTGTACGCCAATCCCCAAAAAAACAAAAGCAAATACTATCAAATGCAAACTAGGTTCCGCTTACTTTTAAAGACAACAATAATTTGGCCCCTTTCCCAGCAAACCTAATTATTAAGCTTAGTGCTAATTGATGTAAGCCTTGATTTCAGCCATGGGCTCCTTAAAGAAAACATTTAGGCATAATTTTTGAATTTTCTAAGATAGGATACTTAAAGCAGTAGATAATTAAGGTGGGTTTAATATCTTACAATTGTTAATTATACATCAACTATACATGCATACTTTTAAAAAATTTGCAATAGATAAGAAGAACGAATAATAATCATCATATAGGAAAATACAACAATTAATAATGTTTAAAGATCTAAACACTGACTATCTTTATTTTCATACCTTGTTAGGTGTTAGATTTTTATTTTTTATTTGGAGATGCTTTAAGAAGAAGGATGAGATATATTTTTGGTCACCATATTTAAAGACCAAATAGTTGGTAGTCATCTTTAATTCAAAATAGTTCTTTTCTTTCTTTTTTTTTCTTTCCTAAGACAACTGTTACAATTTTTGTGGTAATAATGAACTTTTGAATACTTTGATAGATTTGTCACCAAACATTGACAACTTAGAAATTAAAGATTGTCTTTCAACCAATATTTTAAGCCATTTAATGTAGAATTTTGACCATCATGTTGCACAAAACTAAAATCACTATAGGTAAGAAGGGAATGGTTAACAATCAAAGGTTTAACCAATATTTTAAGCTATTTGATTTAAAAGTCTAACATTATTTCGAAAAGAAAAGGAATGATTAACAGTTAAGAGTATAAACAACATTTTAAGTCATTTACTGCAAAAGTTTAACATTATTGTAAAAGATCAGGACATGTTGATCGGAACAGCAGATAGGTGGCCACATCCCCAATTTCTGGAAGTTTATTGAGAGCCCGAGTCACCTCTTTAGCCCACGGATCCAGGCTAATTACTGATTGTGCCATTTCCTTCTTCAATAACCCACTCAATGACCTGCTTTACCACACACATGCTAATGTACCCGTACTCCTCTCGTCATCCACAAGCTCCTAAATGAGTCTAACTACAAGGTTTTAGAACCAGCAAATGAGGAATGGGTTGAAAGCCAAGAAAAAGTTTGGCTTTGCTGATGGGTCGTTTCTAAGGCCTACGAATAATCAGAGTAAAGCTGAGTGGTGGGATCAATGCCGCTCTGCCTGTTACAAACCCGAGCAAGCGGTAAGAGTAGAAAATGGCGTGGGATTAGAGTATGAATGGGTCTGTGGGCATTGGCTTCCTGTGCAACTTAAGCTGACGAGGTCGAAATACTCATCGCTGGCAGTCAGGACCGTTGGCTAATCAAGCAGCAACTGTTCCGGCTTCTCATGAGGCCGCAATTCCATTACCCACGATGGGCCACACAGCAATCCAGCCTACTTCCTTTTTTCTCAGTTGACCCAAGTAGCTCAAGAAGAAAGTGAAGCATCTCATGGGCTGTATGCTCCTTCCTCAACTAATGGGTTGTGGGCCTGGATTATCCTCCAATTGGAGCATTCAGACACACGGTTTCATTATGGAACAATTTCAAAAAATGTGGTTTGTCCAAACAGAACTATTGTTGATGATCATGCCATGAGCTTTACAAGTATACTACCCATTTCCTTGCACTCAATTACTATGCATGCTTGGATGTCGAATTTGGGTACACGTGATCATATTGTATGTGATTTGTTTAGTTTAAGGGTTTATCATGTTTGTCCACCTTATTGTTTGTTCATAAAATTGCCGAGTGGAAATATTGTGGCTGCCACACGTATAGAACAAGCACAGTCTATACCTACATTGCATTTGTATAAAGTCCTATCTATCGCATTTCCGCTACAACCTCATTTTCTAACAAAACCTACTCGTACAAAATAATTGCATAGCAATTCTTTTTCCCTAAGTTTTTGCTTGTTTCAAGACTTATAACTGGGCAACAAT
Organism: Casuarina equisetifolia; assembly: GCA_028551475.1. Lineage (NCBI taxonomy): Eukaryota > Viridiplantae > Streptophyta > Magnoliopsida > Fagales > Casuarinaceae > Casuarina > Casuarina equisetifolia. The sequence goes on from CM052360.1 coordinate 25,096,767, forward strand.
CAGAGGGTTGGAGTTGATCAGGGACGGCATTTCGTCCAGCTTGTTGCCAAGGTGTCTCTTTTGTTTTTGTGTGTTTTTGTGTGCCGTTAAATCTCTTTCGTGCAAGTCTAGTTTGAACAATCTTCGTAAGCCAAAAGCAACCTAAAGCGGCCTGATCTCAGGCCAGCTAAGCCGTGTAGGTGGGGTTGGGAGTCACGGAACCATCAGGCATCGTCAGCGAAGGAGAAGACATCGAATTGGGGGCAGAGGGATTTGACATTGCAGATTTCGATGGAGGGGCGTTGGCCGCTAGCTCCAATAATACCATGTAAAGAAACAAAATCCAGTTAGGATTGTTCATCGGAATAATTTCATCAATATAACAAGAACAAATCCTAATTTTGTAAAAATCTCAATTTGTATTGATTGAATTGTTCTTAATAAGTTACAAGGATTGAGTATGTTCTATTTATAGAGAGATATACATATTCAAAAACTAAATTCAAAACTCTACATTTGAATTTAACAAATTTTTTAAAATTAAATTTAAAACTAAATTCAAAATTAAAAGTTATGTTTAAATTCAACAAACTTTCAAAAAACTAAATTCAAAATCAAAACCTAACCTTTTAGACATGGGTCGCGGGTCACCATGGCAAACACATCAGTATGAGTGGCGAACATGTGGCACCTAACGTGTTTTGGGCTTCTAATAACCTTGAACTCAAGTTATGGAAATCACATTGAAAATTGATCAAATTCTTTGAAACTTGCACAAGGTACTTACAATTTGTAAATTCTTGCAACTAATTTTAGTGCATTTAGAATGGTTCCCTTAAATAGAAGTTTTTGTGCTTTATTTTTTGTGTGGGTTTTTACACACTTTTGCTACTAAATGGTATTGTCTCGCTATCACCACATTAGAATCAAATCATTGACTACTAGGATATTAGTTCTTTCTTTGACTTTGATGTTTTCATGAAATTCTATAACCCATCTAAGCTTTCTATTTGGAAGTGTTTGGCTCCCATTTCATTTCATATCTCTTTGCTGTGTGTAGGCCACGGATTTTTTAAGTCATTTAAGTCAACTGTCATGGATTAACCAAATAGATATTCGTTAGAAATGGAAAACGAATTTCTTTTGTGTGTTTAATGCACTTGCCTGCCACATCAGCACCCTGCTTCGGCGTGTCCGCTATGTTAGCAGCGGCGTCAACCCTAGTGGACGGGCGCTGCACGCGGTCACAAAGGCGGTCATGAAGATCTGCCCAAACCAAAGTTTGCTGCCGCCATAACCTTTCCTAATTCATTTTGATTCCGTACAAAACAATTGTAATTAAGTTAGAACTTCGATTCTTGCCATCTTGAGTTGTATATATTTCAATTGAATTATAATTTGATTCATGTGATTTTGTCAATAGTCACAGCATATTTTACTACCATGTTCTTGTGTTTTTCCGGCCAGATCTAGGTTTCTGGTGAGTTGATCCTTCTCTTTTCACTCTGTGCAGCCAAGATCTTGCTTTCTTTGTTTGTCCCTTAGCCCTTCATGCATGCTATGAGAATAGGAGACTATGACCAGGGGCAACTTATGCTCCTACTTTTTAGTTTCACTCATCTTTTTCTATCTTTTGTTATGTCCAGATTATTCTCCTTCATCAGATTGTAATTTTGGTTTGATCTCAAGAGTGCTAAGTGATTTTAATTCATTATCTGATTCAAGAATGTGAAAACAAAAGTGGGTTCTGGCATTAGCTATTTTAGATTCTGAATTATATGCTATTTAAACTCTGAAATTTCATCCTTCTCTTATTGTTAGGTGTTGGTATTTAAAATGTATTACATGTTCCATATGGAGGCAAGTATGCTGTGTACAATCTGTGTTTTCCACAATGGTAGTATGTTAAGTTCATTTGTCATGCTTTTGTTTTTCAGCATTTCACTGACATAGTTGTTCATTCTTTCTTTCAGTTTTTCTCCATTATTATTCAAGGATGCTCTATTGAAATAGTTGCATTGATGGTGGATCATGATTCTTGATACTAACCCTTATCATTCTTTAAATATAGTTTCCTCATTCTTTCTTTTTGTTTATTCACTTATTTCATAGGTGTTCTATTCAAAAAAAGTGTATCATAAGTTTTCATACTAATTTTCTGTGGTATTCTATCCTATACTACGTTAGACCTCTCACTTTATTTTCCCTTAGTATTTCCTCTTTTTTGAGTACTAATTTGGCATTGTGATTACAATTGTTTTATTTAGAGGCACTTTTGCGTGATATTCCGCAACATCCAAAGGTTTTCAATCAACTATTATATGCCATTATTTAGGTTGTCAAGAAGAGTTTCACGCAATCTTGTATGATAATTTGGGACTTTGTGCACTCATTTGTTTAAACTGAACTAGTGTTTTGGGTGCCTGAATCTGCCACATCGAAGGGGTAAAAACAAGGTAATTCCTTCCCTTCGATGCTCTCTCCTCTCTCGTTTCTAGGCCTTTTCTGCTGGCAATTTCTTCACTTGGCATTTTTTCTTCATAGAAACGCATTGGTATTGCTTAGGGCTGAAGGTTAACTGCTGTGATGGCTGTATTTTTTGACTTGTAAAATCCTTTAAAATGTTTCTTATTTTTCTATTACACAAAAAGTAAAATCAAAACACCATACACACCATTTAAAATTGTTAATTTGTCATAATTTGGACAATATTGTACCTATTCTATATATAGTCACCTTCAAAATTGAAGCATAACTATGGGAAATATAATCCTTTTTAGTTACCTCTAAAATGTCGACATAATCTCATTAGATTTTGCAATAACTCAAGTTTTTTGTCATTCTAATAACTACATACTATAGATGTTACAATTCATATTCATAAAAAGATGCAACTTAACAGCACAAAATATTGTCCAAGAGACATATTTAAAAATTAGAAGCTTTAAGAATTTGGCAGAGCTTAATAGATATTTGCTTGTAAATCCCATCTACTCGTTTATTATTTTATTTCTGATTTGATCTTTTATATTTCTCTATTCACTCACTTGTTTTGTAAAATTATCATTAAAAAAAAAGTATTCACAAATCAACATTCTTCCTTTAGAATCTCTTTTATATATAGAACTAAAATTTGCTTTTATCGACATCATACAATATTTTTTTTCCATATATTAGCATTCTTGCTATAAATTTACAGGTATCTATGATGTCATTTTTCTTTTTGATGATTTAAAAAATTAAGGAACTTTTTCTGTTCATAAGTAGACAAAGTAAAAAATGTTGAAAAATAGCTTCAATGGGTGTTTAAGGACACACTTTGACAAGCTAGAATCTAGGCAAAAAAAAAAAAAAAACGTTACTTAGTGAAAGACTTAGCCAACCTACATCACTTGGGTAAACCTATCTTAATTTGGAAAGACAAAGGCTTCATTCTAGAATGCCTTGGTTTGTGAACAATATAAAGGCTAAGGTGAATTAATTATTTTTCACTTTTTTCTTTTTGTTTCATTTCATTGATAAAGGTCTTCATATTATTTTATTCATATCGTTTCAGGCGCTTTTTAATGCTTTTTTCTATTTTTCTATTTTACATTTTCTGTATTTTGTTGACAATGTTCCACGCACCTTTGGTCACTATTCTTTTTCTATGGTTTTGCTTAAATATGAAGCAACTTTATCAACTCTCGACTTTTTGGTATTTGCGTCGGAAAAGTCCTGATTTGCTTCATCTACTTTCATTTCCACCATCCGTCACCGCACATGCAATATTCTGTGCAGTACATAATCACTAATAGGGTTTCATAGTTTCATCTTAATGTTCCATCTCATTATTCATGAACTTGTCTATGCTTGGATGATAGGTGTTTTAAAAATAATAGTTACTCCATACGTCAATGTCTTGATATAACGTTTTTTTATTTAATTTTTTTATAAATATATATATGTTTAAGTATCAATCTATCATTTTAGAAAGAGATTTGAGCATTTCTAGCATGATATTACTTAATATAAAAAATTCGCACATGATGATGGGTTTTTCATCCAATGCAAACCACCAAGATTGCATTATAATTTATGACCACACATCATTTATCAAGCCTCAACAGAGACAAGATTGGCTTAAACTTTGAGTACTTATTGTTAGGTTTTATATTATAATTGAGTTTTTTTGATAATTATATTATATTTTATTATTTATTTTAAATAAGGTTTAAAGTTTAAAATAGTCAAAACCTAATTATATTAGGATTCTAAAACCTAGTTGTTATCAAGCCTCAACAAAGACAAGATGGGCTTAAGCTTTAAGTACTTATTGTTAGGTTTTATGTTATAATTGAGTTTTTTCGATAATTATATTATATTTTATTATTTCTTTTAAATAAGGTTTAAAGTTTAAAATAGTCAAAACCTAATCATATTAAGTCAGAATTAGGTCTATTAAATGAAACAAGGATGATGAAAGGAGAGTAAATTTTTGACTAAATTGTTCTATAATTAAAACCTTGGTATCAATCTCCATTAAAGAAAGAACTCAAGGTTTCAATTTTATGAACCCTTAATTTAGTTGCCTTCGTCTTTGGTGTATATTTTGACTTTAAGAATACACCCTTAATCCGTGGGGCGTAACACTGTTTCCATTACCTATCAAAGTCAATTAAAACCTCTAAGAGAACACATAGAAATTGTTGCATATGCGATGTGACGGCTTGAATATGCACAAACCTGACCAAAGATCCTCGTTCACTGCAGGAAAAATGGAGGTTTTGAAGGCTCTGATCTCAGACGTGGAGTATGAGCTGCAGCTTTATCACCGCTCTGCCGAGGATTTGGTTAGCGCTGGGAATGCAAACGGCAAACTTGTCCTTGAATTTCATTTGTCGCCTTTAGTTTTTAGGAGCTGACTTGATTATTCACAACTATATTGCAGGTTCTTCTTGACCAGGTTCTGAAGGATAAGTATATTGTATTGTTCGTTTCAGACCTGAAGCTCAAACCATACATTTCGAAAATGGAAAAATTTTATGAAGGAATAGTGATGAGAGACGTGGTCACGATGTGGCTCCCAATTGTGGTGTGGACCGACCGGCAGGGAAGGAGGTTCTTCAAGTGGCGGAACTACATGCCATGGTATTCATTGATATACTTTTCACCACTAGCAGGCCTCCAATTCATCCAGGAGGAGTGGGGATACAACGGTGTCCCTCTCGTAGTGGTGATGAGCCCAAGAGGGGATGTGCTAAGGAAACATGAACTGGACGAATTTCCCACAGTGAAGGACCTCAGGGAGGAAGGTGGACACCATATTATTCATCTTTTTTCATGCTTTTCATTGTTTCTTTCCTTGCATCTCCCCCTAAAGGTTATTGTTTACTGCACCTGCAAAGTAATGTATCAATATAAAACATTGGGTACAAAACGTTGCATGTTCAAAACATATTGCCTTTGCCTAAGCAATATAATGGGTTTAAAATGGGCGAAAGCTGACCAAAGCTTATATTGCAGAGAAAGCTGTGGCATGTAGAACCAAGTTACTTTTACAAACGCCTCTCGGTGATATCACGGAGGTTCTGGAGGCGCTGTTCCAGGAGGATACTCTGTGGCTTACTAATGGCGGTCGTACCCTGAAAAAGGTTAGCCCTGCAAACAAAACGCGCAAACTTCTTTTAGATGGCCTTTCCCACTTTTGTACGGCACAAAATTGCAGTTCATCTATGGTTAAAATATTTTAACCTTCTAGACTTGTGGAAATTATTAATACTAGACTGCAGTCAGTGGTACATCCCATTTACTTGCTACAAACTGAATGAACATCATAGTACTTTGTTACAAGAACGTACAGTATTCTCGCGATGAACATTCTATTTTAACAGGTGACTTGATTTTTCCTGTTTGTGTTGCGGAAACAGGCTGAGATCAGCTTTCTAACAGATAAGTACGTTGTATTGTTCATTTTGGATGAGGACTACGATATCGACCAAATTGAGGCAGTTAATGCCGGAATAAATCGGGAACTGGTCGAATTGGTATTGATCCCGATGGGGAGGAAGGGGTCCGCAGGGCTGCTGCGGGATTTGAGGGAGTCGTCGTCTGGCATAAAATGCTACACAGTGCTGAGCCATCTACGACAAGGGGGCATCAATTTCATTAGGGACCATTGGTGCTTCCAGAATTCGCCGATTGTGATAATGATGAACCCACAAGGGGAAGTTCTAAGCGAGCACAAATTCAATCCGCCACCCCCGAAAGTAAAGCCACTTTTGCAACTCTAGATGAATATACATGAATGCAGCTCTAATCAAAATTCATAGCGTGCCGTCTAATAGAAACTGAGTTTGGAAATATGTTATGGCTGCAGGAAGTGTATTCGTTGCGCTGGGAAGGCCCTTACGATTGGAACGAGCGATTTTCCCGGATAGCAAAAGCTGTAGCTGCGGATAAGGTCCTAAAGAAAGCAAATATTTCCATAGATTTGCCTTCTAACAACGATAATCCAGTGGAAGACGGCAGGCGTAAGTGGGCTCAACTGACGAGAAACCAAGATCATACCACAGTTTGTGAGGGTGCCAAAATTGTGAACGTCCTGGAGGCGTTTAGCAATTGGAAGGAGAATTTGACTCGGGCACCCTTCGAACGTTGCTTCAAAGATTACCTTTACGAGCTTTTATTAGACTAGAACCCAGTATGGCGTATGGAATGTCTGTCAAATAAATATTTTTGCTTGTCACCAGCCTTAGGAACCTTGGGTTTGTAACAATAAAGCAAGGGAAACCCTCATTCCGTCAAAGCAATGCAAGGTATCCACGTCATCGTTCATCGTTTGCTGCAATTTGGGGGAGGTCTTTTTTAGAACGATTTCACATACTATATCTCATCATACCTTTCTTTATTCCTCTATTGTTTATGCCTGCAGTGATTCATTACAGTTGTTGCTTTAAGTGAATGGCCTGAAATATAGACTCAACAATTAATCTAGATTCAACTTTTTTTTCCTAAGTTGTTGAGGCCTTATTTTTGGTTTCCAACAAAAGTTGTTTATTCTAAAACTAATTCGTAATAACCATTGTATGGCAATTATTTTCAATAATTATTATATGTTTTAGAACGATATAACTAAAATAAAACTTTATTTTCTCTACTCTTACATTCCAAACAATTTTCATTCTATTGTTTTTTAGGTTTTTATCTTCAATACAAAAAGTATTTATTATATTCCAAAAAGATGTTTGTTTGCACCTTAGTTTCAAATAATAAAGAATATTTCATTTGGCATAAATGTTTTGGCCACTGTTCTTTAAAGTCATGTTTTACACATGGTCAATCAATATTGTGTCCAGACCAATTGGTCTTTAGACTCCACACCATTAAAGTTGCAAATGACGAAATTGGATAGAAAAAGAAATATAATTCGAGGGAGGAAATAAAAAAGAGCATTTGTGCTTCTCTTTGGCAGAACCTATATTGGCCTCTTCTTCGCTTGGTTTGCACCGTACACAGGTAGCCCTTTATTTACCTATTTTCCATCAATTGATGGCCGTCTTCAAGTTGCAGATGGAATCTAAAATTTTCGTATTGTTCTTGATCGCATTTTTAGTCGATCCCCATGGTGTTTGAATCTGATTCAAATGCTCTTCACTTAATTTCTAAACCAATTGGATCTTAAATTTTCAGAACTCCATGCAATTCCAAATGGCTTTTCATTGATTAACCAGATGCTCCCAAGGATTTAAGATTATCTTGTCTTACATTTTTGACAGTTTCTCCTTACTCGCTAGATGTTACATTAAGAAGAAAGTTACATGGATTTTAAGCTTCAGTAGGTTTCAGAGAAATCTTATAAAGAATTTTATTCCACCTTAAAAACATGTAAAATTCATCACATATTTATACATAAAACTATATAATAAAACAGGCGAGTTATAAACCTCCAATAAGACAAATGTCTAAATTTATTGGGTCTATTTTCAACAATCCTCCTCAAATTTAATATTTTGTAATACAAGCCTTAGTTGATCAAAACCCAATTGGATTGGGTGAACTTAAGAACTATGATAGTTTTGAGTTTAGGGGCCCTTATGTAAGCTCTTCAATACTAGACTCGTAGATCCGAAAAGTTGGGCCCAAAAGTCCCAGAAATTGGACCTCTTAGTTCAATCAATTGAGCTCAAAGGCCTGACAAACTAAACTCAAGCTCAAATATGACATGTAAGTCAAATATGAATGAGCAACCACACCAAAGGTTGTTTCACAAATCAAGCTTGTTAAGATTAAACAGTGGCTGCGGACTTCATATCTACAACCCAGCATGATAAGTTTCTTTTGTTTCAACTCTTAGAAAACAATAGCAATTGTAATTCAAGTATTGTGCTTTTTATAATCTAAAAGAATCCTTCTATTTATCATTATCAAATGTGAAATGGGTTTCAGATTGCCAATAAATAATTTAGTTTTTTCTTTCCAAAGCCAATTTATTGTACTACTTAATGTATTTTATACTGTAATATTAGTGCTTTTTGTGTCATAACTCAACATAGAGATTTATTGTCATCTTTTCAGGGTTAACCTACATTCTACTCATTATAATTATTTGGAATATAGTTATTATGAATAAATTTGTTAATATTAATAAAAATCAGAGGAGCCATTAAGAAAAATGTCAAAAAGAATTATTTTGAACATCATTGTGAAGTGACAAGTGGGTTCCGTCCTTTCAATGTCAGTAAATAATTCGGCTGTTGTCCCTTTTTTACAAAGCTGATAATGCAACTCAGAGCTCATTCCCAAGAGCTCTGATACCAGCCATAGATTCCTGACTGAAATTCCTTGTTCTTTGAATTTTACAGTACGAGACATCTGTCGCTTTCTCACTTTTGTCAACACTTCATCGAAACAATTATAGAGTAATCTTCTTCTTTTCTTTAATCACTATTTTGATAATGTGTAACAATCAGAACACTTACTAGTCCTTAAGATTGACCATTAATAAATTTAATCACCATTAATCAGAACACTGGAGGAGAAGACATGCAAGAACATTGAAACATCTGGTATGCATTTTCCTCGTTCTTGCTGCACCAAATTGTCTAAGACGTTCTGTAAAGCCTGGTGTTTTACGTCTGAAAAAGCCTGGAGGAGGTTTTCATTCGGCCGGGGCGTGAATGTGAAGAGGAGATGGGACAAATGTCGAAGAGAGGGACGAAGTGAGGGTAAGGACAAGGGGAGATATAGCACGTAGCCTCGATGGAGCAGACCAAAGAAATAATAAAAAAAAAAAATCCTATTTGAAGACCAAACAGTTAACATTTATCATACATAATTATCATGTATATAAATTTCCTCTTACTTTTTACCTAAACGTTCAGCGTCAAGTTCGGTGGTAACAAGTGAATTGGTTGAGACTAATATCGTAATATGTGAATTTCTCATAGAAGATTCGACAAAAGATTTGGTATGTGTGTATAGTACAGTAGTTTTACCGCATTTAATTTTTTTTTATCAAAACTGCAAAGACATTCACAAAAAGATTTTTTTTCAAAGAAATAAAAAATTATATTTTAATAAATTTTACTAATAACAATAAAATTATATATAATAATCATACATGGAATATAAAAACATCATATAAATCTAATCCTTAAAAAAAAAATAAATATAATACATGTCAAACTGTTATAAAAACTTAAAATATAAAATATAAAATATATTAAGTAACAAATTTAATTAATTTTATGATCTATAGTTATTTAGGTGTTAATTTTTTTTAATCTTAGGTAAAAAGAGGGTGAGAAATAAATTTCAAACATCAAACTACTGGTAACCCTATTGGGAGGCTAGTGAATTAACTATATAATATCATAAAAAGACCAATGGAGGGGAAGAAATGAATATAGTAACACAAAGAAAAAGAAGAAAATATTCAAATAAAATAAAATAAAACCACAACAAAAGTAAGATAATAAAAGAGGACGCTTGCGCAAGAAGAAGATGACGAACCGAGGCAAGAAGAGTGATGATGACACATGCCTTGATAAACGCGAAGGTAGCTGTGATCTTGGAAAGGTAAACGAGAGAAATAGACATTTGACAGTTAATTCGGTCAGTGCACGGCGTAAACGCAGTGACCTGTCAATCACGGCTTTGGGAAGGTTAAAAGAGACTAAACTTGGGCAGTGAACCCGACAGTCTTTTTGGCGCTAATTTTTAGATTGTCTTTAAAAGAGACTAATCTTTGCAATAGCTCAGAGTCGGAGTAAATCCGTACTTTCCCATCTCCGCAGGGAGAAGAAGAACCGTGTGAATCTACCAATCCTATATAAACGGTGAGACAAATTTTTGTTTTCTTTTTAGAGAAGATTTTCCGTGCAACACTGGAACTGCGTCCGTGATTCTTGTCTGTAAATCTGAAAAAAGCTGCTCATGTTTTGTACGGACGGTACTATATAGGATTTATTCATTGTAAATTTTCAGAATAAGATAAAATATTAAAAAAAATCAATTTTTTAAGGTTTACTCTCTGTGCTTCGTCCTCTCTATTTAGCCCCTTGGGTTTCAGAGTTGTTAATCGAAAGCTCTTAGCATCCTAACCCAATGGCCTCCTCACCTGCCTCAGCCTCATCAGCCGCATTGCCATACGCTGCGTATGGCAATGCGGCTGAAGGGTCCACCTGCCGTGCAGCGTTTTCTCTGCAGCAGCCGCAGAGACCATCGACCCACTTGTATCAGGCCATTCCGCCGGTCCAGTCGGCCGTTTCTGACTTCTCCCTGACCCAGACGACCCCTCAATACGCGCACAATGCTAAAAGCGCACATAGTGGCTGGGGAAACCAGCCGGAATGTCAGATTTGCCCACGATTTGGGCACGAAGTAATCCAGTGTCGGGAACGCTACAACCCCAACTTTCAGTAGTCCTATCCGACGCAGGCTCCCCCGCCGCAGCCGCGGGTGATGGCCGGAGGAACTTGGTTTACTGATTCGACCCATTCTATTATGAACAGACCATCCCAACCGTCCGGCGTCCACTCATATTCAAATGCCCAGCAGGTCAACACAGGTAATGGATTTAGTTTTATTTATATATATAATTAAAAACACGGTAGTTATATTTTGCCAGCAATTCTCTCCATGTCCTACTTGTTGGTTTCATTAGCAAGATCTTGTTGTCTGTTTTCATAACATATAGTTCAAAGATTTTGTCAAAACTTAAGGAGTTGATAATACTCTTTAGTTGTTGTTAGTTATCTGTTTGATCTTATATGACTCTTATTTTTCTCATTCTCGTAGAATATCAATGTCAAAAATACCTAGAATCCAATACTGTTCATGGATGGGCGAATGATGAACAAAAAGGTGAATATTATTCAAAAGAAAAGGCTGGATATAAAAAGGAAGATAAATGCTATTACGAGGGTGAAAAGAGAAGTGGATACTACTTAGGAGAGAAAGCTAAATACCAAGAAGGTAAATACTACTTAGAAAACAAAGAGAAAGGTGAATACTTTTCAAAAGGAAAAGTTAGATATGAAAATAGAGGTAAATACTATTATGAGGATGGAAGGAGAGGGGGATACTACTATGAGGATGAAAGGAGAGGTGAATACTACTCAGGAGAGAAAGCTGAGTACCAAGAAGAAGGTGAACACTACTTAGAAGACAAAAAGAAAGGTGAATACTATGCAAAAGAAAATGTTGAATACAAAAAGGAAGAAAGCATAGGGAGACACTACTATGAGGATGAAAAGAAAGATGAGTATTATGTAGAGGACAAAAGGAAAGATGAATACCATTCAAAAGAAAAGGTTGAATATGAAGAGGAAGGTAAATACTATTATGAGAATAAAAGAAGAGATGAATACGGATACAAAGGTGAATACTTCTTAGAGTACGAAAGGGAAGTTGTATACTTCTCAAAGGAGAAAGCTCAATATGAAGAATGTAAATACTACTTACAAGATGTGAAGGAAGGTGAATACTACTTAGAAAAGACAGTTGAATACGATGACCAAGGAGGATATTTCTTAGGGAACGAAAGAGAAGGTGAATACCAAGAAGAGGCTGAAGCTTTCTCGCAGCTGACAATTGAAGGATAAGCAGCGGCAGGTAAGTTTGTTGGTGGAAGTAACTAGTTTAACTTTGCTAAACCCCTTTTCATCTTTTTCTTTGGGGATTGGAATCGTACCAAGGCATGCGGTATATGTTGTAGATTTGCTTTTCTTATCTGGATCACAATGCAATCAAGTTTTTTTTTTTTTTTTTTTTCTAGGATTTCATCTGTCGTTGATCCACACCACAATCCCCAAAAGTACAAAAACAAATATGACGGAAGTTCTTGTCATCGCAGGCTGGCCTATGATTACTAGATTTGCCTTTTATTTGTTGTCGAAAGAGACATTTCTCTGGGTCTTTGGGCAGTGCGATCATGTAGACCAGCTATGTGAAAAGGAAACTTTTGGAGAAATATATGTAGCTTTACAGACTATCTTTACGTATAGGTATTTCTCTTGTTTTAATACGAGTATTTTAGGTGAATAAATCTCACAACAGAGGAATTAGAGACAGCATTCTTTGTTGTGCTGTCATCAACATACGATTACAAGTCTCTTTCGCAGGTCCAAATTTTGAGTTTATTACAATACTCTGAACTTGATACCTCTTAAGGGCCTAAACCACCCGTCTGACGTTAGCTAACCTATATTCAAAGCCATGTATCATTCATCTTCCAATTCTTATTCTCTTATCTCCATCACGCAAAGATTTCCATGAATATTTATTTCCTATTGTTTAACAAAGATAGGAGGAGCTTGACTTTTTGTAGCAGGTTTGTCGCTCTACTGCTATTATTTTAGCATGCTACTTAACAGGTGCTTTAAAGATTTTATCAAAACTCAAGTCTTTTTTTTTTTAATCAAATTGTTTCCATCTTTTTATTTTTTATTTTTATGGATTGGACTCATACACAAGCATGGACAAGTTAGTTAAAAAAGGATAATCATGTGCTATCTCTTTTCACTCCTTTTTTTTATTGGAAGAAACGAATAAGATTTCCTACCCATGGTAGTTGAATTATTGATAATTGCGAAAAGATGAAAGTAGAAGGAAAACAATTGAACACTAAGAAAAGAGGGAATTGAAAAAGTTCTCATATTATATTATATTGCAATTTTTTTTTTCAGGGGCTATTATGCCATTGTGCTATAACTAATTGCATGTTATCTTGTGTTATATTCATTATAATGTTTGTGAAAAGATTTTTGATTCTACAATGTTCAATTATCTCAAGTATTTCTTTATACTCTAATATAAGGATTTTACACTAGTTGAACTGCTGTAATGAGAGATTTTTTTCCCAAAGTTCTTGTGTAAAAGCCATCCATGTGCACAATCATCACCCTTACAATTGCTCCTCCTATAGAAGTATGACAATTTGTTGCTCAATTGCCAATAATGTTATCATGGGTAAAACTCACACTATAGCAATGTGATCCCAATTCTGCATGTTTTCTGGATTTCAGATCATTGAGAAAATAAACTTTAAAGGACCGTATAGGCCAATTCAGCCTATAAACTCAAAAAGCCCGGTTGATTGGGTGGGTTTAGGACCTGTGATAATTTTTGGGTTTAATGGCCCATGATTTTGTGTTTGTAAGTTTAATATTTCTAAACTCATAGATTCAACAAAGATGGCTTACAAGTCATAGAAACGGGACTTTGCTAGTTGGATAAATTGAGCTTATAGGTTATGAGATATGCTTGAATAACTCTGATTTGTCAGTGACACTTTTCTCATCTTCTCCAACAGTCATATAAAAATTAATGAGATCATGATTTTCAACTCTTAATTTGATAATTCAGACAATTTTTCTGTTTTTGTTAAGAAAATTGATAATTTCTGATATAGTTACTTGTTAGAAAATAATGTATATTTTAATTAAATAAGATTTCTATATAGACTTCATTAATATGGACAATCTTTACAATGTTCTTAACAATTATTGTAGCAAATATATCAATAATCTTTGCCTGGCAGGATTGGTGCTCAGTGACTGCTGTTTCTCTAATTCTGTAGAATATCAAGGCTGATATCTTTGGGCAAGGCAGCGGCGTGGCAAATCTGTTGATGGATATAACTACTCCAAGGCTATTTAGAATCCCATTAGACTAAACTCTACAACCAACTGTTGAGAACTCTCTTTTCTATTAGACTGCTTCCATCACTTAGTTTTTTGATCGGTTTAACCAAAAGTTATCTCTTTTCACTTTCTTTTTTCATTTTTCTTTTCATTGGAAAAACCAAATTTCGCACGTTTAACATGAAAGGCTGGATAAAGTGTCCAACCTGAATGAGCAATCCACTACATGGTCGTTTCAATAATCAAACTTGATAAGAGTAAATACACACGTAGTGTATCTTTATGAAGCTGTGCCTTTTTTTTTTTTTTAATATGCAACACAGCATGATGAGGTCCTTTTGCGTGAGGGCCTCGTGTTTTTTCAGAGCCTAATTTGCCATTCAAGTGTCATCGCCATCAAAAGCCAAACAAGCAATCTTTTTTCACTCTGTTCTTTCCATTTTTAAGAATCGAATTTCCAACCAAAAGCAATCTCTTTTCACTTTTTTTTTTTTTTAAATCTTCAACGCAGTATGATAAGGTTCTTTTCTTTAAGCGCCTAATATGCTGCGCTCAGAAAACAACAGCAGTTATAATTTTTCGTTATCATGGGTTCCATGATTTCACTGCCAAATAATTTATCCTCTTTTCTGATAAGGCTAATTAAGAGGCTTAGAACTCATATTCTTTGAATTCTATCTTTTGGTTGAGTTTAATATGGTGGAACTATCGATTTTGTTAATATTTTATCAACGCAATTTTAGGATAATATTTTTTTCTTAACAATGGTTTTAATAATCTAATTTTTACTTCAGTATTCTTCCCCCTTGATGAAAAGGCGTACATTAAAATTAATCCTCATATCTTACTAATCATTTACTTCTCAAAGCTGAGTGTAGATCACTTAAAATGACAATGAAAATAGAAGGATCTTATTGCCCAACAATATCTTAAACTATTTAATTCAAAAGTTATTTAATAAAAATGATATTAAGCCGGAAACTTTGTCATCAAAATAATGAACGAAATTTCGCATTCATCTCCCTGCGTTCTGGGACTTAGCCAAACAATAAGAACAACCAATATGAGCCAACTGGCTGGCAAGTACAGCAGTTAACACAGTTGTTTGTGTTAAAATTTGAACTCATCTACCATACCCCAAAAGGCAACTAGCTTCCTGTGGCAGATTTATCACTCTCTCCCTCATTTTTACCCTCGGTTTCATCCTTCTCTACTGCTATTGTCAGTAATGCTGTGGAATGGGCGTACCTGCTCCTGCATGGAATGGGTATTTTCTGCCCCCCTTTGCTGTCTTTGCTCTGCTGCCTTGGCCTTGGTAATCGGCCCCTGGGAAGAACTGTTAGTAGGAAGTGGCTTCCGGTATCTCCTGGTATGCAGAATGTTGACAAACTAAAAGGGAAACAGACAAAAGGTAAGGATTCAGGGCTCGTTAACGGGAACCCGATACCACCAACTCCTCCTGCGCACAGAAAAGAGAATTTCCCAAAGATTCACGATACCCCACTGCATAGCCAAAAGCCAATACAAAAGACAAACACAATGGGCCCTCCCTACACACGGTGCTTCTAACTTGGCCCACACCTTTTACATAATACAAACCCACTAACGTCACTCCTACACTACTTGTTTTAGTTAACATCACACATAAGACAAATAAAATTAATACAATTTACAAAAAGGCCGTAACAATTCCCTCCCCCTTAACTTTAGCCTTGTCCTCAAGGCTGACTGCTGTCCGTGGCTTGGAAGGCAGGATATTTGGAGTAAAACTCCTTCTCTTCAACCCAGGTGGCTTCAGCTGGCGGTTTCCCCCTCCTCTTTCTGCGTTCCAACACAGCTTGGGGAACATTTTCTTCTTCAAACGCATCTTGAAAGTCTTTAGAAACTATCTCTCGTGTGGTCTCTGGATCACCAACAAATCTCTTAAGCTTCGACACATGAAATACAGGGTGTATCCTAGAGTTGGCAGGCATATCCAGCTCATAAGCCACCTTTCCCCTCCTATGAATCACCTTATAAGGGCCACTATATTTGGGCTTCAGCTTCTGGTTCTTTCGTTTTGCCACTGAAATCTGTCGATATTGGGGCAATTTTACTAATACTAGGTCTCCCTCTTGATATTCCATCTCTCTTTTCTTCTTGTCATATACACGCTTCATTCACTCTTGAGCTGCTTGCAAATTTCTTTTAATCTTTTTTATAACAGCATCTCTTTCTTCCAGAATTTGTTCAACTGATGCTACCCTTGCTGTCCCCTTTACATATGTTAAAAGTGAGGGTGGGCTTCTTCCAAACACGGCCTCATAAGGGGTGCAAAGAATAGAACTATGCCAACTCGTATTATAACAGTATTGAACCCACGGCAACCACCTAACCCACTCTTTGGGGCTTTCCCCTGCAAAACACCTCAAGTACATCTCCAAGGTTTTATTCAATACTTCCGTTTGTCCATCAGTTTGTGGATGATAAGTAGAGGAGAAGTTAAAACTGGTGTGCTGTAACCGAAATAATTCCTTCCAAAACTTGCTTGTAAATAACGGATCTCGATCACACACAATGGTTCGAGGCATTCAATATAACTTGAAAATATTTTCAAAGAAAGCTTGGGCCACCATAACGGCTGTATAAGGATGGGAAAGCAGAATAAAGTGTCCATATTTTGATAACCGATCCACCATAACTAACACCACCGATTTCCCAAAAGAATATGATAGCCCTTCAATGAAATCCATAGCAATATCCTCCCAGATTTGTTCTGGAATTGGTAAGGGTTGCAAGGTTCGAACACCCTTCATATTTTCACCTTTATTCTTCTAACAAACCACACACTCCTTAATGATCTGATCAACCAATTTCTTCATACCTTTCCAATAAAATACTGCTTTCACTCTTCTTAACATTTTCTCTTGCCCTTCATGCCCACTACAATGCATTTCTTTAATAATAATAGGAACAAGGGAAGAGTTAGAAGGAAGAAATACCTTTTCTTTAAAGGTAAGGATACCCTCTTTGTAGTTCCATGGACCCACCACCTCTCCACATTTTATATTCCCCATTATCTCTTGTGCCTTGGGATTTGTTTTAATCTCTTCTCGAATAGCATCTACCCATTGAGGGTAAGGGGCTGTTATGGCTGAACAAGATCCTTTATTTACAACTTCATCCTCATCTTTTGCCGCGCCCTGCCTAGAAAGCCCATCAGCCACTATGTTATCTCTACCAGCCTTGTATTCTACCACAAAATCATACCCCAAGAGTTTTAAAAGCCATTTTTGCTGCGCCGGAGTGATTATTTCTGATCCTACAAAAATTTAAGACTTCGTTGATCCGTTCTGATGATGAATTTACTTCCCAACAAGTAATGGCGCCATTTCTGCACTGCCAAGATAATAGCCAACATTTCTCGATCATAAGTGGAAAGGCGCAAATGATTCCCATGTAAAGTCTTGCTAAAATAAGCTAGAGGCCGATTCCCTTGTGATAATACCGCTCTAACCCCAGATCCTGACGCATCACACTCCACGGTAAAAGGCTGACTGAAATATGGTAATCTCATCACTGGAGCAGTTGTCATTGCCAATTTCAATCGATCAAATACTTCCTGAGCCTGATTATTCCAAACAAAGGCATCTTTTTTCAACAAGTTGGTGAGTGGTTCCGTGATTCTACCATAACCCTCAATGAAGCGTTGATAATATCCTGCGGTCCCCAAAAATCCTCGCAAAGCCTTCACTGTTTTTGGAACTGGCCATTGAAGTATAGCTTCCACTTTGCTGGGATCCATCGCAACCCCTTTTTCACTGATCACATGACCTAAAAACTTTAATTCTGTTTGCCCAAATTCACATTTTGATAATTTCACATATAGATTGTTCCTCCGCAATGTATCTAAGACCACCCGCACATGTCTGAGATGTTCCTCCTAACTCTTACTGTAAACTAATATGTCGTCGAAAAAGACCAAAACCATTTTTCTTAAGTGCTCCTGGAACACCACATTCATAAGTGACTGGAAGGTGGAAGGGCCATTAGTGACTCCAAACGGCATTACTAAAAATTCATAGTGTCCACAGTGGGTTCGGAAGGCTGTCTTTTCAATATCCTCTTCCCTCATCCGTACTTGATAATACTTCGATCTAAGATCCAATTTTGAAAAATAGTGAGCCTCGTGCAACTCATCCAAAAGTTCATCGATGGTAGGGATTGGAAATTTATCCTTTACTGTTTGTTTATTAAGCTCCCGATAGTTAATGCACAATCTCCAAGATCCATCCCCTTTTTTCACCAATATTACCGGTGAAGAAAAAGGGCTCTGACTAGGGCGGATAACCCCCTCATCCAATAACTCTTTAACCAATCTCTCAATTTCTTCTTTTTGAACATACGGGTATCTATACGGTCTCACTGATATTGGCTTGCCATCTCCTTTAAGTACTATTCAGTGATCATGACTCCTTCTAGGGGGAAGCCTTTTTGGACTCTGGAACACATCCTCATAATAAGCTAGTAACCACTCCATTGTTGCACCTCTCCCCCTTTGAGATCCTTCACTACCTTGCAGCCCCAATTGCTCCATATTCGCACCACCCACTAGCTGAACCACTAACAACTGCCCTTTTTTAAGAATTTCCCTAGAAAACTGGCCTCCTTCCAGCAACTGTGAAGGTTTAGGTCGACACCCATAAAGAACCACTTGTCTGTTATTCATGAAAAATTCCATTCTATGCTCTGCAAAGTTCCACACAATATCACCCAAAGTTTCCAACCACTATACTCCTAGAACTACATCCACGGCCATTAAAGGAAGTACGTATAAATCCATTTTTATTCCCATTCCTTGTAATTTCACCTCTACATCTCGACAAACTCCAAAACTCTCAATTCCTTTTCCACTTGCCACAAGTACCTTAAATGTAGAAAAGCTATCTACTTGAAGCCCAATCCGTGCTACCAAACTTTGATCAATAAAATTATGGGTGCTTCCTGAATCAACTAACACCCTTATCAGTCGCTTAAATGAAGCTACTTGACCTTCCACCTTCATCGTTTTCGGTTTACCAACCCCCATATCATAAAGGGCCATAGTGGAGATGCCCATCGGTTCTTCTGTATCCAAACAATCAGTAAACTCATCTCCACCGTCATTCGGATCCGCACTAGTGTCCACATCATCCTATTCATCAGGATACATCGCTTCACAAATGAATAACCGACGTTTACATTTATGCCCCGGGCCGTAATGATCATTACAATGATAACATAACCCCTTTTTCCGCCGTTCTTCTAATTCTGCCACAGTAAACTTCCGGATAGGTAATGGAGGTCGTGAAGATGTAGCATGATTCTGAACAATCACTGTTTTATTGGGTATAGGGGGTGTGTCTGATTTTGAATTACCGCGGGTCGAGCATCACGCCGATTGGGATTTTCTACTCCCCCACAGTGAAATGGAACATAAGGAAATCTAGTGCCATGCAACTTCAAGAACTGATCTTCATAAATAAGAGCATAATGTAAAGCTTCATGTAAGGAAGTAGGGTGTTTAGCATCCACATCACCTTGTATGCTCAGCTTTAAACCCCCAATGAAACAATCTACTACTTGTTGTGTAGTAAGGGGTCCCGCAGATTCTAAAGCATTTTTAAATTGTTCATAATAGATTTCAACTGATTCAATTTGTTCCAATTTCATCATATTATGTATAGAGCCACGAGATTGGTTCGAACCATACCTATTCAAGAGTCCTTCTTTGAATTTATCCCATATAAGCCGCTCACCAACCCGCTGCAAATCTGCCTGATAAGCTTGCAACCATTTCACTGCTCTCCCAGCCATATTCCAAGTAGAGATTTTCACCTTCTCCACATCATAATTTATGAACCTCAAAAAATTCTTCAGCCATAAATACCCAATCACTAGGATCATCCTCATGATGAAAACAAGGAAAATCAAACCTGGAAAGGTGCCCCAAGTTGCTAAACTGAGACTCCAAGTTCTGATTTTTTTTCCGTATCATTCAGACCTGACCCTTGCAAATCTGAGTGGTTCGGATCTGACCCATCAGGTTTTGGATCTGACCCATTTGGGTTCAGACTTGACCCGTTTGGGTGCGGAGTAGGATTCGGACCCCCTCCACCCTCAGTGTTGTGACTGCCTCCTCCATTGTTCACGTTGCTGCCTGGAGGGGTGAGAGAAGAAGAAGAACTACCTGCTACAATGGCCTCCACGTGGGTTAAAAGGAGAGCAAGGGAGTTGCGAATTTCTTCCATTTCAGAGCTTCGTTGGGACATGGTGGCTTCAAGGTGAGAGAAACTGTCCTCCATGGTAGGATCTATAGGCTCCGATGCCACTTGGAATGGGCGTACCTGCTCCTGCACGGAATGGGTATTTTCTGCCCCCCTTTGCTGTCTTTGCTCTGCTGCCTTGGCCCTGGTAATCAGCCCCTGGGAAGAACTGCTGGCAGGAAGTAGCTTCTGGTACCTCCTGGTATGCGGAATGTTGACAAACTAAAAGGGAAACAGACAAAAGGTAAGGATTCAGGGCTCGTTAACGTGAACCCGATACTACCAACTCCTCCTGCGCACAGGAAAGAGAATTTTCTGAAGATTCACGATACCCCACTGCATAGCCAAAAGCCAATACAAAAGACAAACACAATGAGCCCTCCCTACACACGGTGCTTCTAACTTGGCCCACACCTTTTACATAATACAAACCCACTAACGTCACTCCTACACTACTTTAGTTTTAGTTAACATCACACATAAGACAAATAAAATTAATACAATTTACAAAAAGGCCGTAACATGCTGCTTAACATTTATATCGGTGAGTTGATTCTACGTGATTTTCATTTCTTTCATATTTTTACCTTCTCCCCATTTTCACAGAATATCAAAGCGAAGGAGACTTGAACTCCTACGTTGCTAAAGATGGGTGTACGACGAAGAGGAAGCCGCATATTTTGATGGATGATAACCATTCCATGGCTATCCAGAATGTCACCATTAGGCTCAATTTCATTCTATGACAAGGTTCCTTTGTTTCCGTGCCTCGTTCGAGGGCATCATGTCCTGTTGCTCCCCAGAAAACAACAGTAAGTATAGTTAAGCGTTCGATACATCTCTGCAAATAATTCAGGTACTTTTCTGACAAATGACAATAATCAAAAGCTTAGTATTGATTTAGGTAAGAACTGATGTTCAGCCACGGCCTTTCTACCACTACAACACTCGCATGTTATTTGAATTCTCTGACAAGCGTTGGGAGCTGAAGTGACAGACATTAAAAATAAGATCAACCGTCTTTTTCTTCTGTTGAAACCGTACATTCCGAATTCCAGATATATCTGCATGTTTTTAATAATTCAATACAAACTTATTTTTACATCAATATCCTTCGCACCCGAAGGTGCAGACAGATAAAAATGGTATTATTCTAAGCCATTCAATGTAAAAGTTTAGCTATCCTGTTTTATAAAAATGATATTATTATGGAAAGAGAAAGAAAAGGTGATAACATTTCAGTTTATACCCACTATTTTAAATTAACTGATGCAAAATTTTGATTATTTATAACAAAAAAATGATATTATCATAAAATAAAAATGAACAGAAGCGACCAATCTTAAAGGCTCTAGACCATGAAAATCGTAGCTTGAAGTCGTTGGCCCATTCCAACTACAGAAAACATATGTATATGCATCCTAGAAATCATGCTTATTGAAGCTGTCTAGAGATCAAAAAAGTTTTTCTCAAAGTTCTTAATTTTCTTTATCAAGTCAAAATTTTTAACGTGCAAACTAGTTCCCATCTTTCTATACATCTCTATATAAATTTCTCCTCTTTCAACTCCAAATTACTATTTTTATTTAGAGGCAAAAGTGATATTCATCTATCATCATCATAATAAGGCTTTTAAAAGTAATATTCATCTCGTACCAAAACATTTATGAATCTTGGAATACATCTTGATTAAATTTGACTTTTTGATCCATAGAAACGAATAATAGCCATATACACAAGTACTAAATAGTTGGTTAGTACAATAGTTGTCATATTTGATTGCGCGAAAAAGTAAGAATGCTCATTGTCAATGCAATCATTGGTTGTTAAGTTTCTATTTTTCATATTTTTGAAAACTTACGAAGACTGAGACTTCTTCACCCATTTTACCAATCTGTCCTTAATTGGCATAAGATAAAAAATAAAATAGAAAACTCTATCGTCCCATATAAAAAATAAGGGAAGTCCTGATTAAAAGAGTCTCACATTATATTAAAAGAAATTTGTAATGTACCTTAAAAGATTGTGTAACCATTTTCATCATAAAATATTTTAAATTGAGGTAAATTTAGATTTTTCAAGTAATATAGAGTTAGTTCACTCTTGAGCAGATTTAATTCATTCTCAAAAAATTGGGTTAGCTCTTTGTCTATATAAGACCAAACTTGAATTTTGAGAGATGTTACATAAAAGTGTTGATTAAAAGAAACTTATAATGTATCTTATAAATTTAAATAATTTATCTCTTTGAAAGGTTATTGGACTTAAAAAATAACCCAACCTTTCACTCTTAGTCTCCAGATAACTTTAGAAAAGGTTCGTTTATTTAGCTTCTCTAACTTTGCTTAAAAGAAATAATTAGTGAACCCCAACTAATCCCAACAAAATAAACAAGTACATAATCAAATGAAAAATAATTTCTTCTATTTGTCCTATAAAAAACTTGATGTATACCTAAAATTAATGTTGAATGGACAACTTCCATGGACGCTCCACTTGTTGGGAAACGGCCATGGATATTCCATCCACAGGAAAAGATGACGATCACTCCATGTTACTGTCTCTGTGAGGTCCGCCATTGTCTCTATGCAAGTAAATCACGTTTTTGTTTCTTCCTTTCACGTTTCATGCTTTTCATTCAATCCAAAATGGAATCCAATGTCATTGTAACCATGGATTGGAAGCAAGCAACCAGCCCGTGTCCTACGTCCTAGTCTAATCCTCATCTCTCGAAAGTTGATTGTTCCAGTCGTCTAAAGCAACTAACCCTTGTCTTATTTCTATGTCCTAGTCTAGTGCCCATCACTCATCCTCGTTCACTCAAGTTGATCGTACCACTCCGTGGATGATAAGCTCATGCTGGTGTACATCAGCATCCATGCCCTCGCAGGTCCAACAAAGCCCTGGGACTCGATCTGCCATGAAACTCGTCTCCCACGTTCAGTGTATCAGCTTTGTCTGAGGGTAGTTGAGGAAGCAAAATTAAAACTTTCTTGTTTTCACCATTGTTTCTTCTCCTCGGCCTTTTTCTTTTTCAACGTGTGATTTAGCTTTAGAGAATCCTAGAAACTACGGATACTTCTATGGTTGAGTGAACGAGGATGAATCGCTTTCTCTCAGACTAACAATGGCAGGCACTAAAGGTGTCACATTAGAGACCGTGTTTGGATAGTTCAAATATTAGAAAACCTTTAACCGACTGTCGATTCACCCACAGCCACTTAATTTCCAATCAGTGCCTTCGTCCACATACACTTTTTTTTAGTGTTCTGACTCTCATTGTGTTCATCATGCTTTTTCTATCGATGGGCGACGGTGCTTCTAGGAATCCTTGCAAAAGTGGTGGGTAGTCGGACGATCAATGTTTTTTCTATTACGGAAATCATTAACCATACAAGTCATGAACACTCGCACCACAAAATATGAAGGATCTTCGTGTGCCCAGAATGCCCTGAAGGTGAGTTTCAGTTGTGTTTCACATGTGTAACTATTCCACTGGTGGCAAGGCGTCCATATGATGCACATTTTCTAATACCCTTGTATACATCATTATGAAGAATATTATTGCTGAGTTTGTGAAGAAAGAAACTCAGAGAAATGGTTTTGTTCTTGTGATAAATGTGAATTGCTGCACATATCAACTGTATTCTTGGAGGGAATCCATGTCTAAAGTCTGGGAACTACCATTGGGAGCAAAAATCATCACTATTCTCTTGTTCCTGCCCAGACAACTAACTACGTCAAATATCATGCACGCGGAAAAAGATCACGTGGCTCGAGTGTCCGCAGTGAAAACTCTACTTTCACTCTCACAATCCTGATTTTGGTACTTCTTTTTCTGAGAAGAACTATATAGAGGGAACATCCTGGTGTGTTGGTGTTAAAAATTGAGGACTCCCTACATGTCATCAGAAATTGTTTCAAAGATTGTATGGCTTTTGAGTACACTAAATGTAAACTTTCTCATCGTATTTCGAAGCTTTTAGGCTTTTGAATGAAACTTTCTTTTCACAATGATGATTTTTGTCTTGTTCATAGCAATAGGTAAATAGAATTATATTTGTACAATAATAATATTTGTCCTTGTGGCTATGATAGATGTACAATGTGAAAATTTGTAAATATTTACGATGAAAATGGAAATATATTCTCTTTTCTAGTTGAATTAATTAGCATATTTTATGGATATGACAAAAAGGGAGGGAAAAAACCTCATTATTTCGACATATATTGAGATCAGTGTACATAACTTGTTATTTGAGTTTTTGCTTTCTATTGTCTAGTTTGTTATAATTTTGAACTTATTTCTATCAATGCAAATTATTTTGGCTAGACATGTCAAAGACAAATTTATATCCTCTCTTTAAATTTCATTTTTCAATTCCCAGCATAATTGATGTCATCAAATTGAGCTTCCTTCAAATAAAATAATTTCTTAATGAACTAACAAGTGAGAGAAAGAAAAACTACCAAGCATTGTCAAGATCTTCCTTACTATAACAAAATGAGAAAATGGATAAATTCAGGTGCATTAATTACTAAAAATGCAATACTTTATCGGAGAATTAGAATAAAAGACGAGTAAAGGAGTGAAGTTCTAAGGGCTCCAAAGCTTATAATAGTTTAAATCTTATTATCTAGTGTAAAAGCTGGCAGAAAGACAATTTTACTTTTGAAAACAGAAACCATAAACAGCTTTAGCTAAGCTTCCATTCATTCTTTCTCTGGTTTCAATCCTCTATTTTTAACTAGTGGCAATTCTACTGATGAATTTGGTGTACCAACAGCCTTAACAGCTGCAACATATGCAAACAAAGAAACTTTTAAGACCTGATACAATAAGAGAGGAAAAGGAAACTAAAACGGCTTTCCATTGATTCACAATACGCTCCCAAGGATTAAAAATTCACTTCTCTTAAATTTCTTGCTCGTCAGATGTTCTCATTGAAAGGATTTGCGAGTTGAATCATCATAGATGTGTGCGGATGCATGAGGGCAGACTGTTAGAAGGCTCTGCCACGTCAGCCCTAGGCCACGTCAGCCCTAGCTGACCCAGATCCACGACCCAACTTGCAGTCGCATTTGTGCGCGATCGTGCGAAGCCGCGACTGCTGTCGTTGTCGTCGGTTTCCTTTTCCGTTTGAATCTGTAAATTTATAAAGATCTTGATTTGGTTTTTTATTGTGTAAATCATTCCTAATTTATCTCTTGTAAAAAGATTATATATGTCTGTGATTAAATCAATGAAATTCATCAGAGAATTTTTACAAAAAATCAATCTAGGGTTCTTAAGCTTTTCCGACCAATCCTCTCTCTCTTCGATTTCTATCATGGTATTGGAGCCGATGGCTAACGCCGCCACGTCAGAAATCCCTTTTCCCGATTCAAACCCTACCTCTCCTCTTCCCACAGTTCCAGCGACTTCTCTGATGCCAATGATGCCCGCACCCACCACCTACGAACGTTTTGACGGCATGAACTTCGTCGTCTGGAGAATGCGAATCCTCCCTTTCCTGATTTCCCAAAATTTGCTCCCTATTCTCGACGGCCATGAAACCGCGCCACCCAAATCCCTAATCGGGCTTAACGGTTCTCGATCTCCCAATCCCGCTCATCAATCGTGGTTAATTCGCGATCAGATGGCTTTGGGATGGATCCTTGCCACCTTAACCAACATAGTGGTGATCCAATTAATGGATATCCATTCGTTTGCCGCCGCCTGGGCTCACTTGACTGGCACCTACATCGCGCAGCCCAACGCCCGTTCTTATGCTCTTCGGATGCAACTTCAGACCATCAATTGAGGCTTTCGCAACGTCATGGAATTTCTTCATGATGTCAAAGCGATTCTGGATCAATTGGCCATAATTAGAAGGAAAATTTCCAACGATGAGTACTTGACTCACATTTTTCGCGGCCTTGGTGATGAATTTGACAGTCTTGCAATGTCGATCTCGGTTCAAAATCAGATGAACCCCCTCAGCCGCGACACCATCAACAGCCTCTTCCTCACCTAGGAAGGCCACACCAACGGCCGTGCTGTGCTCTTTTTTTTTGTAGCATTCGCTGCATACCCAAGTCAGTTCGAGGGTCATGCGAAGCACTGACTCGGGCCCGTCATTCAGTGCACGCACGGGCCCCTCCCTGCCCGTGCCCTTCGCGCCCGTTCCAGCCCAACCCACGCTAGATGGGCTGCTGCCCAACTCGCCAACCCAAAACTGGCCCAATAGAAACTCCTCCTAGGCCTGCAGATCCCTCAGGCCCTACTGCCACTTATGTCGAAAACCCAACCATTATGTTTCGAACTGCCGTGAAAGATTTAACCCAAATTTTAGCCTTCCAACCAACTACCAAGCCCAATCCTCTCCCCAGGCCCATCTAACCTACCCCACCTACTACCCTCCTCAAATTAATTATACCCAACTTCCCCCTTCTCTCTCCCACTATGGACCACCTAACCCCCCACCTTTCGCCCTCGATGCCTCTTCTTGGCACCCTGATTCTAGAGCCTCCCATCATGTCACTGACTCCACCTCTGCCCTCTCCGGAGTCATTCCCTACACAGGCTCTCAGCAACTCACTGTGGGTGATGGAGTATCTTTACCTATCACTCACACAGGTACCTTTTACACTCCTCATTTTTGTTTAAATTATGTCTTAGTTGTTCCATCCATTACTAAAAATCTTTTATATGTTTCCCAATTCACGTCGGACAATAATTGTTATTTCATATTTTCTACCACTCATTTTTGGGCAATTTCTTGTCTCACGAGCCAGATCATCCTCCATGGCACCCATGATCATGGACTTTACCACCTCGACTCATCCGAAGTCCGTCCTCGTGTGTACTTGGCTTCTCATATTAGTCCTTTCCTACTATGGCATCATCGTCTTGGTCATCCGTCCCCACCTATTTTGATTAATCTTTTGAAGATTACCAACACCCCATATTCTTCCTCATCTTATCCCCCATGTACGGCGTGTGCCCTTAGTAAAAGTCACTACCATCCTCACCCCCTCTTCCCTTCTCGGTCAACCTGACCTCTTCAACTCGTTCACTTTGATGTGTGGGGACCATCTCCAGTTCAATCATTTAATAAAAATAAATTTTATGTTTGTTTTATTGATGATTTTTCTTACTTTACTTGGCTTTACACTTTTTAAACTAGCTCTCAATTTTTCACCATTTTTACCACTTTCCATAAATTTGTCGAGAACCAACTTCAGTGTCGTCTTCAAGCCATCCAATGTGATGGCGCTCTGGAATTTCTCTCCGTCATGTTTCGTAAATATCTCCAATCCGCAAGGATTCATCAACGTGTCTCTTGTCCCTACTTTCCCTTTCAGAACAGTGTTGTTGAATGTAAACATCGTCACATTGTGGAGAGCGGTCTCACTCTGATGTCTCAAGTTGCTGTCCCTCCTCACTTTTGGGATTATGCGTTTGAGTCGGCTATCTACCTCATCAACTGCCTTCCCACCACGGTGCTCCAGAATCTTTCTCCTTGGCAAACCCTCTTTCATCAACCTTCTGACATTAGCTCTCTTCGTGTCTTTGGATGTGCAGTCTTTCCCTACCTACGCCCTTATGCCCCTCACAAACTTGCTCCTCGCTCTTGTGCCTGTGTCTTCCTCAGTTACCCTGCTGGGTACCATGGATATTGCTGCTACTGTCTTGTGACCCATCGCACCTATATCACTGCTGATGCAGTTTTTCACGAAGAAACCTTTCCCTATCATAATATCCTTCCTCCCCCTCCCTCCTCACTAAGCACCCCCTTCACATAGTTCCGATCTCTCCCACTCTTTTAACACCCTCTCCGCCACTTGCACCTTTGCTGAGCTCTCCTTCTCCTCCACTTTCCACTTCTCATGAGTCCCCACTGGACTCCACCTCCCTTACCACCTATCCTCCTTCTAACGCCCCACTGGCATCAGTTCCCCAGCCCCTTACTAAACTTGTGACTCATCTCCAAGATGGCACCATTTCCCGCCGCCACCTTACCAAACATCAAACCTTTGCTCTCACCACCACTACCTAAGCCCACCCTAAACCTACCTGCTTCTCTCAGGCTGTTCAGGAGCCACACTGGCACAAGGTTGTGGTTGCTGAGTATATTGCCCTTCTCCGAAATGGCACATGGGCTCTGGTTCCCCTACCCTCTAATGTTAAACCCATTGGTTGCAAATGGATTTATAAAGTCAAACTCAAGTCCGATGGCTCCTTGGAACGCTACAAAGCCCGCCTAGTTACAAAGGGCTTCCATTAGAAGGAAGGCATTGATTTCACTGAGACTTTCAACCTAGTAGCCAAGCCTGTCATTGTTTGCACTGTTCTCACCATTGCTTATTCTCGTGGTTGGTCGATTTGACAACTGGATGTATCCAATGCATTCTTACATGGTCATCTCTTGGAAGTGGTCTATATGGAGCAACCCCAAGGTTTCGTTAACCCTGAACGCCCCCAGCATGTCTGTCGATTGTATCGCTCTCTATATGGCCTCAAGCAAGCCCCCCGTGCTTGGTACCAATGCCTGAGCACCTTTCTAGTCTCTCTGGGCTTCATTATCTCACAGGCGGACACTTCTCTGTTTACTCTCCACACTCCCCGGTACAATCTCATTCTCCTTGTTTATGTAGATGATGTTATTTTAACTGGTTCCCTGCAGACTCCTTTTGCTACTCTTCTTCAGGCATTACACCATGAGTTTGCCCTTAAGGACTTGGGGCTGATCCACTATTTCCTCGGCATCGAAGTTCAACTTACCTCTGATGGTCTTCTCCTGCATTGAGCCAAGTTCACCCCCGACATTCTTGCTCAAGCTAAAATGACTGACGCCAAGGCCATTTCCACACCCTGCTCCACTGATGAACCTCTCTCCATCCACTCTAGCGATCCCCTCCCCGATCCCATCCTTTACCACATCATTGTTGGTGCCCTACAATATCTTACCCTCACTCGCCTAGATATTGCCTACTCTGTCAACACCGCATGCCAGTTCCTTCACAATCCCACCACTGCCCATTGGCAAGCTGTGAAAAGCATTATTCGCTACTTGACCGACACTCCCCGACTTGGCCTTCTCCTTACTTGGGGCCCTACCGTCTCCCTTCATGCCTTCTCAGATGCTAGTTGGGCTGGTGATCGTGATGATCGTAGCTCCGTCGGTGGATTCTGCATCTTTCTTGGTTGCAATATGATCTCTTAGAGTTCTCGTAAACAACGCATTGTTGCTCACTCCAGCACTAAAGTAGAATACAAATCGTTAGCTGACACCACAGCCAAAATCATGTGGATTGAGTATCTTCTTAGAGATCTTCGTGCTCTTCCTCCTCAACCTCCCACACTCTAGTGTGACAACATGTCGGCGCTCTATCTCACCACCAATCCGGTCTTCCATGCTCGCACCAAGCACATCGAGATCAACTTTCACTTTGTTCGTGAATGTTTAGCTCGTGGTAAACTATTTCTACAGTTTATCTCCACTATTGACCAACTTACTGATATCTTCACCAAAGGCCTCTCCTCCACTCGTTTCAAGCTTCTTCGATCCAAGCTGATGGTCCAGTTTGCCCCTTTAACTTGCGGGGGGATGTTAGAAGGCTCTGCCATGTCAGCCTCCACATCAACCTCCACATCAACCTCCACGTCAGCCTTAGGCCACGTTAGCCCTAGCTGACTCGGATCCACAACTTGACCTGCAGTTACGTTTGTGCGCGATCGTGAGAAGCCGCGACTACCGCCGTCGTCGTCGGTTTCCTTTTCCGTTCGAATCTGTAAATTTGTAAAGATCTTGATTCGGTTTTTTATTGTGTAAATCATTCTCCTAATTTATCTCTTGTAAAACGATTATATATGTCTATGATTAAATCAATGAAATTCATCAAAGAATTTTTACACAAAATCAATCTAGGGTTCTTAAGCTTTTCCGACTGATCCTCTCTCTCTTCGATTTCTATCACAGACAGAATAGTGGGATGAAACGGGTGGAGTCTTCAAGAAGATGGGTTTAATAGATTTAGTTCAAGCCGTTTTCTTTGAGAAAAGCCGGTTCGTTTTGAATGTGTAGATCCGATTTTATGGTCTAAACTTGTGGTTTAACGGGCAGATCAAGGTCTTTGGATTTGGGCCATTTTGTGGGTTGTTTTCAGGTTCATTGGAGCTTATTAGTAGTTTGAAACTTCCCAAACATGTCTTTGAGTTATGCCGATTATAATCAAGGCCAAATAAATGATTATTATATGTGAATTCAACACACAAATGACAGACTTAAAAAGAATGATCATCGTTAACAACTATTATACTTGTTTTGTGAACAAAATCACAAGTTCTATGTTTAGATGTAATTTCATTCAGGATATATGGTCGAGCAGATGTCTTAAGGCTGCGGAAGGTTTGTCAAGCAGCTCGGTACGTAGCATGGAAGCCCCTCGTTTATCCATTACAATGGTTTTCATTGTTTTATCGGCTTCCTCTATCTTAGCTGCGGGTCTTGTTGCGTGCGAGTATAATGCACCGAGTGAGGATTTTGTAGGGGACACAATGCGGTCCTTTATTATTATTTAATATGCCTAAAGAACTCTTTTTTGGTGATAGATCATGATTTTGAGCTCTTAATTTAATATGTGGGACAACTTTGCTGATTTGAACACGTCAGCGTTCCTTCCTACTGTTGTTTTCCGTCGTCTTTTCAATGATCGAACTGCCCAAACAAGCAACATTAGAATTTAAGGTGGCTCGGATCAAATATTATCCAGGTCAACCGATCAGGCAAGAGCATCTGGTTTTCTCTCGCTTTTCATTTTACCTCTTATGTTTGCTTCCATTTTTCCTTTGGTTTAACAACCATGCTTTAATCAAAATCGCGGCATATACATCCAAAGAAGACGATACATTATGTAAGACTGTTGCTTTAAACAGAAGGGAAGAACAAAGAAAAGTGACGGCACTAAGAACACAGAAATGTCCTGGTAAAAAACGAAGAGGAAGTAGATGCCGAATCCTGCAACTCATTGCCGTATACTTTTTTCTCTAACTAAACTGCTTCATTCTTCTTCTTTTTCTTTTTGAATCGGAATTCTAGACAGGGACACGCAAACTTCTTGACAAGGAATAGAAAAAGCTATCACTTTTCACTCTTTGCGTTGATTGGAAGAACTAAAGGTTCCTATAATTAACATGAAAGGCTGCACAGAAATCGAATCATTAACAGCAATCCACTTCAAGCTTTTTGAAAGCAAACTTGACGAAGATAGAAACATACCTATCACATCTTCTTGTGGATGTGCTTTTCTTACCCGGATCGCCATAGAATCAGGTTCCTTACTTTGAGGGTCTCATGTTTCATTTCTTCGTGCCATAAAACCAAATGCCATCAAGTGCCACGCGCTTTGGCAGAAAAGGTCAAACAAGAATCATACCTTGCGTCGCTGTCAAACGTACGCTTTTGAGGACAACTAATAATTCAGCCTTCTTTCCGGCGAAGCTAATTATGAAGCTTGTGCTGACTCAAGACAGCCGCAGGCTTCCCTTCGAAGACACCGACACATTCTCTCCCTTTCTTTCTTTTTCTTCAAAACATAAAAGGCGAAAACGGGCCTTGGACAGAGCATTCGACAGCATTCTACATGACCCATACTTTTGAAATAAATTCAGCGGTGACTTTTGTGACTTGTGCCATAATATCACAAAGGCAAAGGCAAGATTTCTTCTTCCACGAGTAATCTTTGTGATAGCTCAGAGGCACAGTAAAATTGTCCTTTCTCATCCAAATAAGGAGCAAGAGATCTCTGTGAATATTTCATTTCTGTTCATTTACCACCATCTACTGAAGTGGCTCTCACATTGCATCCTCCAGCAGGTATGAACTATTTCTACCATTACTCCTTTTGCTAATTGTTGTAATGTTTGTGGTTATGTGTAATTTGTGTACTTCAAATATCTTGTTCAGTTATTTTAATGCTTTGACGCAATTGTTACTAAAACTCTCGCCAATAATTATTTTATTTGATAAATGTATGTCAAGTCATCATATTATACATATGATCTTGTATAAATTTGGAGACTAACTATCTTTAGCTGGGTTATGTCTTTATGTGTGTAAGAGAGTGAGATAAAGATGGAAGTTGAAGATTTCAGTCTATGGCATCACTTAATCTTTTGTGAAGAGTTGGCTAATGTTAGGTACCAGACCGAAATAATTTGTTGGGTGTGCGCAGCACCTGTGTCTGGATGTCTTGCATTCAAATGCTTGGAATGCGACTTTGTCCAGCATAAATCGTGCACTCAGCAACCGAACTTGATAGAAATGGACATCAAACATGAAATTAGCAAAAGGCATCACTTGATCTTAAGTGAAGAAACAGAGAACAAAGGTACGGAGGAAGTAATTTGCTCGGGATGTGGAAAATTTGGAATTGGTCCCACCTATAGATGCTCTTTCCCCCAATGTACTTTCCATCTTCATAAGTCATGTAATCAATTGCCTCATGCAATCCAGCACATCGTACACCCGAACCATATTCTTCTTCTTCAACTGCCATCATCACGGGTGTCTTGTGATCTTTGTGGGAAACATAGGAAAAAGGATCCCTTGCTTTATGGTTGTCGTCTTTGCAATTTCGACGTGGACATCAAATGTCTTTCCCGTTGTAGAATCATTGACGATTGCTATCCACATGCTTTCATCATCAGTCGGAAGCCAAACAAGTTCACGTGTGAAGCATGTGGTAAAGAAAGCGAGGATATCATCAGCATGTGTAGGAATTGTCGCGTCTGGACTCACAGATGGTGTACCCAATTTCCACCTACAATTAGAATTATATTTCATCATCATTTATTAATTCGCACCTATTGTCTTCGTGGAGTTAAGAAGTTGGAGAAAGCAATTTGCAAATTATGCTGCAAGAAGTTGAACGTAGACTGTGGAGCTTATTATTGTCAAGTATGTGATTACATTGTTCATATGATGTGTGCAATATTTAACATGAACGAGTCAACTATTAATTCAAAAGCCACTGAGTTCGATGACTATACGGAGCATTTGGTTTATTTGGTTGAAGGATTGGATGTAGAGGAAGAGAAAACAGCTGCTGCTCATTTGAAGATTAAGCACTATAGTCATCCACAACATGAATTAGTTCTCAACCATGAAGATCTTAGGAATGACAAGCGATGTGAGGCATGTATGCAATTTATTGTCTTTCCTCCATTTTACAATTGTGCGGATTGCAACATTTTTGTCCACAAGAGATGTGCTAAACTTCCCGAAACCATTAGGCGACTGCCATTTAACCAAAATCTACAGACGCTCACTTCGTTATCATCGACAACCAAATTATTTGGGTGTTGTATGTGTAAGTGTTACCGTCATGGCCTTTTCTACACATCCGAAGGCAAAAACTATGACGTCCAGTGTTTTTTGATTCCGGAAACTATTAGTCACGAAAGCCACGAACATTTGCTCCATGTTCCTACAATATCAGATAGAGGGTTTGAGGAAAATTGCATTGGTTGTGGTTGGACTATTATTGAAACAGAACGGCGCTTAATGTGCTCAGATTGCAAGTTTTGTTTGTGTTTTAAATGTGCAATTCTTCCACTGGTAGCAAGATATAGATATCATGCACATCTTTTAAAACTCACCTATAAAAATGCAAGTGATTTGGAAGAATGTTATTGTCTAATTTGTGAAGAAAAAAGAGATCCCATGGATTGGTTTTATTCTTGTGAAGATTGTGATTTTGCAGTTCATATCCAATGTGTTATTGGTAGCCCCTTAAAAAGCGGAAGTCATGAGCATCCTGTAATACTTGTCGAAGAACCTGAGAACTCTCCTGAATGTCATTCATGTAAAAAAAGCATAAGAGATTATTTCTCTCTTGAATGTACTCAATGTAAATTTTGTTTTCACTTTACATGTTATTATTCATAACTATAATATAATGTAAGTTTCTCAAATGTTTGGTAACAAAAAATAGAATAGTTTCTTTTCTTCTAGCTAGTTGAAATGAATAATGTTTTGATATGCTTTCTTATATCAGTTTGTTTTCATATGTAGTTCATTTTTGGTATTGGAAATAACTTTTACGTCTCTCTAGCTTATATCTATTAATATTATTTTTTTTGGTTTAACATGTCAAAGACAAACTTATAAACTTTTTTTTTTCAAATTTCATTTTATAACTCTCAATACTACAGATATCACTCAATTGAGTTCTATTGGTTCTTGTAAATAAATTTTTTTTGAAAATGAACTAAAAAGTAAGGGGGTCTTTAATCTACAATATGTTCATCTTATTTAATTTTGAACTAATAAGTGAGATTAGAAAATCAATTACCTTATTTACCATTAATAATACTAAATCAATGGATATTATAACAAATGGAATTTAGATAAACAAACATGCATTATTATCCTGAGATTAGGAAGTATTTATCACAAAAGGCAAGTATTTATAAGATATCACATTTCAAGAACAAAACTAATAATAAAATTTTTAGAATAAAAAAGTTATTACAAATAAGGAAGTGAAGGCCATAGAGCTCGAAAACCTATGATTGGTTAGTAATTTCTTCTTGTATGCTATTACTTGCATTGTAATTATTTCCTGCATCTTTCCAATCAAACGATTCTTAATCATAGAACTTGGATGGAAACTACATTCTCTTTGTAGTCTTTAATTGCACTTCATTCTCATCAAAAGCAGCTAGTTTATTTTTCTCCTCATACAAAATTAGATTAAGTAAGAAGATACTAAATAAATTGTTTTCATTTTTTCTCAAACTTAGGCCAATAAAATGTGCCTATTAAATTTCTAAAATTACAAAGGCTAGACTTGACAATGTGCAGCTTTGAAATATTGATTTTCCAAATCCGACTTCAGCACTATAACGAGATATTTTTGGGACAGCAGGTGTTTGCTATTAATTTAGAGCAGAATCTTGATTGAGATTGGTTTACCAAGAGATAGTATTCCAAGAGCAGCACTTAAGAACATGAATGTCACGAGAGGATAAGTTTTAAGTAGCTAGCATTTCTTTTCTTCAGTTTTAAAAGCATCCTTCAATAATCCATGCCATACTACAGCACTGTCGAGGGGGTAATGTGCATGCGAAAATGGTTGTGTGCTATCTTTTTCAGAGAAATGTCCGCCAGCCACAGGAGCATTGGCGTCCTTTCTTGTTGGCATGATGAAATTTCGAAGACTTTGGAATTACAACTGTTTTCGACCAAATATTCAAAAGTCGTAACGAGTGAAGTCGCAAATGGAGTTAACCCGTTAAATTTAACACCCTCGTATTATATCGTTTAGACTTTGGGACCAGCAACAGAACGGAAGAAAATGGCTCCTAACAATGTATACGAAAAACTGGGTCACCAGAGCCTCTCATGATATATCATCACACAGCACGATTATATTCTAGCGTGAGAACCCCAACTTTGTTTCTTGAGCTTGTGAGTAGCCAGGTAAAAATTACTGGCCTATGATCATGTATTTCTTTGTGCGGATAGACTTTATGCGTCCATGAATCCAATGCTGATTGCCTAGGTTTTTACGTTGGGCAAGCTTAATTTTTCTTAAACTCGGGTGATCTGACCTGACTGCAGGTTCGGTGGGACAAAAGAGGCTTGAACAACCTAAAAGGCTCGTAACACTTCCAGGAATTTCTTCTGGACATTGGTTTATACGACTATTACTCGATAGTGCCCTGCTCCGCGAGAACTACAAACATCAGACATATTCATCTCATTCGTATGAAACAAGAAGTTCATACCATCTCATTTCATAATAAGTTACCATCAAAGAAATTAATCTCCGTGTACGGAAAGGCTATGTGTCTCCTTGGCGCTTACAAAATTTTAGAAATCACGTAAACATTCATATTTGGCCAAAATTCAGATAGCTGTCCAAAACGCACCAAGACTTCGACCAA
Source organism: Casuarina equisetifolia (assembly GCA_028551475.1). NCBI lineage: Eukaryota > Viridiplantae > Streptophyta > Magnoliopsida > Fagales > Casuarinaceae > Casuarina > Casuarina equisetifolia. Next base: position 25,133,093 of record CM052360.1, read on the forward strand.
ATTGGAAGATGCAGGTATACTTTACTTGTCGTAGCCAATACGACATATCTTGGTAATTGACCAAAACGGAACGAAATTCTTGTCATTACCTACCAACTTTCCCTAAAAAGCTTATAGATAGCAAGAATTATTTTTGATCCTTTCATTAAGTTTCATAATCATGCGAACATTGTCATAAAATAGCAGCAAAATTATGTCGGATCTCAAATGTATGGCTTACCCATCAATCAGAATCATAATTTTATCTCAGATCTCATACATATAGTTCCATCATGACTATAAATATTTTTATCTCAGATCTCAAACATATGTCCTCTACATAGATGTAAGAAACACAGCTTTCAAAAGACAAACAAAATTCATATACCAGACAGAAGTAAGAACCATGAAAAAATTACGTTAACAACTAAATTTTATTGCAAAATACTGACAATTATTTCTATTTATCGTCTCTACAATGTGATCACCTCCCTCAACCACATAAAGAAAAATTCAAAAAAAAAAAAAGTATGTATATAAAGACTCAATCTCACTGGAAAAATTATTGCTCTTTTATAATTTGTAGATGAGCAGGTGGGACTCACCCTTAAAAAATTGCCAAGAAAGACCTACTATTACAGTGTGGAAAGTAACTTAACCCTAAACCTAAACCAGAAACCAAGATGACCAATAAAGAATATGGCATATGACAGGTTGTTAGCATGCTCTAATGGTGGATTGGCTATATTACACCAACAATGTGCTCATGAAGCACATAGTAACGAATCATGGAAGTTTAAGGCACTATTAGTATATATACCTTTGGGAAGACTGGAAGCCACATTTACAGACTCAGAAGGCTATAGAACACCAGTGGTATGAACGCGTTGTCCAGTTGTGCCGTATAGGCTTCCAACAAACCACTCACGGTCACGGCTAGTAGAAGAGAGTACCAATTCTGCAACATTGGCACGGAGAAAATAAATAAACCAAACAAGAAGGCAACAAACAAATATCAAATTTTCTTCACTAGAGTTATCCAAATATCTTCATCATTTCCATTACACTCTTGTTTTATTTTGTTTGTTTTTCTTACTTTTCCCTTCTTTGGGTGTTGAGGGTTTTTTTTTTAATTAAAAAAAATAGCAAGAGGGGTGGTTGAACAAGTAAGGTTGCTAGGGAGTAGGGGAATTTGGAATATGGTACAGGCATAAAGAGAAGTCCTCGATAAAATATCTCTCAGTTTTGAACCCATGAACCACAGGCATAAGGCATCCACTTAAGTACAGAGTCAAGAAAACAATATTCCTGATATGTGCAACCATAAAAAAGACAGACCCACAAGAGGGAGGGTGTTAAAACCTGACTAAGAATATATCCAGTAGATGCTAGAAGTGGAACCAAAACTGAACAAGCAGCCAGGACAGATGTTATACCAGCTGCAGTCCCTTCAATGGTTTTCTCTAGCAAGTGGAAAGAGTACCACACAAATTAGAAACACAGTAAAAGTTTGGATTATGCCAAAAATAAGGCAAAGACAGTTTAGAATGTAGACAGAAAAGTAGGCTTTGGGGATACTTACTGCCAGTTTTGCTCCACCTAAGAACACCATATTTGTGGCCAACCATTGATGCCTGGAGCATTAAAGGAAAACTATTCAAGAATTCTGTCACTTTTTCTACGCTTTGTCTCTTCCATAAGAAACTTTATTTACCCATTTCCTGTTTATTAAACTGAAAGAAAAAAAAATGATAACAAGGAAAACAAACATTTTCGAGCAATGTATAAAAGTATCCCAATGACATGATTTTTTCTTGTGCTGAACTTCTAGCTCGACAGGTTCGAAACCTTTAATTTGCATCTCTATAAGAGAGATCAATCTAAAGAAGAAATTTAAATCAAAAGATAAGTCGCAAAATGCAGTACAGCTTGCAAGCACAGTCAATCTTCTATCGGAATAATAACACCATACAAGATGGCTCATATTTAAAATTAGCAAAGGAGAGCTAACAATTTAAGAATCCAAATCCGTGTCACAGCGCACAGAATTGAACAAAACGCTTCACCTAGTTTAGAGTCTATACATAAAGTTATAATGTAAGATAGTCTATATTGTACTATTATGGTAAAGAGTGTATTACAGTATAAATGTTCAATGGTATGTTGCTAAGATATGTATATAGTTCATTGAATGTGTATGTATCAGTTGTTGTATTTTTCCCACAAATGATATACAATTCCCATTTTAAGTATCATAATAGAACTTGGATGGAAACCCTATCTTTCTAGCATTTAGTTGTACATCATTTTCATCAAACTCATTTAATCCACCTTTTTCCTCATTTGGAATTAGATGAAGTTGGGAAACCCAAATAAATTGTTTTCATTTCTATTTTCTTAAACTTAGATTAATAAAATATTCCTATTAATGTTTTAAAATTACGAAGGCTAAACTTTAACGATTTGAATATCTAATTTATTGCCTACTCCAAAACTATACAGTATACATGCTTTTGAAATAGGAGTTCCTTCATCCGAATCATCAAATTATATAGCTCCCAACTCCATTGCAACAATCGAATCATCTTTTTCCAATCTTTGTTGGATGCAATCCGATGAACACTTGACCAAGATAATAATTTTAGGAAATTTTGAATCAATTGGTGTCAAGTGATATATGCACAATATGATATTGACAATGAAGTCTTGTTCTTCTTTGAACTTTTCTGTAGAACTCCCAATAAGAAAACCACTGTTTAGCATTACGATAACCAATAATTTTGCCGGTAGGCTGTTTTGATGGGAATGAACTAATGAAATCTCTCCCTAGTATAGTTGTAACTTCACTTTGCCCACTAGAAGAATCTACATGCAAAGAATTTGAAGCAGTGAAGCAATTCCATCAACCATATTATAAATAAGGTAACACTGAATATTTCTACCTATAAAAGAACCATCCCCACCAGACAATTCCTTTTTAAGTATGTGACAACTCTTTTGTAAATACTCACAATCTTCATCAATCTTACTTTTACCTTCATAGCTATCATTAGCAATATTACTATCTTCTAGGAGCAAGCTACTATCATCAAATAGCTGAGGATTACTACTTATACCAATTGACACTTTCATCTTGGTCCATGATGACAAAGGTTTGACCCCAACTACAACAATGTCACCTTCAACTTGCAACAAAAAGTAACGAACTATGGAAAAACAATCCCAATGGCAATACTTGGAGGATTATTTATCATAGTCTAGCAATAGTTACATTCAATAAGAGTGTCATTTTATACAACTAGTAGGTCTATGCTTGTTGTCAAAATAAAACAAAAGCACATCAACAACCTCCCTTTAAAAAGCATGTAGCATAAGAATATGGTTAGAATTGGTAAAACCAAAATCCAACTACTTCAATTAAATGTCAAATTGGGGAAGAATCAATAGGCAAGGACTAAAAGGGAGATGAAGATTTCATAGCGTAAAGTGCATAGTCTAGACTTATAGCTTTATTTTGGGAAATGATTCCATTTATTAGAACACTCATTGGTACATCATTAATTTTGCAATAAGCCAACAAGAAAAACAATAAAGTATTGCACATCATTATTGAGGAATCTTATATACAAGACAACTAAGAAAAAACTTAAAACCATATTTTTTTTCTTTAAGAACAATGTAACTAACCTCGAATTTATTGTAAACATTAACTTAAAAAAAAAAGAAGCTCTAAAAGCATTCCTTTTCTAAAATAGAAAATAACAAATGAGACAACATTTTCTCATTCCTTAGGAGCACATAAGCATAGAATGTCTCATTTAAAAACCTCTAAGGGCTAGTGTGGATCTATATATATATATATATATATATTTTTTTTTTTAAGAGGCCTCAACATGAGGCAAAGGAAACATATCCTTGTTTGTAAGCAATCCTCTATAAGTGAGTGGTTTAGGATAAGATTGTGAAATCACTCTTCCAACAAAATCAAATACATTATGATATAAGGTTTATTATGGGTTTATGAAATCCTCTTGTTCACCAATATGCATTATAGGCATAAAATAATAACCAATGGTTGATACTCCATTTACTCCATGCTCATTTGATTGACATATGTCATCTCCTTGCTACTTTGATGACAAACTTCTTAAGGATATGGTTATATGATTAAAAGTTCCATAATCCCCTACATACTCTAATGCTTCCCCATACATTTCATTCACTGTACCATAAGGAGTTAAAAGATAAAGATATAATGGAAGAAAATGACAATCAATCCAAATAGGTTGAATACTTTGTGTAGGAGCTAAGGTAAAATCCTATTTGAAAAAGGCATCCTAACATCTACTTAAGTCATTAATGTTAGGTGGAACAAAAAATAAGGGGCTTCTAGTTGTAACCCAGAAATAATTCATGTATATATTTCACATAAACATGAAAATAAAGTAAATACTAAATAAGCTAGAAGGTGCCAAAATAAAGATACTATTTCCAAAGTTTTGCCTAGACAAGATATGCCTATTGCATAGAGTGAGAATTAAAGTGTAAAAAGTAACTTGAGTCTAACCACACTAAGTAGGAATTAATGTGGTGTGAAATGGCATAAGATAGCAATGTGTTAGGATGCTAATTGCTTAGCAAACCTTACAAGGCCATATAATTCCTAGCATTAATATCAATTTACCTAATTTAACTTAAAGCATTATTGCATTTATGCATCCAAATTATTGTATGTAATCAAGTTGCTAATTGGCATCTTCTTCCCTTAATTTGCATTATACAAGAGTAGACTTTCATTATTTGTTTTCGATGAATTAATAGTTGTCTTCAAGTTGCTGATTCATGAGATGCTCTAAGAGTACAACAAATATCAAAATCTATGCTTTAGAACTTAAGCTTATGAACATTAAAACCAACTAATCAATTCCTTCAATTGCAAAACTTGTGAACATTGAAAAAAACTAATCAATTCCTTCAATTGTGAAACTATGTAGAAGAATTGTCATTTGATTAAAAAAATAAAATCAACCAAATCATCTAGGCTATTTCCATTGTTTTTCTTTCAAACTTGTATTATATACAATCACTCACAAATTGCTAGAAAAATCAAGACCTATACTTTTCACTTTTCTCTTGTATTGGACAAACCAAATTTCCCTTCATTGACATAAAAGGTAGCCTATAAGTTGAATTATTAATGAGCAACCTATTCAAGCTTATTTGAAAAATCAAACAAGACCAAATCAAATGCATGTGCCATATCTTCTTGTAACTTTGCTTTTCTTGTCTTCTTTTCCTCTATAGCATATATAGAAGGCAATGACTTTCAGAGGCAAGGGACAAGTTAATCATGGCTCTATGGGAATGCGATGGGAAGCCAAAGTGATGCTTTGGTCAAACTTTCTTTTATTATCTTTCCATCCCTTAAGATAGACATACTCTAACTAGACCTTCCCATTTAAAGCAAAGGAGTCACTTAAACCTTTGATGATACCTATAAAAATCAATCTATCATAGTCCTCAATGCAAAAAGGATGCTTGTAACACATCTTATATACGGATGAAAGTTCCTTGAGATACATACATCCTTATGAATTTTTTAGCAAATTTTTCAACATATGTTTCAACCCCTCCATAGAATGGTATATCTAATGAATAGCAAGTATAACATCTTCATAAAAAGACTTTGCAACCATATTAGGAGTAACACAACCTTTCTCATGAGCCAAACTATGTTAATCCCAAACATCATTACTTATTACAATAAATAGAGGATGGACATAAACTTCAAAAGGCATAATAAGGATTATCTTATGTCTAGGATCCTTAAGTTGTTAATGGGTCAAAGCAATCTTTATCCCTGAACATCAATGTGATAATTTTACAGTAATGCTAGTAATTGGATAGACAAAGCTTATAAACCATATTGACATTGTTAGAAGTATTTTTCCTTAAGATTAGATTTTTTGACAACCTTCCCTACTATCCATAAAAATCTACTAAAATCTGCATACGTAATGTTTTTCAAACTACATGGAACAATTGTCATTTGGTTAAAAAAAATAAAATTAACCAAATCATTTATGTTATTTCCATTGTTTTCTTATTAAACAAGAATTATATATAGACACTTGCAAATTTCTAGAAAAAGCAAAACCTATCATTTTTCACTTTTTTCTTTTTTTTTTTTTGTATTGGATGAACAAAATTTCCCTCCACTGACATCAAAAGTAGCCTATATGTTGAATTATTGATGAACAATCTAGTTAAACTTGTTTGAAAAATCAAATATGACCGAATCAAATCCATGGGCCATATTATCTTGTAAATTTTCTTTTCTTGTCTTCTTTTTGTATAAAGAATATGTAGAAGGGTAGTAAGTTTAAGAGGTAAGAAACATGCTAATCATGGCTCTGTAGGAGTGCGATGGGAAGGAAAGGGGGTGCTCTAGTCAAACTTTCTTTTGTTGTCCCTTCATCCCCTAAGATTTACAAACTCTCACTATCCCTTCCCACTCAAAGCAAAGGAGTGACCCAAACCCTTAATGATACTCACAAGTTTCAATCTATCATAGTATTTAATATACAGGGGATGCTTGTAACATGTCTAATATAGGGAAGAAACTTTCTTGAAATACACATTTCCTTTATAAATTTTCAGCAAATTTTTTAACTGATGCTTCAATCCCTCCGTAGAATGGCATATCTAGTGAATAACATGTAAAACATCTTCATAAAAAGACTTTATAACCATATTATTAGCAACAAGCCTTTCTTGCGAGCCAAATTAGGCCAGTCTCAAACATCATTACTTACACCAATAAGTTAAAGATGGACATAAATTCCAAAAAGTATAACAAAGATTATCTTATGTCTAAGATCTTTAAGTTGGTAAAAGGCCAAAGCACTCACCGTCCCTAGAGATCAACATGATAAACTCACATTGAAGTAGGTGATTGGATGTAGAAAGCATCTCAACCATAATGTCATTGGCAAAAAAATTCTTCCTCCTACCTAGAACATCAATAAGCTTAATGTTAGCTTTTTGACAACCTTTCCTAACGTTTGTGAAGAATCTACTAAAATCTACATACATAATGTTTGATTTTTTAAACTACATAGAATAACTATCATTTGGTAAAAAAGAAAAAAATTCAACTAAATCATTTAGATTGTTTCCATTGTTTTCTTTTCAAATTGGAATTATATACATGCACTTATAAATTGCTAGAAAAATCAAAATATGTCCTTCTCACTTTTCTCTTGTGTTGAATGAACCAAATTTTCCTTTATTGACATAAAAGGCAACCTATAAGTAGAATTATTGATGAACAATCTATTCAGGCTTGTTCGAAAAATCAAACACGACCAAATCAAACATATGTGCCGTATCATCTTGTGAATTTACTTTTCTTATCTTCTTTTCCTCTAAAGCATATGTAGAAGGGTAGTAACCTTGAGAGGCAAAGTATAAGCTGATCATGGCTCTATGGTAGTGCAATGGGAAGCCAAGGTAGTTCTCTAGTCAAACTTTCTTTTGTTATCCCTTCATCCCCTAAGATAGACATACTTCAATTGGCCTTTCCTACTTAAAGCAAAGAAGTCACTTAAACCCTTGATGATACCCAGAAGCTTCAATCTATTATAGTCTCCAATACAAAGAGGATGCCTACAATATGTTTGATATAGGGAATGAACTTCTTAGAGATACACGCTTCCTTTATGATTTTTCAGCAATTTTTTTAATTGACGCTTCAATCCCCCTATAGAATGGTATATCTAATGAATAATAGATAGAAAATTTTTATAAAAAGACTTTGTAACCATATTAAAAGTAACATAGCCTTTCTCATAAGCCAAACTAGGCCAATCCCAAATATCATTACTTATACTAGTAAGCTGAGGATGGACATAAATTCCAAAAGTTATAAAAAGGATTATCTTATGTCTAAGGTCTTTAGGTTGACAAAAGGCCAAAGTAATCTCTGTCCTTAGAGATCAACATGATAATCTTAAGTTGATGCTAGTTATTAGATGAACAAAGCATACCTACCATAATGGCATTGTTAGAAGCATTCTTCCTCTTACTTGGAACATCAATAAGCTTAATATCAGCTTTTTAACAACCCTCCCTAACACCCTTGAAGAATTTACTAAAATTTACATATGTAAACACCGTAACAACTCCTTTAGTTACTTTCTTCATAACTTTTTTAATGTTCTTTGTAGCTTTTAAAGGGTTAACATCTTATGGAATAGGGCAATTCTCCATGTCCTAAAATATAGAAATAGATTTTCAACTTACATGGCTTAAAGAATGTTCAACAATCTTCATCTTTAACAAAATTGTATTTGTAATATTTTCTGCATAGGTGTAGACATATATGTCACAAAACATAGCAAGCATTACAATAAAAGCATTTCAATATAGCACAATTGAGATAATCTCCACAACATAATAGGGGGAGAGAAAAGGGAAAGCTTAACAAACAGAGGACTAAAATTAAAAAGAACTATCATAAGGAAAATCAACTAATTATCACTTTCCTGTCATAATAATACAGTTTTAGTAATAAACAAGTCCCAATTTCTTATCAATACAGTAATTATAGAGTAAAAAGCAATCTAGCTTTTGAAAATCAATGTCTAAGTACCAAACATATATAGTCTAAATGCAATAGAAAGAATTAACAAGCTTTAATTTTTTTTTTGTTTTGTACTTTCTTCTTTAAGGGGGTGGAGGGAATAATTTATGAATCATCAACTTCTTAATTCTCTATGTTCACAAAATTATCATCAAGGTAAATATATCAATTTAGATCAGCTTGCAAATTTAGACATGAATAATACCTTTTATCCTAAAGATATGGCATGTACATACATTTATTTAGTTGTAAACTACTTGAAACTTTCATTTTCTTATCACAGAAAAAAGAATTGGTATCAAAAATGTATATTTATACTTAAGTATCCTAATCATGGGTAGTCATATGGACTTCTCATTGGAATTTTTCATAAGTCTAATTTACCTATGAATTGCCACATCACATGCCTATAAACCCAAATTAAACTTTCCCCTTTCTTATTTATTTTTCTAATTTTGATTCATCTAATTGCTTGAACACAATTTTTTATAGGACTAAAAACTTCCTTTCATCTTGTTTCTTCCACCATTCCTTTCTCCAACCTATACAAGGGGCATTAAACAAAGGCTTTTCTTTTGATAGGCTGAAGCTATCCAGCATAAAATTATCATAAAGGTAAAAATATCTATTTGGATCAACTTCTAAATTTGGAAATGAATAAGACCCTTTTATCCTAAAGATATGGTACATGCATACTTTACTTTTATATAGTTGCAAACTACTTGAAACTTTCATTTTCTCATCATAGAAAAATCAATTGATATAAAAAATGTATATTTATACTTAAGTACCCTAATCATGGGTAGTCATATGGACTTCTTATTGGCTTTTTTCATAAGCCTAATTTAGCAATGAATTGCTAACTTACATGCATATCAACCCAAATCAAACTTTCCCCTTTCTTATTTATTTTCTCAATTTTGATTCATTAAATCACTTAGACACAATTATTCATAGCACCAAAAAGATGTCCTTTCATCTTGTTTGATCCACAAAACCTTCCCCAACCTATACTAGAGGAGTGATCAAATAAAAGTTTTTCTCTTGATGGACTGAAGCTATCAAGCACAAACTTATCATCAAGGTAAACATACCTATTTAGATCAACTTGTAAATTTGGAAGCAAATAAGACCCTTTATCCTAAAGATATGGTACATGCATACTTTACTTTTATATAGTTGTAAACTACTTGAAACTTTCATTTTCTCATCACAAAAAAATGAATTGATATAAAAATTTATATTTATACTTAAGTACCCCAATCATGAGTAGTCATATGAACTTCTTATTGGATTTTTTCATAAATCTAATTTACCTATGAACTATTAAGTTACATGTCTATCCACCTAAATTAAACTTTCCCATTTCTTATTCGTTTTTCCCAATTTTGATTCATGAAATCACTTCGACACAATTATTCATAGGAACAAACAAATGTCTTTTCATCTTGTTTTATCCACCTGTCCTCCCCCATCCTATAAAAGGGGAATGGTCAAACAAAGGCTTTTCTCTTGATGAGTTGTAGATATTTAGCACAAAATGGTTGCATATCTAGATCATCTACTTAAATTTTTCTCAATTATATTACACTAGATTATCCAACAATAGCGTATAAATTCATGTAAAAATTGTAAATCTATGTTCTCATTATGCAAAAAATGTGTTCTTGTAGTCCAATTTAAACAAAAAGAATTTACATTTCTATTTGTTCACTCTTCTCCTTTGAAGAATTGTCAAGAATACTAGTAGAAAAATGGAAGTGGTTTGCAGATCTAGATCATCTACTTCAATTTTTCTCAATTATACCTCAATAAATTATCTAGCAGTGGCGTATAAACTTAAGTAAAAATAGTAAATCTATGCTTTCACCATGCAAAAAAAAATTTCTTACAATCCAATTTAAACAAAAGGAACTTATATTTCTATATGTTCATTCTTCTTCTCTAATGAATTGTCAGAAGTATTGATAGAAAAATGAAAATGGTTTATAAATCTAGATCATCTACTTAGATTTTCCTCAGTTATATCACACTAGATTATTTAAGAATCATGTATAAATTCATGTAAAAATTGTAAATTTATGCTCTCACCATGCAAAAAAAACTTGTTATTGTAATCAATTTAAACAAAAAGAACTTATGTTTCGTTCTATTTACTTTTCTCCTATGATGAATTATCAAAGGTAGTAGTAGAAAAATGAAAATGGTTTGCAAATCTAGATCATCTACTTAAATTTTTCTCAAATATATAACACTAGATTATTTAGCAACAGTGTATAAATTCATGTAAAAATTGTGAATCTATACTTTCACCATGGAAAAAACATATTCTTGCAGTCCAATTTAAATAAAAAAGCTTATATTTCTATCTATTCACTCTTCTATTTTAATGAATTGTCAAAAGTACTAGTAGAAAAATGAAAATGGTTTGCAAATCTAGATCATCTACTTAAATTTTCCTCAATTATATCAAACTAGATTATCCAACAATGGTGAATAAATTCAAAAGTTTGATTTAAAACTTTTACTACCTTTTTTATAAGTTTCTCTTGTTCTCTATTTTCCCAAATAATTATATCCTTCTGTTGGGACCTTTGCCATCACATTCATCTATCCAACCCTATATTTATGGATCTTTTATTGCATCTGAAATTTTTAGTACTTTGCCGAGCCACATATACAAGCATAGTTACGCCTTGGGAATTTTGGCTGCTTAGTGTGACTATTAGCTATAAAGTTGTAGTTTTTATATTTTATTTTTTTGAGGCCTTAAGAAGATTTTTTTTTTATGACAATGCATGTATGTGACTTATGCGTATAAAATGTCAAATTCTAGATCTCATAATAGGGGTTAGACAAATTTTGAGCCATTATATTTGAAGAACAATAAACCCTTATTACGAAAATTCTTTAATTATTTCTCATTTAATAAAAAAAGGAATGAATATCTAAATTCATTGTAAAACAATGCAAAAATATCATCCTATATAAAATGATATTTGTTAGGATTAGAGGAAGAGTTAAACTCATTTTCTTATCCCATATAAACAAATGAAATGTATGATTATTTATTTTTCATTTATTTACCAAAGACATTACAAGCTTTGCTTTCTATAGTAGATTTGTAACTCTTTGTCCCTCATTTTAACTGTTGATTTCTTCTTTCTTTAGTACTATTGTTTTTTGTTCTATTTAACATTTGCTTTAAAGTTTTTTGTCAATCTTTACTGAGTTACTCATGTTTATAGTATTTGTTGTTGGTGAGTTTGATCCTATGTGACTCCTATTTCTCTCATTTTCTTTTTATCTTCTTGAATTTTTATAGAATTACAAGGAAAAAATATACTTAGATGTCTGACACTGCTAAGAAATGGGCATATATCATGATGAGGAAGATAGATCCTTATCATGGCTATTAAGAAATGCCAATAGATTGAATCCTATAATCAATTGCCACAAAGTCTTTTTTTCTAAGAACACTATTTTCATCTTTGGAATTTTTAGATTATCATCATACACAAACAATCATCACTATCAAATGCTAAGTGGGTTCCATGATTTTATTTTAGATAGATAACACAGTCTCCTTTATATTAAAGTTAATTAAGAAGCTTAATATCGACTTATTCATCATATGCCCCCACACTTGGTTAAAACTTTAGCAATTGCATATAGTATATATAATTTTCCTTTCTTTTTCTACTTTTTTTTTACGATAGTTTCCTTGTCCATGATTTTATTATCATGATTTGTTCTTTTACATGTTTTTTTTTATAACTTTTGATGACATGAGCTCCATTAACTAAAGAGATGAAAAACATGTTGCTTGATTCATTTCAATTACCTTTTGATCAAGCATAAAGTAATGATAGATTTATGTACTTGTAATGAAATTGAAACAAGTTGTATATATATGTTAAATTTATGAAAGGACTTAAACTCTTATCTTAGGCTTTTTGAACTCCATAATCATAAGATAGACCTACTTTTTATTAAAAAAGCTTAGAGAGTATTGTAAATATCAAAGTCTATACTTTACAACTTAAGCTTGTGAACATTGAAAACAACTAATCAATTCTTTCAATTGTGTAACCACATAAGACAACTTGCATTTGGTAAAACAAATCACCTAAATCATTTAGGTTGTTTCCATCAATTTCTTTTCAAACTAGAATCAATATGGGTACTCACAAATTGCTATAACTTTTGCTGACATAGTGCCATTAACTAGAGAGATGAAAAAACTACTGCCTAATTTATCTTAAGTACTTTGTTGTTGGAATATATTTTGCTAGAGTGGAGTGGAGTAGGTGCCAAGGTAACTTGGGCCGAACCCCTTTCCAAAAATCTGTCTTTGTCTTGTGTGATAATCTTGTTTGTTGCCTTGATTGCTTCATATAAGAAAAACAAAAAAGACCAAAAGATTTTTGATAAACTAATTCACCCCTTCTCGTAGGTTGCCATAGGATCCAACACTTATGATCAAGGACAAAGTAATGATAGATTTATGTACATCTAATGAAATTGAATGAAGTTGCATATATTCGTTCAATTTATGAAAGGAATTAAAATCTTACCCTAGGCTTTTTAAACTCCATAATCGTAGAAGAAACCCACTTTGGGTCAAAAGAGCTCAGAGAGTATTGCAAATATCAAAGTCTATACTTTAGAACTTAAGCTTGTGAACATTGAAAACAACTAATCAATTTTTCCAATTGTATAACTACATAGGTCAACTTCCATTTGGTAAAACAAATCAACCAAATCATTTAGGTTGTTTCCATTAGTTGCTTTTCAAATTGGAATCATATATGATTACTCACAAATTGCTAGAAAAATCAAAACCTATCCTTTTCACTTTTGTATAACTTTTGCTGACATGAGTGCCACTAACTATAGAGATGAAAAGCATGGTGCTTCATTCATCTCGAGTGCCTTATGATCAAGGACAAAGTATTGATAGATTTATGTACTTCTAATGAAATTAAAGGAAGTTGCATATATTCATTCAATTTATGAAATGAACTAAAATCTTATCCTAGGCTTTTTAAACTCTATAATCATAAGAGAGACCCACTTTTGGTGAAAAGGGCTCAAAGAGTACTGCCAATACCAAAGTCTATGTTTTAGAACTTAAGCTTGTGAAAATTGAAAACAACTAAACAATTCTTTCAATTATGTAACTTCATAAGACAACTTCCATTTGGTAAAACAAATCAATAAATCATTTAGCTTGTTTCTATCAGTTTTTTTTTTCAAATTTGGATTCATATACGGGTATTCACAACTTGCTAAACAAATCAAAACCTATCCTTTTCATTTTTCTATAACTTTTGTTGACATAAGTGCCATTAACAAGAGAGATGAAAAGCATGTTGCCTGATTCATCTTCAGTACCTTATGTCCAAGGACACTTAATGATAGATTTATGTACTTTGAATGAAATTGAATGAAGTTACATATATTTGTTCAATTTATAAAGGTATTAAAATCTTATCTTAGGCTTTTTAAACTCTATAATCATAAGGCATACTCACTTTTGGTGAAAAAAGCTTAAAGAGTATTGTAAATATCAAAGTCTATAATTTAGAACTTAAGCTTGTGAACATTGAAAACAACTAATCAAGTCTTTCAATTATGTAACTACATAGGACAACTTCCATTTGGTAAAATAGATTAACTAAAACATTTATGTTATTTCCATTAGTTTCTTTTCAAATAGGAATCCTATATGGGTACTTATAAATTGCTAGAAAAATCAAAAACTATCCTTTTCATTTTTTTATAACTTTTACTGACATAAGTCCCATTAACTAGAGAAATAAAAAGCATGTTGCATGTTTCATCTCAAGTACCTTATGATCAAGGACAAAGTAGAGATAGATTTTTGTACTTCTAATGAAATTAAAGGAAGTTGCATATATTCGTTCAATTTATGAACGAAATTAAAATCTTATCCTAGGCTTTTTAAACTCCATAATGATAAGGGAGACTCACTTCTAGTGAAAAGAACTTAGAAAGTATTGCAAATATGAAACTTTATGCTTTAGAACTTAAGCTTTTGAACAATGAAAACAACTAATCAATTCTTTCAATTGTGTAACTACATAGGGCAACTTCCACTTGGTAAAACAGAGCAACCAAATCATTTAGGTTGTTTCCATCAGTTTCTTTCTAAATAGGAATCATATATGGATACTCACAAATTGCTAGAAAAATCAAAACCTATTCTTTCATTTTTCTATGACTTTTTCTGACATAAGTGCCATTAACTACAAAGATGAAAAGCATGTTGCCTGATTCATCTCGAGTACGTTATGATTAATGACAAAGTAATGATAGATTTATGTACTTCTAACGAAATTGAATAAAGTTGCATATATTCATTCAATTTATGAACGGAATTAAAATCTTATCCTAGTCTTTTTAAACTCCATAATCATAAGACAGACTCATTTTTGGTTAAAAGAGTTCAAAGAGTATTGTAAATATCAAAGTCTATACTTTAGAACTTAAGCTTGTGAACATCAAAAACAACTAATTAATTCTTTCAATTGTGTAACTACATAGGACAACTTCCACTTGATAAAACAAATGAACCAAATCATTCAGGGTTTTTCCATTAATTTCTTTTCAAACTAGAATCATATACAGGTACTCACAAATTGCTAGAAAAATCAAAACCTATCCTTTTCATTTTCCTATTACTTTTGTTGACATGAGTGCCATTAACTAGAGAGATGAAAACCATGTTGCCTAATTCACTTGGAATACCTTATGATCAAAGACAAAGTAATGACAGATTTATGTACTTCTAATGAAATTAAAGGAAGTTGCATATATACGTTCAATTTATGAAAGGAATTAAAATCTTATCTTAGGCTTTTTAAACTCCATAATCATAAGACAGACTCGCTTTTAGAGAAAAAAGCTTAAAGAGTATTGTAAATATCAAAGTCTATACTTTAGAACATAAGCTTGTGAATATTGAAAACAACTAATCAATTCTTTCAATTGTGTACCTACATAGGACAACTTCCATTTGGTAAAACAAATTAACCAAATCATTTATGTTATTTCCATCAATTTCTTTTCAAATAGGAATCATATACGGGTACTCATAAATTGCTAGAAAAATCAAAAACTATCATTTTCATTTTTCTATAACTTTTGCTGACATGAGTCCCATTAACTAGAGAAATGACAAGCATGTTGCGTGATTCATCTCGAGTACCTTATGATCAAGGACAAAGCAAAGATAGATTTTTGTACTTCCAATGAAATTGAAGGAAGTTGCATATTTTTGTTCAATTTATGAAAGGAATTAAAATCTCATCCTACCTTTTTTAAACTCCATAATCATAAGAGAGACCTATTTTTTATGAAAAGAGCTTAGAAAGTATTGCAAATATCGAAGTCTATGTTTTACAACTTAAGCTTGTAAACATTGAAAACAACTAATCAATTCTTCCAATTGCGTAACTAGATCAAACAACTTCCACTTGGTAAAACAAGTTAACCAAGTCATTTAGGTTGTTTCCATAACTTTCATTTCAAACTAGAATCATATTCGGGTACTCATAAATTGTTTGAAAAAGCAAAACCTATGCTTTTCATTTTTCTATAACCTTTGCTGACATGAATGCCATTAACTAGAAAAATGAAAATCATGTTACCTGATTCATCTTAAGTACCTTATAATCAAGGACAAAGTAGAGATAGATTTCTATGCTTCTAATGAAATTGAAGGAAGTTGCATATATTCATTAAATTTTTTAAAGAAATTAAAATCTTATCCTATGATTTTTAAACTCAATAATCATAAGACATACACACTT
This sequence comes from Casuarina equisetifolia, assembly GCA_028551475.1. Lineage (NCBI taxonomy): Eukaryota > Viridiplantae > Streptophyta > Magnoliopsida > Fagales > Casuarinaceae > Casuarina > Casuarina equisetifolia. Next base: position 25,149,554 of record CM052360.1, read on the forward strand.
TTGGTGCAAAGAGCTCAAAGAGTATTATAAATATCAAAGTCTATACATTAAAACTTAAGCTTGTGAACATTGAAAACAACTAATCAATTCTTTCAATTGTGTAACTACATACGACAACTTCCACTCTGTAAAATAGATCAACCAAATCATTTAGGATTTTTACAACAGTTTCTTTTCAAATAGGAATCATATATGAGTATTGACAAATTGTTAGAAAAAGCAAAACCTATTCTTTTCATTTTTCTATAACTTTTGCTAACATGAGTGCCATTAACTAAAGAGATGAAAAGAATGTTGCCTAATTCATCTTAAGTACCTTATGATTAAGGATAAAGTAATGATAGATTTATGTATGTGTAATGAAACTGAATGAAGTTGCATATATTCATTTAATTTTTGAAAGAAATTAAAATCTTATCCTACACTTTTTAAACTTTATAATCATAAGTTAGCCCACTTTTGGTGAAAAGAACTCAAAGAGTATTGCAAATATCAAAGTCTATACTTTAGAACTTAAGCTTGTGAACATTGAAAACAGCTAATCAATTCTTTCAATTGTGTAACTACATAGGAACACTTCCACTTGGTAAAATAAATCAACCAAATCATTTACGATGTTTCCAACAGTTTCTTTTCAAATAGGAATCATATATGAGTACTGAAAAATTGCTAGAAAAAACAAAACCTATTCTTTTTCATTTTACTATAACTTTTGATGACATCAGTGCCATTAACTAGAAGGATGAAAAGCATGGTGCTTAATTCATCTTGAGTACCTTATGATTAAGGCCAAAGTATTAGTAGTTTTACGTACTTCTAATGAAATTAAAGGAACTTGCATATATACGTTCAATTTATAGGAGGAATTAAAATCTTATGCTACGTTTTTTAAACTCCATAACCAAAAGGGAGACCAACTTTTTGTGAAAAAGGCTTAGAAAGTATTGCAAACATCAAAGTCTATGCTTTAGAACTTCAGCTTGTGAACATTGAAAACAGCTAATCAATTCTTTCAATTGTGTAACTACATAGGACAACTCCCACTTGGTAAAATAGATCAACCAAATCATTTAAGATGTTTCCAACAATTTCTTTTCAAATAGGAATCATATACGAGTATTGAAAATTGCTAGAAAAAGCAAAACCTATTCTTTTCATTTCTCTATAACATTTGCTAACATGAGTGCCATTAACTAAAGAGATGAAAAGAATGTTGCCTAATTCATCTTAAGTAAGTTATGATTAAGGATAAAGTAATGATAGATTTATTGACGTGTAATGAAATTGAATGAAGTTGCATATATTCGTTCAATTTTTGAAAGAAATTAAAATCTTATCCTACACTTTTTAAACTTTATAATCATAAGTAAGCCCACTTTTGGTGAAAAGAACTCAAAAAGTATGCAAATATCAAAGTCTATACTTTAGAACTTAAGCTTGTGAACATTGAAAACAACTAATCAATTCTTTCAATTGTGTAACTACATAGGACAACTTCCACTTGGTAAAATAGATCAACCAAATCATTTAAGATGTTTCCAACAGTTTCTTTTCAAATAGGAATCATATACGAGTACTGACAAATTGCTAGAAAAAGCAAAACCTATTCTTTTCATTTTTCTATAACTTTTGATGACATCAGTGCCATTAACTAGAGAGATGAAAAGAATATTGCCTAATTCATCTTGAGTACCTTATGATTAAGGATAAAGTAATGATAGATTTATGTACGTGTAATGAAATTGAATGAAGTTGCATATATTCGTTCAATTTTTGAAAGAAATTAAAATCCTATCCTACACTTTTTAAACTTTATAATCATAAGTAAGCCCACTTTTGGTGAAAGGAACTCAAAGAGTATTGCAAATATCAAAGTCTATACTTTAGAACTTAAGCTTGTGAACATTGAAAACAGCTAATCAATTCTTTCAATTGTGTAACTACATAGGACAACTTCCACTTGGTGAAATAGATCAGCCAAATCATTTAAGATGTTTCCAACAGTTTCTTTTCAAATAGGAATCATATACGAGTATTGACAAATTGCTAGAAAAAGCAAAACCTATTCTTTTGATTTTTCTATAACTTTTGCTAACATGAGTGCTGTTAACTAAAGAGATGAAAAAAATGTTGCCTAATTCATCTTAAGTACCTTATGATTAAGGATAAAGTAATGATAGATTTATGTACGTGTAATGAAATTGAATGAAGTTGCATATATTCGTTCAATTTTTGAAAGAAATTAAAATCTTATCTTACACTTTTTAAACTTTATAATCATAAGTAAGCCCACTTTTGGTGAAAGGAACTCAAAGAGTATTGCAAATATCAAAGTCGATACTTTAGAACTTAAGCTTGTGAACATTGAAAACAACTAATCAATTCTTTCAATTGTGTAACTACATAGGACAACTTCCACTTGGTAAAATAGATCAACCAAATCATTTAAAATGTTTCCAACAGTTTCTTTTCAAATAGGAATCATATACGAGTACTGACAAATTGTTAGGAAAAGCAAAACCTATTCTTTTCATTTTTCTATAACTTTTGATGACATCAGTGCCATTAACTAGAGAGATGAAAAGAATATTGCCTAATTCATCTTGAGTACCTTATGATTAAGGATAAAGTAATGATAGATTTATGTACGTGTGATGAAATTGAATGAAGTTGCATATATTCGTTCAATTTTTGAAAGAAATTAAAATCTAATCTTACGCTTTTTAAACTTTATAATCATAAGTAAGCCCACTTTTAGTGAAAAGAACTCAAAGAGTATTGCAAATATCAAAGTCTATACGTTAGAACTTAAGCTTGTGAACATTGAAAACAGCTAATCAATTCTTTCAATTGTGTAACTACATAGGACAACTTCCACTTGGTGAAATAGATCAACCAAATCATTTAAGATGTTTCCAACAGTTTCTTTTCAAATAGGAATCATATACGAGTATTGACAAATTGCTAGAAAAAGCAAAACCTATTCTTTTCATTTTTCTATAACTTTTGACGACATGAGTGCCATTAACTAGAGAGATGAAAAGAATGTTGCCTAATTCATCTTGAGTACCTTATGATTAAGGATAAAGTAATGATAGATTTATGTACGTGTAATGAAATTGAATGAAGTTGCATATATTCGTTCAATTTTTGAAAGAAATTAAAATCTTATCCTACACTTTTTAAACTTTATAATCATAAGTAAGCCCACTTTTGGTGAAAGGAACTCAAAGAGTATTGCAAATATCAAAGTCTATACTTTAGAACTTAAGCTTGTGAACATTGAAAACAACTAATCAATTCTTTCAATTGTGTAACTACATAGGACAACTTCCACTTGGTGAAATAGATCAACCAAATCATTTAAGATGTTTCCAACAGTTTCTTTTCAAATAGGAATCATATACGAGTACTGACAAATTGCTAGAAAAAGCAAAACCTATTCTTTTCATTTTTCTATAACTTTTGACGACATGAGTCCCATTAACTAGAGAGATGAAAAGAATGTTGCCTAATTCATCTTGAGTACCTTATGATTAAGGATAAAGTAATGATAGATTTATGTACGTGTAATGAAATTGAATGAAGTTGCATATATTCGTTCAATTTTTAAAAGAAATTAAAATCTTATCCTACACTTTTTAAACTTTATAATCATAAGTAAGCCCACTTTTGGTGAAAGGAACTCAAAGAGTATTGCAAATATCAAAGTCTATACTTTAGAACTTAAGCTTGTGAACATTGAAAACAACTAATCAATTCTTTCAATTGTGTAACTACATAGGACAACTTCCACTTGGTAAAATAGATCAACCAAATCATTTAAGATGTTTCCAACAGTTTCTTTTCAAATAGGAATCATATACGAGTACTGACAAATTGCTAGAAAAAGCAAAACCTATTCTTTTCATTTTTCTATAACTTTTGATGACATCAGTGCCATTAACTAGAGAGATGAAAAGAATATTGCCTAATTCATCTTGAGTACCTTATGATTAAGGATAAAGTAATGATAGATTTATGTACGTGTAATGAAATTGAATGAAGTTGCATATATTCGTTCAATTTTTGAAAGAAATTAAAATCTTATCTTACGCTTTTTAAACTTTATAATCATAAGTAAGCCCACTTTTGGTGAAAAGAACTCAAAGAGTATTGCAAATATCAAAGTCTATACTTTAGAACTTAAGCTTGTGAACATTGAAAACAGCTAATCAATTCTTTCAATTGTGTAACTACATAGGACAACTTCCACTTGGTGAAATAGATCAAGCAAATCATTTAAGATGTTTCCAACACTTTCTTTTCAAATAGGAATCATATACGAGTATTGACAAATTGCTAGAAAAAGCAAAACCTATTCTTTTGATTTTTCTATAACTTTTGCTAACATGAGTGCTGTTAACTAAAGAGATGAAAAAAATGTTGCCTAATTCATCTTAAGTACCTTATGATTAAGGATAAAGTAATGATAGATTTATGTACGTGTAATGAAATTGAATGAAGTTGCATATATTCGTTCAATTTTTGAAAGAAATTAAAATCCTATCCTACACTTTTTAAACTTTATAATCATAAGTAAGCCCACTTTTGGTGAAAGGAACTCAAAGAGTATTGCAAATATCAAAGTCTATACTTTAGAACTTAAGCTTGTGAACATTGAAAATAACTAATCAATTCTTTCAATTGTGTAACTACATAGGACAACTTCCACTTGGTAAAATAGATCAACCAAATCATTTAAGATGTTTCCAACAGTTTCTTTTCAAATAGGAATCATATACAAGTACTGACAAATTGCTAGAAAAAGCAAAACCTATTCTTTTCATTTTTCTATAACTTTTGATGACATCAGTGCCATTAACTAGAGAGATGAAAAGAATATTGCCTAATTCATCTTGAGTACCTTATGATTAAGGATAAAGTAATGATAGATTTATGTACGTGTAATGAAATTGAATGAAGTTGCATATATTCGTTCAATTTTTAAAAGAAATTAAAATCTTATCTTACGCTTTTTAAACTTTATAATCATAAGTAAGCCCACTTTTGGTGAAAAGAACTCAAAGAGTATTGCAAATATCAAAGTCTATACTTTAGAACTTAAGCTTGTGAACATTGAAAACAGCTAATCAATTCTTTCAATTGTGTAACTACATAGGACAACTTCCACTTGGTGAAATAGATCAGCCAAATCATTTAAGATGTTTCCAACAGTTTCTTTTCAAATAGGAATCATATACGAGTATTGACAAATTGCTAGAAAAAGCAAAACCTATTCTTTTGATTTTTCTATAACTTTTGCTAACATGAGTGCTGTTAACTAAAGAGATGAAAAAAATGTTGCCTAATTCATCTTAAGTACCTTATGATTAAGGATAAAGTAATGATAGATTTATGTACGTGTAATGAAGTTGAATGAAGTTGCATATATTCGTTCAATTTTTGAAAGAAATTAAAATCCTATCCTACACTTTTTAAACTTTATAATCATAACTAAGCCCACTTTTGGTGAAAGGAACTCAAAGAGTATTGCAAATATCAAAGTCTATACTTTAGAACTTAAGCTTGTGAACATTGAAAACAACTAATCAATTCTTTCAATTGTGTAACTACATAGGACAACTTCCACTTGGTAAAATAGATCAACCAAATCATTTAAGATGTTTCCAACAGTTTCTTTTCAAATAGGAATCATATACGAGTACTGACAAATTGCTAGAAAAAGCAAAACCTATTCTTTTCATTTTTCTATAACTTTTGATGACATCAGTGCCATTAACTAGAGAGATGAAAAGAATATTGCCTAATTCATCTTGAGTACCTTATGATTAAGGATAAAGTAATGATAGATTTATGTACGTGTAATGAAATTGAATGAAGTTGCATATATTCGTTCAATTTTTGAAAGAAATTAAAATCCTATCCTACACTTTTTAAACTTTATAATCATAAGTAAGCCCACTTTTGGTGAAAGGAACTCAAAGAGTATTGCAAATATCAAAGTCTATACTTTAGAACTTAAGCTTGTGAACATTGAAAACAACTAATCAATTCTTTCAATTGTGTAACTACATAGGACAACTTCCACTTGGTAAAATAGATCAACCAAATCATTTAAGATGTTTCCAACAATTTCTTTTCAAATAGGAATCATATACGAGTACTGACAAATTGCTAGAAAAAGCAAAACCTATTCTTTTCATTTTTCTATAACTTTTGAGGACATCAGTGCCATTAACTAGAGAGATGAAAAGAATATTGCCTAATTCATCTTGAGTACCTTATGATTAAGGATAAAGTAATGATAGATTTATGTACGTGTAATGAAATTGAATGAAGTTGCATATATTCGTTCAATTTTTGAAAGAAATTAAAATCTTATCTTACGCTTTTTAAACTTTATAATCATAAGTAAGCCCACTTTTGGTGAAAAGAACTCAAAGAGTATTGCAAATATCAAAGTCTATACTTTAGAACTTAAGCTTGTGAACATTGAAAACAGCTAATCAATTCTTTCAATTGTGTAACTACATAGGACAACTTCCACTTGGTGAAATAGATCAACCAAATCATTTAAGATGTTTCCAACAGTTTCTTTTCAAATAGGAATCATATACGAGTATTGACAAATTGCTAGAAAAAGCAAAACCTATTCTTTTCATTTTTCTATAACTTTTGACGACATGAGTGCCATTAACTAGAGAGATGAAAAGAATGTTGCCTAATTCATCTTGAGTACCTTATGATTAAGGATAAAGTAATGATAGATTTATGTACGTGTAATGAAATTGAATGAAGTTGCATATATTCGTTCAATTTTTGAAAGAAATTAAAATCTTATCCTACGCTTTTTAAACTTTATAATCATAAGTAAGCCCACTTTTGGTGAAAAGAACTCAATGAGTATTGCAAATATCAAAGTCTATACTTTAGAACTTAAGCTTGTGAACATCAAAAACAGCTAATCAATTCTTTCAATTATGTAACTACATAGGACAACTTTCACTTGGTAAAACAAATCAACCAGATCATTTAGGTTGTTTCCATTAGTTTCTTTCAAAATAAGAATCATATATAAGTACTCACAAATTGCTTGAAAAATCAAAAACTATCATTTTCATTTTTCGATAACTTTGGCTGACATGAGTGCCATTAACTAGAAGGATGAAAAGCATGGTGCTTAATTCATCCCGAGTACCTTATGATCAAGGACAAAGTATTGATAGTTTTATGTACTTCTAATGAAATTAAAGTAACTTGCATATATATGTTCAATATAGGAGGAATTAAAATCTTATCCTACGTTTTTTAAACTCCATAATCATAAGAAAAACCAACCTTTTGTGAAAAAGGCTTAGAGAGTATTGCAAACATCAAAGTCTATGCTTTAGAACTTAAGCTTGTGAACATTGAAAACAACTAATCAATTCTTTTGATTTTGTAACTACATATGACAACTTCCATTTCATAAAAGAAATCAACCAAATCATTTAAGTTGTTTCCATTAGTTTCTTTTCAAATAGGAATCATATACGAGTACTCACAAATTGCTAGAAAAATCATAACCTATCCTTTTCATTTTTTTATAACTTTTGTTGACATGAGTGTTATTAACTAGAGAGATGAAAAGCATGGTGCTTGATTCATCTTAAGTATCTTATGATCAAGGACAAAGTAATGATAGATTTAAGTATTTCTAATGAAATTGAAGGAAGTTGCATATATTTGTTCAATTTATGAAAGGAATTAAAATCTTATCCTACACTTTATAAACTCCATAATCATAAAAGAAACCTTTTTTTTTGTGAAAAGAACTTAGAGAGTATTGCAAATAACAATGTCTATGCTTGAGAACTTAAGCTTGTGAACATTGAAAACAACTAATCAATTTTTTCAATTGTGTAACTGCATTGGACAACTTCCATTTGGTAAAACAAATCACCCAAATCATTTAGTTTGTTTCCATCATTTTCTTTTCAAAGTAGAGTTATATATAGGTACTCTTAAATTGCTAGAAAAATCAAAACCTATCCTTTTCATTTTTCTATAATTTTGCTGATAGGAGTGCCATAAACTAGGAAGATGAAAAGAAAGCTACCTTATTCAGCTTGAGTACCATATGATTAAGGAAAAAATTATGATAGATTTATGTACTTCTAATGGAATTGAAGGAAGTTGTAAATATTCATTCAATTTATGAAAGGAATTAAAATCTTATCCTAGGTTTTTTAAACTCCATAATGATAAGGGAGACTCACTTCTAGTGAAAAGAGCTAGAAAGTATCACAAATATGAAACTCTATGCTTTAGAACTTAAGCGTGTGAACATTGAAAACAACTAATCAATTCTTTCAATTGTGTAACTATATAGGAAAACTTCCATTTGGTAAAAGAAATCAACCAAATCATTAGGTTGTTTCCATTAGTTTCTTTTCAAACAAGAATCATATACAAGTACTCACAAATTGTTAGAAAAATCAAAACCTATCCTTTTCATTTTTCTACAACTTTTGCTAGCAAGAGTGCCATTAAGTAGAGAGATAGAAAGCATGTTGCCTGATTCCTCTCTAGTACCCTATGATTAGTGAAAAAGTAATGATAGGTTTATATACTTCTAATGAAATTAAAGGAAGTTGCATATATTTGTTCAATTTATGAAATGAATTAAAATGTTATCTTATGTTTTTTAAACTTCATAATTATAAAGGAAACTCACTTTTGGTGAAAAGAGCTCAGAAAGTATTGCAAATATGAGAGGTTATGCTTTAGAACTTAAGCTTGTGAACATTGAAAACAACTAATCAATTCTTTCAATTGTGTAACTACATAGGACAACTTCCATTTGGTAAAACAAATCAACCAAATCATTAGGTTGTTTCCATTAGCTTCTTTTCAAACTGGAATCACATACAGCTACTTATAAATTGCTAGAAAAATCAAAAGCTATCCTTTTCATTTTTCTATAACTTTTGCTGGCATGAGTTCCATTAACTAGAGAGATGAAAAACATATTACCTAATTCATCTCGAGTACCTTATGATTAAGGACAAACTAATGATAGATTTATGTACTTCTAATGAAATTGAAGGAAGTTGCATATATTTGTTCAATTTATGAAAGGAATTAAAATCTTATCCTAGGTTTTTTAAACTCCATAATGATAAGGGAGACTCACTTCTAGTGAAAAGATCTTAGAAAGTATCGCAAATATGAAACTCTATGCTTTAGAACTTAAGCTTTTGTACATTGAAAACAAGTAACCAATTCTTTCAATTGTGTAACTACCTAGAACAACTTCCACTTGATAAAAAAGATGAGCCAAATCATTTAGATTGTTTTGATCAATTTCTTTTCAAATAGGAATCATATATGAGTACTTATAAATTGCTAAAAAAATCAAAACCTATCCTTTTTATTTTTCTATAACTTTTGTTGACATGGGGGCCATTAACTAGATAGATGAAAAACATGTTGGTTGATTCATCTCGAGTACCTTATGATTAATGAAAAAGTAATGATAGATTTATGTACTTCTAATAAAATTGAAGAAAGTTGCATATATTTGTTCAATTTATGAAAGGAATTAAAATCTCATCCTATGCCTTTTAAACTCCATAATCATAAAAGAGACCCATTTTAGTTAAAAGAGTTCAAAGAGTATTGCAAATATGAAAGTCTATGCCTTAGAATTTAAGCTTGTGAACATTGAAAAGAACTAATCAATTTTTTCAATTGTGTAACTACATAGGACAACTTCCATTTGGTAAAACAAATCAACCAAATCATTTAGGTTGTTTCCATCAATTTATTTTCAAACTAGAATCATATATGGGTACACACAAATTGCTAGAAAAATCAAAACCTATCATTTTTATTTTTCTATAACTTTTGCTGACATGAGTGCCATTAACTAGAGAGATAAAAAGAATGCTGCCTGATTCATCTTAAGTACATTATGATCAAGGACAAAGTAATGATAGATTTATATACGTCTAATGAAATTAGAGGAGGTTACATATATTTGTTCAATTTATGAAAGGAATTAAAAGCTTATCCTACGCTTTTTAAACTCCATAATTATAAAGGAGACCTACCCTTGATGAAAAGAGTTGAAAGAGTATTGCAAATATGAAAGTCTATGCTTTAAAATTTAAGCTTGTGAACATTGAAAACAACTAATCAATTTTGTCAATTGTGTAACTACATAGGATAACTTCCATTTTGTAAAACAAACCAACCAAATCATTTAGGTTGTTTCCATCAATTTCTTTTCAAACTGGAATCATATATGGGTACTCATAAATTGCTAGAAAAGTAAAAACTATCTTTTTCTTTTGAGGGAAAGGTAAATTGTATTAATAAATTTTAAAATACAGATACACAGGGGCATATCCCAATATTACAAAAGTTACCATATCTATGAAAAGATAGAACTTGGAAGCCTCCAAATTTCACTCAAAATAACATTTCCTTGGAAGATGAGTGTCATTAACTAGAGAGATGAAAAGAATGATGCCTAATTCATCTTGAGTACCTTATGATCAAGGACAAAGTAATGATAGATTTATGTACATCTAATGAAATTTGAGGAAGTTACATATATTCATTTAATTTATGAAAGGAATTAAAATCTTATCCTATGCTTTTTAAACTCCATAATTATAAAGGAGACCCACTTTTGGTGAAAAGAGCTCAAAGAGTATTACAAATATCAAAGTCTATACTTTAGAACTTAAGCTTGTGAACATTGAAAATAACTAATCAATTTTTTCAATTGTGTAACTACATAGGACAACTTCCATTTGGTAAAACAAATCAACCAAATCATTTAAGTTGTTTCCATCAATTTCTTTTCAAACTAAAATCATATACGGATACTCACAAATTGCTAGAAAAATCAAACCCTATCCTTTTCATTTTTCTATAACTTTTGTTGAAGGTAGGTGTTGTCTCACATTAGAAGTAAGAGGATGGACTTGTGGTCTTATAAGTGATGAGATTTCCCCACCTAATGCCTTAATGTTTTAGGATGAGCCCGTACACTCTAATATAGTATTAAAGCTAAGGATGAGCCTCCGTTTCATAAACCCCTCATGCCCCAAAGTTGGCTTCAGTCCACTTGCAATGCTTATATCAGCATGTAAGTGAGGGGGAGTGTTGAAGGTAGGTGTTGTCTCACATTAGAAGTGAGAGGATGGACTTGTGGTCTTATAAGTGATGAGATTTTCTCACCTAATGCCTTAAGGTTTTGGGATGGGCCTTCACACTCTAATATCCTTGGGTTTCAGAGTTGTCAATCAAAAGTGAAGAATTTGATGAACTCTTGCACATTGGAAGAAAAATTTGTTTATTAATCAAGCAAATCCAAAATTAGTTACAAGAGATGACAAAGCTGTAGAAAAAAGAACTCTTAGTGTACGGCTATGTTTTTCTAAAATTTTAACCTTAAAGGCTATATATAAACAAGAGTAAGTCTTATTCAAGGAAATCCTAGTATTATACAATATAGGAAAAATATATTGAGTATCCTACAATATAGGAACATCGTTAATCTTCAACACCCCCCTTCAAACTTAGGGTCAAAAGAAGTCCAAGACACCAAACTTGCTAAGTAGATGATAGTGTTGATTTGTCCCTAAGGCCTTGGTCAGAATATCTGCAAGTTGGTCACCACTCGCAACATGTGTTGTGCTAATTAAACCATGATGTATTTTTTCTCGAATAAAATGATAAGAAACATCTATGTGCTTTGTCTTATAATGAAAGATTGTGTTTTTTGTCAATTTTTGCACTACCTCATTATCACAATATAACAACACTGGCTATGTAACATTAATTCTCATATCTTTTAATAAACCAACCACCTAAACAATCTTATAAGTAGTAGTTGCCATGACCTTATATTCGGCCTTTGTTGAAGAAAGAGTCACAACTAATGGCTTTTTACTTTTCCAAGAAATTATTGAATGTCCAAGTGTAAGACAAAAGCTAGTAGTGGATTGATGTGTCATAAGGCATTTTGCATAGCTAACATCATAGAAAGGTTGCAAGAGAAAATCACCATCCGAAGGAAAGAATAAACCAAACCCTATTATTCCTTTGAGATACTTAACAATCTTGAGAGCTGCCTCTCAATGGGATTGCTTAGAAGCATGCATGAGCCGACTTAAGAGATGTACTAGAAAAGTTATGTCAGGGCGTGTCATATCAAGATAATTTAGCTTATCAATCAACTGCTGATAACTCAAGATGTTCTTAAATGGTATCTATTTATGAATGATCTCACTCATCATATTTCAAGCTAGTGAATAAGAAATTTGTCTCCATGGAATTTCCAACAAGCTTTACAGCTGACAGTTCCAATTTAGAAATCAATTCTAAGATATACTTATGTTGACTGAGATGCATGCCATTTGAATCTCAAAGGATCTCAATCCCAAGAAAATACTTGAGTTATCCTAAATCCTTAATTCGAAATGTAGAATGAAGATAAGCTTGCAAAGCCTCAATATCTTGTGTATCATCACCAGTAATTAAGATGTCATCCACATATATGAACAATAAAATAATATTACCAGCTTGTCCCTTAGTAAAAAGAAAATAGTCATACAATGACTATTGATAACCAGTAGACACTAGAGCTTCTATAAATTTCTCATTCCACTGTCATGAAGCTTACTTTAACCCATATAAAGATTTTCACAACCTACATACTTTGGACCCCCTTCAAAAGGACTTATAAGTGGATATCTCATTTATACTTTCTCATCTAAGTCTCCCAGTAGAAATGCATTATGAACATCCATTTGTCGAATAGTCCATTTAGATTGTGAAGCAATAGATAATGTACTTCTAACTATCACTGATTTTACTATAAGAGAGAAAGTTTCATGATAATCGATCCCTTCTGTTTGACTATAATCTTTTGCTACTATATGAGCCTTAAAGCGCTCAATACTTCCATCAATATGATACTTAATCTTGTACACTTATTTATATCCAATGGGTTTTCTCCATGGTGGTAGGTCTACCAGTTCCTATGTTCCATTCGATTTTAATGCTTTCATTTCTTAATCCATGGCATCTCACCATCTAGAATCCTTAATTGCCTCATGGTAGAACAATGGTTTTGTCTTAGGTGAAATGACTACTATGAAGTGCTAATGTGGAATGGGCAAATGTGTATATGATACATAGGCAGAAATGGGGTACTATATGGATGGATTGACAATATTTTTGCAAATATAACCTTGAGTCCATATGGGTGGCTTGGAAATTCTATTAAATTGTCTAGGAAGTGATGGAAGGACTATGGGATCATGCGTGGTTGGTAAGGAAGGATCATCCTTTGTCTCATCATAAGTGAAAACAAAAGGCGATGTAGAAGAAGGATTTGGAATTTCCAAGGTAGAATCATTGGGTTGGTTGCTAATGTACTAGAAGTGGTAATATCTGGTGTAGTGTGAGTGGTAGTATCAATAATGAGATTTGATTATGTAGGAGAAGTTACCTATGCATCTGAATTGGGGTTAACTCCAATAACTTCTTATGCAAGCTCCTCATCTAGAGATGGTATCATAGGGAATTCTGAAGAATAGGACCTAATCTTGATGTTTGTAAAAAGGAAAAATATTTTCATGAAAATAAACATCACAACTCATAAAACATTTCTTTTTTTCAATGTCATAAAGTTTATACATTTTTTGCCCAAAATGGTATCCTATGAAAATATTAAGAATAGGTCGAGAAACAAATTTGTCTTTGTGCCCTACTACTGAAGCATAGTAAAGACAACCAAAAACTCAAAATCTTGAGAGGTTAAGAGCTTTCCCATGAATCACTTCATACGGAGATTTTCCATGTAAGACAAAAAAATGAATGCGATTGATAATGTGTGTGGCAGTGAGTATATACTCATCCCAAAAACATTTGGGCTTATGGCTTAGAAATTTTAATAACTATGCAACATCTAATAAGTGGTGATGCTTATGTTCTACCACACCATTCTATTATGAGGTATATACGCATGAGCTCTCATGCATTATATCCCATGATGAAAATAACTTGTCACATGATGAATTAAAAAAATTAGTTGCATTATTAGAACGAATGCGTTTGATCCCAATGTTAAAATGCTTTTTAATTGTGTTAAAGAAACATTTCAAATGTAATACTGTTTTAGTCTTATGTTTCATGAAGAAAGTCCAGATCCCTTGTGAAAAATCATCATTAATGGTTAGAAAATATTTTGAACCATCATGATTTGAGGCATGATATAGTCCCTAAATATCCACATGGATTAAATCAAAAATATTTTTAACATTTTCAATGCAAATAGTGAATGGATCATGTGTTTGCTTAGCAAAAGGACAAACTGAGTAATCAAAATCAGAAGATGGAAAATCTTTGATCAAAAATTTAAATTTAGATGAAGACATGTGACCAAGTCTTAAATGTCATAGATGAAAACTAAGGTCATTGTATGTTGAAGTAATTAAAAGGGCAAGTGTAGTACTGAAAGATTGGCTAACATGGTTATTCTTAGAGTGCAGAAAAAAATAAAGTCTATGTCACATTCTACTAATCCCTTTGATGTCACCTCTAGAGACGTCTTGAAATAGACATAAATCAACATAGAAAACCACTAAATAGTTATTCTTAGTAGTGAATTTAGCTACGAATAGTAAGTTATATTTGAAATCATGAGAGTAAAGTATAGTGTGCAATTTTAAACTATTGGTTGGGGTTATGGAACTAATGTGGGTGACCTGGGTTAGTTCCCCATTCGGTAATTTAACAGATCTAGACTTAGACATAAATTTAACAAGAAATTCTACACAATTAAAATCAATAGTAATATGATCACTAGCCCTATTATTTATAATCCAAATGTAAGGAAAAGATTTCGGAACACTTGCTCCATTAGCATGAGAGTTCCTACCATAGTCCTCCTTGATCAGATGGATAATGTTGTCATACTACTTTAGTGTAAAAGTATAATGACTACGCTCAATAGTGGCTAGATTAACAATATAATTACTAATAAAATTTTTGTGACCTGGAGGATAGCCATTAAGCTTGTAACAAGCCTAATCTTTATATCCAAAAAGTTGACAATGCTCACATTAAGGCCACTTAAGATGATAATAACTTTTCTTACAGTGTCCTTTGCGTCCACAATACTCACATTTAAGCTTTCCAGAAACCCTAGATGACATGGTAGTCATGAGGTGGTGATGCCATTTGCAATGTAAACTATGGCAAATAGAATCAGACACATTGAGTGTTTGATGAAAGAACTGTGAGAAACACAAAACTAAATAATTCTCCAAGAAAAATAATTGCTCAATAAAGTATTTGAACCACAATAGTAATCCAAAAGATAGTTACAAAGTGCGGAAGCGAGAATGAAATGAGAAAATACCAAGGTTTATATGGCTGCTTGGTGCAGATGGCAGAATCAAAACCATTAAACAAAGCACAATTTTCACAGCAAAAACTAGAAAATTCATGAAAATAATGAGTGCAACATGCACCTTTTCACCGGAGAAAGAAATCTAAAAACACAAGATAAAACTAATCAACAAGAGCAAGAAAGCTCATCACTAAGAAATCTCATCAGCAAAAGCAAACTTGTCACCAAGAAATCCCGTTAGCAAAAGGTATGGCCAATAAACAATTCCTTTGTTTAGTTGACAAAGGAAAAAGGACAAAGGTTCAGTAATACCAGGGAGCCTAAACCGAGAAAAAGAATTCCTTTTTCTACACGTTTACCAACCAAAGACAAGTTGAAAGCTAATACAATGAGATGTGAAGTCGATGTACCTTTCGAATTGTCAAAGTGTGTAGAATGGATGCTAGGCTTGAATGATGTGAAGGAGATAGCATGAGGGCCAAAACCAAAAATCAATATGGTTAATGGCAGAGAAATAAGAAAGTCCTCTATGTAGTCCACAATGGAGAACTTTACAAGATTGTTAAACTCTCGATACCATGAAGAATTTGATGAACTCTTACACATTGGAAGAAAAGCTTGTTTATTAATCAATCTCAACCAAAATTAGTTACAAGAGAAGACAAAGCTGTAGAGAAAAGAACTCTTAGTGTACGGCTATGTTTTTCAACATTTTAACCTAAGAGGCTATATATAAACAGGAATAAGGCTTATACAAGAAAACCTTAGTATCCTACAATATAGGAAAAATACATTGAGTATCCTACAATATAGGAACATTGTCAATCGTCAATCGTCAATCATCAATCATCAATTTTTAAGGTTTACTCTTTGTCCTTAGTCCTCTCTATTAACCCCTTATGTTTCAAAGTTGTCAATCGAAAGCTTTTAGCATCCTAACCCAATGGCTTCCTCAACTTCCTCGACCTCATCAACCACATTTGTTGCCTACGGCAATGTGGTTGAAGGGACCACTTACTATGTAGTGTTTTCTCTATAGCAACTGCAAAGACCATCAACCACTTGTATTAGGCCATTCCACCGGTCTAGTCTGCCGTTTCTGACCTCACCCTAACTAGACAACCCCTCAACACACACACAATGCTAAAAAGGCACGTAATGGTTGGGAAACTAGCTAGGATGTTAGATTTGTCTTTAATTTGGGCATAAAGCAATCCAGGGTCGAGAACACTATAACCCTAACTTTCAGTCGTCCTCTCCGATGCAAGCTCCCCCCCAACAGCCACGGGTAATGGTTGGAGGAACTTGGTTTAGTGATTTGACCCATTCTATTATGAACAGACCATCCTAACCGTCTAGTGTCCACTCATATTCAAGTCCCCAATAGGTGAACACAAGTAATGGATTTAGTTTTATTTATTTATTTATTTATATATATATATATATATATATATATATAATTACAAACACGGTAGTTATATCTTCCTAGCAATTCTCTCCATGTTCTACTTGTTGGATTCATTAGCAAGATCTTCTTGTTTGTTTTCATAACATATAGTTTAAAGATTTTGTCAAAACTCAAAGAGTTGATAATGCTCTTTAGTTGTTGTTAATTGTCAGTTTGATCTTATATGACTCTTATTTTTCGCATTCTTATAGAATATCAAAGTAAAAAATACCTAGAATCCAATACTATTCATAGATGGTCAAATTTTGAACAAGAAGGTGAATATTACCTAAGGGACAAAAAGAAAGGTAAAGAAAAGGCTGGATATAAAAAGGAAAATAAATGCTATTATGAGGACAAAAGAGAGGAGAATACTCCAATGAAGGTGGAAGGAGAGGGGAATATTACTATGAGGGTGGAAGGAGAAGTGGATACTACTTAGGACAGAAGGATAGAAGAATAGGGGAATATTACTATGAAGGTGGAAGGAGAAGTTGATACTACTTAGGAGAGAAAGCTAAATACCAAGAAGAAGGTAAATACTACTTAGAGAACAAAAGGAAAGGTGAATACTATTAAAAAAAAAGTTGGATATAAAAATGGAGGAAAATACTATTATGAAGATGAAAGGAGAGGGGGATAGGAGAGGAGGATACTACTATGAGGATGGAAGGAGAGGTGAACACTACTTAAGAGAAAGCTGAATATGAAGAAGGTGAATATTGATTAGAAGATAAAAAGAAAATAAATATATTGATAAAAATATATTCATCTTTGCGTGATGCAGCTTTGCTTTTTATATTTATATTTATATTATTACTATTCAATCTACAACGCAGCATGATAAGGTTCTTTTGCGTGAGGGCCTAGTGTTTTTCATAGCCTTAATTTGCAATTCAAAAGTCATCTTTATCAAATGCCAAACAAAAGCAATCCTCTTCTTTTTCTTTTTTTTTTGTCAATCTTCAACGGAGTATGATAAGGTTTTTTTCTTTAAGCGCCTAATATGCTGCGCATAAAAAAAACCCCAATTAGAATTTTTGGTCAATAAATTTCCCATGATTTCACTGTCAATAAATAATTCAGCCCCATTTCCGATGAGGCTAATTAAGAGGCTTATACTTATATTCTTTGACTTCCATCTCTTGGTTGAGTTTAGTATGGTAAAACTATCACTTTTATTAATATTTTATCAACGTAATTTTGGGATAGTATTTTTTTTCTTAACAATCGTTTTGATAATCTAACTTTTACTTTAACATTCTTCCGCCTTGAAGAAAACACTCACCAAAGACCATTGTTCCACATTGTAGTACATGATATAAAGAAAGGCTTACATTAAAATTAATCCTTATATCTTACTAATCATTTACTACTCAAAGTGAGTTTAGATCAATAGAAATAACATGATGAAAATAGAACGATCTTATTGCCTAACAATGCCTTAAAATATTTAATTCAAAATTTATTTAATAAAAATGATATTAAGCTAAAAAATCTATCATTGAAATAATGAACCTTGAAATGTCACATTTTAAAAAAAAATTTATTATTTTTTAATATTACAACATACATCCAAATTCACCATACAAACTAGCTGGCTAAGTGAAATAAAAATGTCACACACACAGGGTGTCACATTCATCGCCCATACTATATGTTTTGGGACTTAGCCAAATGGTAAGAACAACCAATATTAGCCACGTATAGGACCAACCTAGTGGAAAATTTGGTCTCCAATGAGACTCTTTTATAGGATCTGAGCATTGATCATGGAAAGATAAATGGGTTTCTATATGCAATATAAAATAGATTTGAAAAACATACCATATTTTTGTTTATGAAGCTATAAATTGCAACTAAGTCTTCTCCTCTATTATCTCTAATACTGACTTGATGAGATAGCCTAAAAGTTGCTGTATGAAAATTAGCAAGAAGGCGACAACAATGACTACGGAAAAGCCTCTTTTCTACCCTTGTGAACAAGCAATTATTTAGTGTGTGTGAGTTATGGGTTATTTGTGAGTTAGTGTGCTTAGTATTTTATGGGAGAGAGGCATGATAGTTGATGTGGCGAAACCACCTGAGAGGCGATTTCTCACGACTAAATGCAGTCAAATAAATTACATTGTTGTCTTCAAAATTTCTCCGTAAAGTAACATTAAATATATTAAATATATATATAAACGGAGAGGTAGGGGGAGGACTTAGCCAATCAATAAAATGTCCATACAAATAGCCTCACTTATCAAAGTCTATAAGATGGACAAAAGCCCACACTAGTTAGTACCATATGTACAAAAGGGAAATATATGTACAACATGTGTACAATTAAACAAACCAATAAAATTACATTGCATTGCCATGATAGGGAATGATTGTTTATGCATCATTGATATGAGCTCACATTACATTGCCCATACAGTACATTTTGGGACTTAGCCAAACGGTAAGAACAACCAATATTAGCCACGTATAGGACCAACCGTCTGGGAAGCACACCATTAAATACAGTTGTTGGTGTAAAAATTTGAACACTCATCTTCTCTACCCTGCAAAAGGCAACCATCTTCCTGTTGCAGATTTATCACTCCCTCATTTTTACCCTCGGTTTCATCCTTCTCTACTGCTATTGTCAGTAGTGCTGCTTAACATTTATATCAAAGATTTTGCTTAACAATTATATCAGTGAATTGATCCTACGTGACTTTCATTTCTTTCATCTTTTTATCTTCTCCCATTTTCACAGAATATCAAAGCCAAGGAGACTTGAACTCCTCCGTTGCTAAATATGGGTGTACGACGAAGAGGAAGCCGCATATGTTGATGGATGATAATCATTCCATGGCTATCTAGAATGCCACCATTAGGCTCAATTTCATTCTATGACAAGGTTCCTTTGTTTCCGTGCCTCGTTCGAGGGCATGTCCCGTTGCTCCCTAGAAAACAACAGTAACTATAATTAAGCGATCGATACATCTCTGCAAATAATTCAGGCACTTTTCTGACAAATGACAATAATCAAAAGCTTACTATTGATTTAGGTAAGAACTGACCTCTTCACCACTACAGCACTCGCATGTTATTTGAATTCTCTACAAGCGTTGGGAGCTAAAGTGATAGACATTAAAAATAAGATCAACTGTCTCCTTCTTCTGTTGAAACCTTACATTCCGTATTCCCGATATATCTGCATTTTTTTAATAATTTAATACAAACTCATTTTAACATCAATATCCTTCGCACCCGAAGGTGCAGACGGATAAAAATGGTATTATCCTGAGCCATTTAATGTAAAACTTTAGCTGTCCTATTTTATTAAAATGATATTATTATAGAAAGAGAAAGATAAGGTGACTAACATTCCAATTTATACCAAATATTTTATTAATTGATGCAAAATTTTGATTATTTTATAACAAAAAATGATATTATTATAAAATTAAAATGACAGGAGTGACCGATCTTTAAGGTTCCAGAGCATGAAAGTTGTAGCTTGATTTTGTTGGCCTGTTCCAACTATAAAAAACATATGTATATGCATCGTAGAAATCATGCTTATTGAAGCTGTCTAGAGATCTGTTGCAAGATAATACCATGTAACTTAACAACTCAGCCAGGTGGTAGTTATTGAAGGGGAGGAGTTGACGTGGAGGCCTTAACAGTTTTATCGGATGGAGATTATCCATTCCGTAACTTCCGCTATCTGTTACTAATCCGTTTTAGCAGCACTAACTAATAATGCTAGCCTGAATTGTGAGTAGCATGTCATCTATAAATAACGGGGATTAGGAATGTAAGGGCATTGAGAATTAAACCTGTATTTAGTTGTACCTTCGACTTCAGCCAAGTAGTAAAATCCCTTTTCCGACTTTCACTCTCATTGATAGGGAAGACTTCCCCCTCACGGCTCCAACCGCTAGATCCATGTCGCAGGCTCACAACAATATCAAAAATGTTTTCTTCAAAGCTCTTAATTTTCTTTATCAAGTCAAAATTTTTAACATGCAAACCAATTTCTATCCTTTTATTCATCTCTATATAAATTTCGTTTCCTTCGACCCCAAATTACTATCTTACTTAAAGGCAAAAGTGATATTCATCTCGTACCAAAAAATTTATGAATCTTGCAATGCATCTTGATTAAATTGGACTTTTTGATCTATAGAAACAAATAGTAGCCATATAAACAAGTAATAAAAATTTGGTTAGTACAGTAGTTATCGTATTTGATTTATGCGAAAAAGTAGGAATGCTCATTGTCAATGCAATTATTAGTTGTTAAGTTTTTATATTTCATATTTTGGAGAACTTACGAAGACTTAAAGTTCTTCTCCCGTGTTACCACGCTGTCCTTAATTGGCATAAGATTAAAAAAAAAAAAAAAACTCTACCGTCTCATATAAAAACTAAGGGAAGACATTATTGTAGGATAAAAAGAGTCTCACATTGTATTAAAAGAAATTTGTATTGTAC
The DNA here is from genome assembly GCA_028551475.1 of Casuarina equisetifolia. Lineage (NCBI taxonomy): Eukaryota > Viridiplantae > Streptophyta > Magnoliopsida > Fagales > Casuarinaceae > Casuarina > Casuarina equisetifolia. Next base: position 25,170,895 of record CM052360.1, read on the forward strand.
CCTAAAAAATTGGACCACCATTTTCATCGTAAAATATTTTAAGTGGAGGTAAATTTAGATTTTTTATGTAATACGGAGTTAGTTCACTCTTGATCAGATTTAATTCGTTTTCAAAAAATGGGTTAGCTCTTTGTCTATAAAAGACCAAACTTGAATTTTGAGAGATGTTAGACAAAAGTGTTGATTAAAAGAAATTTCTAATGTATCTTAAAGATTTAAATAATTCCTCTTTTTGAAAGGTTATTGGACTAAAATAAACCCCAACCTTTCACATATAGAGGGAATATTCTGGTGTGTTGGTGTAAAAAACTGAGGACTCCCTACATGTCGTTGGAAATTGTATTTCAAAGATTGTATGGCTTTTGAATGCTTTTAAGTGTAAACTTTATCATTGTATATCGAAGCTTTTATAACTTTTGAATGAAACTTTCTTTTCACAATGATGATTTTTCTCTTGTTCATAGCAATAACTAAATAGAAATTATATTTTTACAATAATAATATTTGTCCCTGTGAAAATGATAGTTGTCCAATGTGAAACTTTGTAAATATTTAGCGATGAAAATGGAAATATATTCTCTTTTTCTAGTTGAATTAATTAGCATATTTTATGGATATGACAAAAAGAGGGGAAAAAAACCTCATTATTTCAACATATATTGAGATCAGTGCATATAACTTTTTTTTTGAGTTTTTTACTTTCTACTATCTAGTTGGTTATGATTTTGAACTTATTTCTATCATTGTAGATTATTTTGGCTAGACACGTCAAAGACAAATTTATATCCTCTCTTTAAATTTCATTTTACAATTCCCCGCACAATTGATATCATCAAATTGAGGTTCCTTCAAATAGAATAATTTCTTAATGAGCTAACAAGTGAGATAAAGAAAAACTACCACTTATTGTCAGGATCTTCCTTACGAAAACACAATGGGAAAATGGATAAATTCAGGTGCATTAATTACTCAAAATGCAATACTTTATCGGAGAATTAGAATAAAAGACGAGAAAAGGGGTGAAGTTCTAAGATGTCTAAAGCTTATAATAGTTTAAATCTTACTATCCAGTGTAAAAGCTAGCAGAAAGACAATTTTACTTTTGAATACAGAAATCATAAACAGCTTCAGCTAAGCTTCCATTCTCTCTCTCTGGTTTCAATCCTCTACTTTTAACCATGGCAATTCTACTGCTGAATTTGGTGTGGCAACAGCCTCAACAACTGCACCATATGCAAATAAAGAAACTTTTAAGACCTGATACAATAAGAGAGGAAAAGGAAACTCAAACGGCTTTCCATTGATTCACAATACTCTCCCAAGGATTAAAAATTCACTTCTCTTGAATTTCTTGCCCCTCAGATGTTCTCATTGAAAGGATTTGCGAGTTGAATCATCATAGATGTGTGCGGATGCATGAGGGCAGACAGAATTGTGGGATGAAACGGCTGGAGTCTTCAAGAAGATGGGTTTAATAGCTTTAGTTCAACCCGTTTTCTTTGAGAAAAGCCGGTTCGTTTTGAATGTGTAGATCCGATTTTATGGTCTGAACTTGTGGCTAAACGGGCAGATCAGGGTCTTTGGATTTGGGCCACTTTGTGGGCTGTTTTCAGGTTCATTGGAGCTTATTAGTAGTTTGAAACTTCCCAAACAGCTCTTTGAGTTATGCCGATTATAACCGAGGCCCAATAAATGATCATTATACGTGAATTCAACACACAAATGACAGACTTAAAAAGAATGATCATCGTTAACAACTAGTATACTTGTTTTGTGAAAAAAGTCACATGTTTTATGTTTAGATGCAATTTCATTCAGGATATATGGTCAAGCAGAGGTCTTAAGGCTGCGGGAGGTTTGTCAAGCAGCTCGGTACGTAGCATGGAAGCCCCCGCGAAGTTCCATTACAATGGTTTACATTGTTTTATCGGCTTCCTCGATCTTAGCTGCGGATCCTGTTGCGTGTGAGTATAATGCACCGAGTGAGGATTTTGCAGCGGACACAATGTGGTCCTTTTTTATTACTTGATATGCTTGAAGAACTCCTCTTTTTTTGGTGATAGGTCATGATTTTGAGCTCTTAATTTAATATGTGGGACAACTTTCTTGGTTTGAAGACGTCAGCGTTCCTTCCTACTGTTGTTTTCCGTCGTCCTTTCAATGATCGAACTGCCCAAACAAGCAACACTAGAATTTAAGGTGGCTCGGATCAGATATCATCCACGTCTACCGATCAGGCAAGAGCCGATTTTCTCCCACATTTCGTTTACTTTTTCTTATGTTTGCTCCCATTTTTCCTTTGGTTTAACAACCACTCTTTAATCAAAAGCGCAGCATATGCTTCCGAAGAAGACGGTATATTATGCAAGACTTGCTTTAAACAGAAAGGAAGAACAAAGAAAAGTCCCTGCACGAAGAACACAGAAATGTCCTGGGACAAAACGAAGAGGAAGTGGATGCCGAATCCTGCAACTTATTGCCGCATAATTTTTTCTCTAACTAAACTGCTTCAATCTTCTTCTTTTTCCTTTTGAATCGGAATCCTAGACAGGTACACGCAAGCTGCTTGGCAAGGAATAAAAAAAAAAAAATCTCTTTTCACTCTTTGCTTTGATTGGAAGAACTAAAGGTTCCTAAAATTTACATGAAAGGCATCATAGAAGTCGAATCATTAACGAGCAATCCAGTTCAAGCTTTTTGAAAGCAAACTTGACCAAGATAAATACATACCTGTCATGTCTTCTTGTGGATGTGCTTTCCTTATCCCGAACGCCATAGGATCAGGTTCCTTTCTTAGAGGGTCTCATGTTCCATTTCTCCGGCCCCCAAATTCCCAGAAGAGAAAGGCAAATATCATCAAGTACGCGCTTTTCAAGATAAAGATCAAACAAGAATCTTACCTTGCGTTGCTGTGGAATGTAAAGTGGGTTGGACGCGTTTAGAAGACGATCGATAATTCAACCTTTTATCCGGCGAAGCTATGAAGTTTGTGCTGATTCACGACAGCTACGGCCTTCCCTCCAAAGGCACCGACATATTCTCTGCCTCCAAAAGCCCCGACACGGATTCTCTTGAGTGCTCCACTGAAAGCAACTGATGATTGAGTCTTAAATGAAACATGTAAAATAAGGCCAACAAGTGAGTGAATGCTATTGTATTGCTGTGAATTGATCTGTACATCGTAGAGCCTTGATTTATAGGGTTAATTCCTATTCTATATATGGACTACAATTAATGAGAATATTACATATCAAAGGAAATATTATACAATAAATATGTGTCCTATTTAGGCTCTGATCATTCTTCCTTATATGCACCAACACTCCCCCTCAAGTTGGAGATTTGTATAGATCAAATACTCCAAGCTTGGAAAGAAGATGCCAGTACTGTTTGTTGCAAAGTGCCTTTGTTAACAAGTCTGCTGATTGTTCTTTGGTAGATATGTGACATGTTGTGATAAGACCTTGTAGAAGCTTCTCTCTCACATAGTGACATTCTATCTCAATGTGCTTTGTGAAATCATGAAAAATTGGGTTTGCAATAATTTTCTCTACAGCTTCATTGTCACAGTGTAACAGTGCTGGGTGTGTCTATGGAATCCAAAATCCTTTAACAAACCATTGATCCAAACTATCTCACATGTAGTAACCTGCATGGCTCGATATTCGGCTTCTGCGGATGAAAGTGAGACAATTGGTTGTTTCTTCGATCGCCATGATATCAAAGAGTTTCCAAGTATAATGCAAAAACCTGTGGTGGACCTGCATGTCATAGGACATGTACTATAGTCAGAATCAAAAAATGCCCTTATCTTAAACTGCGATGTGGTAGGAAATATGAGGCCAAGTCTAGGGCAGTTTTTCAAGTACTTAATTACTCTCATTGCTGCTTCCATGTGTGACTGTTTGGGAGCATGCATGAATTGGCTAAGTAGTTGGACTGAAAAAGTGATATCAGGCCTGGTAAGTGTCAAGTATATTAATCTACCAACAAGTCTTTGATAGATAGAGGAATCTTCCAATAGGGGATCATTTATTTCTTCTAAAGAACTTGTATCATACTCTACACTAGTAAACTTCTTGTTCGGCTCTATAAGGGTAATTGATGGTTTGGAACCTGTAAGACCAGCTTCAGAGATCAGTTCCAGCGCATATTTATGCTGGCTAAGAGTGATACCTTCTGGAGACCAAGCTATTTCAATCCCAAGGAAGAACTTGGATTGTCCAAGATCTTTCATGAAGAAGGTAGAGTGAAGATATTGTTTGAGATCAGTAATTCTAGTTTTACTGTTGACAATAATTAGAATGTCATCAACATAAATCAACAATGCCATAAAAGAACACCCCCTGGCCTTAGTGAATAATGAGTAGTCATGGCGAGACTGACAAAAACCATGCTGAAGTAGAGCACTAGTGAATTTAGCATTCCATTGTCGAGAGGCTTGCTTCAACCCATATAAGGATTTGCGCAATCGGCATACCATGCGCTCCCCCTGAGTACAAAATTCGAGGGGAAGCTCCATATAGAATTCCTTAGAAAGATCGCCATGAAGAAAAGCATTCTGAACATCTATCTGCAAGAGTGGCCAGTGATGAACAGAAACAATCGTAATGAGAAGGCGAATAGTGACATGTTTTGCTGTAGGGGAAAAAGTATCTTGAAAATTGATCCCTTCACGTTGACTGAAGCCCTTCGCCACGAGACAAGCCTTGTACCACTCGACTGAGCCATCAGCACAATACTTCACCTTATAAACCCATTTGCAACCAATTGGACGGCAATTAGGGGGCAAGGGGACCACATCCCATGTATGATTAGCTTTAAGAGCAACAATCTTATTATCCATGGCAGCAACCCAATTGGGATAAGTGACAACCTTATGAAAAGTGGTGGGTTCGGGAATGGTAGAGATAGTGGCAATGAAATGTTGGTAGTGAGGATGACATTGATTGAGGGAGACATAGTTAGAAGTGGGGTAAAGAGAGGTGGAGGAGGTATGAGGTAAGGTAGGACATAGATAGTCTAAGGTCCAAATAGGAGGGTGAGTGGCGCAGTTAGAACGACGAAGTGAGGGATTGGGGGTGGTGGTAGGTGTAAGAGATGGGGAAGAATCAGGGAGAGAGGGTTAAGGTTCGGGAGGGATAGGAGGTTCAGAGGACGATGCAGGAAAGGATTCCTCAGAAGGGGGGTGATCTGGGAGGTCAAGAATATCAACCGACAAGGATAAAAAAGTGTAGGTGTCATCAAACGTGTCATCAAACGTGTCATCAAACTACAGAGTTGGAGTTGACGGGGTAGGAGAGCTGTCTGGGGCTGAATGAGAATAAAAGGGAAAAATTTGTTCCTCAAAGATGACATCTCGACTGACAAAAAACTTATAGGAAGAAGGATCATAAAGGCGATAACCCTTTTGAGATGATGGGTAACCCATGAAAATGCAAGGGATGGCACAAGGACTGAATTTATCACGAGGACCAAGAGTGGTGGCATAGCAAAGACAACTGAAAACACGAAGGTGTTCAATGATGGGGGGTTTACCAAATAGTCGTTCGAAAGGACTGACACTATGAAGGGAAGATGAAGGGATGCGGTTAATGATGTGAGTAGCAGTGAAAATGCATTCCCCCCAGAAGGAAGAAGGAATAAAGGCCTGAAACATTAAGGCTTGTGCTACATCCAAGAGATGGCGATGCTTACGTTCAACAACTCTATTTTGTTGAGGTGTGTGAACGCAAGGTGTTTCATGAGTGATCCCATGGAGGGATAAGAAGGATTGACATTTAGTTGAAAAAAACTTGGGGTCATTATCAGAATGATTCCGTTTAATAGTGGTGCCAAATTGGTTTTGGATAAGAGAAATAAAATGTCAAATTTTTGAAAAAACTTGGCTTTTAGTTTAAAGGAGAAAAATCCAAGTGGCCCGAGAGAAATCATCCACAATTGTCAAAAAATATCGGACACCATCATGGGTAGGAGTCCGATAAGACCTTAGATATCCATGTGGATCAATTTGAAATTGAAAGTGGTCTTAGATTGACGATTAGGAAAAACCAAACGGGTTTGTTTAGCTAAGGGGCAAATATTGCATAAAAAATTTGATGGACATGAAATGGATTTGCCGTGGGCTAAATATGTTTTCAAAGATGAATGACCAAGTCGTTGATGCCAAACATGATAATTATTATTGATAAAAGAAGAATTACAAACTGGAATTTTTTTTTGGGTACAAAAAGTATCCTTTAGGGAATTGAAATATTGAGCAAAAACAAAATGAAACTATGGTGGAATGGAAGTATAAAGAAAATAAAGGCTATGTTTAGCTCTGCCTAGCCCGATCAGAGCTTCAATCGTATGGTCCTGAAAGATACAGAAATCATCAAAGAAAATTGCCACACAATTATTGACACGGGTCAATTTTTGAATGGATAATTGCAAAAACCAGGGAGCATATAGGATGTGTGTGAGACGTAACGAATTATAGGGTGTGTAAGTGCCAATGTGCGTCACAGGACTAGTGGATCTGTCAGGTAGTGTGAGGGAAATAGGGGTAACACATGGATAATAAGAATCTAAAATATTTAAATCACATGTTATATGGTCGATGGCCCCAGAATAAATAATCCAAGAGGTGCAAAAGGGTAGTGGTGATGAAGCAGTACTTGTGAAAGGGCCAGAATCGGTGGGGCCCGCCTGGTTAAGAAGGCTAAAGAAGCGCTGTTGCTAATTGGTTGTCAGATGAAGCCCATTGGACCCACCATGAGGGCTAGAAGGAGCGGGCAATGAGGGGACTAAATAACCTACACCATTATTGATAAGTAGAGGTGGGTTAGAGTAATAAGTGGGCCCATAGCTAATTGGGCTAGAGTTCTCAAAACTAGTGGGTGGAGATGTATCATGGGTAGCAACATTATGTGCTAATGGGCCAGAGTGACTGGGCCATTTTTTTAATCCAGGGACACCTCGCTGCTTGGGCTGCCAACCAAGCGGGTAGCCCACAATCAGGAAGCAAGACTCCTAAACATGGCTCGGTTTTTTGCGGTGACTGCAAAATAACCAGGAATGATTGGGGCCTGATGAGAAATCTGTGGGCCCACGAGAAAGACCGCGAGCAGGGCCTGACACGGGCTGCGACTTGGTTGGTGTGGGAAGTACGAGCTCCCCTGTGCGTTGAGAAGGGGCGTGCGACCACGAAGCATGGAACACCGAAGACTCGCCCAAATGATGGTGGCCGGCGTGAGAAGATGCTGAGCGACATCGTGTTTGGCGAGGGTTTATGTCTTCTCCAAGCTGGGTAGTTCTTCGCGGGTAAATTGATGACTGGAGAGTCTGAAATTTTGATGGAAGTCTAAGGAGGAATTTCATAGCTTTATCCTCCTGATCGCGAGCACGAAGGCGCTGATTGATGCCACAATCGCACTTCTTGCAAGTGCATCGGATGGGTGCTTGGTGGGATTCGAGTTCTCCCCAAAGGTCTTGAAGACGGACGAAAAAGGTTGTGAGTGTGGCACCGGTGGCTCAACTAGGAAGCTTCAAGTCGCTGATGGCCTCCTACAACCCGAATATCTGGGTAGCAGTAACTTTATCGAAGCTTTCCTCCAATATCGACCAAATCTCAGCAACGATGAGATGAGTTTTCATACTGGTGAGGGTGGGTTCGACGGAATTGACGAGCCACATATTGATGGCGGCGTGGCACTGATCCCAGTGTTTGGCCTCTTCGCCATCACCGGTGGGACGCAGAAGGCTTCCATCAAGGAACCCTATTGTGTTTTAGGCATGCAGAACGGTCTTGATCTGGTCACTCTAGATCGCCCAGTTGGCTTCGTCGATCAGTTTGGCAGAAACAATGCTAACTGGTTGAAGGTCAGCCACGGTGAGGTGATAGGGATCGTGGATTGCAATGGCGGGAAGGGCGGAAGACTCGGGAGTAGCAGACATGGCGGCTAGGGTTTGGTGATTACGACTAAAGGTAATTTGGGAATTGATGGAAAAGATTGGGGATTAGGGCAAAGGGTGAAATGGGAAAACTGTATTACGGGTGGATAAAAAATGGGAAAACTGTGTTACAGGTGGACAAAAATTAGGAAAACTGTGTTACGGGTGGACCAAAAATGGGTAAAAAACAAGTAAGGGTTGGAAGGCAGTTGGGTTTTATGTGTAAAAAAAATAGCAATCGTGACTCCTAACTTGTTACTGAAGGCCGAAAAGAACAAGTGAAAGTGGAAGCGGTGAGAAAAACGCAGGAAGGGACTTGGGTCGACGATACCATGTAAAATAAGGCCAACAAGTGAGTGAATGCTATTGTGTTGCTATGAATTGATCTGTACATCGTAGAGCCTTGATTTATAGGCTTAATTCCTATTCTATATACAGACTACAATTAATGAGAATATTACATATCAAAGGAAACATTATACAATAAATATGTGTCCTATTTAGGCTCCGATCATTCTTCCTTATACGCACCAACAAAACATCTATTACTTCTTTATTTTGTATGGTTAATATTGTTATATACTATCTTGTGTATATATATATACGTGTAAAGGTATTCTTTCTACTAATAATGAGAGAATAAATTTTTAAAAAAATTTCAAAAGAACAAATATGAGCTGATCATAAACAAAGACCAATCAGCTGGCATGCACAGTAGTCGATAATGTCTAAAATTCTGAAACTCATCATCCCTCGTACCCAACCTTGTAAACAGCTTCTTGATCGAGAATTAGGTGTTAAGTCTTTATCTTCTATTTTTTAGGTACTTTAAGAAATATAAGATATAATTTTAACCAACCTATTTGAAGATCAAACAGTGTTTATCATACATGATTATCATATATAAATTTCCTCCCATTTTCTCTTCTAAACGTTCAGCAGCAACTTCGCTATTAATAAGTGAATTGATTAAGACTTTATCATAATATATGAATTGTGGTACAAGATTTAAAAAAAGTTTGGTATATGTCTACATTACAGAGGTTTTACACATGCAATTTTTATAAATATTAAACTGTGTTAAACTGTATTAAACTGTAATATTCATTTGATAATATTAAATAGTAAACCGTATGCTTCTTCAGATCTGGCACGATATGTTTAAAGAGACCCTCCTTGAACCCAAAGGAGGTTCCCGACGTCCACTTACAATGGGTTGAGGTTCGTGGCCCATTCCTATCCCTTTCCCCCCGATACGTTTAGTAAACATGCATTGTTTTTTTTTTTAAATTATTATTTGATATGCTCGGGCAACTTCTATCGCTTTATCATTTTCTCCAACAGTAATCTAAAATTTATTCAGGTCATGATTTTGAGCTCTTAATTTAATATGTGGGACAACTTTTCTGATTTAAAGACATCAGCTTCCTTCCTACTGTTGTTTTCCGTCGTCTTTTCAAGGGTCAAACTGCCCAAACAAGCAACACTAGAATTTAAGGTGGCTCAGATCATATATTATCCACGACTACCGATCAGGCAAAGAGCATTTGGTTTTCTCTCACTTTTCATTTTACTTTTTCTTATGTTTGCTCCCATTTTTCCTTTGGTTTGACAACCCTGCTTAAATCAAAACCGCGGCATATGCATCCGAAGAAGACCACACATTAAACAAGAGAGTTGCTTTAAACAGAAGGGAAGAACACAGAAAAGTCCCTGCACTAATAGTTCGATCCCAAACATGTTCTGGGACAAAACGAAGAGGAAGTGGATGCCGAATCCTACAACTCATTGCCGTATTCCTTCAACTAATAGTTTCAAACTTTTTATTTTTCTTTTTGAATTAGAATCCTATACAGAGACACGCAAGCAGATTGACAAGGAATGAACAAAAGCTATCTCTTTTCACTTTTTGCTTTGATTGGAAGAGAGCAAAGTTCCTACAATAAACATGCAAAGCTGCATAGAAGTCGAATCTACTTCAAGCTTTTTGAAAGCAAACTTAACCACGATAAATACATAGCTGTCGTATTTTCATGTTGACGTGCTTTTCTTATTCGGATCGCCATAGAATCAGAGGTCTCAAGTTCCGTTTCTCTGTGCCCCATATTCCCGTAAAGAGAAGGCAAATATCATCAAGTGCAGCGCTTTTGAAGATAGAGATCAAGTGCGTCGCTGTCAAATGCAGGCTTCTGAGGACAACTAATAATTCAACCTTCTTCACGGCGAAGCTAATTATGAAGTTTGTGCTGATTCACGACAGCCAGGCGCTTCCCTCCCAAGGCTCAGGTTCGTCAACAAAATGCGGGCCTTGAGGGCAGGTCATGTTTCGAATCTTTTTTATTATAAAAGCAAAAAACCACCGACACATTCTTTTCTTTTATGACCATTAAATGTTAAGCTTTTTTATTTTTTATTTTTAGGAACTTCACGAGAGATTAGGTATACTTTTAACCATTATATTTGAAGACCAAATAATTGATATTTACCTTTAATCCAAACAAAATCTTTTTCTTTTTCTTCGAAGACATTTAACAGCAATGTTTCCGATTATAATGAGCCTCTAAACTTTTTGATGGTAATAAATTATGCAATGACTAAACTTACGTTAATTTATTGAGACTATTACCATAGCATGTGAAATTATCACACCCAATTTGATAAAAGGTTTGATATATGTACACATTACAAGAGTTTTACCACACGCAATTTTTTTTTTTATCGTAGTTGCATTTTATAAAGATATTCATAGAGAGGTCATAAAGAGAATGAAACGTATACATTAACATAAAAAGCAAAGAAAATATTCAAAAAAATAAAACGCAAATTAGGCCAACCTAATAATAAAAGAGTGTGCATGCGCAGGAAGAAACAAAGATGCGGAGGTTTCGAAGTCTGGAAGCTTCTTTTATTGTTTTTTTTGTTTCTTTGGCCCTCTTTCTCCCTTCTTTTTCTTTTTCTTGAAAATAAATATTATTGGGGCAGAAGTGACTGATTTTACAAAGAAAGTGATGGGATAAAATTTAGAAAAATGATGACACGTGGCTTGGCCTTGGAAACGCAAACGAGAGAAACAGACCTGGGAATCACAGCTTTGGGGAACCCCAAAAAAGCCTTCGGAGGGTTAGAGAGAGAAAAAGCGTCCTGGGCACTGATTCGACGTTCTTTTTAGAAAACGGATTGCTTTTCCTTATAAAATCAAAATTTGCGCTTAACCGAGCATGCGAAAACGACGATGAATAATGCACCTTCGTTGTTTTGTGGTTTTCTCAGATATCAAGAACAAATAAGAAAACACGGATAACAGCGGCTGGCAAAAGCTCATCAGTTGACGTATTTAAGAAGTAATCAATAGTTGTCACGAGCAATTATTATTTTTTATTGTTTTGGACTCCGTAAAGGTATTTCTCATTTTTGGCGCACTAAATTAACTACAATATTGAGCGGCGACTTCTGTGATAACGATGAGCCTTTCAAGGGTCGCACAAGCGCTAAAACAAGATGTCCTCTGCAACAAATAATCTTTGCGATAGCTCAGAGTCAGAGTCAGAGTAGATCCGTGTGAATCTCGTTTCCGTTCATTTACCACCATCTACACAAATGGTGATATTACGTCTGATAGAAGGTTTGAACCCTTTCCACCCCTGTTCCTTTGTAAATTGTTCTAAGCGTTAGTAGTTATGTCACAAACTGAGATGCCTATGAGTGGGAAATCCTCGTGTATTGATACTGCAATATATAAACTGTACAATGCTGGGTCTTTATATAACCCTGTATTGATGATTTACATAAAAAGTGCAATAGTGTTGATACGGGAAAAATATTTACATTAATAGAAATACCCAAATTAACAATATTCTACATAACTTCATTCCATAACAAGCTATGTTTTATTTGTGCATTTCAAATATTCTGATCACTTTGGTACGGCATAACATCTACTTTTCTATTGTTTTGATAAATGCTTTGATGTATGTTGGCTGGTAAAACTTTTCCTAATGATTATCTTATTTGATAAATTTATACAAAGTCTTCATATTATGCGTATGGTTTTTGTGTAAATTTGAAGACTAACTATATTTAGGCAGGTTGTGTGATTGCGTGTGGAAGAGGGGAAGATAGAGATGGAAATAGAAGAGAGGAAGACAAAGATGGAAGTTAGAGATTGCAGTTTGTGGCATTACTTAATCTTCTGCGAAGAGTTCATCAGTGATGCATATGAGAACGACTTTGTATGCTGGGTATGCAAAGAATCAGTGTTGGGACACCCTACCTTCAAATGCTTGGAATGCGGCTTTGTCCAACATAAATCGTGCACCCAACTACTAGACTTGGCAGAAACGGACCTCAAACATGATATTACAAATAGACATTATTTGATCTTGCGAGAAGAAACAGACAATGATGGTGAGAAAAAAGTAGTTTGCGTGGGATGTGGGAAACTAGCATCTAGTCCCGCCTATAGATGTTCCATCCCTAATTGTGCCTTCCATCTCCATAAATCATGTGAGCAATTATCCCACGTCATAAAGCAGAACGCACACCCAAACCACATCCTTATTCTTGCACTGCCTCCATTACATTGCTATTGTAATGTCTATGAGAAAGATAGAAAGAAGAGGACTACTTTGCTTTATGGTTGTCGTCTTTGCAATTTTGACATGGACAATAGATGTGCTTTCCGTTGGGATGTTATTGGGAGTGAGAGAAAGATGGAAGTTGGAGATTACAGCTTATGGCATTACTTAATCTTTTGTGAAGAATTTGTAAATGCTAACTGCAAAAATGACGTCATTTGTTGGGTGTGCGAAGAACCAGTATCGAGACATCCTACCTTCAAATGCTTGGAATGCAGCTTTGTACAACATAAATCTTGTACCCAACTGCCATACTTGACAATAATGGATGTCAAACATGATATTACATACAGACATCACTTGATCTTAAAAGAAGAGAGGGGGAATAATGATAAAAAGGAAGTACTTTGCCTAGGATGTGGGAAAACAACATCTGGTTTAGCTTATAGATGCTCCATCCCTGAATGTACCTTCCATCTCCATACATCATGTCATCATCTTTCTCACGCTATCCAGCACATCGCACACTGAAAGCACCCCCTTTCTCTCACACCAAGAGAATGGTCTGCTTATTATTGTGATCTTTGCGGAGAAGATAGAGATAAGAAAGCTATACTTTATGCATGTCTTCTTTGCGATTTCATCATGAACATAAATTGCGCTTTACCTGAAATTATTGATGACGACTGCGACCACCATTCGTTCACTGCTGGTCGGAAGCTGATCAAATTCACTTGTGAGGCCTGCGGTGAGGAAACTGAGGATATTGCCTGCCACTGCAGCAGCTGTCGGGTGTTATGTCATCTTTACTGTACTCATTATCCACGGGCCATTAAAATTAAACTATTTTTTTTTTTTTTTGGTGAAAGGTCAAATTATATATCACTCATAAAAAATTTACAAGATTGTTCGATTACAAAATATCATCATCTAAGCTCAAATATTGCACTTGGCAAATTCCAAAGCTCTTGTAAAAATTTATTACAATTTGTAAGCTTAACTCCTCTAGTAGATGAAATCTTGCCTCTCACGTCCTTCTTGATTTTGGCAATAATGGTTGAGTTTTCTAGACTTGTATTGCTGAATCTTCTTCTATTCCTTTCGCTCCAAATGTGATACAATACGGCCTTGAAAGATATACTAAGCAAAGTAGCTGCAAAGCTCTTCTTCTTAACAGTGTTGATCATCCAATATATTTCAGCTCTCCAATGTTCAATTCTTCGAGTTAATCCATTCATGCCTAACAAAGCCTTCCAGATGTAGTTTGTGAACCTGTACTTAAAAAATAAATGTTCATGTGATTCTTCTTCTTGTTGGCAGAGGTTGCATCGTAGATCCACTGAACTATTCCATTTTGCCACCCGATCTGCTGTGGATAGTTTGTCTCTTAAAATGATCCAACATATAAAATTATGTTTCGGTACTCCTTCTTTCCAAACAAGTGTTGCCCATTTGGAATCTTCTCTGTTCTCTCTTAGTGCTACATAACTCTTGGCAATATTGTATTCTGAGTCTGTCACTAGTTGTGTTAGTTCATTTCTTACTTGTAAAATATTCCTAAAACTCCAAGCTAGTGATCCTTTCATCTCAACTTCTAATACATTCCTTTCCTTCAAATTTTCTGTTATCATCCATTTAACCCATAAGGAGTTTGAATTGGGGTGCACAAGAGACCATAGGAGTTTTCCAATTGCTGCTTTATTCCAAGTGTGAATGTCTATCAAACCTAGTCCTCCAGAAACTTTAGGCCAGCAAACTTCTTTCCATGCCACTTTCGCTACACATCGTCCATTAGATTTACCTGTCCAAAGGAAAGTTCTAATCCTTTTTTCAATTTCATAAAGGGTCTGTTTTGGCAGTAGAAAAATTTGCATCCAATATGTTTGCAATGAGAATAGAACACTTTTGGCTAGCTGCAGTCTCCCCCCATAACTAATATGCTTAGACTCCCAACCTTCAATTCTTCTCAATATCTTTTCTGTCAGGATAGTACAATCTAGGTTGGAGAGTCTTTTAGTAATCAATGGTACTCCTAAGTATTTTATGGGAAGTTGGCCTTCTTGGATAGGAATATGATCAAGTATTAGAGCCTTTTCCTGTTCTGACAAGCCTGAAAAGAAAATTTGACACTTCTCTGGATGCATCTTCAAACCTGTTATATCTTCAAACTCTTGCATAGCATCTAGTAAACATAATATGGATTCAATATCTCCATGAGCAAACAAAAAGAGATCATCAGCAAAGCATAAATGAGTGATCTTTTCTTTGGCGCATTTCCAGTGAAATTTAAACCTTCCAGAAGATACTTTATTTTGTATAATTCTGTTAAGAATCTCCATCACAATAACAAAGAGAAAAGGAGAGAGAGGGTCTCCTTGTCTAAGTCCCTTTGCCCCCTTAAAAAAACCTGTATGAGAGCCATTGATGTTCACAGAATATCCCACAGTAGTGATGCAGCTTTCAATCAGCAATCTAAATTTGTCTGGGAACTTCAAAACTTTCAGTGTATTTAGGATTGCATTCCAGTCTATTGAATCATATGCTTTCATAATATCAACCTTAATTGCCACCCTTTTCCCATGAATATCTTTGTGATAATTGTGCATCAACTCTTGACACAACAAAATATTTTCCTTAATGTTCCTTCCTGGCACAAAAGCTGTCTGACACGGATGTATGAAATGAGGCAAAGCTAAACTTAGTCTTCCTGCCACAATTTTAGATATGATCTTGTACAACACATTACAACAAGATATTGGTCTAAAATCTTTCATATTGGTGGCATTAATTTTCTTAGGGACAAGAGAGATTACTGTTGAATTTATGCTTCGCAGTAGCTGTCTCCTTTGAAAGAAAGCTATTACTGCATCTTCTATGTTACTCCCTATAATACTCCATGCTTTCTTGAAGAAGAAGCTATTATATCCATCAGGACCTGGAGCTTTGTAATCACCAAAGGTATTAAGGACCTTTTGTATATCTTCTCTTTGAACGTCTGCTATAAGGCTTCTCTTTGTCTCTTCTGGAATTTCCATAGGAAATAACTCTCTTAATCTTGTTTCTGATGGTTGAGGTTGGTTTGCCCTCCCTAGCAAGTTTTGATAATAATTTAGAATTTTGTTCTTTATCATTTCAGGATCTTCAGTAAGTTGCCCATCATCTAATTCCAACTTAACAATGTGATTTTTTGCTCTCCTCTTCATCATGCTTCCAAAAAAGACTTTACTATTACAATCTCCCTCTTTCAGCCAATTATTCCTTGATTTTTGCTTCAGAAGTATTTCTTCATGCTTGCTACATATTAGTAACTTTTCTAACCACTCCTTTTCTTCATTGCGCAATTGGGTATTTGAAGGATCATCAAAGAGCTTTGCTTGTGCTATTTGTAGCTGCTTCCTTGCTACCTCTGTTTTCCTTGGTAGTTCTCCAAATTCCTCTCTATTTAGCTTTCTCAACTCTTTTTTCATTTCCTTCAACTTTATCATTATTCTGTACATTATAGTGCCATCAACCCTTTGTTGCCAAATATTCTTCACTATTGTCATAAATTGGGGGTTGTCTGGCCAAAAGTTGAAAAATCTAAAAGTCCTTTTCTGACTTAGTCTATTATTGCCCACCTTGATAATGCAAGGACTGTGATCTGACAATCCAGGAGTACTAAATTCAATGGAGAAATCCATATTACTTTGCAGCCATTTAGGGTTTACCAAACATCTATCCAATTTACTGCCTTTGAACCCTATTCCTTTACCTTTGTTCGTCCATGATAGGAGCGGTCCTACAAAGTTTGGTTCTATAAGTTCTGCATCACTTATGAACTTGTTGAAATCTTCTATTCCTTCTATCCATCTACTAGCTACACTAACCCTCTCATTTAGATTCCTCACTGTATTAAAATCCCCTACTAGTAGCCATTGAGTGTTCTTTCCATAACTGTTATAACATTGTGTGAGGTTACTCCAAAGATCCTTTCGTTCATTCGCTGCATTTGCTGCATAGATGGCAGATAAGTACCATACTTCATGTCCCTCTTCCACTTTACAATTCACTACCTGTTTAGAACTACTAAGCACTGTGATGTTGAACTGTGGCTTTTTCCATACAATCCAAATCCTACCATTTTCATTATCTCTATAATTATGGATAAAACCCCATTGGGGAAACAGAGAATCTATCACCCATTGTGCTTTATCTTCTTTTATTTTGTGTTCTAATAGAATGACAATGTCAGCTTTAGCATTCTTGATAACTTCTCGTACCTCCTTTTGTTTAGGGCTTTTATTCAAGCCCCTGACATTCCATGAGAATATGATCATTTGTCTGGGGGTATAGTGTTTTCTCCTTCAACACCTTCAAGACCTACAATATCATTGCATCTTGCTTCATTTGGTTCTTGATGATTACTTATAAGCACACTAAATCTATTACTGGTATTGTCCTGCTCACATGTATTCCTTTTGGGGCTCCTTTTGTTTCCCCTTCCATTCACACTTGCTTTATTGCTTTGTTCTAATTTGGCTTTTGGACTTATGGTGGATTCAACTTCATGTGTTATTGAATTTACAATCTTATCTCTTATATCCTCATGTCCTTGCTCGTCATGAACTTGATCTTCATTACCTTTATCCAATTTTTCTTTATCCTCACATCCTTCATCATATTTCTCCATCTGACTTAATGGCTTTTGAACTGGAACCCATATCTCCTTTTGCTTTATAACACACTCCTTATGTCCAAAGCAATCACATTTTTTGCATATTTCAGGTAACCAACAATACTCCACTCCTACCTCAAAAATAGCACCATTACCCATGTCAATTTCAAATGAAGTTGGTAGAGAACACTTTGTATCTATTTCAACACATACTTTTGCATATGATATCCTTTGTCTATGTTTGGTAGCTTTATCCATGTATAGTGGCTTTCCAACAGCACTAGCTACATAGCTCATACCAATCTCATCCCATAAAGCATGTGGGACATTGTGCAACTTTATCCAAATTGGTATTGAAGTGATTTTTCCTTTCTGCAGTCTAATAGTGTTATGCCATTTTTGCAGAAACATTGGTTTTCCTACCACATCACAAACTCCAGCTTCTAATACTTCCTCCATCTTTTGTTTATCAGAGAATCTAAAAAAGAAGAAGCCACTGTCTGTTGCAGAAATATCTATTAAGCTTTGTTTTCCCCATTGCTTTTCTACAATTCCTTTTACAACAGAAAATGGTAATTTTGAACCCAAAAAGAAACCCACAACACAATTTTCATAGAATTTACTTCCTTCTTCAATAACTTCCTTAGGAGGGGCAACTCTAATTTTCCCATCATTTAATACCGGTGGCTGGTATTTCATATGAGCATTTTGTGCTAATCCTCCTAATACAACCTTACTCCAAGAATCATGTTTTCCTTTATGTTCAAAACTCTCCTTAAAGATAATGTTGTTTGTCTCTTCTAGCCTCTCATTTTTCTCCTTATTTCTTGTAGGCCCTTGGAATAAACTTTCTTGGATTTCTTGTTCAATTCTCTCCTTGTCTTGTTGAGATAATACATTATCCTTGGTCACACTTCCTTTAGCCATGTTCCTATTTGCAAGGGTTAATCGTCCAGATTTCATTATTTTAACTTCTGTATCATTATTTTCTCCTAAAGATTTCCAACACTCTTTAAGTTTCCTTATTTTCCTTTTCTCTCTTCTCTCAAACTCAGCACTCTCTAGGTCTATCCTCTGAAAATCCTTGACCATCAGCAGTTACCAACTTAGTACTTAACTAATTTGATAGGCAGGATTTTGGTAAGATGTACCAAAAGTTCATAATCTACTCAGTATATAGACCTGATAGATTCTGCCTTCTTCTACCGACAATCTACTTAAATCCCTTTAACTTAACTTAATATAGAAACATGGCTTTTAGTAGGTATATCCTTCTCTTATCACTCCAAAACAAATATCTTAACTAAGCAAGCAATAAATCAAAACACACCACGAAACAACTAAATTCACACCTAACTCTCACTACACCAACTTCTACTCCTACATTGCAAATCCAATATATAAAAAAAATAAAAATAAAATAAAATAACAAATAGAAAAATAAAACACACAGAAACAACACACGTACTGTCTTCATCAAGTTAAGAATCTAGAGAATGCAATATGTAAGCTCTGTTGTAGGAAGGTGAACACAAAATGTGGAGCTTATTATTGTCAAGTATGTGAATATATTATTCACATGACATGTGCAAAGGACAGTCAAGACACGTCAACTACTAGTTCAAAAGTCATTGAATTCGATGACTATACAAGACATATGGTTTATTTGGTTGACAGGTCAAATACAGAGGAGGATAAAACGGTTATTGCTCCTTCAAAGATCCACCACTTCAACCATCCACAACAAGAGTTAATCCTCCTATATGAAGATCACATGTGTGACAAGAGACTTTCCAAGAATGACAAACAATGCGAGGCATGTATGCGTTTTATCATCTTTTCTCCATATTATGGATGTGAAGAATGCAATATTTTTTTTCGCAAGAGATGTGCTGAAATCCCCAAAACCATTTGGATGTTGCCATTAAGCAATCGTAGAAGTACCCTCAATGCAGAGTCATCATCCAAACGTGAGTTATTCATCTGTGGGCTGTGTAACATTTCTCGACATGGTTTTTTCTACGATGTTGAAGGCGTCGAAGGTAATTTTAGATGTGACATCCAATGCTTTTTGATTCCTGAAACCATTAATCATGAATGTCACGAGCACTTGCTCCATATTCTTATACTAGAAGATATACGGTTGAAAGAAATTTGCAGTGGATGTGGTGGGAAAATTGACGGAGAACATTGTCACTTCATGTGCTCAGAGTGCAATTTTTGGTTGTGTTTCAAATGTGCAACCCTTCCAATGGTAGCAAGGTATAAATACCATCCACATCTTCTGAAACTCACTCGGACATATAAAGATGATTTGGAGGAATGTTATTGCCTAATTTGTGAAAAAGAAAAGAGAGTTAAAGTATTGGTGTTATTATTGTGCCGATTGTGATTTTGCAATTCATATTCAATGTGTTATTGGGAGTCTCTTAAAAAGTGGAAGACATGAGCATCCAGTGATACTTATTGAAGAAAAGAAGGACACTCTTGAATGTCAATTGTGTGAAACAAGCATAAGAGATGAGATGGCTCTTGAATGTGCTCAATGTGAATTTAATTTTCACATTGAATGTTATTATTTAATGTACACTTAAGAGGTGGGGGAAGACCCACCAATGTCGTAGCCGTGGGAGCATGTTGTGAGACAGAGGTGACGCGTCGCGGTGGCGGGCAGTCAGTGGTAGCGTAACCAGGTGGATTGAAGGCAGATCGGTAAACCGGTGTGCTGAGATTTTGTAAACTGCTGTGATATTGTGACTGGGAGGAGAACAACGGTGAGCGGCACTGAGCGGCGGCAAGCATCTACGAACCCAGGGAGGCTGAGTTGGGGCTATTCATGAAAGAACTGTCAGGTTACATTTCTTTGTGTAGTGTAACGTTTCTAGCTTCCCTGCAGTAGTTTAGTTGTTGATTTGTAATTCTGTAGTTGAAGAAGTTACTATGTTAGTGTTCTACCATTTCTAGCTTTGTTATTGTAGCTTGAACTGCTTTTTGTAATCAAGGAAATCACTTATAAACAGGGGAAATTCTGCCCAAATATCCTCCAATCTGTGTTGTTCTTAGTTGCTGCGGAATCTTGCTCTTAACAGAAAACTATTGGAAATTGGTGGGAAGGAAAATCGGGGTTTGCAACTTCTTTCTCCTACATTGTCGTTGCCGAAGATGAAATTTAAGGATTGAAAGAGAAAAGAAAACAAGTGAGAAGCTTAGAGCACCAAGAAGAGCTGAGAAGGCTTGTGCAAAGATGAGCTTCTTACTACTAAAACATAAAAGAGTACAAGGCTAACATAAAAGAGTACAAGGCTGAGAAACACCTAGAAGAGATAGTGTTTTTCCTGCTTACTAACTCCCTACACGTTCCTTATTTATACAAAAAAAACTAGCTAACCGTCTGACAACCCACTTGCAAAGGGAATATTACACCGATAAGACACTTAACAAATTCAGATAAGGTTACAATAGAAAGTGAGCTAGAAGGAAGGAACGTGCAGATGAGTGGGGAAATTCTGCCCAAATATCCTCCAATCTGTGTTGTTCTTAGTTGCTGCAGAATCTTGCTCTTAACAGAAAACTGTTGGAAATTGGTGGGAAGGAAAAATCGGGGTTTGCAACTTCTTTCTCCTACATTGTCGTTGCCGAAGATGAAATTTAAGGATTGAAAGAGAAAAGAAAACAAGTGAGAAGCTTAGAGCACCAAGAAGAGCTGAGAAGGCTCGTGCAAAGATGAGCTTCTTACTACTAAAACATAAAAGAGTACAAGGCTAACATAAAAGAGTACAAGGCTGAGAAACACCTAGAAGAGATAGTGTTTTTCCTGCTTACTAACTCCCTACACGTTCCTTATTTATACAAAAAAAACTAGCTAACCGTCTGACAACCCACTTGCAAAGGGAATATTACACCGATAAGACACTTAACAAATTCAGATAAGGTTACAATAGAAAGTGAGCTAGAAGGAAGGAACGTGCAGATGAGTGGGGTCCTTATCCAACTCCCTCACTCATCATGATGAGTGGAACCCACCGATTCATTGTCAGAAAATGCACCGAAATCATTGTTTGTTTCATTCACAATTTCCAGTCCGTTTGCTAGTAGTGCAACTTGCTCTTCTTCATTAATAAGACCTGTAACAAAGTCAGCATCCTGCAACTCTAAATCTAGCAAGGCACCGCAAGGATTGTCCAAGGAATGAGGAGGAAAAAATCCTTCATAAGGAAGATTAGATTGTACCCCACGATCCAGCATTTGATAATCTGTTACTGCATCCATTGCTAAGTTTTGGAACACCGGGTAATCTGTAACTTGTAGTGAAGGGTATTCCAGGTCCATACCCATTCTTCCAACGTCAAACAAATCTTCCTCATAATTATACAAGGACTGAAAACCATCGAGATCCATGGCTTGTAGAGGAGGAGAGAGAGGTTCAACCTTAATATTAACAACTGGGTTTTGATTTTTTGCATGCTTGACTTTTGGAACATTGAGTTCTGGAGAACGTCATTTTCAGTTGGTCTATAATCAAAAGGCCATGCAAGTGCCACGTTGGAGTTAGAAGTCACATGTTCTGGTGGTTGTTCAAGCTAATCATTTGCTGGTTGGCGTGAGGACTGGCCAATCTCAAAGACTGCTTGTAAGGCAGTTGGCTCTTGTAAGGGTGAATAAGTATCGGGATCCAAGGCAAAAACCATAGAACTAGCAAGTTGGTCAAGTTTAAGTTCTAGTTCTTCAACAAAGTATTGTCCAAATTCTCCTCCAAAATATTCTTCAGGCGGTGATGGGTACTGACACATATGATATGGATCATCAAGGACCGTAGTGGCAGCCAAGATACTTTGAGTAAAACAATTTGGTGTTGGATGAACTTGAGGGTAGGTTGGGGTAGAGTCTTCAGATAATGCAGCCTCATTTGACGTGGAAGTTGAAGAAGAAGATTCTGAGTTTACCACTAAGGCATTTTCATTTTCAGCCGAAACCGTGGAGGTAGGACGGGGTTGAGATCTCCTACCCCTTTTGATGTGCCCTGTTCAAGTATTCTTATTGAGATTGTGACAATGTCACAAGAATGACAAGCGATGTGCAGTATGAATGCTGCAACATTTTTGTCCACAAGAGATGTGTTGAACTTCTCAAAACCATTAGGTGATCACTATTTGGCGAAAATCCATATACCCTCTCTTCACATCCATAAAAGGATCGACATCCAATTTTTTTTCTTTTATTTCGGAAGCCATTAGTAAAAAATGTCACGGTCATTGGCTCCATGTTCCTATACTAGTAGATAACGGGGAAAGAAATTTGCTTTGGCTGTACTGGGAATATTATTGGATCAAAATAGTACTTAATGTGTTTAGATTGCAAGTTCTAGTTGTGTTTTAAATGTGAAACCTTTCCATTGGTAGCAAGGTATAGATACCATCCATATCTCCTAAAGCTCACCAACACATGGGGAGAGGATTCGTAAGAATATTATTGCCTAATTTGTGAACAAAAATTAGATCCTAAACATTGGTTTTATTCTTGTGAAGATTGTGAATTTCCAACTCACAATTTGTGAACAAAAGTGGAAGTCATGAGCATCCCTCGACACTTGTTGAAGAATTTAAAAACTCTATGGAATGTCATTTGTGTGAAAAAAATCATCAGAGGTTATTAAGTCCTTGAATGTACATTGTAAATTTAATTTTCACACTAAATATTATCATTGTATGTATTCTTGAATTTCACACAAAATGCAATTGATGAGTCTTTAATTTTCACATTGAATGTACCGTTGAATGTCACATGGAATGCCATGTCATTATATGGCTCTTGAATGTATTGGGTGTAAGTTTAATTTTTTCATTTAATGTTATTACTCAAAGCTAAAATATCGTGTAACATTTTCAAATAATGAGTAATAGAAAGTATAATAGTTTCTCTTCCTATAGCCAATTAAATTGAACGATATTTTAATATGTACAAAAAAAAAGGTGTAATATCTCTTCCTTTTTTTATATTGTAATATGACAATTGTTGTTTTATAAATACTTTCTCACATGAGTTTCTTTTTATATGTAATTCATTTATGGTTTTAGAAAGACCTTCACATTTCAAGAATAAAACTAATGATAAAATTTAGAATAAACAAAGTAAGGAGGTGAAAATTAAAGACCTCTAAAACCTGTAATGTGTTGGTAATTTTTTTTCATGTGCTATTAGTTGTTGTGATTATTTCTTGCATCTTTCCCCCAAATGATGCTCAATTCCCATTTTAGAGTCAAAATAAAATTGAGATGGAAACCACATACTCTTTGTAGCCTTTAGTTGTACATCATCTTCATTAAACTCATCTAGTCCACCATTTTCCTCATTTGAAATTAGATGAAGTTGGGAAACATCAAATAAAGTGGTTTCTTTTTTTTTTCCCCTTAAACTCATATCAATAAATGTGCCTACTAATGTTCTAAAATCTTGAAGGCTAAACTCAACAATTTGAAACTTCGAAATATTGATTTTCCTATCTAACTTAAGCAATATCTCATTAATGTATCCAAATTATTGTATATAATCAAGGTTAATTTAATCAATGACACACATGACAATTTTCCAAAACTTCCAGCCATTCTAGCATTAAAGATAGTTAGATCATATATTAAATATATGTTTATGAAAAAAATAATGTAGCAAAAAATTAGGATAAAAATATAGGAATTACCAACCATTGTGCCACACAAAGTTTATATGAATTAAGAAGTGAAATTAGAAAAACTAACACAAGGTGAAAGTCATTCTCATTGCCCATCAAATGATGCTAAACCAAGCACTATGGTAACAAAACCCAAAAATAGATAAACTGACATTCATTAACTAGTTCAGATTAGAGTAGGTTTATTGGTTATTCTATCAAAAGATACAAATTAAAAAAATCTTATTTACATCTCAAACTCATTGCTAGGACAAATCTTAAATTAAAACCTTTTACCACACGCCTCTCAAAATGCATTGCATGTAAATTTTGTGACCGTGGAAATGACCTTTTTTTTTATGTATTATAAAACTATTATCAAGGTGTAACATACCTTTTACAAACAATCTTTAGTTGCAAGTGTTTCTCTTTGTTTTAATCTAAGAATTTTACAGAAGTTGAACTACATCAATAGCTGAGATTTTCTCTCTTAGTTTTTGTGTAACAGCCACCCGTACAGTCATCACCCCAGCGGCTGGTCCTGTGATCCGAACTTTGATGATTGGCTCCTCTATTGCCACAAGTTCAAGGGATCCACCAATGGCCCTAATTAGATACGGCCTTATTTCTTCAAGCACCTAAAAGGGAAAAATAGTATATAAGGAGGGGAGATTGCACTTGAATATGAGTGTACAAGTATAAAAAACCCATCACTAAAGAGCAAAATTTAGTTTCAAAGATACCTCATTCACACTGACATGTAGTATGTAGGTTATGCAGTGTGCAAAAACTAAATCAACCAAATGAATCATCCTCAAAGGATTTTAACAATCTAATGTTGACTAAAAGAATGGACAAGAGTTTAAGTAATACCTTTCCCTTGTTGCAAGTGATTAGATATCTATATATATATAATAAAGGTTTATGAGTTTTCCTCCACACCCCATCCAAAAAGATTTGCCTTTATTATTACCGTCTAAACAAATTAGACTATAAGATATTGGAGAGTAATGTGCATTTTAGACAAAATAAGTTAACTATTTTCTAATTTGTTGCCAGTTGCATTGACCCTATTAATATTGTCTTTATACACATTTAACAATAAAAAACTGAAACCTTGTCTATATATATATGCGTCATTCTAAATTCATAATTAGCCTCACCAACCATAATTATCACAGGTATGAAAACCAAAATAGGCACATGACAATTAGGAATGATGAAACTGAGCTACTGCATGTAGATACAATCTGGACATAAATTACGAATTAATCTCAATCTTTGTAATCATGTGCACTTGATGATAAAGACCTACTAGGAAATCAAATAGCATTTTAATCTTCAAAAAACTGAGAAACAAATAGAAAGTTTGCACACTCTTGTTCTATTTTTTATGGGACCAACTTTTTTAGGTCTAAAATCTCATTTATATCTAACAAAGGTGAACTTACATCCCCACCCTTGAAGTAAAGAAAATCAACTAATCATAAGCAAACTCAAGTAGAGTAATAAAAACCAAAATTGACATATTTCATAAATATTTGGCAAAACAATTCTAGCATTGAAGAAGACAATTTTGAAAGATTAGTAGAACTTCACCTTTCAATTTTCATTCCTAAGGTGAAAGGGAATCATAGCTTTTAGGCAATGCTAACTTAGTTGGCTTGATAATGCATCAATCAACTATTTGTACATGTAGTTTTTTCGTGCCCTCAAGTTCCTAATGAAGTCTTACAATGCTTACTTTAGCCTTGTTTTGTAGAAGAAAACAGTGGTATAGCTTGAAAGCCAATAAATATCCTCTGGGTAACATCAATACAGCTTTGGTCTCAAGCATCTAGTCACTAAAATAACTTACAATGCAATAATATTTGCCTTTTAGACATCAAGCATGCATCTTTTTTGCATTTCTCGATCAGTGAGGAGTTACCCTAAATTGATCCACATGGTAATGCTAATGCATGTAATAAACCCTCTTAAGTTCGCATAAGGATTAATTCAGTGGACTCAGTCCACATTGCATGAACTTCTTCATCAATGGGAACTTTCTCTACAACTTCTATGGCCAGCCCTTGGTCCAATAAAATTTTTGAGAAGGTTATTTGGCAAACTGCTATATTATGCCATTAAAAGGAGGAAAAAAAAAAAGGTTCCCTAAGGATGTAACCACCATCTAAGTTTTAGGTAATGTCATATCATTTGTAGACAAAATCCAATATTAACTATAAACAAAATGTTAACAAAGTCTAAAGGTTCTCATTTTCTTTCTTTCTTTCTTTCTTTTTGTTGTTGTTTTTGTTTTTTTATTTTTTATTTATTTTTTATTTATTTTTATTTTTTATTGTTTCTCTTTTTGCATAGAATCCTTCACAAAATGCAATTGAGGCAAGATTTATTAACAAAGCAAGAGAAAAAGAGACAGACTAAAGTAGTGACACATCCATAGGAAAAACTCCATGTCAAAGTACTAAAGCCCAAACTTGTAAATTAAGAATATCCTAACCCTAAAATACTCATCTTCCAAGAGAGGAAAGGCAAAATAAAGAGCAACTTCATTAAGAATCAAGATAAGCTAATTTATTCTAGCAAAAATCCAAAGTTTTGTTAGAGTATGACAATTATCGTAAAAGAAACCTAAAGGGCAAATCAGAAAATAGTCTTTCATTTCTCGCAGTTGACAATTGTAGGATAGGCGGCGGTAGGTAAGCTTGTTGATGGAAATAACTATTTTAACTTTGCTAAAACCTTATTTCCATCTTTTTTTCTTTTGGGATTGGAATCATACAAAGCCATGCTGTATATCTTGTAGATTTGCTTTTCTTATCTGGAACACAATGCAATCAAGTTATTTTTTTCTAGGATTTCATCTATCGTTGATCCACACCACAATCCCCAAAAATACAAAAGCAAATATGACGGAGGTTCTTGTCGCTGCAATCTGGCCAACGATTATTAGATTTGCCTTCCATTTGTTGTAGAATGAGACATTTAGCAGGGTCTTCGGGCAGTGCGACCATGTAGGCCAACTGTGTGAAAAGGAAACTTTTGGAGAATAGATATGCATTCATTTTCAAACGTTTAGGAATGGAAGATACAATAGCTTTACAGACTATCTTTACGCATAGGCATTTTCTATTGTTTTAATATGAGTATTTTAGGTGAATAAATCTCACAACAGAGGAATTACAGACAATATTTTTTGTTGTGTTGTCATCATCGTACGATCACAAGTCTCTTTGGCAGGCCTCAATTTTGAGTTTATTACAATACTCTGACCTTGATACCTCTTAAGGGCCTAAACCACCCGTCAAACCATTAGCCAACCTATATTTAATGCCATGTATCATTCATCTTCCAATTCTTATTTTCTTATCCCCATCACGCAAAGATTTCTATGAATATTTATTTCCTATTGTTTAATTTAATAGGAGGAGCTCGACTTTTTATAGCAGGTTTGTCACCTACTGCTATTATGTTAGCATGCTATTTAACATGTACTTTAAAGTTTTTATCAAAGCTCAATTTTTTTTTTAATCAAATCGTTTCCATCTTTTTCTTTATGGATTGGACTCATATACAAGCATGCACAAGTTAGTTAAAAAAGGATAATCATTTGCTATCTCTTTTCACTCCTTTTTTTTTATTGGAAGAAACAAACAAGATTTCCTACCTATGGTAGTTGAATTATTGATAATTGCAAGAAGATTAAAGTAGAAGGAAAAAAATTTTAACACTAAGAAAAGAGTGAATTGAAAAAGTTCTTATATTATATTATATTACAATTCTTTTTTGTTAGGTCCTAATATGCCATTGTGCCATAACTAATTGCATGTCACCTTGTGTTTGGTTGAATATAATTTGGAGAATATTATTAGATAAGTATCTAAATAAAATATAAAAGAATTGATTCCTTTCTTGTGTAAATGTCATATTCATTATAATGCTTGTGACAAGATTTTTGATTATACAGTACCCAATTATCTCAAGTATTTCTTTATACTTCAATAAAAGGATTTTACATTAGTTGAATTGCTGCAATAACATAGATTTTTTTCCTTAAGTTCCTGTGTAAAAGCCATCCATGTGCACAATCATCACCCTTACAATTGGCACTCATTGAAGTATGATAATTTATTCTTCAGTTGCCAATAATGTTGTCATGGGTAAATCTCGAAAGATAGCAACGTTAGAAACTTTTGATCCCAATTTCGCATCTTTTCTGGATTCCAGATCATTGAGAAATTAAACTTTAAAGGACCACAGGCCAATTCAGCCTACAAACTCAAAGCTTGATTGATTGGGTGGGTTTAGGTGATGATTTTTGGGTTTAATGGCGCATGATTTTGTGTTTGTAAGCTCAATATTACTAAACTCGTAGATCCGACAAATAGAGCCTACAAGTCATAGAAATTGGACTTCCTAGTTTGATAAGCCCAACAAATCGGCTGGCTGATACCCCTTTTCTGGAGTTCTTGAGCATGGCATTTCGTTATTATCAGATATGCTTGAATAACTTGGATTTGTCAATAATGCTTTTCTCATTTTCTCCATCAGTCATTTAAAAATTAATCAGATCATGATCTTGACCTCTTAATTTGATAATTCGGACAACTTTACTGTTTTTGTTAAGAAAACCTATAATTTCTTATTAAGTTACTTGTTAGCAAAAAAAAAATGTATATTTTAACTAAATAAAATTTCTATATAGACTTCATTTTAATATGAACCATCTTTACAACGTTCTTAACCGTTTCATCGTTATTGTTGCAAATATATCAATAATCTTTGCCTGGCAGGCGGTGTATTTCTCCAGATTATTTGCTTCATGTGTCAACTTGATATTAAGTGATTTCCTTGGGCAAGGCAGCGGCGTGGCAAATCTGTTGATGGATGTAACTATTCCTAGGCTATTTAGAATCCCATTAGACTAAACTCTACAACCAACCGCTGAAAACTCTCTTTTCTAGTAGACTGCTTCCATCTTGTAGCTTTTAGATCGGATTAACCAGAAGTTCTCTCATTTCGCTTTTTCTTTTTCTTTTTTTTCTTTTTTTTCTTTTTCATTGGAAAAACTAAATTTCGCACGATTAAGATAAGAGGCTGGATAAAGTGTCTAACATTAATGAGCAATCCACTACATGGTCGTATCACAAATCAAACTTTATGCAGCTTTGCTTTTTATTTTTTATTTTTTATTTTTTATTTTTTTATCATTTAATCTGCAACACAGCATGGTAAGGTTCTTTTGCGTGAGGGCCTCGTGTTTTTTCAGAGCCTAATGTGCCATTCAAGAATCATAGCTATCAAATGCCATACAAAAGCAATCCCTTTTCACTTTTTTTTTTCTCAATCTTCAATGGAGTATGATAAGGTTCTTTTCTTTAAGCGCCTAATATGCTACGCACAAAAAACAACCCAAATTAGAATTTTTCGTCAATAAATTTCCCATGATTTCACTGTCAATAAATAATTCAGCCTCATTTCCGATGAGGCTAATTAAGAGGCTTGTACTTATATTCCTTGAATACTATCTTTTGGTTGAGTATAGTATGGTGGAACTATCGCTTTTGTCAACATTTTATCAACGCAATCTTGAGATAATATGTTTTTCTTAACAATCATTTTTATAATCTAATTTTTACTTTAATATTCTTCCCCCTTGAAGAAAACGCTTACCATAGACCATTGTTCCATACTTTATGACATAAAGAAAGGTGTACATTAAAATTAATCCCCGTATCTTACTAATCATTTGCAGCGGTCTTGAATAGAAGTCTGACTTTTACAATACAATCTAGTGTGAGGCCGGCCGTAGGGGGGTTAGACTCCAATCTAAATCCAACTCCTTACTAAACTTTCCTCGTCAACCAATTTTGGACAATCACACAACAAACAATGACTTTTCTGGATTCTTCGAGGGAATCCAAACCTCAATTCAATAATGGAGTTCTTAGAGGGAACTCGACCTCCTTACAAGTAACACTCAAATTCTGCTTACCTCCCTTCTCTAACAAGCAATCCTTATATCTTTAAGAATCATATCCCTACCTTGCAGCTCTTGATCCACCATTTCTAAAGCAGAAGAGCCTGGAATATAGGACAAAAGAGAAGGTGGGGCACGGCCATAAACCAATTCATAGGGAGACTTACTACGAGCACCATGAACACTAGTGTTGTAGCAATACTCAGCCCATGATAGCCATCTCAGCCACTCTTTCGGGTGATCCCATCTAAAGCAACGAAGGTAAACTTCCAAGGATTTGTTGACCACTTCAGTCTGCCCATCCGTTTGAGGATGATATGCAATGGAAAAATTAAACTTTGTACCCTACAACTCAAACATTTGTCTTTAGAAACTACTTGTAAAAACTACATCTCTATCACATACAATGCTCTTAGGCATACCATAGAGTTTAAAAATGCAATCAAAGAACACTTGAGCTACACTTACAGTTGTGTAAGGATGAGATAAGGCCATAAAATGAGCCATTTTCGAGAGCCTATCAACCACCACCATGATGACTTGTTTCCCTTTAGACACCGGTAATCCATATATGAAATCCATTGAGATATCCTCCCATATGTGCTCTAGAATAGGTAAGGGTTGCATTAATCCTTATGGCTTTGTGTTCTGCCATTTTACCTATTGACAAGCAAGACATTCCCCAACGAATTTCCTAATGATTTCCTTCATGTGAACCCAATGAAACACTGCTTTTACCTGCTGCCAAGTTTATTGTAATAGCCTTCATGCGTTGCACCATGAATTTCCTAGAGTATCACTGGAATGAGAGCAAAATTCTGCCCTAAGTGGATTCTGTTTTTACAAAAAATCACACCATTTCTATATTGCCATTCGATGCCAGCTTCATTACTGCTGATTTTATTCAAGATCTCTTGCAGATCCGAGTCACTCTTAACTTCTTCTTGGATGGTAGTTAACTATTCAGGCACAGGTAAAGAAACTGTATTAAATTGTGGTGCTAGTGACTTAAGTTGGGTACTACTCTCACCTTTTTCCCAAATACAAGGAACAGAAAGGTGTTGTTTCCCTGGTGCATCATGTTCTTTGGGAGACATGAACTTCTCTTCCTGTACACTTGATAAGGCATCAGCAGTTGCATTTTTCGGGCCAAGCTTATATTGAATGTCAAAGTCATAACCTACTAGTTTGATCAACCATCGTTGTTGGGCAGGAGTCATAATTTTCTGATTCCACAGGTTCTGAAGGCTTTTGTGATCTGTTTTGACCGTGAACCTAGTTCCCAACAAATACTGCCTCCACTTCTTAACAAATAAGATAAGAGCTAACAATTTTTTGTCATAGGTAGATAGCAGTAGGTTTTTACCTTGTAAAGCTTGACTAAAGTAAGCAAGAGGTTTGTGGTTCTGGCTTAGTACTGCACCTACTTCAGATGCACAAGCATCACATTCAATGGTGAAAGGTAATGAGAAATCCGGCAAGCTTAGTACATGAGCCTTAGTCATCATCTGTTTCAACTGAGTGAAAGTTGTTTCAGCCTGAGAAGTCCATCCAAACTTATTTTTCTTTAGTAATTGTGTGAGTGGAGAAGCAATTATACCATACCCTTTAATGAACTTCTGGTAATAACCAGTCAATCCTAGAAATCCCCTTAATGCTTTCATTGATTTGGGGACTGGCCAGTCTAACATAGCATAGATTTTCTCTGGTTCTATTGCAACACCTTGACCATTGATAACATGGCTAAGATAGTTCACTGCCTTGGTACCAAAGACACATTTGTCTTTCTTGAGAAAAAGCTTATTCCTTCTTAAAATGTCAAAAACTAATCTGACATGCTCAATGTGCTCATCCCACTGTTTGCTGTAGATCAGAATGTCATCAAAGAAGACTAAGACAAAATGACCTATAAATTCCTTGAAGATCTTATTCATTAAACTTTGAAAAGTTGAAGGGGCATTACAAAGGCCAAAAGGCATAACTAAGAACTCATAGTGGCCTAGTGGGGTTTGGAAAGCTGTTTTAGGTATATCCTTCTCCTTCATACAAATTTAATGATATCCAGACCTAAGATCCAATTTAGTAAACAACTCAGCCCTATTCAATTCATCCAACAGCTCATCCACCATAGGAATAGGAAAACCACCCTTCACGGTTTCCTTGTTAAGTGATCTATAATCCACACACATTCTCCAAGAACCATCCTTTTTTCTAACCAATAAAACTGGGGAAGAGAAAGGGCTATTACTATCTCGAATTACCCTTTCAGTAAGCAAGTCAGTGACTATTTTCTCTATTTCCTTCTTCTGCACATAAGGATACTGATAAGGCTTGGTATGAATAAACTTGGACTCATCTTTGAGGGGAATTTGGTGTTCCTGAGAGCGGTGTAGGGGTAAGCTTTGAGGTTTCTTAAACAAATTTGCATAAGTATTGAGCAGTGTATTAAATGGTACCGGCCATGATGACTGAACAGCAGTATTGTCTAGTTGCAGTGCAAATTTTAACTGTAAAACCACCCCTTGTCGCTGATACCCTAATAGTTTGCTCAACTCAGATACCTCTATTATTTTGTCTCCCCGTTTGTGTGCTCCATAAAGAGTAACTTGTTGATCATGATTCCTGAAAGACATGGTTAGCTTAGAGAAATCCCAAATAGTTTCTCCTAAACTGGATAACCATTGAACACCGAGAATGACTCCTATTTTAGGAAGAGGGAGAATGAAAAAATCAACCAGAATAGTACACCCTTCCAATTCTAATTCAACTCCCTTGCAAAACCCTCCTCCTTTAATGATTTCCCCACTAGCTACCTCAACAGTAAACTCTCTTTGCAGAAGGTTCTGTAAGTTCAATTTCCTAGCTAGTTTAGTACTCACAAAATTGTGAGTACTACCAGAATCCACCAAAATGGAAACCAGATCCTTTGTTGGCCCCATTCTTCCTTAAATCCTCATAGTTTTAGGATTATATACATCAAACACGACAGCCACAAAAATCATTCTTAATTCACCTAAATCCTCACCGAGTTCTTCCTCAGACTCCTCACTGACTTCACCAGGCAGTATCCCTTCCAACAGAAATTTTTTTTTGCAATGATGGCCAAGGGAGTATTTTTCATCACAGTTAAAGCATATGCCCCTAGCCCTTCGATCCATGATTTCTGGTTGTGTAAGTCTCTTAACAGGTAATCTAGTCCTGTTATCTCCCATTTTAACTTCTCCTTCCCCTCCATTATAAGGTCTCTTTAGTATAGAATTATAACTGGTTTTATTAGCTAGCTCCTTGGCTTCAAACAACCTAACAAAACCAATAGCAGCCGAGAGAGTAGGTGGATTATGAGCTATCACATCCAACCGGATCTTTTCTTTCAAGCCACTAATGAAACAACTAATCTGGTAAGGGAGCTCTAAATGTCCTGATCTCAGCAAAAGTTTTCCAAACTGAGATTGGTACTCCTGGACTGAACCCGTGTGTTTTAACTTGGTTAACTCCCCAAAATGGTCCTTGAAGATAGTAGGACCAAATTGTTTGATTAACTCATAAGTTAAAGTGTCCTAAAGTATAGGATTACTGCCTGATTCTTTTCTCATAAGTTGGTACACAATTTAGGCTTCTCCATCCAAATGGCAAGAAGCAATTCAGACCCTATCTTCCTCTAGAGTTTCATGAAAATCAAAGAATTGTAAAGCTCTATCTATCCAAGAAGAAGGATCAGACTCACCAGAGTACTTAGAAAATTCCAAGCGCACAGTCTTGGTTTGAATATGGCCAGTAGAGCTCCGTCGCTCATCGTATGGATGGCTTCCCGTGTGCGGACCCGTAGAGCTTTCACCAGAGGCTTTAGGAGTTAAAACCGCATCCATTTTGGCATTAAAAGCTGAGAACAGTTGCTGTATGGTTTCATTGAGGGAATCGATCTTCCGATTTAATTATACTGGTGTAGGTTGATCTTGGTTGGCCATTGGCTCCAATACCACTTGCAGCGGTCTTGAATAGAAGTCTGGCTTTTACAATACAATCTAGTGCGAGGCCATAGGGGGGTTAGACTCCAATCTGAATCCAACTCCTTACTAAACTTTCCTCGTCGACCAATTTTGGACAATCACATAATAAACAATGACTTTTCTGGATTCTTCGAAGGAATCCAAACCTCAATTCAATAATGGAGTTCTTCGAGGGAACTCGACCTCTTTACAAGTAACACTCAAATTCTGCTTACCTCCCTTCTCTAACAAGCAGTCCTTTTATACTGCTTAGTTAGTTACACAGTGCAGTTAATTGGTTAACCACTTTAACAGCCTTTCAACTGCTGTAGAACCGCCTAACAGCAAAGCTAAAACGCTTGCTACTCTAACTCAAAACAACATTTAGTGAATAATAGCAAAACGCCTGTTATGTAAACAAAACGACACAAGACTTTATTAAAGGCCTAGACTACTAATGTGATTAGTCTTGGTCTGTTGCACTCCACTACCCTTAATTCGAACCTTGTCCACAAGGTGCAAAGGAAGGATATCGTTAGTTAAAGAGATCAATGGCAATCCAAGTTGCTTCTTGTAGAGGTAATCCTTGCCAGTGCACAAGATATTGAGATTCTTTCTTGTGGATCCGCTGATCTAAGATAGCTTGCGGTTGAGGGCTGATGACATCTTCAGGTTGGAGAAATACAGGTAAGTCTGGTTGGACTCCTACATGATCCTTGAGTGCCCTTTAAGCATGGACACATGAAAGACATCATGTAGCCGAGAGCCTTTTGGTAGATTTAGTTTATAAGCTACTACACTTACCTTCTACAAAATTTGAAATGGGCCAAAGTATCGTGGGAAAAGCTTATAGTTCTTGCAGACTACCAGTGAAGTTCCCCTATAAGGTTGTAGCTTAAGGTAAACAAAGTCACCAACTTTAAAATTCTCCTCAATTCTACCTGCATCATACAATTTCTTCATACGGGTTTGAGCACTTGTCTTCTCTATCACACATGTTAAGGTTGTAGCATCCCACTCAAACCCTTCTTTTATAGCATAAGTAACCCATGTTTTAAAGTAACCTATTTGGAAAGGAATACCAAGGTTAGAGGCAAGATATTACTTTTCCATATACTAAGAGGATGTTTCACACTATGAAACACTTACTTACCTTTGCAAAGTTAGATTTCAACGTTACAAAAAATGCACCATAAAGAACTTACTGATATTACAAGGTTAGTTCTTAACCCATGCAATAGTTGTAAGTGTACATAAGTTTTTAAATTACTCTAGGTTGATAATATAATTCTACAATATTGTTCTTATAGGTGGTGGAGAGACTTGGACTTTACAAGGAAGCTATCTCTTGGAAGATATAGAATCGTGGAGTGCTACTTTGGATATTAGGAGTGTTCTTTGAGCCCAAGCATCTCCTTGCCAGAAGGATATTGCCTTGACCTCTATTATTAATGACATCTATGATGTGTATTTAAGCTATTTACTGAAGCAATCAAGAGGTTGAATTCACACACTTGCTAATTTTAGCTCTCTTTGAATGAAATTTACATGTTATTAGCATAAGTTTGTTGTTCCAATAGTTAAATTAATTTAGAATGATAAAGACCTACTTTATAGGTGGGATATTGGTGCCAAATATCAACTTCTATAGTAATTTAAAATTTGCTACTAAGCTCTCTTGGATGTTTGCAATGAAATGAATAAAAAAATAGGTGAAGAAAGATCATATTGCATCAAATATGCAAGAAAAGCAATAAGCATTTTGTACATAAATTTAAAAGATTAGTTGAAAAGGCTACTTATCTTATCCATGACTTCTTGGATTACATTATTTCAATATATAACATCTAAAAATAATCTTGAAAAGACTACTTACTTTTTTCATTGTAAACTAATAGAAAAGATTTTCAATTTTTCAATTAAAAATGAAGAAATCTAACTAGAAAAATAGAAAATAAAAATTGTCATGCTTCCTTTATAGAAGGTTGGTTATTTTTCCTTTATGAGGTAATGCTTAATCACTTCTACCTAAAAAGAGCTGGTCAACCTTTGTAAGGGATAGTTATCTATTATGTAAAAGTTGACTTGTCAACAAATTTTGAACCCAAACCTCATAGTTTATCATCAATAATTTTGTTGCTAAACTATTGGTTTGAATTTACCTTAATAAGGGTACTACTAGAAAAATTGATGAAAATTTCCATTAAAGATCAATTTAATAAAAATAATATTATTGTAATTAGAAAAAGAAGAATTTTTAAAACCTAATGACTAATTTGATATAGAACATAGATCTCATGAACAACATTGGTGAACCCATTTTAGACAAATAAAAAATGATAACAAAAAATTAGCATGTTACACTATTAACGAATCATGTTTTAATTTCTTTTTTGTTAAATAAAAAATCAAGTTAGAGATTATTTTCATGAAGCCAAGTGGTTATATGAAAAATATATTCCCCCAGTTGATGAATATATGGATGTGGCAATAATTTCCTCGGGTTACCCATTGTCATCAACATCTTTGGTTGGAACGGAAAAGGGAGAGGTCATCACAATAGACTCTTTTAAGTGGTTATTAAGTGATCCTAAAGTGGTTAGAGCTAGACCCATTAATGACATGACATTGTATATGGTTTTACTTCTTTTTACACAATAATCATTATATATCTTTGAATTGCACAGTGTTTTTTGTTTATTTAAAATATCTCAAACAGACACTACCCTTCTAATATAGACTCAATGTTTTTAGTTTGAGCGAAATAGAGAACATGTTGTCTCAGCAGTTGAATGTTGCATGGTACAACATGGTCTTACGAAGTGGAAGCAATCAAAAAATTACAAAAACAAGTTACAATGCGAGGAAGGATATGATGAAGAGTATCTTTCATCAGCCAGTGTTCCCACGCCCCTTATGAAGCCAATACTCAACCTTACACGTGTAGCTTATGTCATATATAAGCACAACGATAGCTACACCAATGCCGGATCTTTGCTGAAAGATTTCATAACTGTTTTGCTCGTTGATCCTGTGCCTGTTTAAGTATGAACCTCCACATGGATGGTTTGCATTACATATTTGTAAGTGTGACATGCAAGTGTCCTTTGATTTAATGATTAGAACCAGGTTCCATATATGAGTTTTGTATTCGGTGTCTGTGTTGCTGCGTGTGTTCACGTTGGTTCCACCAATATCGCGCTAGCAGCAGAGAGTTCCTGGGGTGGAAAACGGGTTCCACCCTCATTTTCACTAGATTTAGCAATATTTTATTTCACTGTCAAGGCAGTCTCATCACGACTGATTTCCTTTGTATAATAAGGACTTGAACGTTCATGGTTTAGATGTAATCAGTTGCATTACTTGTCCTTTGGTAATATATGCTAGAGCTACAATTAATAGTTATAGGTGGAGTATTATTTCATTGGGAAAACATGTACTCGTAAAAAGCACGAAAAAGGTTCCCCTTCAAGCTATGCCTATAACTAAGCTGATGCCTATTGCTTATTGGTTACAAGAACAACAGGTTATTTTGAATGGTCTAGGCATATCAAACGGTCCATCTACTGATGCCAATATGAAATTACACAGAATTTATATCCTTAAGGTTCTTTTAGTACCCACCGTTTAGTGAAATTCTATATATAAGTGTACATGTCCAACAAGTAATATAATGAGAAAGTATAGATATCGTTCCACAAAGACTAGTGCTTACTAAACTAATTAATTACTAACGGTGAATAGTTCCTAGAACTTATTTAGCTAACCAAAATGATAGGACATTGAATAAACAACTAAATTTAACTTAAATATGATTAACTGAAACATGCTAGAGCATCCGATTTCACTTAATTACTAGGTATGAATGTCGATTAATACTTCTAAGATTCATTCAATTTATGTGATGACAAAATTTCATAATTTATTTACTATCTTATGTCTATGGATAGTGAATCTGCTTAACTCATTAACTTATTATATTTCTACCCATAGATTAAATAAACTAAATGCATTAAGATATGTGAATATTCTAATTTACACCTAAAGCCACATAAATTATATGGTATATGTCTATCATATTAATTTATAGTTGCATATTATAAGAAACAATTGCATGTTATCTCATGTCGGTCTCTAACATGCAAATCAAATCATCTAAGTGGTAACTAATCACTTAAAAGTATTAAACTTTGTAATATGCAACTTCACATTCCTAAAATATCTCACAAAGCTTAATAATCATGTTATTCAAACCATTGTAATCGAATTACATCGTAGCTATGACACAATAAACTAAAACATGCTATTTACAAACACAAGAATAATGCAAACACTTGAACAAAACATTTTTCAAACTAAAAACATCAAATCTATCACTAAAATGTCTTCAATTCAGAGAAAGTTTGGACAAATTTGCACATCAGGAAGTGGAAGAAGCTGTTTGAAGAAATGGGGAGAAAATGAGCTGCCACGTGCCGATCACGCGCTGCCACTGTTCTTCATAGAAACCATCAGGAAATGTCGGGGATAATGCTTGGAGTGCCAATCTGCAAACAAATTGCGCTGATTCACCCCAAAAACGCACAGATTTGAGAAAAACTCTAAGTCGGTGCCCATCGTCTCTCGCTGAAATCTGCCATAAAATTGCCCAAAAACACCTACAAAAATGTGAAAAATCACACTGGGAGAGTATATCCTCTTCCTCCTCACTGGAAAATGCTCAAAAACCACCAAAAAATGAACTTAAATGGCCAGAATGGGTTTTTCGCCAGAAAAGGATGCTGGTAGTCTGTTATCGCACGACTATTGCGTTCTTTGCCTAAGACGTGCGCTGTTGTGCATCGCCTTTGAGCTTCAGTGAGCTCCCCCGGCCGGCCTACTCTTTTCTCTCGAGACTTGCTTCTTTCTCACTTGCTTTTTTCGACCAAAATCCCTCACTTAACAATTGCCTGATTGATCCCCAATTCACTGCCTCTCTTTACTTTTTTTTACTATATCTCTTTTTTCCTCACGTAGGCTCCATGTCACTGGCCTTTGCTTTTTGTTCTTGTTTATTTTCTCTCTTCTTTTGCTTCTTTTCTTTTGTATCTCTGCTGTTTGGGGTTCCTGCATAAAATAATACAAATTGCATAATTATAAACAAATTTAACTATAATTTAATAAATACTACAGTAAATATTACTTAAAATTATAATAATAACTCTATAAAATATAGAGTTATCAACATTCCTAAACTTAATATTTTGTTCATTCTCAAGTAAAAGCTTTAAACATTACATTATGATAACACAAAAAAAAAATTACACATAAAAAGCACTAAACAATATATTCTAAGAACACTGCCAATCACTCCATGGTATTCTCCTAAACACCCCAAAACTTAACACTTTGCTCATCCTCAAGCAAAACACTAAACAACACATACTAAAAACCAATCCTTTCATGATATTCTTCATAATTGCTCAACTTAACAATTCAAAGGAAAAAGAAACATAACTTTCATTCAAATATTACAATAGGTTTATAAGGTAAGATAGACTCTTAACTATGTAAACCATGTGTGTGTGTGTAAATTACACTTTTTCCTAATTACATGCACTTCAAATAGATTCACATTAATATGCAACCTCTTAAAGTCTTGAACTAAAACTCATAGGTTTGCTTTTAATTCATCTCTCCATTAATGTAAGCCAATCATTTAACCACGAATTAATAGGACTTTCATAAGCTTGTAATGTAAGGCTAGGCTAAGGATAAGATGAAAGTCATTTAGGCTTAAATAACCTATGAACACATTACTTTTTAGGATCTCATATGAACTCTAGTCATTCTCTACCTTTTTACTCTATGAAGATGATCTTTTTCACTTTTTCTCATTCTTTTCTATCAACAATGCTTTGACACTAACAAAAAGCCACAATCATGTGTGCAACAATAAAGCAAAACAACATTATTTAAGTAGAGCCACCTTAATCCTCCCTTACCAATGATATTCAATAACAATGCTTAAAGGCCTCTTTTAGAGAACAATGTGACTTGAATCTAGCAAAAGATAATGAGATTATTTTATCCTAAAGCAAATGCTTTCCTTCTTCTTCTTCTTCTTCTTTTTTTCATTTGCATTTACAAAAGCATTTACAAAAACAACAAACTATGCCATACATAATCCTTTCAATCAATTTCTTTCCATACTTCATCCTTCCCTTCGATTTCTCTTATG
Organism: Casuarina equisetifolia; assembly: GCA_028551475.1. Classification (NCBI taxonomy): domain Eukaryota; kingdom Viridiplantae; phylum Streptophyta; class Magnoliopsida; order Fagales; family Casuarinaceae; genus Casuarina; species Casuarina equisetifolia. The sequence continues at coordinate 25,210,911 of CM052360.1, forward strand.
CTCAAATCAACTTGTACACACCAGAAGTCAATATGTTCATAAGAATAGGACAACAAGATAAATTGATCAAAAGGCTAAGAGGTATATATACATGTGTCATTTAACAAAATCAAGATAAGAACAAGGCTCAGCAAAGTAACTGGGGATAAGTAAACAAGGTTAGCTTGAAAGGCTCAATCAATCTAAAGATGGCCTAATCATTTTCTTAGTCAAATGTAACCTAGGATTTCGCCTCAAAAGGAAATTAAGCAAATTCTAAGATTCGGGTGAGATCTAGGAAAATCACACACTTCACATGAATGTTCTTTAGAGATATACACAATTTCAAAAAAATGCAAACTTTTAATGCTTAACAAGTGAATCAATATAATTAGAATCACACTTACATCATCCCACAATTGCAAGTTTAAACAAAATCTACATCTCCCTAAGAATTGCAAAGAATTCATAATAAAGAATCCAATCATGTTGATCATGTCCATCACAAAAAATAAAATTCCACACAACTTTTAACACAAAACAAAAAATTTTCACATAACACATTACATCATTTCTAACACAACAAAAAAAAACACTTCCAATACATTCCCAATTTACTTCCAACACAATCTTAACTACCACAACACAACCTCTAACACAACCTCAATAGAACATCACACTTCCAACAATAGCAACAGCACTCCTAACAACAATAACAACACCCCCAAACTTGAATGAAATATCTCCTTAATGCTAAAAGGAAATAAAGCAATAATAAAGAAGGAATAAGGAGAACTCCCCTAATTGCAGGCTACCAACATGGAGCTATGATGAACATTTTATGATAGATTTCTAACCAAAAGACCATGAAGCACTTGGGTTGCCTCCCAAAAAGCACTTGCTTTATAGTTTTCAACCAAACTATCCTCCACATTGTTGCTTAAGGAGGATGGAACTCCAACAATTTCAAAGACAGCTTGTGTTGTTTAATAGTTAAGCATTCTGCAATCAACACCACCATCTCATTATTTCTAGCTCCCTTTTGTTCTTTAGTGTCTCTTTCAAAAATTCTACACAACTAGACATTTAAATTGGAGCATCTGCAAAAGGAATGTTAATGTACAATTTTAAAGATACATCAAGGAATTCCAAAAATTTCTTATCTTTTTCGTGTTATTAGAATCTCTGGGGAAATGGAGCTAGAGTCATATAGGGCACAAGATTTTCTGAAACAAGTTTGCTCCTAGGTGCCTCCTCAAGTTGCATGCTAATGTCTTTATCATTATCTTTGAGACTCTCCTTGTTAACATCAACTTCTCCCATTTGTTTGCCACATGTTATAGTTATTGCCTCTATAATATCTTTAAGACTTTTCTCTACATCGCTAGGCAAAGGACCCTCTTGACTCTCTGAGCTCATGTTGATCAACTGACCTATCTACACCTTTAAATTTTTTATTGAAGCTTTTTGTCTCTGAAAGCTCACTTCTTGTTTTTTAAATCTAGCTTCAATTCTCTCCATAACATTTTGTGTGATTATGGCTAGTTTAGTGATTGTATCTTCCCAATTAGGCTTCTCCTCTTCTGTTTACTTAGATGTTGGTTGTGGTTTCAACTCATTTGGGTTACTTCACAAAAGATTTTGATAATTGTGCCATCCTATTGTACACATTGGAGTAAGGATCATTGTGTGACCTGCTAGAAATCCCAACAAAATTAGCATATTCATTATATTGAGCATAAGAATTACCTAATTGACATTCCGTGCTCTCATGTGCTCCACCACAAAATTCACATTCTTTACTTTGATGTCTCACAGTTGGAGTACTTAGGTTGTTTATCTTCTTATCGAGCACTTCCAATTGTGCACACATTATGGTGAAAATATCTACTTCATGGACTCCACTTGCTTGATGCATTGATAATCTCTTAGTAAACCATTGATAATTATCAAATGCTATCTCCTTTAGAAGATTAAATGCCTTTTGGTGTTCTACTATGTAAGTCCCCTTTTACAGCTGTATCAATTACAAAACAAAGATTTGTACTACACCTATCATAGAAATTTTGTACCTGTAACCAAATGGATAGTCCATGATGTAGACATATCCTCAAAAGTTCCTTGAATCTCTCCCAAGCTTTATACAATGATTCATTATTTATCTACTCAAAGGTGAAAATGTTGTTACACATTTTTACATATCTTGTGAAAGGAAAGAACTTACCAAGAAATTTCTTAGCTAAATCATCCCATGCAATAATTGATCCTGGAGAAAGAGAAGAGAACAAATTTGTAGTTGTATCTCTTAAAGAAAATGGAATTAACCTTAACTTAATAACATCCTCTATAACTCCATGACCTCCAATCATGTAACAAAATTCAAGGAATGCTTCAATATGAGCTTTTGGATCCTCATTTAGTAGCCCACTATATTGCATGGAGTTTTGAAGCATTTTGATGAACATGGGCTTGATCTCAAAATTGTTTGCTTGAATTGTAGGCCTGATGCTTGATGTGACATTCCAAAATGATGGTGCATAATCTTTCAAAAGTCTACGTGCACCATCATTGTTCTTCATCTTAGTCTTTTCTTTACAACAAAACACAAGATTAAAAGTAGAAATAAAATAAAAGTAACAAAAGCTAGATTAAACTAAAAGACTATTCAGTACTAATATTAATCAGTGGTAAAACAACTAGTCCCCAACAACAGCGCCAAAAGCTTGTTCAGTGAAATTCTACATGTAAGTATACATGTCCAGCAAGTAATATAATAATAAGTATAGATATCATTCCACAAAAACTAGTGCTTACTAAACTAATTAATTACTAACGGTGAATAGTTCCTAGGGTTTATCTAGTCAACCGAAATGATAAGACATTGAATAAACAACTAAATTTAACCTAAATCTAATTAAATGAAACATGTTAGAGCATCCGATTTTACCTAATGTCAATTATTTATGCTTGTAGATTGATTTTATTCATGTGATGGCAAAAGTTTCTAATTTATTCGCTATCTTATGTCTAGGTATAGCAAACCTACTTAACTCATTAACTCATTATATTTCTACTTATGAATTAAATAAATTAAATGTATTAAGATTTGTGAATATTCCAATTTATACCTAAAGCCACACAAATCATATGGTATATGTCTATCCATATTAATCTATGGTTGCATATTACATGAAACAACTGCATGTCATTTCTTGTCGGTCTCTAACATGCAAATGATGTCATTTAAGTGATAGCTAGTCATTTAAAAGTATTAAACTTAGTAACATGCAACTTCACATTCATAAAATATCTCACAAAACATAAATAATCATAACATTCCTACGTTATAATCAAGTTATATCGTTGCTTTAACACAATAAACTAAAACATTATATTTACATAAACAGAAATAGTGCAAGAAATTGAACATAACATTTTTCAAACTAAAAACATCAAATCTGTCACCAAAATATCTTCAATTAAGAGAAAGTTTGGATAAATTTGTATATCAGGAAGAAGAGAAGGAGTTGGCTAGAAAATGGGAAGAAAACAAGCTAAAACGCATTGTCACGTGCCTACACCATGCACCAGCCACTCAGTGGTCACGTGCCGCCGTGTGCCACTACCATTCTTCACGAAAACCTCCAGAAATTGCTGAAGAGGATGTTTGGAGGGCCGATCTACTGAGAAATGGCCTAAATCCGCCACCAAAACACATAGATTTGACAGAAAAGCTCAAACGGCATTCACCGTTCTTCACTAGAAAACCGCCAGAAACTGCCACGAAATTGGCACAGAAATGCCAAAAACCACACATAGATGCTGGATTCGTTCTCTTCTAGCTAGAAAACACCCAAAAATGGCCAGAAAAAGTGATTTGCGTGCCGAAAATGGGTTGTTGCCAGAGAAAACAAAGGATGGATGGTCGGCTTTTCCCAACTATCATGTGCCTCTCTGAGACCAGCACTGTTGCGTGCGGTCTCTAACTCTCCAGTGACCCCTCTCTCTGCTCACCGCCTTAAGTTCCCTCTGACCCCGGCCGGCCTACTCTTTTCTCTCACAACTTGCTTCTCGCTCACTTGCTTTTCTTGACCAAAATCCCTCACTCAACAATTGCACAATCAATCCCCAATTCACTACCTCTCTTTACTTTTTTTACTTTCTTTCCTTTTTCCTACGTGGGCTCCATGTCACTAGCCTTTGCTTTTTGTTCTTACTTATGTTCTCTCTTCTTTTGCTTCTTTTCTTTTGTATTTATGCTATTTGGGGTTCCTACATAAAATAATACAAATTGCATAATTATAAACAAATATAACTATAATTTAATAAATATTATAATAAATATTACTTAAAATAATAATAATAACTCTATAAAATATAGAGTTATCACCCACCGTTTTCTATATTTGGTCATGGTTGGATCCCTTCTTTCAACCCTTGCAGTATCCTAAGAAAAATTGAACTAGAGCTAATAGCTAAATGGGCAAGTGGTAAGAGCAATTGACTTCTGATTTGATGATTTTCGGTTTGAATCTCCTCACTTCTATTATCGATAAAGGAAAAAAGAAATGTGATAAGAAAAACTAACATGATTGATCATATATACTTACAAGTAAAGGGTTGAAGCCCTAAGAAATCTAAAAGCTTATAATGGTTGAATTATTGCACCTAATTAATTGCTTTCAATGAGAATTTATTGGTTCCATTCTCGTTTCTTCATTAGCTATTGGTTCCCTAGCAACTGTTTGGAGCCACATGCTCCCCGTTACTTCAATAACCCATCATTTTCATCAATCCAAGGTAGCGTCATCTTATAAGATGAATTGCAAGAGGTATTGAAGAACTTGGTTTCATTTTTGTTTTTGGACTCTAGACTAGTAAAATGAGCTTGTTAAAAGATGATTTTGACAAGTATTTTAATTTAGAATGGAATCCGACATGACATTGGAGGATGAAATGAAGAACTATAATATATGACCAAAGCAATAAAAAAAATGAGATTTAGCTGCCAAACTTCTCAAGATATCTTTCTTAGCTTGTATTTATTGTATATGAGCTGAATGAAATAGAAGACATTTTCAGGGAAAAACAATGAATATCCCTATTCTTTTAATGAAAATAAAGAAGATAGTACGAGGGAGAGCGTCTTTGTTTAAAAATATAAAATCTTCTTAATGTAATGTTATTTTGAGTGAGATTTGGAGACTTCCAACTTCCATTTTTTTATAGATATGGTGACTTTTGTAATACTGAGGTAAGCCCTTGTGCTTTTGTATTTTAATATATATTAATACAATTTACCTTTCTACCAAAACAAAAGTTGCTAAACTCCAAGGGTAAACTGGATGATTTGAAACTTGGGACTATTAGTTTATCTTGTTTGACTAACCTATTGAAGAATATTTTAGAAAATTTTAGTACTTCATTTGTAAAAAAGAAAGAAACCCAAACTACTCCTTTTTATTGTTCTACAGAATATGATTTTGTTGCTTGTATCCAATCTATTCTTGGAGAGAATTCATATATTAAATATAGAAATACTTTGGAAAAGGAAGAGCATAAAAGATGAATTCCTTATTCATCTAGCTTCATGTCAAAGTAATCAACCTTGTAGCCTTTTGATTTTGGCGTCAAATTCTACTGGCTCATTTGAGCCTTAGTGAGATTAGATAGAGTGTATGGGGTTTGTGATGCTAACCACAAAGTTGCAGCATCGAATTCAAGCGTCAGTGGAAACAAATGATATGTTGTGAGGCTTAGAACCTTTCTTTGGATGAGCTATTACAAATCATTTTAGTGGATCACCATATGCACCTAATTGGATGGAGGTTTTCCCAAATAGTGAAAAACCAAAAAAGTTAATCACAAACATTACTCATATCCGACTGCGTTAATTAATCTTATTATTTAGTTTGATTTTTATATATTTTCTCTTTTATTTCCCTCACAGAAAAACATATACATGAACTTTAGGAGTGTGTATACGAGACTTGGTTGAATTGGATCATGGACATGAGAACTTGAAGTGAATTCCGCCGTCCTACGTACTCGTGCAGTACACATACAGAAAGATGAGCATCACAGCCATGAGAGCGACAGTACCTTATTTTCATGCAAAGACCCTTCGCGGTGGAGGCAGTTGCATCGGGCGACAAGGAGCCTCCAGATTCTTCCATAGGCCGAAACGTTCCGGAAACCAGCCGTTTGGGTGGGGTCGAGTAGCACTTAATAGAAAAAGTCGTGGTTTGCTGCCGATCACTCTTCCAATGAGCCGAGACGTATCGGAAGCCAGCAGTTCGAGGCTGATCGAATCGGGCAGGTTGCACTTAATCAAAGAGTCGTGATCTGCTGCGCTACCGTCATAAAACCTTGTGAATAACATGACACTCCCGATGAGCCAAAACCTAGCGGAACCCTCCCGCTTGAGGCTGATCTGATCGGGTCAGGTTTCATTGACAAGAAAAATCATATTTAGCTTCGGATACTATCATCAAACCTTGTAAAATCTCCATTAACTGCCTCCTTTACCTCGATGAGCGGAACCTTGTCAGAAGCCTACCGTTCGAGGTTGGCCGGAGCGAGCCAGGTTGCACTTGCTAAGAAAATGGTGGTTTGCTGCAGATAACATCACAAAAACTTGTGAAATACTGTGATAAGCTGACATGTATCGGAAGCCAGCCATGTGAGGCTGATCGGATCGGGTCATTTTGCCTTAACATATGAACTTCGCCAAATTATCTTACCATTCATTAATCATCAATTATCCAATTTCAAGATGTCTTAATTTGGGCTATGCTTTCGTAGGGGCTCACAATAGACAAAGTAGACGCAGAAAAAGAAGAAAGATCCAATTTTGTATAACAAATATTCTTATTTGCAGAGAAAACATCATATAGTTACAGTCTACACATATCCTTATTGTGGTTTTTAAAAGGCTTTATTTCTCTATTACAGTCTACACATATCCTTATTGTGGTTTTTCAAAGGCTTTATTCTCTATCTTATGACATTTCAGTCTACATGTGTTATCTATATAAATGACAATGGTATTGCTACTAAGGAGTAACATTATCAGCACTGGCTTTGAGCGGTCGAGCAGGGATATAAGTGAGAGGGTCTGTCACCGATGGAGGAACAGGAGCCCTCTCTAGCGAACCTAGCTGATTCCTGACACTGTGACCTAGATTGGTTGGCGATGAAGGCCTAACAGAAGCATTCTTCACTGAGTTAGGGGACCGAGCACCGATACGACCACCGAGTTTCGTCGCAGATCCACTAGGGTTTGGAGCCGATGGAGGAAAAGGAGCCCTCTCCAGCGAGTCTAGCGGACGGCTGACACGGTAGTGACCCAGACTGACCGCCGATGAAGGGCTGACAGAATCCTTCTTCACTGAGTTAAGCGACGGAGCAACACTGTGACCCACGATAGTGCTCTTGCCGATCGTTTCAGAAGGCATATAGGCGGTAGGTTTGGAGCCTAGTAGACACCGGAAACTATGAACTGAATTGCCCACCGAGGGGGGGTCATGGCCGCTCCCGGCTATGGTCATAATCAGAAGCACATATATAATCATAATATGTGGAATTTGGAACTTCCCCATCGTCAGCTAGATGGGTTAACGATCAATGCATGCCGCTGGACTTCGATCAATATATACACCTCCTTGCGTGAAATGAACGGCCAGGATTTAATTTGCGTGAAATGTCCCAAAGAGCTAAGCAAGGAAAGAACAGTGACCAGAATATCACTAATTGGGTCAATCTGCCATTGCTTAACCTCCTCTACTTTTACATAGCATTTTTTTAAAAAAAGAATCGAACCCAAGTATTTTATCACTAACGACGTCACATGATGCTGTAATCTCATTCATCCTTTGGTTGGGGCCAAGCACCGAACGATAGAATTTAGACCTCAGACATCGAATTTGTTAACTCTTTTGCACTGTTGTGGGTATGTTTAGGATGCCAAGATAGCTTGTTGGTCGTAATAAAGAAGGTCAAACAGCTCTCTAGCAATAGAAGGGCCTCATCACCCGGAATCCAGTGTTGGAACGCGGCAGCATTTCGAGGATTTAAGTTGAGGAAATCAACACGTTGGGGGCAGGTGAAACACTGTCATTGGTTGGCTGTGATCTTTGTATGTTTTTAACATACGTTATAATATTATTATGATTTTAGGTTTAATATATAAAGGATGACTTTTAGTTATGATCCTTGAATAATATTTAAAATATAAAGAATCTCATATAAACTCATAAACTGGCTTTTAAGTTGAACTTTATACCTATTTTCAATATGATACCAGATTTAAGTGAATTCTCTTCAATTCTTGTTCAATTTTTAGCATGTCAAATATGTTGGTGTGGGGAGCATCTATTTCACCGTCATATGTGCTCAATGGATAAGATTATTCATTTCACTTTGTTTAACATTGAAATCAATTTCTGTTTAATATGTAGAGAAATATTGAGAATGAAAGTCCAATATTAAATCTGGTGAAATATTTTGCCAAGCCTAAATGTATTGAAAGCACTGACCTGCCTGGATCAGGTTGCACTTAATGAAATAGTTAGTTTTGACCAATAATTTTACCATCAATTGATAATTAATCATCAAAGTTCACGATGTCTTCATTCTAGTATGCGAGCTTTAGGGCTCCCTATAAACAAAGCGCACGTAGAAAAGAAGAAGAAGAAAGATAAAATTTTAGATAATGCCCATCCTAATCTTGAGGAACCAGGCAGTGGCCGTCTCATCCACTATAAGCGAAGACAAAACAGAAGGATTTTGGCATTTGCACATTGACGGTAATGCTAGCAGGGAATGACCGCTGGGCTTGGGCACGGTAATATTGGGATGAAAATCCGATTACTAAGTATTCTATGGACTTCTAGGCATGAAAACCGCTTGTCAATGATGCGAATAAAGAAGAATAACACAGGCACGAACCGTATTCTTGTTCTCCATCATTTACATGAGTGGAGCACCAAAATTTCTGGAGGCCACCGTCCTCACAACCTTTCCTTCTTTTAAAGTGTAAAACGTATCCAACCACACGGTTTTGACTCTTAGCTTTACCAAGAGAATAAGGTCGCACTACGGGGTGAAAAACAAAAGCTTCCAGCAGTTCTCGTGTATCTCACAAAACCACTAGTTTCTCTTCTAATTTGGAATCCACTCGAATAGGAAAAATGTAGCAAGTCCAAATGTTCTACGATTCCCCTAGGATCCATATTTCACCATTCTTTCCCTCCGCAGAACAATGAGCTAGGAACGATCTTGGACACCAGGGATCGAATCTTGCCTCTTCCTCATCTGGGTATGTGGTAGCTATGTGTTTCCATATTACACGATTCTAGGATTGGTGCATATATGCCCCCGTAAGGGCGGCTTTTTTATTTTTTTTTATTTTTCGTCTGACTCTCTATGGAGCTAAATCAAATCAATGAAAGAAAAGCAAGATGCTTGTACACTAACAATAGGATGATGATCGAGTAGGAATAATTGAATGAGAGAATGCTAGCTGTACCGTGTGCGTTTAGGGCAAACCATATTCTTAGAATTATGAAGGGTAGCCTATTTTAAAAGTTGTTAATAACAAAAGTCTCACATTAAAAGGAAATAATTATTAAATGATATTTGAATATAAATAATATTCTTTTAACTTATGAGTTAACTTTTGAATTAAACTTCAATTTTATTCAAACATAATATTAAACCTTATTTTAATCTCTTTTAACTACTATTCAACCTGGAAGTATCAAATATGCTTAATATGTAGGAGCATTTGTTTCATCTCATTTTCCTTAAGTTCAAAGTATGCAAAGAAATATTAAAGATAAAAGCCTCACATGGAAAAGAAATAATTTATGCATAATGTTTAACTTCTGAACTAGTTTTGGAGCAAATCAAAATATTGACATAGAAACTTGAAATTATAAAAATATTGTATTAAAATGAATATAGAAGAAGCTAACCTAAGAATATAGATGATGAAATATTTTATTCAATCATCTAAATAAAAAGAAGATATATATACAAATATATTCAAGCATATCAAGAAACTAAATTGTTGCTTAGCATATAACACGGAGTATAATCATCCGACGTCTACATTGTAATGATAAAAATTATTTAATGAGTAATTAGTGATGATAACAACTAAAATTGGGTTCTGAGACTTAACCTCTCTCGTTCATGGCTTCTTAGCCTTGCCCAGCCCTTAGATCGGCGTCGCGCAAAAACTTGGTGCTCTCCAAATGCCGGCTAACAGCTTCAAAGGAGAAAAAACCAAAAGATTCCAATTAAGCACCGTGAAAATGGGAATTTGTAGAAGATATTCGATTCTGGGATAAAAACTGGCCGCTCTGCCCTTTAGGTTTTCGGCAACATGTTATGCTTAAGGCACCTTACCTCAAAACTTATTTCATTTGATTATAAATTATTGCAATTTTGTGAGGCATATTTATAACGGAAGTTTCTTTTCAAGACACTAAGTTCTGATACGTAAAATAAATTTGTCATGTCAAACTATTAAGAAACGTATCCATGTCTGTTGGAGATGCATTTGGCCTAAAACTTATTAATGAGTAGTTTCACCCTCCCTTGGAGGCCCCTTTTGGGGAGGCCAGTTGACTCCACTTAACACAAACTTATTTCGTTTAGATAGCAATCAAAATAAGAGGTTGTAACTCGAACGCCACGTTCAGAGTTAGAGAAACTAAGGCAATACCATGCCGGAAAAGTGAAGTTACACGAATCACTGGACTGCCCGCCGATACAGAAGCCTCCTCGAGAGATTCTAGAGACGGAGCGACTCTGGGTGCCAGGGTTTGTCCTAGATGCAGGGGACGGGCCTTCCTCCAATAAGCCGGACGGAGGATAGACAACGTGCAGGATGCCCTGCATTGCGCGCCGATGGAGGACCGTGTGGGCCCGCGTTCGCAGTCTCAAATAAAAGCTCTGGCGTTACTACACTATGACAACGAGCTGACTAAAACACCACATCAAAATTGGGACCGAAGAGAGGCAAAGCGTGAGTTGGTCGGGAAACTCGGGATCTTTAATAGCCAAAACCAACAAGAAAGAATCTTCTGCTTTCATTTAAAATGCACATGCTCCGTGTGGAGAGCTGGCACGAAAATCAATGGGCAAGAACAATGATGACGACTGATATAATGATGCCAGGGGAACTAACATTGTTCCGATAACCCGTTATTTGCGTTAGGTAGGACTAAATTATTCGAGGGAACCGTCACCACCATCTTTTCTTCCTATTTTAGTTGGAATAAAAGCTATCACGATCATTTCTCAATGTGATGCTAGGGGAACTAATATTGTTCCGATAACCCGTTATTTGCGTTAGGTAGGACTAAATTATTCGAGGGAACCGTCACCACCATCTTTTCTTCCTATTTTAGTTGGAATAAAAGCTATCACGATCATTTCTCAATGAGACATTTTGAGAAAAGGTAAATTTGGACTTTTTTTTTTGAAAAAAAAAAAGAAAGGTAAGTTTGCACTACTCAATATTACAAAAGTTATTAAAGCTGCAAAAAGAGAGTTCATAACTCCTTCAAATCTTATTTAAAATGACATTTTCTTAGACATTAAATCTATATATAATAAATGTAAATTAAAATTGATATTTTAAAAATTTTAATAACTAAATTTTTTCATTTAATTGCTTTAATAATCCATTGCAATTTTTCATTTTATCTTCTAATATAATATCAGATTTTATTTTAAACAATGATAGTCTTCTAAATCATCCTTATTCATATATATTCATAAAAAAAGATGATGCTTATTTTTATATGGGACTTCATATGGTATTAGAATCAATATTCCTTTTGTGTGATCTAATCTAATTCCAGAAATGAGCTAATCCTCTACCAGTAAAAGAAATTTAGTTTAGACTATAAAAGAATATTGAATAATAGACTCTCATATTAAAAGTAAAATTATTTGTATACCTTTTAATTTTAAACAATGTATTTTCTCAATAAAGCCTATAATTTTAGACAACATATTTTCTCAATAAAACCTTTTAGAGAGAGGTAAACTTAAGCTTTTTATATCATATTAGAGTCCTAAGGTGAAAAAACGAAAGCTTTATCTAGAATGGATGTTGAAAAAAATTGTTAAAGATAATATAAATAAGTATTACAAATTATTGAAATCCATATATATATACACATATACATGTAGGAGGAAATAAGTATTTCTAATATAATATTAAAATGTACATTTCAAGCATGAGTTTTATGATCCGTAAATTATATTTACATAATCTTTTCACACTAAAAAAAAGGATATATTAAAAATAATTTAAATGAATATCTGACAATATCAATATCTTGAGACACTATTTATAAATAAACACTATTATCTTTTATTAACAACTAATTTAAAAAAGAAAACACATGTTTCTCTCTCTTCTTTTTTTTTGTTTTTTTTTGGTGAAAAGGTAAATTGTATTAATACATATTAAAGTACAAAAGCACAGGGGCATACCCCAGTATTACAAAAGTCACCATATCTATGAAAAGATGGAAGTTAGAAGCCTCCAAATTTTACTCAAAATAACATTGCATTGAGAAGATTTTATATGTCTAAACAAAGAAGCCCTCCCTCGTACTATCTTCTTTATTTTCGCTAAGAGAATAGGGATATCCATTGTCTTTCCCTGAAAACGTCTTCTATTTCGTTCAACCCATATACAATAAATACAAGCTAAGAAAGATATCTTGAGAAGTTTGGCAGCTAAATCCCTTCCTTTTATTGCTTTGATCATCCATTGTAGTTCTTCATTCCATCCTCCAATGTCACGTCGGATTCCATTCTGAGCAAGAATACTTTTCCAAATCATCCTTGTCCACGTACATTCAAAAAAGAGATTACTTCAATTTTCTAAATGAGATTGACAAAAATCACAATATATGTTTACCGAAGGAAGCCATCATACAATTTTTGTTGCTGTAGAAAGTTTGTCCCTACAAACAAGCCATCCAATGAAATTATGTTTACTAATGCCACCTGTCCAAATTAAATTATACCAATCCACCGTTTCTCCAACTTGCCGAAGATCATTATAAATCTTTTGGCAACAATATGTAGGACTTGAGAGAACAAAGGTAAGTGTGGGCCTTAACTTGAGGAGACCCTGCCAACTCCAAGCCATGGTACCTTTTATGTCCAACTGCATTATTGAGGTTCTTTTACACTTTGTATTGTGAATCCATTTACTCCATAATGAGCCTTCTGAGAGATTAATGAGATTCCAAAGCATACATCCTAAAAGAACTTTATTCCAAATTTTGAGGTTCAGTAAACCTAATCCCCCTTCCTTCTTCGGTGAACAAACAGTTTGCCAAGCTACTTTGTGAGGACGATGCATATCTATATTACATGCCCATAAGAATTTCCTTATCTTTTTCTCAATCTCATAAATAGTCTGCTTTGGCAATAGGAAGACTTGCATCCAAAATGTGCAAATAGAAATGAGGACAGATTTCGTCAATTGTAATCTCCCTGCATAGCTTAGATGTTTCATTCCCCAACCTTCTATTCTTCCAAATATTTTATCCGTTAGACCTTTACAATCAACTTAAGTTAGTCTTTTCGTGATAAGAGGAACTCCAAGATATCTAATAGGGAGTGAACCTTACGGGAAAGGAGTATGATCAAGTGTAAGAAGTTGTTCTTGCTCCGATAACCCAGAAAAGAAAATTTGACATTTACTTGGGTTATACTTTAAGCCTGTAAGATCAGCAAATTCCTCCAAAGCTTCTATAAAACATAGGACTGAGTTCACATCACCATGCGAGAAGAGAAATAAATCATCAGCAAAACATAAATGAGTGATTTTTCCCGATTTGCAACGCCAATGAAATTTAAACACCGCTGTAGAGGTCTTTGAAATAATGATTATGTTGAGTATCTCCATAACCAATACAAATAAATATGGAGATAAGGGATCACCTTGTCGCAATCCATTAGTGCCTTTAAAGTATCCTGCATGTTCTCCATTGAAATTGATTGAAAATCTTGTGGTAGTAATACACTCACTGATAAGATCAACCAAGTATTGGGGGGTGTTAATGGCTTTCAAAACTCCCAATACTGCATCCCATTTGACCATGTCATATGCTTTCATAAGATCAATTTTTATGGCCACACGTTTACCTTTGTCTCCCTTGTGATAGTTATGCAAAAGTTCCTGGCAAAGCATAATATTCTCTGAAATCTGTCGCCCTTTAATGAAAGCTGTTTGATTAGGACTAACCACTGAAGGTAAAATGAGGCTTATCCTTTCAGCAAGCATCTTAGAAATGATTTTATATATAACATTACAACATGCTATTGGTCGGTAATCCTTGGTGCAACTTGGATTGGGAACTTTAGGGACTAAAGAAAGTAATGTTGAATTTGTAGCTTTCAACAAGTTCCTATAAGAGAAGACCTTTAATACAGCATCTTCTACATTCCTTCCAATGATAGGTCATGCTTTCTTATAAAACAAACTATTATAACCATCAGGTCTAGGAGCTTTAAAATCATGAATGCCCCAAAGTGCTTTAATAACATCAAAACGTTCAAAATTTGACAAATTAAGCAATTCACTAATGTCCTTCTGGAATAGAGAAGCATACCTTTCAAAGTTGATAGGAATACTTCTAGAGTTGCCAAGAATTGACTGATAATAGGAAATAATAGCAAATCTCAATTCCTGCTCGTCTGTAATAACAGAGCCATCCTCTAGTACCAATTTATTGATCTTGTTTTGAGCTCTCCTCCGCATCAATGATGCAAAGAAAATCTTACTGTTGTTATCCCCTTCTTTTAACCATATGTTCTTTGACTTTTGTTTGAAAAGGATTTCTTCATGTTTACTCATAGCAAGGAGTTGCTCAAGTTGTGATTTCTCCTCAGAACGTGTATATGGTTGAGAATATAGCATTGATTGAACCTCAATTCTATGGTCCTTTATTCACATGGACAAACAAAGGCTCAAGAACTAATGTTCGAGCTAGCAAAATTGATAGGGTCTTTACTAATGCAGAATGGGTGCTTCACTTTGATAGATTCACAATTGAATTTTTACTTCCTGGTGTATCGGATCATTCTCCATGTTTAGTACAATTTGGAAATGACACAAGCAGAAAGAAATCTCCATTCAGATTCTTTAATTTTTGGACTAATTGCTCAGATTTTCTAGATACAGTGAGTTTAGTATGGCAACAAGAAATAAATGGCTCAAAAATGTTTCAAGTTGTGCAAAAATTAAAAGCTTTAAAGCCTTCTCTCAAGAAACTCAATGCCACCCATTTTGGAGATTTGCACCAGAAGGTGAAGGATGCAAGAGAAAGTTTAAAGCAAATTCAGAGCAGGTTAAAGTATCTCTCTCTTCTTTCCATCTAAAGAACATAGAAACGTGTTGAGGTTCAGAGACAGGAAACCGACTCCCCTTTCCTCCCGGTTCAGCAGCGCCACAAGGCAAGAACCACCCCCACAACTGCCCCCAGCGTAGTAGCTATCACAACTGAACTACATCAGCGATTATGAAGACACATGCGGATGCTTGCGTGTAGTGTTGAGCTGAGCGCCAGAAAGAAGAAAGGGGACGGTAGTATCATTCATATTTATGACAAGTCTTTTTCACGATGAACATTAGTGTGGGAGAATCGATCCTGTGAATCGAGACAGAACATCAGTGTTGGAGAATTGAGACTGGCATTTTGAGTCTCATCTTTGATGAAAAAGCATAATATCAGACGTGGAAAGCAAATGTTCGAGTCATTTCAGATGTATCTTCAACACTGATGTTCTGTCTCGATTCACAGGATCGATTCTCCCACACTAATGTTCATCGTGAACCACCCCCACAACTGCCCCCAGCGTAGTAGCTATCACAACTGAACTACATCAGCGATTATGAAGACACATGCGGATGCTTGCGTGTAGTGTTGAGCTGAGCGCCAGAAAGAAGAAAGGGGACGGTAGTATCATTCATATTTATGACAAGTCTTTTTCACGATGAACATTAGTGTGGGAGAATCGATCCTGTGAATCGAGACAGAACATCAGTGTTGGAGAATCGAGACTGGCATTTTGAGTCTCATCTTTGATGAAAAAGCATAATATCAGAGGTGGAAAGCAAATGTTCGAGTCATTTCAGATGTATCTTCCAGAAATGAAAGGATAAAAAGGTGATTCTATATTCTCTCCCAGAAATGAAAACTAAGCCAATTATCATAAGTTTAAAGTTTAATTCAATCCCTAAGTTGATAATATGTTTTTTTATATTAAACATTCTCATTGTTTGGATGATGTTAATACTCTTTATATATCAAAAAGATATTGAGCTTAAGGTTGAATGACATGAAGTAAACTTTTTTTGAGATATTTTAAGGCTTAAGATTTTGAATAAGAATCGTAATGGGCCAACTTGAACTTCAATATTATCTTACAAATCCTAAAATCTAACTGAAAAAATTAGCTTATAAGATTGTAAAGACAATATTTATATTTAAACACCACTTAAAGATATATCTTTTTCATGTAGAATTTTATCTCTTACACCAATCATATATAGACCAAAAAGATGTCGAATTGAAAAAGAAAACCTAAATACTACTAATAGATAGAATCTAGAACCTTTTTTTTAAGCTTTTGTTTAGAAAACGACTTACATAGTACACAATTTAGGTTCACTAACAATTAAGATGTATTATTATTCTTTTATGGTCAGTGTTACAAGCACCTTGCTTATGCTATACCAAGACCTATGCACATTGGGTGGACAAGAAAAGTATGTAATTAAGCTATGGGAAGAAAATGAAGAAATGCTTGAATATGCCGTGTGAAAGGCTTCCATTTAAATCGAAAGAGTATTGAACAAAATAAAGAAATGCTTGAATATGTCATGTGAAAGGCTGCCATGTAAATTGAAAGAATTTTGATCAAAATAAAGTGTTCGAATCAATTCGCCACTAGATTAATGAATTGGTCCCGTGTCTTCTAGAAATGCTACCACATAAAATAGACCAGAATAAAGTGGGTTGAATCCATGCGCTATTCGATAAATGAATTGATTCAATAACTTTACTTTGGTTCTGCGTATTTTTGACCTCTTTATTTACAATAAAATTAAATTTTGTTCTAAAAATTTTAATTTGACATGACAGCTTGAATTATAGTTTATATTAATCAATTATTCTACTTTTGAGTTTTTTTTTTAAGTAAAAGTTATCTCTTTGAATCTTTTTATTTGTCATAAAGATATTTTACTATTCTAAGACTACTTAACTTGAGATAATATTTGGAATAGTAACATAGATTGATGCTTACATTTCTTTTTTGTTCGGTATCTTCTATAAAAGTTGTCCCTTCGAACCTCTTTTTTAGCCATATCTCAAATGATTTTAATTTTTAATTTTGAAAATTTTGATTTGACATGATGGTTTCTTCTAGTTTTGTCCAATGCATTTTATAAAATTTATCACTTTAAACCTTTTTCACTTGCCTACAAAAATATTATGTTGTTTTTTCACTAGTTCAAACAATATGTTGGACTGACCCTTTACTCTACTTTTGTCTGATATTTTTTTGTAAAAGTCAATTCTTTGATCGTCTTTATTTGCCATATAAATTTTAACTTATTATTAGGAAATTATTTAGTTTGACAAGATAGTTTAGATACTAGGTTAGATTGATTATTAGTTCTAAGTTTTTCCAATATCTTATATATAAGTCTTGTCTTTGAACCTTTCTATTTGCCAAAGAAAATTAATTTGTTTTTTCGCAACCGTTTATTAGACATGGTAGTCCAAATAATAATAATAGGATTTCAATCCTTGTATTTGGTAAAAATTTTGATTTAAGGGATATAATTTCATCTATTGAGCTCAAATGCAATTCCTTAAAAGAAATAAAAAGTTGTCTGACTTATGCAAGCCGATCTTATTATAATAACATTATTTGCTTGTAGATGAACAATTTGGCCCTTACTGGATATTTAAATTTTAACTTTTTTTCTAGGTTTCATAACATAAGATGGAAAGTTTTTTCTAGTTTGCCTGCTACATAATGTGTAGAAAGGTTGATAGTGTGTAAAGTTCTATCCAAGACCTTGTTTATGTTAGTATAAGGATGTTACAGGTCTCAACGTATCAGTAGTACAGAACGTCTCACTTTTTCTCCTGTGCCCACAAAGACATGTCCAGTGACGCGCTTATAGGGCTAGATGATAGAAGCACGTATAAGAAAAAAGAATTTGCTCCACAGCCGCGCACCACCACACCCCACACCACCCCCCCCCCCCCCAAAAAAAAAAAACCCAAAAAGAAAAGAAGAAGCATTATTTGGTATGGCTGATGAGCACCGTGAAAATGTGAATTTGTATAAGATATTCGATTCTGGGATAGACACGGACCGCTCTGCCCGTTTGGTTTTAGGCAATATGTTATGCTTAAGGCATCTTATCTCAAAACTTATTTCATTTGGAGGTTGAAAAACTTCAATGACCTTTGTACGGATTTCATTTGATCTTATTAGACCCTTAGATTTCGACGGATCTACAATATGATTATAAATTGTTGCAACAATATCTCGGCGATAATTAAATTATTGTAATTTGTGAAGCATATTTTAAGCAGAATCTTCTTTTTAAGACACTAGGTTCTGATACATAAAATGAATTTGTTATCTCAAACTGTTGAGCATATATCACATCTATAGCAGATGCACTTGGCATGAGCCATATTAATGGGTGGTTTCACCCTTCCTTTGAAGCATTTTTTTGGAAAGCCTCCTAGTCCCCACTTAACATGGTATTGGAGCTGCTCCTCTCTAGAGTGAGAGTCCATGGACCTTCATGCCGAGAAGGCTCCTTTTGGGGAGGCCACCTGGCCCCACTTGACACAAACTTATTTCGTTTTACACGGCGATCAAAATAGGAGGTTGTAACTCGAGCAGCACGTTCAGAGTTAGAGAAACTAAGGCAATACCATGCCGGGAAAGTGAAGTTACACGAACCACGAGACTGCCCGACGATACAGAAGCGTCCTTGAGGGATTCTAGCGACGGAGCGACTCTGGGTGCCAGGGTTTGGCGCTGATGCATGGAACGGGCCTTTCTCCTGTAAGCCGGACGGAGGATACACAGCGTGCCCTGCATTGCTTGCCGGTGGAGGGCCTGTGTTCAATGGCCAAGAGCTGGCTAATGCAAAATTTATGCAGAGAAGAAATCTAAAATAGAAGAACTAGAAAAGATGACGTGAAAAGGAACGTCATAAGAAGAATTGGATAAAAAAGAATTGTTCCGAGTACGGTTAACGAATCTTGTACGCCCGCATTAGAAGAACTGTTTAGGAATCGGTCAGGATACTAGGATGTTCAATAGCAAAAACCCACAGGAAAGAATCTTGTAATTTCATTTAAAATGCAGACGCTGTGGTGTGGATAGTTGGCACGAAAATCATTGGGCAAGAGCAATAATGACGGAAGAAATACTGATGCAATAGGAACGAACCTTGTTCCATTAGCCATTATTAGCGTTAGCCAGCACTAGATTATTCGAGGTTACCGTAGCTTTTCTTCTAGATTTTGGTCGGATAAAAACTACCACGATCATCTTGTCTTGTTTTTATTGGGACAAAACCTTGTCTCACCGTGCGTTTGAGTATAAAGTGTGACGTTGAAGAAAAGAATATTTTTGTTGGGATAAAATTATTGGGCAAGGGCAATGATGACGGAAGAAATGCTGAAGCAATAGGAACGAACCTTGTTTGATTAGCCATTATTTGCGTTAGCCAGCACTAGATTATTCGAGGCTACCGTAGATTTTCTTCTAGAGTTTGGTCCGATAAAAAATATCACGATCATCTTTTCTTGTTTTTGTTGGGATAAAACCTTGTCCTACCATGCGCGTGAGTATAGAGTGTGACGTTGAAGAAAATAATATTTGTAATATATATTATAAGCTTAAACAAATCTATTTTTTTAAAGAGGCATTTTAGGAAAATATAAACCTAAGTTTTTACATGGTATTATAACCAATCTTCCTTTTGTGTAATTTAACCCACTTCAACAAATAAGCTAATCCTCTACTAGTAAAAAATATTGAGCTTAAACTATGAGAGAATATTGAATAATAGAGTCTCACATAAAAAAAACTACTTAAATTCTTGATGTAGATACTACATAGTTGGTTCTCATCCTTAAGAGACTACGAGTGTAATAGAAGCATCCGTGACTAAAGGATCACCCTAAGATGATCATTTCATGGCTATTGAGAATGAATCAAATCATATTGTTCTATTTCCCAATCTTTCTAACTTGCTCCTACGGAACCAAGGTTGAAAAGATTGGGAAAAAATAGGTCATTCACAACCATTGGTAAAGGATTTCTTGACAAGTTAAGCATTAGTAATCTTATTTGATCTTATCTTATACATACATGAGGAAGGTAATAAAGAAAGAAAAAAAGACGAGTTCTTCTTTCTTTTATAACTTAGGAGCTGCAGATTATTTGTAATGTACTTTGTAATTTTAAACAATGCATCTTCTTAATAAAGCCTTTTTAAGAAATGTAAACTTGAGCTTTTCAAATTATATTAGACTATTAAGGTGAAGAAAACAAAAGCTTTATCTAGAATGGACTTTGATAAAAATTATTAAAGATGATATAAATAAGTACTATAAATTATTGAAATTTAGATATGTACACACACACACAAAGGAGGAAATAAATATTTCTGTTATAATATTCAAGTATGAGTTTTATGAACCGTAAATTATAATAACATAATCTTTTCATACTAAAAAAGATATACTTAAAATAATTTAAATGAATATCTTTCAAGAACCACACCCCACAGCTTCCCCCAAAATAGTGGCTATCACAACTGAACCAAAACAGCGATTTATGGAGACACATGTGGATGGTGTCAAATTTGATGTTCATGTATGCTTGATGTTTGCATAAGCAGATTCTTATGTTCGGCTGGCCAACTTTTCTTCTTTCTTAACGTTTAGTTACGCAACCCGGCATTTTGAGTCTCATCTTTGATGAAAAGCATAATATTAGCGGTGACAAGCGAAAGTTTGAGTCAGTTCACATATATCTTCCAGAAATGAAAGAATAAAAATGTGATTCTGTATTCTCTACCACCACTAGTCTCTTTTTTAAATCTGGAATCCATTCCGAAGGAAAAGGTAAAGAGCATCGTTCAGCCTTGTGACTATGTCATGAGCTTGATGCTGATCTACTTGCACCTAAGCCAATTACTAGAAATAAGTTTAAAGTTTAACTCAATTCATAAGTTGATGATATATTTTTTATATTTAAATACTACTCATTGATTGTATTTTTTTAATAAAGAACTTTTGACACTAATACTCTTTACATACAAAACAATATATTAAGTTCAAGGTTGAACAATATGAAATAGATATTTCTCATACAATCACAAATTTTAAGGCTTAAGATTTTAAGCAGGAATTATAGTGGATTAATTGGGGCTTTAATATTATGTTACAAAAAATTTAAAATCTAACTCAAAAAATTAGTTCATTGGGAGGATTTTTTATATATTTAAATATCTCTAAAAGATTATATCTTTCAAATGTAAAAATTTCATTTTCAACACTAACTGTGTTGAATTAGAAAAGAAAACCTAAATAATACTAACATACAGAATCTAGAACCTTTCTTTTTTCAGGGCATTTGTTTAATAAATGACTCACGGAGTAGATAATTTACGTTCACTAACACAAAAGATATATTATTTTTCACTTTATGGTCAGTGTGATGAGCATCTCGCTTTTCTGAATGCTTGAATATGTCTATAAAACATGATCCGCATTTATGCACCACATCGATGGACAGGAAAAATAAGCAATTGAGCTATTTGGAGAAAATGAAGGAATGCTTCCATATACATCAAAAGAATATTGATCAAAATAAAGAAATGCTTTATGTGAAAGGCTGTCATGTAAATCGAAGGAATATTGATTAAAATAAAGTGCTCGAATCAGTTCGCCATTAGATCAATGAATTGGTTCCGTTAATTTGGTTCGGCGTCTTCTAGAAATAATACCGCATAAAATAGATATGAATAAAGTGGTTTGAATCAATTCGCTATTAGATAAAAGAAGTAGTTCAATGACTTGACTTTGATTCTTCATATTTTTGACATCTTTATTTATTATAAAATCAATTTTTGTTCTAAACATCTTTAATTTGAAATGACACCCCGAATTATAGCTTAAATTAATCAATAATTCTACTTTTGAGTTTTTTTTAAAAGAAAGTTATCTCTTTGAATCTTTTTATTTGTCGTAAAAATATATTATTGTTTTAAGACTGCTTAATTTGATGCTTATATTATTTTTTTCGTTCGGTATATTCTATAAAAGTTGTCCCTTTGAATTCTTTATTTGTCATATCTCATATAATCTTAACTTTTTATTTGGAAAATTTTCATTTGACATGATGGTTTCTTCTAGTTTGTCCAATAACGTTTATAAAATTTATCCTGTTAAACCTTTTTCACTTGTCTGCAAAATTATTAAGTTGTTATTCCAAAATATTTAATTTGACATAATAGTTTAAACAAAATATTGGACTGACCTTTTACTCTACTTTTGTTTGATAAGTTTTGCAAAAGTTGATCCTTGCAACGTCTTTATTTGCCGTATAAATTTAACTTATTATTTGGAAATTATTTAATTTGATACTGTAGTTTAGATAATAGGTTAGATTGATTACTTATTCTAAATTGTTTCTAGTATCTTTTATACAGGTCGTGTCTTTAGACCTTTCTATTTGCCACATAAAATTACTTTTCTTTTCTCAACATTTTAATTAGAATTGGTATTCCAAATAATAGGATTTCAATCCTCATATTTGGTAAAATTTTGATTTAAGGGATATAATTTCATATATTGAGCTCAAACACTATTCCTCAAAAGAAATAAAAAGTTGTCTGACTATGCAAGCTGATCTTATTGAAATAAAATTATCTTTTTTAGATGAACAATTCGACCCCTTAAGGCATATTTAAATTTTATCTTTTGTTTCTAGGTTTGCTTACGTAAGATGGAAACTTTTGTTCTAATTTGCATGCTTACATTAAATAAATAATGTGAAGTTGTTGTCTTACATTATTAAGGAGGTCATTAGAAACCTAATTTAAATATTAAAAGACAACAACTTCCATTACTTTAGAGTTTTGAAATGAATATGTGTTTATGAAGACTACTATCCATTTGATTTCTCCATATATTTGGATGTCTTTGTAGTTTTGGAGCTTCAGTATGCACATGAAGTAATAATACCGTCAAAATCATTCTTATCGGGCGTTAAATGCTACCAAATCAACCGTTGTTATAACAAAATTAGAAAATAGATAAAAGAAGATGGATTAAATAGTAGAGATGCAGCATTGACTAAACAATTTAGAGTCAGCAATAGATTATTGGTTTCATACTCGTTTCTCGATCAGCTATTGGTGCTACTTTTTGTTCTTAGACTCAAACCAGCAAAATGGGCCCATTAATGCTGCAAAATTATAAGGGTGAACTTGTGCAGCCTGCAGCTTGAAAATGTAAGTGTACTTTGTCTAACATCCCCAATATCTTACTAATATTTTTAGATTACACATATAATCTGAGGACATATATGTTTCTTAGTACTCAAGGATGATAACTACAGCAGGGCAAGGCCTATATTAAATATTCAAGTCAATTGAACGTATACATAACAAAAAGAAAAGAAAAGAAAAGAAAATGAAGAAATCTTTAAGGGAAAAAGAGAAGAAGAAGGAATTAGACAAACCAAGATAATAAAAGAGCATGAGTGTGCAAAAGAATAAAAAAAAAAAAAGCAAGAAGAAAGAAAGAAAGAAAGAAAAAATGTGAAGATAATTGCTTATTCATTCTCTCTCCCTCATTTTGTCCCTTGGTTGCATCCTTCTCAACTACTATTATGTCTGTAGTGCTATGTAGCAAGTACTTTCAAGATTTTGGCAAATTTAAAGCAGTTGATAACGTGTACAGTATTTGTTATGATGAGGTAAATCAATTAAACTATTTCCCTTCGATAAGTTGAAAGACGAGAAGTTGAGTTTTTAATGTTCTACTACTATTCATTTCATGTTTTTTCCATCAGTATCAGTGTTGGTTTAGTGGTTAGCAAATCTACTGCATGTTTTGTTCCATTGGTGTGAGCGTTGGTTTAAGCCCTTCGATAGACTGCTTGTTGCTTCCAATGATCACGATATTATATATATTAGTAATGCAATGAAGGATGCTCCCCCTTATTCAATCAAAAGCAAGTAGTCAAGTTTTGAAGCCCACTTGCGTCAGAGCTGAAGTTAACTTGGTGTTCCATTGGCAGACCGCTTTTTCAAGCTAGAGAGTTATTTTTAATTCCTTTTGCATTTTTCCATACTTGGATATGAAAGATTCAAAAATTCTGGTTATATCTGTTATACTGAAGTAAAATGGGTTGCATGTGGAGTAAATATTGAGCAAGGACCACAGCGCTTCTGTTGGGCCATTTTCATATACTTGTTCCATAGTGCGTAGTCGAATTTTGTAAAAAAGAAATGAAAAATTCTTGACAGGGTACTTTTGCACAGTGACACCAAAAAATATCAGAGGCTTGTCATTTTTAGATGGGAATTCAAGAATTGGGGTAGTTGGCAGTTGGCACGCATTGAAGAGAGGTATGGTTTTTCCAAAAATTAATGACTGAGTGGTTGGCGTGCATTAAAGACTGTTTAATATTTTTGATAAATGATGACCGAGATTGTTGAAGAATTAAATCGCGACGTTTTTTTACGGTGAAAAACAGATAGTGCAATTACGTGGGTTCAGAGTTTGGTGGATAATGTGAGGGAGAAGTAATATAGACACAAATATCGAGATAAAAAAAGTCGTTTCAAAGAAGTTAGGATGTTTGAAACAAACACTTGGCTTTGCTTCTTAAAAATTGGTTTGCGTGTTATTCGAAGGATTTCTCCTGTTTTGGTATACCGAGTCTGTTCTGGAATGTTTTTAGGTGGATCGTTTTGTTAAACGAATGTTATTACTATAATTAATATATGTTACGATTTGAATATTTAATTTTATGTTGTTAAATATGATTGTGTGTATTCAATTAAATGTGAATGTATATCCTTCAACTATAACAGTTAGTTTTAAAGTGAAAATTTATTTTTTTACATAATATCAAAGCTTAAATTTTTCTTTAACAATTTCTGTATGTGTGAATAGGTTTAGAGTTTATGTATATAGTCATAGTAAAATAGTTTATATTGAACTATTATGATAAGAAATGTATTATATTATAAATGTTCAATCTTAAGTTGCTAAGGTATGTATATACTTCATTGAATGTGTATGTGCCTAATTGAATGTGTGTTTTCACTTTAAAAATCAATCTCTGGATAGAAATGAGCTTTTGAAACCATTTTTACAACTAATTTGCAAACTTTTTGTATCAATCATCCCAACTTATTTACAGCTTATTTACGATCCTTCATGCACCAATCCTAGATATTCCTTTCAAGCGACTTACGTGCGCGTATGGTGTTCCAAAAAGACGGTATCCCATCATGTACCGTTTCTCCATACCCCAGTACACAGAAAACGAACACAAGTATGATCAAGCGTCGTGCCATCAAAATCAGCAAGAATCATCAATACATCGCATTCAAGGGGCAAGTGCTCCGCGCCTTCAACGACAATAAATCATTCGACCAAACATCCAGCCAACCCAATTACGAAGCTTTGTACTCATTCAGATAAGTCCGACGTCAGCCATGACATCTTCCCCAAAAACACATCTACATGTGCTTTCAATTCCCTCGTGAGCGTTGGCTAGCTTAGTGGAAGTACGGTTATAAGAGTGACCGATCTTTAGGACCCCGACCCATGAAAGTCTAGGTTGAAGTCTTCAGAAAACAGTGTGTGCATGCATCCTAAAAATCTCCCCCACATGAAAGTCTAGGTTGCATGTAGTTGAGTTTTGTGAAATGGCAATAAATATATCAGAGCCTTGTCGATTTTAATTGGTAATACTAGAAGCCGGGGTATCTTTATAAAGCTCCAGAGTCAGAGCAGATCCCTACGTTCTCATCACCACAAGGAGCAGAAGATCCGTTTGAATCTCATGTTTCTGCCCATTTACCACCATCCACAGAAGTAGTGAAATTGCATCTGATAGCAGGTTTAAACCCTTTCTATCCCTATTCCTTTGTAAAATTGTCGTAACCGTTAGGACCCTATGTCTGATTTGTGTATTTAAAATATACGAACGCTTTATATTATACATATGATTCCCGTATAAATTTTGAAGTCTAACTATGTTTAGGGGGTTTGTGTGATTGTGTGCATAAGAGGGGGAGACGGAGATGGAAGTTGGAGATTGCAGCTTAGGGCATTACTTAATCTTTTGTGAAGAGTTTGTCCGTAATGACTGTGAGAACGACTTTGTTTGTTGGGTGTGCAAAGAATCAGTATCCGGACATCCTATCTTCAAATGTCTGGAATGCGGTTTTATCCAACATAACTCGTGCATCCAGCTACTAGACCTCATAGAAATGGACTCTGGACATGATAGTACGGAGAGACATCATTTGATCTTGGGAGAAGAGATGGTGAATAATGGAAACGAGTGTCTGATCCTACCTATAGATGCTCTATTCCCCAGTGAACCTTTCGTCTTCATAAATCATGTGATCAATTATCTCGTGCGATCCAGCACATTGTACACCAAAATCACACCCTTCTTCTTCGACTGCCATCACCGGGTCTGTATTGTGATCTTTGCAGAAGATATAGAAAGAAGGATCCTCTGGTTTATGCTTGTCGTGTTTGCAATTTTGTTGTAGACGTCAAATTTCTTCTCCGTTGGGACATTATTGAGAGAGAGAAAGATGGAGGTTGGAGAATGCAGCATATGCCGTTACTTAATCTTTTGTGAAGAGTTAATGAGTGATAACTACGAGAATGACTTAGTTTGCTGGATTTGCAAAGAACCAGTATCTGGACATCCTACTTTTAAATGCTTGGAATGCAGCTTTGTACAACATAAATCTTGTATCCAACTACAAGACTTGACAAAAATGGGCTTTCATCATTACTTTAGGGATAGACATCCCCTACTCTTGAGGGAAGAAATAGAGAAAAACTGGAAGGAGGAATTAGTTTGCGGGGTATGTGGAGAAGTATCATTTGGTCCTACCTACAGATGCTCTATCCTCCAATGTACCTTCCATCTTCATGAGTCATGCAATGAACTATCTCATGTTATCCACCGCATTGAACACCGAGAGCACACTCTTGTTCTCAAACTACTACGTTATCCTTCCTGTGATCTTTGCGGGGAATCGGTAGAGAGTGAAACTGCTTTGCTTTATCATTGTATTGCTTGCGAATTTTGCATGGACAAGAATTGTGCTTCCCCTATAAAAATTATTGATGTCGATTGCGATCAACATGCAATCATTAGCTGTCGAAAGTCGATCCCATTTATGTGCGAAGCCTGTGGCGTGGAAGCTAAGGATGTTGCCTACCAATGTCGCAACTGTGGGGTTTTGACTCATACGTAATGCGTTAATTATCCGCGAACCATTAAAATAAAAGCTCATCATCATTTATTCTCACGCCCCTACTGTCTTCGTCGGGTTAAGAACGTGGAGAATGCAATATGTAAGCTCTGTTGTAAGAAAGTGAATACTGTGTGTGGAGCTTACTATTGTCAAATATGTGATTAAATTACTCATATGAAGTGTGCAAAGTACAATCAGGACAGGTCAACTATTAATCCGGAAGCCACTGAGTCTGAGGACTATAGAAGGCATTTGATTTATTTGATTGAAGGGTCGAATTTAAAGGAGGATAAAGCAATTGATGTTCCTTCAATCAACCACAACAATCATCCCCAACATGAGTTAATTCTTAGGTTTGAAGACGCTGGAAATGACAAGCAACTTCACAAGAATAATGAGCGATGTTCGGTATGTATGCAGTTCATTATCTTTCCCCCGTTTTATTGTTGTGAGGACTCCAACATTTTTCTGCACAAGAATTGTGCTGAACTTCCCATGACCATTAGCCGACCGCTATTTGACGAAAATCCTTTTACACTCTCTTCACATCCACTGTCATCCGCGGACAATTTATTTAGGTGTTCGATATGTAACCGTCTTCGTCATGGCCTTTTCTATGAATCAGGATCCACAAGGATTGACGTCCAATGTTTTCTGATTCCGGAAACCATTAGCCACAGAAGTCATGAACACTTGGTCCATTTTCCTATCCTACGAGATTTTAGGTTGAAGGAAAGTTGCTTTGGTTGTGGTCAGGTGATTTATTTATCGGATAAGCATTTAATGTGCTCAGATTGCAAGTTCTTCTTGTGTTTTAAATGTGCAACCCTTCCTCTAGTAACAAGGTATAAATACCATCCACATCTCCTAGAGCTCACTTGCAGATATGAAGATGATTTAGAATAATATTATTGTTTAATTTGTGAAGAAAAATTAGATCCAAAATATTAGTTTTATTTTTGCGCAAATTGTGATTTTTCAACTCATCTCCAATGTGTTATTGGTAGCTTCTTAAGAAGTGGAAGACATGAGCATCCAATGAGGGTTGTTCAAAAAAGTATGTACTCTCTTAGATGTCATTTGTGTGAAAAAAGCATAAAAAACTATGGTTATTTTCTTGAATGTACTCAATGTAGATTTACTTTTCACATTGAATGTTATTACTAAATATACCCTTGAATGTCATTGAATGTACTCTTAAATTTTTAACTAAATGTCATTGAATGAATCTTTATTTTTCATTTTTGAGTGTACTCTTGATATGGCTCTTGAATGTAACTTTCACGTTGATTGTACTTTCTCACATGAGTTTCTTTTTTCATTTATTGCATTTCTAGTTCTGAAAAAACCTTCACCTCTGTCTAGTTTATATCTATTGATACATTATTTTGATTTGACATGTCAAAGACCAACTTATATACCTTTTACTTCAATTTTATTTTAGAACTCTAGATACAATGGATATCACGAAAATGACTTCCATTTAGTTCCTACGAATAAAATTCTTCCATAATGAACTAAAATGTGAGGGGGTCTTTTGATTTGCAATATGTTCAATTTATTGAATTTTGAACTTTTTTGTGAGATTACAAAGATAAACTTCCTTATTCACCTTTAATGTTCCTAAATCATTGAGTATTATAATAATTGGGATTTGAATACACCAACATGTATTATTATGTTGAGATTGGGAAATATTTACTATAAAGAACAAATATTTATAAAATATCACATTTCAAGAATAAAACTAATAATAAAATTTAGAATAAACAAAAAAAAATACAAGGAAGTGAAAATCAAAGACCTCTAAAACCTGTAATTTGTTTGTAATTTTTTTATATGCTATTAGTTGCACTGTAATAATTTCTTGCATCTTTCCCACAAATGATGCTTGATTCCCATTTTAAGTGTCATAATAAAACTTAGATGGAAACCACATACTTTTTGTAGCCTTTACACCATTTTCATCAAACTCATCTAATCCACTTTTTCTTCATCTAAAATTTGATGAAGTTGGGAAATGCCAAATAAATCAGTTTCTTTTTTTTTTATCTCAAACTTAGATCAACAAAATGTGTCTATTAATGTTATAATATTATAAAGGTTAAACTCAAGGAAGCTTTAAAATATTGATTTACCTAATCTAACTTAAGCATTATTTCATTAATGTTTCCAAATTATTTTATATAATCAAGGCTAATTTTATCAACAACTTACATGAAAGTTTTCCAAAAATTTGAACTACTCTAGCCTTAAAGATAGTTAATCACATATTTAATATATGTTTATGAAAAAAAAAAAAGGAATTTCTAACCATAGAATACTATAGGGAAAAAAATTAGGACCATATGAGAAATTACTAATGATTGTGCCTTAAAATATTTATATGCATTAAGACGTGAAACCATAAAGTCAAACACAATAAAAATCATTCTCATTGCCAATGTCACTAAACCAAGCACCCTGGTAAGAAAGCCCAAAAATATGTAAACTAACATGCATTTATTGGTTCAAATTAGAATAGGCTTCTTGGTTATTTGTTACGTGCAAATAAGTTTGAGCACATGGCTGGCTCATAGGTGAATGAACACGCTCTCATTTAGGATGGATTATGGGTGTTTTGGACGATTTTGGAGTTTTAGCGTCGTAGGAGGGACGCTGAAGACCTCTGTTTTTATGAGAGAAAACAAACCGGGGCTCTCAGATTTCAAAAGCTAAGCTCTTTCCTTTTCTCTCTCTTTTTTTTTTTTTAAGAAAAAAAAATTAAACATGAACAACTCTTATAGAAGCTTCCCCGTCCTCCAACTCTACCAGCAAGGGACATGTTCTTTACTTGTTTTTCCATTACGCACGCAACCCCCTCTTTCCTCTTCCCTTTTACAAGCCAGATCACCCCAGTTCTAACAAAACCGACGTCAAATCCTATTGCTAACAGGGAGTTAAAATCTTTCTTCTGACTCCTGATGCCGTGCATGTAACGTTATTCTATCAAAAATACAAATTAAAAAAATCTTATATACATCCAGACTCATTGTGAGGACAAATCATAAATTAAACCTTTTACCAGGCGGCTCTCGAATGGACTAGATGCAAATTGGGTGACGATGGAAATAACCATAAATATTCTGTAAAACAATTATCAAGGCATAACAAAGCTTTGCAAACAATCTTTAGTTGCAAGGATTTCTCTCTATTTTAATCTAAGAATTTTACAGAAATTGAACCGCTGCGATAGCTGGGATTTTCTTCGCTAGTTGTGTAACAGCCCCCCGTATAGTCATCATCCCTGCAGCTAGTCCTGTAATTCGAACTTTGATGATTGGCTCCTCAACTGCTACAATTTCAAGGGATCCCCAACTAGATGCAGGGAAAAAATAGTGTACAAGGAGGGAGATTGAACTTAAATATAAGTATATGAGTATGCAAACACGCATCACTAAGGAGCAATATTTAGTTTTAAGGATGCCTCGTTCACTCTGGCATGCAGTATGCAGGTTATGCAGTGTGCAAAAACCAAATTAGCCAAAGAATCATCCTAGAAGGATTTTGACAATCCAATGTTGACTAAAAGAATAGACAAGAGTCCAAGTAGCAAATTAGAATATAAGATAGTGAAGAGTAGTATGCATTTCAGACAAAGAAGTTAACCATTGTCTAATTTATTCCTAGTTGTATTGACTCTCTTAATACTATTTGTATACATTAGACAATAAAAAGATTAAAGCTTTCTCTATACATATAATCATCATTCCAAACTATTAATTAGTCTCACTAACCATAATTATCGTGGATACGAAAACCAAAACAAGCATGCGATACTAGGAATGATGAAACTGAACTCTTGCCTATAGAAAGAATCTGCACATAAGTTACAAATTAATCTTAAGCTTTACAATCATTTGCATTTGATGATAAAGACCTACTAAGGAATCAAACAATATTTCAATCTTCAAAACATTGAGAAACAAACAGAAAATTTGCACACTCATAGTCCTACTTTTGACAAGACCAAATTTTTGAGGTCTAAAACCTTAGTGAACTTACTTACTATCAAACTAACGAACACCAACTAATTAGAAGCAAGCTTGAGTAAAGCAACAATAAATGGCAAATTTAAATTTTTCCATTCCTAACTGCTTCCACTTAGCGGTTTGTTTAAAAGCATCGCTTCGAAGTGTTTATACTTAAACTTTCGTTAACAATGATCAAGGATTTCGTTATGGAAGCCATCTGAGCATGTTCCGATATTCTCTTGTAAGTTAAAGTTAAGACATTCATCTCTGTAGACACTAGGAGGCTTGTAAGTTTCGTTGTGGGCTAGGGCCTTGGCTTGTTTGGCCCAAACTCATGTCTCCTGCAGAAAAGGATGGGGAAGAGGGGATTTTTTTGGGGACTATTCTATGGAGAATAGTAAATATGAACTACCGTACGCAAGCACCATACAGCAAGCAAGCACAAAGATTAGCACATTAGATGATGTCTAAAACTTTTTGGCACTAGTTGTCCCCTCAAAGTTTCCATTTACTTTTGAGTCTGTTTTATATTTTTTGGGACTCCACCAAACGTGTTTGAAGACCACTATAGATACCGATATGTTTCTAAATTCTCTGCGTTGGGGCACTTAGGATGCCAGATAATTGAGACGTGTGAGTTTAGTATGAGTATCTTCAAAGATAGTGATATTCCTATTTTAAATCAGTATGATGTGTACGTGTAAAAAGCATGAACTAAATTAATGAAGCCTTTTTTTTTTTCAACTCAAGGTAAAACTCCTACCTGCTTTGCAGAGCAAAGTAAAGAAAAAAAAAACTTTAAAACAAGGAATGAAGTTAATTCCATGTGAACTGAATTAGTGATAAGATGTATTGACATGTGAATGCGATCCACACTTCCAGACATATTAAAGCCCCTGCTTGGCTTTGATCATGCCAAGGAAAAAGGCATGCGTTAAATTTGATATATTTTCACCATAGAAATTGAAAGTGAGTGTGAATTGCTTTCCATCATAGAAACAAAAGAGTACATATATTTAATCAAAAGTTTAACGAACCCATCACATAAAAACTATATTATCATGGAAAAAAGGATCAGCTGCTCAACATTCAGCCTTACAAAATAAGATGTGCACATGTATAGAACATGAACTAAATTAATGAAGCCTTTTTTTTTTCAACTCAAGTTAAAATTCCTGCCCCATGAACTAAATTCCTTTTTTTTTTTCAATTCAATAGGTGGTGATAATATAAAATAAGATGTATTGGCATGTGAATGCGACCCATGCTTCAAGACCTATTGAAGCCCCTGTTTGTGCGCTTTGATTATCTCAAGAAAAAATTCATGCGTTAAATTTGATATATTTTTACCATGAAAATTAAAAGTGAGTGTGAACTGCTTTCCGTCAAATAAACAGAAGAGTACAGACATTTAAGCCATTTAATTAAGAGTTTAACAACCCCGTCACATAAAAACTATATTATCATGGGAAAAAAAGGATCAGCCGATCAACTATCAGCCTTGCAAACATATTTAAGCCATTTGATGTAGAAGTTTTACTGTCTTATAGTGTAAAACGGATCATGACGTGGAAACATAATGGTAGGGCTGCCCCACAAGGACCTAAAACCAAGAAAGCCTAACGAGACTGGGTGGCCTGCTCGGACTTTGAAAAACATTATCCACGAGTTTTGAAAGGCATACTCATTGAAGCAAGCTGGAGATTAAAACTTCCCTGGCACTTGGTTTTACTTTACCAAGCTTTCCCTCCTCTAACAAGCTGACCACTTTTCCTATTTCCGTTTATTTTTATAAGCAGTTTTCTTGTTTTTTTAATTCTAAACTAATGATAACATTCAGTAACATCCTTTATGATCATGATAATATCACGGGTTATTAATCATGTCAGACGTTACTGTCTAATGCCAGTCTAATATAAGCAGCTTCATTCTAATTTGAAATTTAATTGGCTAATGTAAGGATACATGATGAAAGAAGGGAGCAAAGAAAAATAAAAAGAAATAAAAAGTAAAAAAAAGAAAGTTAGACAAACCAAGATAATAAAATAGTATGCATGTGCAATAGGAATGAAGAAAAACAGTAAGTAGAAAAAAGAGAAAAAAAAATACTATAGAGACAAATAAAATGAAAGAAATGAAAAGTTAAATTCATTGTGAGAGTTAGAAAATGCAAAGAAATTATTATTAGTATGATTTTTATTTTTATTTTTACTTTTTTTTTTCATTTACAGAGCACACGAAAGGCTTTACTTTTTCTTAAGCAGATTGGAAACTCTTTTTCCCTCCCTCAATTTTTTCCCTGATAACATCCTTCTCTACCACTATTATGCTTGTACTTCTGTTTTAATAGCAGCCTGGATTGCATAAAAACAGGCCTCGAGCAGTGAAAAAAAAAAACAAACAGAAAAGGTAAAGTTGACTGAGTTGGAGATGACATTGGAAATCAAACTGGCATTCTTTCTTTAAAGCCTTGGCAACGTAGAAGAAGACAAATCCAGGGCGGTGCAGGCCCTACAACAAATACGGGGAAAAGGACCCTTCTTGGGATAGTCCTACTATCAAGATGCTTTCCGCAATTATCGGCAATCAGTGGGAGTCATCATGCCAATGAAACTTTAAAAGTTAATCTATTGAACAAACTGTGTATGAATCTTAGATTTCATGGGATAAGATCAACTATGATCCCCTTAATCAAATACTAAACAGCTGGCAAGGCAATTGTTAGCGATTTTATAATGTGGAACATTCTGAACACTCATAGTCCATTAAGATTGACTATTAGTGATATAGTCTTTGTTTTCCATATTTTTCGGACCACTCGAGAATAAAATATACTAAAACATGAAACAGCTAATACACTTTTTTCTCCTTTTTGCTGCACCGAATTGACTATGACTTTCTGTAGGGGACTACTGTTTAGGCGCCCTTTAAGATAAGTGAAATCCAATGGCTGGCCCACTCTTCGTTGTTTTTTATCAGAGAAGCGTGGGGGAGTGGTTTTGATTTTGCTGAGTACGCACTCAACGATGCTCAGGAGAGAGATGAAGTGAGGGTAATGGCCTCGATGGGGCATATCAGAGAAGAAAGAAAAGAAAATGACTGGACTTGAGTGGTGATTATTCTAATTTTAAAAATGGAAGTTTTGATCTGGGGAAATAGGTGAAAAGAATGTTGGACTGGGAAACTGACGTAGGCTTGCTTCTCTTTCATATATGTTAGTAGTGTTGTTTTATAATTTACTTCAGGTTTTTGCCAAAGCTCA
The DNA here is from genome assembly GCA_028551475.1 of Casuarina equisetifolia. NCBI lineage: Eukaryota > Viridiplantae > Streptophyta > Magnoliopsida > Fagales > Casuarinaceae > Casuarina > Casuarina equisetifolia. Next base: position 25,245,787 of record CM052360.1, read on the forward strand.
AAGAGTTGATAATGTTTGTAGTATTTTTATGGTGAAAAACACCGCAATTATTTGGATTCAGAGTTTCGTGGATAATGTGAGGGAGAAGTAATACAGACACAAATATCGAGATAGAAAAGTCGTTTGAAAGATAGTTAGGATGTTTAAAACAAACACTTGGCTTGCTTCTAAAAAATTGGTTTGCGTGTTATTCGAAGGATTTCTCCTGTTTTGGTATACCCAGCCTGTTCTGGAATGTTTTTAGATGGATCGTTCTGTTAAACAAATGTTATTATGATAATTAATATATGTTACGATTTCAATATTCAATTTTATATTGTCCAGATATGATTGTGTATATTCAGTTAAATGTGAATGTGTCTTCCAAAACAAGAATTAGTTTTTAAAGTGTGAATTTATTTTTTTCACGTAATATCAAAGTCTAAATTCTTCTTTAACAATTTTTGTATGTGTGAATAGGTTGAGAGTTTATGCATAAAGTCATATAATGTAAGATAATTTATATTGAATTAGTATAATAAGGAATGTATTACATTATAAATGTTCAATCTTATGTTGCTAAGATATAAATATGCTTCATTGAATATGTATGTGTCTAATTAAAAATGTGTTTTCACTTTAGAAATCAATCTTTAGATAGAAATGAGCTTTTGAAACCTTTTTTACAACTTATTCACAAATTGTTTTTTATCAATCATTCCAACTTACTTACAGCTTATTTACGATCCTTCATGCACCAATCTTGGGTATTCCTTTCAAGCAATTTACGTGTGCTTATGGTGTTCCAGAAAGACTGTATCCCATCATGTACCGTTTCTCCATACCCCAGTACACACAAAACGAAAACAAGTATGATCAACCGTCGCGCTATCAAAATCAGCAAGAATCATCAATACATCGCATTCAAGGGGCAAGTGCTCCGCGCCTTCAACGACAATAAATAATTGAACATTGGCTAGCTTAGTGGAAGTACAGTGATAAGAGTGACCGATCTTAAGGACCCCGACCCATGAAAGTCTAGCTTGAAGTCTTTAGAAAACAGTGTGTGCATGCATCCTACAAATCGCGCTTATTGAAGAGGTCTAGAAGTCTTTTTTTTTTTTTCCCTGAAGCTTTTGCTTTCCTTTACCAAGGCTTGGCGACTTCAACGTGTAGACCATTTATGATCTTTCCGTTGATCTTTATACAAATTTCTCTTGTTCTTTTTATTCTAAATTAACTGTATTATTCAATAGCAACTTGCATGTAGTTGAGTTTTGTGCAATGGCAATGAAAATATCAGAGGCTTGTCGATTTTAAATGGCAATGCCAGAAGCCGGGTACTTGGCAGTTGGCACGCATTGAAGAGAGGTATGGTCTTTCCACAAACTTAATGATAAAGTCGTTGGCGTGCATTAAAGCCAGTCTTTTATCGGGTGCTCCTCTCTCTCTTTTCGAGAAGGTAAAACTATTAGCTATTTAAGTCTTATTTGTCACTTTATTGGGACCTCACAAAAAATAAGATAAACCATGCACGACGATTTTAAAGACCAAACGGATGGTACTATCATTTATCTTTATGAAAATTTTATCATTCTTATTATATTGAATTGACTACAACGAGTCTTCATACATACAGTACAATTCATTTCTAGCAAGTTTACATTCACTATAAGTACCTAGATTTGCATGGGGTGCAGCTTAGAGATTGTTTTAATCCAAATCCTTGATCCATCTTGAATTTATGGGATTTTGCATGGGAAAAAATACTAGGCATCTTAAACGATTAGCGCATTTGACAAAGTCTAAAAATTTAAACAGTAATAATCTCTATTACTCGACCTTGTACAAAGACTTGGGACTCTTAGATGTTAAGTCTTTATTTTTCATTTTTTAGACTCTATAAAGGGAAGTCTAAAAATTTCCCCTCTTTTGGCCTTTTATTACTTTTTCTTTATTGGGTCTCCGTGGAGCTTTTTTTCAGGAGGAAAAGGAAATTGATCTGTTCAATTCAACTGGTTTTGGGAAGCGGGCGAGAGGCCTTGACAATGTTGATCGCGAAGGGGAGATGTGGTCTTGCAAAGGTAAATGACAGAAACAGACATTTGGCAGTGAATTCGGTCAGTGCACGGCCTAAACGAAGAGACCTGTCAATCACAACCTTGGGAAGGTTAAAGAGACAAGACATGCCTTCGGCAGTGGGCCGACTCTGTTTTTAAAAAGCAGTAATTAGCATTTCATCAAACTAAAATAACATGATTCTTAGTTCTTAAGAGCTTTTTGCAAGAACAATAATTAGCAATGTAAAAGGGCTAAGAGTCCTGGTCACTTTCAGGGTGACCACCATTAGCTGCAAGGCTTTTATTTTTCATTTGTTTAGGATGAAGATTAAGTTGAACAATGAACAACCGTATTTGAAGATAATTATTTTGATTTTTCTTATTTAAATTAACTATCACATTCAACAAACTTTTATAATAACATGCAAAAGCAAGGATTTCATCTTTTATATATCTTCTTTAGTGGAAGTTAAAGACATAACAAATCACTGGCTCTAGAGGTTTCATCGCTGGGTCTTTGAGCGAATTGGGTTGAAGAAAAAAGCTTTGGAATTCGGTTTGGGAAGGTGAAAAAGATTGTGGAGGCTTTAAGTTTTTTTGATTTGTCACTCGGTTTCTTAGAGAGGTTACCACTCGTTCTAACTCATTTTAGTTTTGTTCTTCCTATTGCTATTATGTTACTAGTGCTGTTTAACACTTATGGCAGATTTTTGCCAAAGGTCAAAGTGTTGATAATGTTTGTAGTATCCGTTAGAGCGTATCTCACATCATATAAGGACGTTCTTGGTTAACGGGTAGTTCCGCCTTTCTCATAAGACACCTTTTGAGAATGTCACATGATCTCCACTTAACGTGATATTGGAACCATAGGACCCTTTATTAATGTGAGGATGGACCATTAACTCCTTCAACCAATTCTGTCAATAACTTTAATTTTACTGTGCAAAAGTGTGTATTGAGAAGAGCATCCACATTGGATGGGAATGCACCTAGCATTGCCTTATTAATGAATTGCTTTACCCTCCTCTTGTTATTGGTAAGTATGATAAAATACTTAAATTCCAACAATGCTCATAAATGGGTTTATCAGGAGGTGGAAGCCGGATCCTTCCCATGGCTATTCAGAAAATCCCAATAGACCAAACCCTATGACCAGCTGTTGAAGGGTCTCTTTTCAAACTACACTTTCCATCTTTCGAATTTTTAGATCGGAATCATAGACGCGCACATAAGTTGCTCTTAGAAAACAAGAAGTATAAGTCAAGCGTTGTCCTTGTCGCAATCGCTATCCATGGTCAAGTAGGCTCTGTGCTTTCTAAATAGTTCAGCCTCGTTTCTGACAAAGCCAATTGAATGTTAGTAACAGTTGTTCGACAGATTTCTGTCAATTGTCATTTGGGTTCTGTGCTTTGTCAGTAAATAATTCAACCTTTTTTCCACCGACGCTAATAAGTAACTGAATTTGGTAAGATGTAGTTTTCTTTGTTTTTGGCGGTTCCTTGTCTGTGTTTTTGTTTTCATGATTTGATCTTTTATTAAACTTTCCAGAAGATAAAGTATGAGTCACCATGTACAAGGACCAAACGGATAACAAATATACTAGTCCACACATTTGGTTATGTCTAAACGTCAAAAGATTAATTCGATCCTTCTGAATGCTTATTAACTATCATATCTTTGTTTTTTCATTTCTGAAGAATTTACAAACAATTAAACAAATTCTTAATCATTGTATCTAGAGATCAAGCAACTAGTATTATCCCTTATCTTTGTAAAATATTTTTTCTTTCTCTTGTAAATTGAGTGTTCTACTATAAGTTCATAACACAAGAACGGAAAGTACTCATCTGGGTGGTCCTACTAAATTGAGTGTTCTACTATTAGATGGTTTCAACAACTATCAACAATATTTCAACAATTATCTGTTGGTAATTGGGAGTGATCAAAGCTAATGAATTTTTAAACTTTACATTCATCTAATGGACGAAATGTATTTGAATCTTTTATCTTATGGGATAAGATCAAATATGAGCTCTATAACTAAAGAGCAAGTAACTAGCAAAGACAATAGTCAGCTCATTTGATAACGTGTAACAATTAGAACGCCCAAGAGTCCCTCAAGATTGACCATGAGACGTTTAGTCTTTGTCTTCTTATTTTTCGGACTACTCGAGGACATGACATAATAAAATATCGAAACAGCTGGTATACATTTTTCTCGTTCTTGCTGCACCGAATTGACTATGACACTCTGTAAAGACTTCTGTCAGCCTCTGAATGTCTCCCGTGACTGTCGTACTCGGATGTTTGTGGGTGCGCCTTCACGATAAGTGAAATCCAACGGCTGGCCGAATCTTTGTTGTTTTTTATCTGAGAAGTATGGAGCAGTGGTTTTGATTTTGTCCGTGAAGAGGTGGAGCAAATGTTCAAGAGAGAAGATAAAGTGAGGGTAAAGAACTTGGAGAGAGAGATAGCACGTGGCATCGATGGGGCAGATATAAAAGGGAAAATAAATGACTGGACTTGACCTGGGATTATCCTAGTTTAAAAACTGAAGGATGGCACAACAATTGGAACATTTGTTAATGTCTAAAATATTTACTCGGGGCGACTATTGGCTGTTTAATTCTTATCTGTTATTTATTGAGACCTTACGAAAAAAAATAAATCATGTATCATGTCTAATATCATGATATTTTAGACATTTGTTAATGTCTAAAATAGTGTTATTATTTATCTTTATAAATATTTTTATCATTCTTATTATCCTAAATTGACCATAATGATTTTATTGGCTAGAGTAAAAAAAAATTATGAGAAGAAAAGATTTTTTTTCAAAATATAAAATTTTTATTAAAAAATATCACTTTGAGTGAAAGTTAAAAACTTTTAATTTTCATTTTTTTGTAATTTCATAATCTTTGTAATGTTAAGGTATTTTATACTCTATTGTATATTAATTTTTATTAATATAAATTTACATTTTTTAAAAAATATTGACTATAATAAGTCTTCGCACAAGCAATACAACTCTTTTTTAGTAGGTTTACATTCACTACAAGTACCTAGATTTGCATGGGTCAAGCTTAGTAATTTTTTTAATACAAATATGTGATCCGTCTTGAATTTATGGGACTCTGCATGGAGCAAATACTGTTGGACTATTTTTTGATAGTCCTTACTATTGTGGGCTTATACCAATGGGAATTACACTTGCTTTTGAATAAATGTTTTATAGTCCATTCAGATGAGACATTTGGTTGCTTAATTGTCAAATATGGAACTGGCTAGTGTGGGTTAGTGTCTGATATATAGAACCGTGATGAGTGGGACTATATTGACGGCACATTCAGTTAACGGCTAGATCCCTCCTTTAACTCTCAATATATACACTAAGAGTCTACATTCAGTGAAGATCATACAAGTGAATTAAGAGGTGTTGGAGTTTTATGAACAGTGTTTATGAACAGTAACTCGTGCACAGTACTTTTCTTTTATAACGTGAATAAAAACAAATTGCTTTTGCTCCAAGAATTGTAGACTGCGTAGAAAGAACAAACGAAAACTGAAAATCCTCTTTGATTCACGATCTTCAGTAGGCTGAGCTATCTCATCAAGCCAGTGATTCAGGAGAGGATAAAGGAAAAAAATCTAGCTGAGCTATGGATTCAAAACAAGGTATTATTCTCTTTACTTTGATTTGCAAGTTTGTGTTTTAAATGAGAAGCGAAGATCCATTTCTGAGCTGGTTAGAGCTCGGATTTCCCAACAAATACTAGTCATCTTAAATGATTAGCGCATTAGACAAAGTCTAAAAATTTAAACAGTAATAATCTCCGTTACTCGACCTTGTGTTAGAATTACTAATCGAAACAGAATTGCCACCATAATTAAAAACAGAAATGAAGAACCACTTTTAAATCAAATTTTGAAAATCAATACGTCTCTAATATCTAAAGAAGAAGCGATAGTTATTAAAGATAAAATAGGCATGTGTGGGCGATAGTTATTAAAGATAAAGTAGGCGCATATACCATACGCGCAATTCTATCAAGGCAACTCACAGACAACATAAAGGCGCGCGTGTAACTCATGCACGTCATCTTCTTCCTCACTCTTGTCGTTTGACAATTGAAAGTGAAATAAGAGGCATTTTAATAAGAGGAAAACGATCTTTTTATTTTAATAAAAAATAAAAAGAATCATAAACTCTATTAATAAAATTTTTCACTCAAAATTTAAAAGGTCTAGAGTTCTTCACATTTTCAGTTTTTCATAATAAGTTGTATTGATCATCATCATTAAGAGATGATTTATGTTTGTTTTTTCCAACCACTATAGAAAGGAAATTAGAGTGTATTCAAGGATTTATTCAAGTAATACAAATTACTACTTTTTTTTTATATTATTCTTCATATTTTTATTTTTATAATAATTTCTACAATAAGCCTTCAAAAGCCCGATTTATTATGGCACCAAACGTGTACACCTTCTCACCCATCTCCAATTTTAAGATTTTTGCGGAGGTTTTGCGCTGGGAGAGCTTTGTTTTGTTTTCTTTCATCGTGCGTTCTCTCTCTTTGTTTTTTATTTTTTATTTTTTATTTTTAAAGGAAAAATTGCATTGATTTGTTCAAGAGACTGAGCTACTGATTCTTCGAACTGTAAAAGAGAGAGGTTTTGGTTCTTTGAACGCGAAGGGAAAAACTCGCCTCGAGCAGTGCAAAAAATAAAAAAATAAAAAATAAAAAAGTAAACTTGACTGAGTTCGCGGTGACACTGGAGATCAAACTGGCACTCAGAGTTTAAATGAAAAAAAAAAATGGATACAGTTCTCTCAAGATACGAAACTTTTTCAAAAATGAACCAAATGTGTATAAATTTTCTGAGCCGTAACCATGTAAGCCGACAAAAAAAGTAACAAAGATACTAGTTAGCACATTTAGTTTTGTCTAAAACAACTAAACACTAATAGGATACTTTCAATGCTCACTAGCTGTTATGTTTTTGTGTTCATTTTTGGAGACTACAAACAATAAAACGAATTCTTAATCATTATATTTAAAGATCAAGCAGCTGCTATTATCCTGTATCTTTATAAAATATTTTCTCTTTCTCTTGTACTAAATTTTGGGTGGAAAAGTGGAGAGTTTCCACTACTTAAGATGCTTTCAGCAATTATCTGCAATCAGTGGAAGTGATTATGATAATGAATTTTTAAAAGTTACACTCATCTATTAAACCAAACATGTGTTAATCTTAGATCTTATGGGATAGCATCAAATATGATCTCCATAATCAAATACCAAACGGTGGCAAGAAAGTAGTTAGCATATTTAATAGTGTGCAACAATCAGAATACTGATAGTCCCTTAAGGTCGGCCATTAGTCATTTAGTCATTGTTTTCTTATTTTTCGAGCCACTCGAGGGTAAGAGGTGCTAAAATATCGAAACAGCTTGTATACATTTTTCTCATTGTTGCCGCGCCGAATTGACAATGACGTTCTGTAAAGATTCCTGTCAGCCTGGTGTCTCCCGTGATTGTCGTACTCAGATGTGAGTGGCGGAGTAGTTATGGTATTGGTGAACACGCATGTGATGAGGAGATTTTTGTTTGTTTGTTTTTTTTTAATATATATTTTATTTATTTATTATATAAAAAATATAAATTTATTTTAAAATTTTAAGATATTAAATAAAAAAATTCATCACTTAAATGTTATATTTATATTTTTAATATAAGATAATATCATTTTTAATTCTTCCCTTTACTTGTGTGTTAACATAAATATTGTAAGTAGACTGAAATTTAATTTTAAAATATAAAATTAATAAAATAAAAGTTTATTTTTAGATTCGATATTATATTAAAGTTTAAGAGTTTATTCTAAAATCATAAGAATGAACCTTTAAACTTATAAATTATAAAAAATTTTTATTTAATATCTTGAAGCTTTGAAAAGGGGCTCACATTCTAACATTGAAGGCTCACATTCTAAGAGAGAAGGTAGGACAAATGTTGAGGAGAGATGAAGCGAGGATAAGAATCAAAAGAGAGAGCACACGGCCTCGATGGGCGAGTTAGAGAAGAAAGAAAAATAAAGTACTAGACTTGACTGGCAATTATCCTAGTTTTAAAATGAAAGTTTCGATTTAGCAAAATAGGTGAAAAGAGTGCTTCGATTGGGGAAGCTAGTCTTAAAATTTCCAGTATTTTGGCCTTTTATCACTTTTTGTGTTTTTTAGTCTCTGTGGACCTTTTTGGAGAAGGAAAGTTGAATTGATCCGTTCAGTTCAACTGATTTCTGAGAAGCGTGCGAGAGGCCTTAACAATTTGAGCGCGAAGGGGAAACAATGTTAAAACGAGAGATAATAGACATTAGGCTGTGAATTCGGTCTCTGCACGGCGTAAACCAAGAGACCTGTGAATCACAACTTTGGGAAGGTTAAAGAGACGAGACGTCCCTTGGGCAGTGAACTCGATACTCTTTTAAAAAAAAAAATCTGAGTGCCAATTTATTTTCCTTTTAAATTCAAAATTTGCGTTAAAAGAAGCACGCGAAACGACGATGAATAAGAAAATATGGATAACAACAGCTGGCAAGCACACCAGTTATCATATTTAAGAAGTAATCATTAGTTGTCGCGTAGTTATTTTTTATTTTTTTAAACTTCGCCAAAGCTTTTCTCGTTTTTGGTGCACTGAATTCACTATAGCATTGAGCCGCGGCTTCCGCGAGGTCGGTGAGCCTTTTAGGCGTCTCAGGAGCCAAAACAAGATTTCTTCTGCCATATCATCTTTGCGATAGTTCAGAGTCAAGTAAATCCATACTTTCTCATCCCCTCAAGGAGAAAAGATCCGTGTGAATCTCTTGTTTCCGTTCATTTACCACCATCTACAGAAATGGTGACATTACGCCTGATAGCAGGTTTGAACCCTTTCTATCCCGATTCCTTGGTAAATTGCTGTAGTAGTTAAGTTTCATTTGTGTATTTCAAATATTCTGGTCACTTTGATGCGGGATAACATCCAGACTTCAATTGTTTTGATAAATGCTTTGATTTATATGTGTTGGTAAATTTTTATTAATAGTTATCTTATTTGATAAATGTATACGAAGTCTTTACATTATACATATGGTTTCTGTATAAATTTAAGGACTAACTATAGTTAGGTGGGTTGTGTGATTGTGTGTGTAAGAGAGGGAGACCGAGATGGAGGTTGGAGATTGCAGTTTGTGGCATTACTTAATTTTTTGTGAAGAGTTTGTCAATGATGATTGCAAGAAGGACTTTGTTTGTTGGGTATGCAAAGAATCAGTATTGGGGCATCCTACCTTCAAATGCTTGGAATGCAGCTTTGTACAACATAAATCTTGTACCCACCTACTAGACTTGACAGAAATGAATGTCAAGCATGATATTAAAGACAAACATCACTTGATTTTGCGAAAAGAGACAGAGGAAGATGGTAAGAAAGAAGAAGTTTGTGCAGGATGTGGGAAACTAGCACCTAGTCCCGCCTATAGATGTTCCATCCCCAATTGTGCCTTCCATCTCCATAAATCATGTGATCAATTGTCCCATGCCATACTGCACAATGCACACCCAGACCATACACTTATTCTTGCGCTGCCACCATTGGGTTATTACTGTGATCTTTGCAATAAAGATAGAAAGAATAGGAGGACTACTTTGGCTTATGGTTGTCGTCTTTGCAATTTTGACATGGACAACAAATGTGCTTCCCGTTGGGACGTTATTGAGAGTGAGAGAAAGATGGAGGCTGGAGATTGCAGCATATGGCATTACTTGATATTTTGTGAAGAATTTGTGAGTGATGACTACAAGAATGATGTCATTTGCTGGGTGTGCGAAGAACTAGTATCAGGACATCCTGCATTCAAATGCTTGGAATGTGGCTTTGTACAACATAAATCTTGTACCCAACTATTAGACTTGACAAAAATGAATGTCAAGCATGATATTGAAAACAGACATCACTTGATCTTACAAGAAACGGAGGATGATAGTAAGAAGAAAGTAGATTGTGTGGTATGTGGGAGACTAGCATCTAGTCCTACCTATAAATGTTCCATCAACCATTGTGCCTTCCATCTCCATAAATCATGTGATCAATTATCCCATGCCATACTACACAATGCACACCCAGACCACACCCTTATTCTCTGCTTGCCACCACTTTATTACCATTGTAATTTCTGCAGCAAATATAGAAAGAAGAGGAGGACTACTTTGCTTTATAGTTGTCATCTTTGTAGTTTTGACATAGACAACAAATGCCTTACACAATGGGACCTTATTTTGAGTGAGAGAAAGATGGAGGTCGAAGATTATAGCATATGGCATTACTTAATCTTTTGTGAAGAGTTTGTGGGTGATGACAACAAGAATGATGTTGTTTGTTGGGTGTGCGAAGAATCAGTATTAGGACATTCTGCATTCAAATGTTTGGAATGTGGCTTTCTGCAACATAAATCTTGTACTCAACTACCAGACTTGATAGAAATGAACGTCAAGCATGATATTATGGATAAACATCACTTGATCTTGAGAGAAGAGATGAAGAATAATGAAAAGGAAAAAGCAGTTTGCATTGCATGCTGGGAAGTAGCATCTGGTCCCACATACATATGCTCCATCCCCCAATGTACCATCCATCTTCATAGGTCATGTGATCAATTATCTCATGTTATCAACCACATTGAACACCCAGAGCACACCCTTATTCTCAAACTGCTACGAGATCGTTTCTGTGATCTCTGCGGGGAATCATTCGATAGGGGAACTATTTTGCTTTATCATTGTAGTGTTTGCCAGTTTGACATGGACAAGAATTGTGCTTTCCCTTTGACAATTATTGACGTCGATTGTGATAAACACGCATTTATTAGCTGTCGAAAGTCGATCCCATTTACGTGCGAAGCTTGCGGTGTGGAAGCCAAGGACGTTGCCTACCAGTGTCGTAATTGTGGAGTTTTGACTCATCCTTACTGTGCTAATTATCCACGGACCATTAACATTAATGCACATCATCATTCATTCTTACGCACCTACTGTCTTTGTCGAGTTAAAAAGCTAGAGAAGGCAATCTGTAAGCTCTGTTGTAAGAAGGTGAATACAGAGTGTGGAGCATATTATTGTCAAGTATGTGATTACATTGTTCACATGAAGTGTGCAAAACGGAATGAGGACAAGTCAAATATTAATTTAAAGGAGGACTACAGAAGGCATTTGGTTTATTTGGTTGAAGGGTTAAATACAGAGGTCGATAAAGCAGTTGATATTCCTTCAAAGATCAACCACACCAATCATCCTCAACATGAGTTAATTCTCAAGTCTGAAGATTCTGCAAATAACAAGCAACTTTACAAAAATGATAGGCGGTGTGCGGTATGTATGCAATTTATTATCTTTCCCAATTTTTATAGTTGTGAAGGATGCAACATTTTTGTCCACAAGAGATGTGCTAAACTTCCCAAAACCGTTATGCGACCGCTATTGGACAAAAATCAATATACGCTCTCTTCACATCTATTGTCATCCATAGACTATTTATTCAGGTGTCGTATATGTAACAATTATTGTCATGGCCTTTTCTATGAATCTGGATACGAAAGGATTGACGTCAAATGTTTTCTGTTTCCGGAATACGTCAGTCACAAATGTCACGAACACTTGCTCCTTGCTCCTATACTACCAGATCCGAAGTTGAATGAAATTTGCATTGGTTGTGGTGGGGAGATTGATGGATGGACACGGTACTTTATGTGCACGGATTGTAAGCTATGGTTTTGTTTTAAATGTGCAACCCTTCCATTGGTGGCAAGGTATAAATACCATCCACATCTCTTAAAGCTCACCTACACATGGGAAGATGATTTAGAGGAATGTTATTGTCTAATTTGTGAAGAAGATTTAGATTCAAAGCATTGGTTTTATTCTTGTGCAGATTGTAATTTTTCAACTCATCTTCTATGTGTTATTGGTAGCTCTTTAAAAGGTGGAAGACATCAACATCCAGTGATACTTGTTGAAACGCGTAAGGGCTCTCTTAAATGTGATTTGTGTAAAAAAATCATAAGAGATTATGAAAAAGCCCTTGAATGTACCCAATGTAAATTTAATTTCCACCTGAAATGTTATTATTGAGTGTACACTTGAATGTCATTGAATGTACTCTTGAATTTCACATTCAATCTCATTGAATAACTCTTTAATTTTCATGATGAATGTACTCTTAAATGTCATGTGTGAAGAAAGTATAAAAAATGATATGGCTTTTGGATGTATTTGATGTAAATTTAATTTTCACATTGAATGTTATTATTCATAACTATAATACCATTTAAGTTTTTCAAGTATTCGATAATAAAATGTAGAATAATTTTTTTTAATTGAACAACATTTTGATATGTATAAAGAAAAACAAGAATAACGTCTTCATTTTTTTTTTTGTCTATCTAATTATGGCCATACAATTCAAAATGTGAAACTTTTTGACCATTATAGCTCATTGTCATGCCCATGCTTCATTGCTTTTAGAAAGGACCAATTAAGCTTAGGTAATTATAGATTGTTAGAGGGTTAGGTAAATATGTTGTTCAATGTATTTCATGCTTTATTTTTAATTGTGACAGTTTGATATATATAGCATTTTGTTTGCTTTAAAGTTTAGACTTATATCTTGTTCTTTATACTTATTAAATGCATGATTATTATACACAGCTTCATTGTTATTAATAAAAATTGTTAGGATATTATATATAGCTTTCAAGGAAAAAAAATGTCTTCATTTTTTCATCTAGTAAGATTATAATTGTTGTCTTATATATACTTTCTCACATGAGTTTCTTTTTATGTGTAATTCATTTTTGGTTTTGCAAGAACCTTTATTTCTCAATAGTTTATATCTATTGATACATTGTTTTGGTTTGGCATGTCAAAGACAAATTTATTGAACTTCTACTCAAATTTTATTGTACAACTCTCAATACCATAGATATCAACAAATCGACTTTTTCTTGGTTGCTACAAAAAAAATTCTTCCATAATGCACTAAAAAGTGGGGAGACCTATGATCTGCCATATTTTCAATTTATTAAATTTTGAACTAACAAGTGAGATTAAAAAATAAACTTCCTTATTCACCATTAATATTACCAAATCAATGAGTATTATAATAATTGGGATTTGGATAAACCATCATGCATTATTATGTTGAGATTAGGAAATATTTATTATAAAGAAGAAATATTTTATAAAGTATCACATTTCAAGAATAAAACTAAAAGTAAAATTTAGAATATACCAAAAAAAAATGCTTATAAGTAAGGAAGTGAAATTAAAGACCTCTTAAACTTGTAAAATGTTTGTTATTTTTTTCATATGCTATTGGTTGCATTGTAATTATTTCTTGCGTTCTTCCAACAAATGATACACAATTTCCGGTTTTAAGTGTCATAATAAAACATGGATGGAAACCAATAACTCTTTTTAGCCTTTAATTGTACATCATGTTCATCAAACTTATTTAATCCATATATTTCCTCATTTAAAATTAGATGAAGTTGGGAAACACCAAATAAATAGGTTTCAATTTTTTTTTCTAAAACTCAGATTAATAAAATGTGCCTATTAATGTTCTAAAATTACGACGGCTAAACTCAACGATTTGAATATCTTATTCACTACTCCGTCCAAAACTATACAGTAGGTGTGCTTGTGGAAGAGGACTTCCTTCATCCCAATCATCAAATAGTGCACCTACCAACTCCATTTTAACAGTCGAATCACCCTTCTCCAATCTTTTCCTGATCCAAGCCGGCAAACCCTTGACCAAGACAATGATTTTAGAAAATTTTTAGTCAATTGGTGTCAAGTGAATATGTTCACAATTTGATACTAACAATGAAGTCTTGTTCTTCTTTGCATCTTTTCTATGGAACTCCCAATAAGAAATCCATTATTTAACAGTAAGATAACCAACAATTTGGCTAGTATGGCGCTTTGATGGGAATGAACTAATCAAACCAGACATTCTCCCATTGCAGTGATAACTTCATTTTGCCCACTGGAAGAATCTACATGCAAAGAAGCTGAAGTAGTAAGGCAATTTCCGTCAACCATATTACAAAATAGGGTCAAATTGAATACTTTCACCCACAAAATAACCATTCCACCTCACAATCCCTTCTAGGTATGCGACAACTTCTCTCATATAAATACTCACAATCTTCATCTAACTTACTTTTACCCTTATAGCTATCATTAGCAATATCACTATCTTCCAAGAGCAAGCTGCTAGATTCCAATAGTTGAGGATTGCTACCTATACCTTTTGACCCTTTCATCCTAGTCCACAATGACAAAGATTCGACCTTAACTACAACAATGTCTCCTTTAACCTGCACTAAAAACTATGTCAAAGTAATTATATTCATCATGCTCGAGAAAAAAAGTAATGAACTAAGGAAAAACAATCCCAATGACAACACTTAGAGGATGTTTAATCTTAGTCTAGCAGCAATTACATTTAATAAGAGTTCCATTTCACACAACTGGTGGGTCTATGCTTGTTTTCAAAATAGAACAAAAGCAACGCATCAACAACCTCCCTTCAAAAAGCATGTAGCATAAGAATATGATTGGAATATGGTAAAACCAAATTAGGGAAAGATTAATGGGTGAGGACGGAAAGGGAGATGAAGATTTCATAGCATAAAATCCACAATCCAAATTTATTGCTCTATTCTGGGAACCAATTCCACTTACTAGAACATATGTTGGTACCCCATCAATTTTGCAATAAGCCTACAAGTAAAACAACAAAGAATTGCACATCATTATCGAGGAATCTTATATACAAGACAACTAAAGAGAAACTTAAAATCATATATTTTTTCTTCAAGAACAATGTAACAAACCTTAAGTTTCTTGTAAGCATTGACTTGGAAAAAAGCTCTAAAAGCATTCCTTTTCAAAACAGCAAATAA
Organism: Casuarina equisetifolia; assembly: GCA_028551475.1. Taxonomy (NCBI): domain Eukaryota; kingdom Viridiplantae; phylum Streptophyta; class Magnoliopsida; order Fagales; family Casuarinaceae; genus Casuarina; species Casuarina equisetifolia. The sequence goes on from CM052360.1 coordinate 25,260,843, forward strand.
CAAATGAGACAACATTTTTCCATTCCCTAGCAGCACATGATCATATAATGCTTTATTTAACAATCTCCAAGGACCAATGTGGATCAAAATAATTTTTTTTTGAGAGGCCTCAACATGAGGCAAAGGAAATAGATCCTTGTTTGTAAGCAACCCTCCATAAACAAGTGGCTCAAGACAGGATTGTGAATTCACTCTTCTACCAAAACTAGATACATTCTAATATAAGTTCTTTTGTGGGTCGATAGAATCCACTTGTTCACCAATATGCATTGTGGGCATAGAATAGTAACCAACGACTAATACTCCACTTACTTCATACTCATTTGAATGACATATGTAATGTCCCTACTGATTTGATGAAGAACTACCCAAGGATGTGGTTACATGATTAAACGTTTTACCATCCCCACATACTCTAATGCTTCCTCACGCATGTCATCCATGGTACCATAAGAAGATAAAAGACAAGGAGATAGTGAAAGAAAATGACAATCAATGCCGATAGGTTGAATATTTTGGGTATGAGAAAAGATAGAATCCTATTTTGAAAAGGGCATCCTAACATCCACTCAAGTCACTGATGTAGGTGGATCCAGAAAAATGGGGTGGGGCTTCTAGTTGTAACATAGAAATAATTCATGTATATACTTAACAGAAACATGAAAATAAAGTAGTTAATAAAGAAGCTAGAAGGTGCCAAAATAAGATATTGTTTCCAAAATTTTGCCTAGACAAGATATACCATAGAAATGTGTTACGATGCTAATTGCTTAGCAAACACTACAAGGCTATATATTTCGTAGCATTAATATTGATTCACTTAATTTGACTTCAGCATTATCTCATTTATGTGTCCAAACTATTGTATAATCGAGTTGCTGATTGGTCTCTTCTTCCCTTGCACCGTACACGAGTAGTCCTCCATTACCTACTTCCGACTGATTTATGGCTTTCTTCAAGTTTCTATTTGAACCCAGAGTTTCTAGATTGTTCTTGGTCGCATTTTCAGTCATTTCCCATGGTGTTTGAATCTGATTCAAACGTTCTTCTCTTGTTTCCGGAACCAAATGAATCTTAAATTTTCCGTACTCTCAGTGCAATTCCAAATGGCTTTTCGACGATTCAAAAGACGCTCCCCAGGATTCAAAATTATCTCCTCTTAAATTTTCCACCCTTTCTCATTGCTCGCCGGTGTTGGAACTAAGAAGGAAGAAACTGAAGGAAAATTTGCTATTATGAAAAAAATGGATACAAGGGAGAACAAGGATACAACAAAAGGAAGAACAAAAAACTTCTTAAGCTATTGCTATAGCTTTGTAGGTTCTCTAGACGGGTTACTCTCACTGCACTGTTACAAAGAAAGAAGGGTCATCTCCTTTTATAATGCGTATAAGTCGGTGGTTCCACCATCTTTGAATTTCTAAACTTACCTTCATTCTTCTTGATAAGCATGCTGCTACCTTCAGAATAAGTTTTGAGCTGCAAAACTTGACATTTCTAAGACTCTTGATAGTTGCATAATTCTATTTTGATTTGAATTGGCAGCTGTGATTCTTATTCTTATAAGTTCCAGATTTTTTGCCGCGCTGCAAATTCGAGCCGCAATTTTTGACTTTGTGGCAGCAGCTAAATTTACGTTTGTACAATAGTCTCCCTTAAATTTGGCTTCGACAACTCTAAGTTTCACTTTTAATTTCTTAATGTTTATGATTTCAAAGGTTTTATCAAGGCATCTGAAATCTGATCTTTGGATTTGTAGAAGTCAAGCTCAATTTCACTATCCTTGATCAATTGTGGAATATAGTGATAGTTGATATCAATATGTTTGCTTCTATCATTAAAAACAGGATTCTTAGCTAATGCAATTGCCAACTTGTTGTCATAAAGAATCTTGGTAGGATCACTTTGTTCATGCTTTAATTCCAAAAGCATCCTTTGTAACCATATTGCTTGACAAGCCACAATGGTTGCTGCTACATACTCTACTTTAACCGTTGAAAGTGTAACAACTTGCTATTTTTTTAAGGGTTAGGAAATTACTTCTAATCCAAGAAAGAAAGCATTTCCAGAAATACTCTTTCGAGTTTTAATAACTCTATTTTTTTAAAAAAAATTATTTTAATTATTTTAGGTAATAGAAAATATAGTGTTTATAAAAATATCTTCACATTTATTTATATTTATTCAACTTTTGTAGGCTCCTTTAATAAACCCAAAATATAAGAACCTAAAATACAAGAAAAAGGAATAGAAGAGAAGTGTTTTGGTCGCAACCAGCGGGCAAGAAAGAAAAAAGGAAAAGAATGAAAAAGAAACAAAAGAAACTAGTCGAGAATTTTTGGGTAGCAAATTAAGAGAGGAGAAAGAGAAAAAAAAAAAGAAAAAAGAAATAGAGAAGAGAAAGAAGTGGTCGGTCAATGTGCCAGTCGGGATATAAACGGTGGGGACTCGCCGGGAACTTGGGCATGCATGACAGCATGGGTCTACCAGAGGGTGTGACAGTTGTGCACCAACATGTTCTATGGGATTTTTGGTTGCTTGTGGCAGTTTTCGGTGGAGGGCAGTGAATGCTATTTGAAAGTTATTTTCTAGTTTTCGGTAGATTTGCCTGATTTTTTTTTTATGAATATGTGAGTTTATTCATCGAAGAATAAAGAAATATATAAGCTTAGGGGCATACCCCAGCATTACAATTCATCTAGAAGAAGATAGAATTTGGAATTCTCCAACTATGACTCAACAAACCAGTAGATTGAGAGAGTTTAATGTTTCTAAATAAAGAAGCTCTTCCACGGACTACTCTCCTGATTTTAGCTAACAACATTGGAATATCAATAGATTTATTCTGAAAACGTCTACGATTACATTCTAACCATATACAATAAAGACAAGCTAAGAAAGAAAGCTTGAGAAGCTTTGCGGCTAAATCCTTTCCCTTAGTTGCTTTAATCATCCATTGCAATTCAGATTCCCAATCGTAGATGACCTTATGAATGCCTTGTTGAGCTAAAATAGTTCTCTAAACCTGGTTAGTCCAAGTGCACTGAAAAAACAAATGTGATTTATTTTCATAGTAAGAGCCACAGAAATTACAATACAGATTAATTGAGGGGAGCCAGCGAGAAACCACTTTTGCTGTAGGAAGTTTGTCTCTACAAATGAGCCAACCAATGAAGTTATGTTTGTTGATTCCTCCCGACCATATCAAATTATACCATTCAACCTCAGTGCTCACTTGACATAATTCCTTGTATGTTTCCTTACAACAATAAGAAGGTTTGGTTAGTGTAGAGGTTAAAGTTTGTCGTAACTTTAGAAGACCTCTCCAACTCCATGCCATATTTCCTTTGATGTCAAGATCCATAATTGAATTTCTCTTGCATTTAGTACTATGAATCCACTTACTCCATAAGGATGAATTAGGGTAATTTATGAGATTCCAGAGATATCTTCCTAACAAAACTTTATTCCATACTTTAAGGTTTAGTAGTCCAAGACCACCTTCCTTTTTTTGGTGAACAAACAACTTGCCAAGCAACCTTAGGAGTTTTATGATCTTCTGAGTGGCCTGCCTAGAGAAAGTGCTTTATCTTCTTCTCAATCTCATATATGGTTTGTTTTGGGAGAAGGAACAGTTGCATCCAAAAGGTATAGATAGAAGTGAGGACTGATTTTGCCAATTGTAGTCTTCCTGCATAGCTTAGATGTTTCATTTCCCATCCATCAATTCTTACCATGATTTTCTTTGTCAAAACTTTGCAATCAGTGTAGGTAAGCCTTCTTGTAATTAAAGGAACACCAAGGTACCTAATAGGGAGTCTTCCTTCAAAGAAAGGGGTATGATCTAGTATCAAAAGTTTTTCTTGTTCAGTGATCCCTAAAAAAAATATCTGACTTTTACTAGGATTATACTACAAACCTGTGAGTGTTGCAAATTCTTCCAAAGCATCAATGTAACATAATACTGAATTAATATATCCATGTGCAAATAAAAATAAATCATCTGCAAAACAAAGGTGAGTGATTTTCTCTTCCTTGCACCTCCAATGATATTTAAAAGTAGAGGTGAAAACTTTCTCAATAATTATCCTATTAAGGATCTCCATTACAAGCACAAACAAATAAGGGGATAAAGGATCTCCTTGCCTTAACCCATTAGTGCCCTCAAAATAACCTACATGCTCACCATTGAAGTTCACAGAGAATCTAGTAGTAATGATGCATTGGCTAATCAGATCAAGTAAAGTTTGAGGAGTATGAATAGCTTGGAGAACACCCAAAATAGCATTCCATTTAACCATGTCATAAGCTTTCATAAGATCAATCTTAATGACAACACGCTTTCCTTTATCTCCTTTATGATAGTTATAAAGCAATTCTTGACAAAGCATAATATTTTTAGAGATTTGACGACCCCTAATAAAAGCAGTTTGGTTTTGACTAATCATTTCAGGGAGAATATGGCTTATCCTTTCAGCAAGTAGTTTTGAGATCACTTTATATAACACATTGCAACAGGCAATGGGCCGAAAATCCTTCATGTAACTTGGGTTAGGGGTTTTAGGTACTAGGCATAACAAAGTAGCATTAATAGCTTTCAATAATTTCTTGGATGAGAAAAAATCCAGCACCGCATTTTCTATGTCATGACCGATAATAGACCAAGCTTTCTTGTAAAATAGACTATTGTATCCATCAGGACCAGGAGCTTTGAAATCATGAAAACCCCAAAGAACTTTCTTCACATTAGAGCGTTCAAAAGCAGGTAAATTCAATACTTCATTTACATTCTTATGGAATAAGGAAGAGTACCTTTTAGTGAAAAGGTTACTAGCACGAGAACTTCCAAGTACATTTTGATAATATGTAATGATAACTTTCCGCAAGGCATCATCATCATAAATAGTAGATCCATCTTCTAGTACTAAGTGAGAGATTTTATTCTGAGCTCTTCTACGCATCAAAGATAAAAAGAACATTCTACTATTATTATCCCCTTCTTTCAGCCAAAGATTCCTTGATTTTTGTTTTAAAAGGATTTCTTCTTGTTTGCTTAATGCAATCAATTGTTCCATTTTCAGTCTTTCCTCAGTATGCATATCTGTATCAAAAGGGTCAAGTTGTAAATTGAGTTGAGCTTGTTGTAATTGTTCTTTTGCCACCTTTACCTTCTGATGCAATTCACCAAATTGAGCAGAATTTAGCTTTCTAAGAGGTAACTTTAATGCCTTTAGCTTCTTCACAACTTTGAACATTTTAGTACCACTGACCTCTTGTTGCCAAACATGATTAACAGTTTCTATAAAATCTGGACTAGTTGTCCAAAAATTAAAGAATATGAAATAAGCTTTTTTCCTTTTGTAAATGGAATCTAACTTAACCAAGGAAGGAGAATGATCCGATAACAAGGGAGGCAAAAACTCAATCGAGAGTTTATCAAATTTGAGAATCCCTTCTGTGTTTAGTAAAACTCTATCAATCTTGCTTGCTCTGAGATTCTGGGATGAGCTTTTATTCGACCAAGTGAAAACATAACCCATAAAGGAGGGTTCCAACAGTCCTAGTTTCCCAATCAGATCATTTAAATCCTCCATGCCCCTTGTCCATTTAACATTTAGCCCAATATGTTCTTCTACATGCCGAATTTCATTGAAATCACCCACCAATAACCATGGAATGTTTCCAATATGAGAGGAGAACAACTCAATATTTGCCCATAACTCCCTATGTTCAGATTCCAAGTTGCTTGCATAAATAGCAGATAAGAAAAAAGATGGGAATCCTATCTTATTGATGCAGCAATGTATGATTTGAGATGAAGTTCCTTGGATTGAAAGTCATAATTCGGTCAATTTCTATAAAATCCATATTCTTCCTACACTAGAATGCAAATAATTGTGAGAGTAATTCCATTCAGCAAACATATTCTTCAGAACAAACCTAGCATTTTCTTCTTTAACTTTATGCTCTATCAAAATAATAACATGCGGAACATGAGATAATACAAAATTAACAACTTCTCTTTGTTTGGGGCTTTTATTGAGGCCCCTCACATTCCAAGAGAAGATATTCATTGATCTGGAGGTTTTTCCCCTTTCTCTGCTACATCAAGGTTATCCAGAAGATTTGAAAGCTCATTATAAGTGGTCTGATTTTCATTAGCATTAACAAGCTGAGAAAACCTATTTTCTGAGATAATTTCACAATCTTTATCCTTCTTCTTCCCAGAAGATTTCTTCTTATTAGATACAACAATAAAACCAGAATTATTTTAAGTAATATTAGGCTTAATAGTAATTGCTTGGTCAATACCATTGTCCTTAATTACTAGTGAATTTTGATTTTTTACTATAGTAACTGAATCTTGAACATCTCCTTTTTGATTTACCTATGGGCCTTCGCTCTTTTTAGGGATCCATATATTTTTCTTTATAGTGCAATCTTTATGACCAAAGCAGTTACATTTCTTACACTTAGGAGGGATCCAACCATATTCCACAGTAATCTCAAACACCTCATTATTACCCATATCAACATCAAAGTTTTGGGGAAATTCACTATCAATATCCATTAGAATACAAACTTTGACATATGATAGCTGGAGCTTTTGTTTAGTAGCTTTGTCCATATATAGAGGTTTACCCAGTACACTACTAACATGGCTCATACCAATCTTGTTCCATAAAGCATGAGGAATATTAAACAACTTAACCCAAATAGGAACAACAGATATTTTAGCCTTTTCTAATCTGATACAAAGATGCCATTTTTGAAGAAACAAAGGTTTACCCACTATGTCCCATACTCTAATTTCCATTACTTCTTCTAATTTTTGAATATTTGAAAACTGAAGGAAGAAGAAACCATCCTCAGTGGCAGTAATATCTAGTAAATTATCTTTACCCCACATCTTTTCAACAATTCCTTTTACTGCGTAATACGAAATATTCGCATTGAAAAGATAACCCATAAGACAATTGGCAAAATGACTTTTACCCTCTTCAATAGCTTCTGGGGGGGGGGTTTCAAAATAATTCTCTTTCCCTTCTCAGTAAGGGGTAGGTAATCTAATTTGGCCATCTGACTTATTGTTCCTATGGTTATTTGTTTCCAATTTATTCCAACATTGCTCGTCGAAATAGACACATTAGGAGTCATTTCATGCTTTTGACTCTGCCTTATGTTGTAACTTGGGAACTTGGGTTTATCATTTGTAGTAACTTGGGAAGCAATTTCATCAAAGACTACCTCAAATGAATTATTTAAACAAGAAGGAGTGGTAGAAGTACCTGATTTCAAGACATCTAATGGTTCCAATATAATCTCTTCGTTGCATGACTTTGGAATAGCCATTCCAATTTCCACCTTAGATTTTGAAGTTGCAGTTCGCATTTTTCCACTTCTAGTACCCACCATGGAAGTCAATCCAAGGGAGCTAAGAGCTCGTATTCGAGTAGTAACAGGTTCTGGTCAAATTCTGCTGGCAACTTGTACCATAAGCTAAGACCTTGAGGGAGTCTAATTGATGTATGAAGGTAGTAGCAAGGGAACCTTCATTCACCGTCTCTCACATTTAGGCCACTAGCAAGGTTTAATCTAGTGCATGAGTGTGTAAGAGAGAAAGGTTTGGAAAGGTTTGGAGATGGGAGGGGGAATGGCGACCTCTAAGCCTTCACCAACTGATAGTGGTGAAGGCTTTAGGGGTTGCTTTTTGTTAGAGGGGCATCGACAACTGTTTTCGGAACGAGGGTCTAGCAAAAAGTTAAGATCCAACAACGAAGAGGCTAGATTTGACACCAGATTCATTGTTGGCAACAACATTCAAGAAGTACGGCTGGTGGGTTTGGTAGATCTGGAAGGGAGAGAGAGTTACGGGGTGAGGGGAAGATGGAGAGAGAAAGAGGGCCTGGGTTGCTGCGGGACGGGTTACAACGGGGAAGGGGTGAGGGGAAGGTAGAGAGAGAGATAGAGGGGCTGGGTTATAACGGGGAGAGGGTAAGGGAAAGGTGGAGAGAGGTTATGGTGGGGAATGGGCGTTGTGGGTGGGTGCTACGGATGGGTTATGACGGGGAGGGGGTGAGGGGAAGGTGGAGAGAGAAAGAGGACTGGGTGCTGTGGGTGGGTTACGACGGGGAGGGGTTAAGGGGAAGGTGGAGGGAGAAAGGGGACTGGGTGCTGCGGGTGGGGTTGCCGTTGGGTGCTACGGGTGGGTTACGGTGGGTGAGGGGAAGGTGGAGAGAGAAAGAGGGCTTGCGTTGCTGCGGGACAGGTTACGACGGGGAAGGGGTGAAGGGAAGGTCAGATTTGCCTGATTTCTAGTTAGATTGGCACCTTGGCCATCTTCCCTAGTGGGATCGAAGTTTCTATGTAGAGGCTTAGACTGGGGATACCATCTCAAAACATATTTGCATTGAGTGGTAGGTCTCAGACATTAATAAGGCACAAAGGCTCAATTTAACGCACCAATGTGGGATTGGTTTCTTAGCACATCCCCACAATCCCACAATGTTGGGTTTCTAATACCAGGAGGGGCAATAGTCCACCATCAACTACGCAGAGGCCTGGCTCTAATACCAACTTAAAGCTAGGATACCATTTCAAAACATATATGTAGTGAGTGGCAGGTCCCAGACATTAATAAGGCACAAAGGCTCAGTTTAACGCATCGATGTAGGACTGGCTTTTTAACATACCCCAGCAGTCCCACAGTGTTAGGTTGCTAGTACGAGGGGGGGCAACAGTCCACCATTAGCTATGCAGAGGCCTAGCTCCGATACCAACTTAAAGTTAGGATACCATCTCAAAACATATGTGAAGTGAGTGGCGGGTCCTAGACATTAATAAGGCACAAAGGCTCAGTTTGACGCACTGCTGTGGGACTGGCTTCTTAACACACCTCAACAATCCCACAATGTTGTGTTTCCAGTACAAAGGGGGGCAACAGTCCACCATCAATTACGTAGAGGCTTGGCTCTGATACCAACTTAAAGTTGGGATACCATCTTAAAACATATATGCAGTGAATAATGAGTCCTAGACATTAATAAGGCACAAATTCTCAGTGTGACACACCAATGTGGGACTAGCCTCCCAACACAAAAGAAGTGGCGGTGCATGGTGGCATGTGGCAGTGACGTGGCAACATGCAGTGGCCCATGGCAGCATGTTTTTCTTTTTGATTTCCTTTTTAATGTATAAAGTTGTATAAAGCTTTCTTGAAACGAAAACATTGTGGTAACAACTTTTATGTTTTTATTTTGAGATGCCTTGTTCAATTTTTAGCATTGTTTTGATTTATGTTTATATTATGTTTTAGTTTACTTTTGTTAGAATTATAATGTAACTTAACTATGATGATATGAATATTATGATTGTTATTTTTTGTAAGATATTTTATTTATGTGAAGTTACATGTTATTGTATTTAATACTTTTAAGTGATTAACTACCACTTAAATGATCTGATTGTATGTTTGAGACTGACATGATATGATATACAATTATTTCTTATAGTGTAACAATAGATTAATATGAATAGACATATATTATATTATTTGTGTAGCTTTCAGTGTAAACTGTGAATATTTATAAATCTTAAGGCACTTGATTTATTTTAATTTATATATAAAATATAATAAATTAATAAGCTAAGTAGGTTTACTATACCTAGACATAGGATAGTGAATGAATTAAAAAATTTAGCTATCACATGGGTATTTTCACTTTTGCAAGAATAAATAATCAACATTCATATATAATAATTATGATGAAATTGGATGCTTTAACATGTTTCTTGTATCGAGTCTTCTTAAATTTAATTAGTTAATTTTTGCTTATCAATGTTAGATAAATTCTAGGAGTTATTTATTGTTAGTAATCACCAATCTTTGTGGGACAATACTTATTTTTATCATTATATTACTTGTTTAATATGTTAATTTGCATGTAGGATTTCATTGAACAAGTTTTAACATCACTTGCCCAATTACTATTTGCGTACCCTAATAATTTGAAATTGTTAGAATAATGATATAAAATCCTAAGTGATGTTAAAACTTAAGTGCCACTAACATACCATAAAATCCTTTTTACTGCTTGCAAATGTGATGGATAAGGTTTTTCCATGAACTGACTAATAATTCCCACACCATAAGCAATTTCTAGCCTAGTAAAGGCCAAATATCTTAAATTGCCAACAATGCTTTTAAAATAAGTGAGATTTACTAGCTTTTTTTTTTAATTTTTTTTTATTTATAAACACATGCACCCGGGGAAGGGGGAGGGACGGGATTTGAACCCACGACCAGTGGGACGGCCAGTCAAGGTTTGGCTCAGAGAACGCCACTGAGCCAGTGCCCCCACCCTAAGATTTACTAGCTTATTGGTTCCTTTCTTGTTTACCTCCAACATTTTGCTATAGGAGTCTAAATTGGTTTGAGTGACTTTATCTTTTAACATTTTAAAATATCATTAACATATTTTTGTTGTGAAATAAATATGCCATCATTTGTTTGCATTACTTTAAGACCAAGAAAATAGGACATTAATCCTAAATATGTCATCTTAAATCGACAAGTCATGGCCTCGAATTTTGCAAACGTCTTCTCAAAATTTCCTATAAATATCAAGTCATTATCATAAAGGCGCATAATTAATATATATCACCATCTATATTTGACTTGATATATAATGTATGCTCATATGGGCATTTCTAAAAACCATGCTCTAATAGGTATGCATCAATGTAGGTATACCAAGCTTTGGGCGCCTATTTTAACCCATATAATGCCTTCTTTAACTTATAGATTTGATTCCTATGCTCCTTCTTTACGTAATCCTATAGTTGCTCCATATAGACTTCCTCTTCAAGAAAGCCATTACGAAATATTGATGTAACATCCATTTAATGGATCTTCCATTGATTTCGAGCTATGAGTGTTAATATCATTTGAATGGTATCCATTTGAGCTACTAGTGCAAATATTTCAAAATAATCAACACTTTGCTTTTACTTGTAGCCTTTTACCATTAATTTGGCTTTGTAATAGTCTACATGACTGTTAAGTTTGTACTTTGTTTTGTACACTTATTTAACCTTAATGGGCTTTTTACCATGTGGTAAAGAAGTTAACTCCTATGTATTATTTTTCACTATTGAATGAATTTTTTTCATCCATTGCTTTGACCCATTTTTCATCTATTGTTGCATCATTATACAATATGGGATCACAATTAACAAGTAAACAAAAATTTACCATAGTTTCATTAGTGTCACTTTCATCACTTCTTGTAATGGCATAGTCCTAATATTTTGTTGGCATCCCACATTCTTTATGAGTGCCATACCTATGATTCTATAACTGTTGTTAGTGAATTTGATGAACTAGTAGGTGAAGCTGATAATTCTTCAATCAAGGATCCTTTTGATTCTCCTTCCAATAATTCACCTTCAATGTTGACATGTTCCTATTCAACCTTTTGGTTCCACTCCTAGGCTTTATTTTCAAAAAATTAAACATCCTTATTGAGATCACTTTTTCCATTATTGGATTATATAACTAATAACTTTTGGTAACTTGACTATAGTTGATGAAGATGCACTTTTGACTCTCATCATCTAGCTTTTTAAAAAAAAAGATTAATTTTTTTAAATTTTTTATCTAGTATATGAGGATATGTTATACACCTAAGTACTCGTAAAAAGGAAAATTTTGGCTTGTTGCTGCTCCAAGCCTCTTCTAGAGTTCTTCCAAGAATACTTATTCTTATACACCTATTTAAAACAAATACAACACACACGGCAGCTTTTGCCCAAAACTATTTTGGTAAATTTTTAACTCTTAGCATACTTCTTGCCATTTCAACAATTGTTTTATTTTTTCTTTCTATCACACCATTTCGCTGAGGAGAATAACTAGTAGTCAATTATCATTTAATTCCATGAATTTTACAGGATGATTAAATTCATTTGAAGTGAACCCTCCACTTTTATTATACCTTAAAACCTTTAAATTAAAGCCACTTTGTTTTTTTCACAAAGGCTTTAAATTCTTTAAAATTTCCAAAAACTTATGATTTATTTCTTAAGAAATACACCCATATTTTTCTAGTAAAATCATTCATAAAAGATAAGATATACTTTTTTTGTCCCAATATTTTACCTCTATAAGGCCATAAAGATTTGTATGCATCAATTTCAATGGTTGCTTTACTATTCTAGCTTTTCCAATTGGAAAAGAATATCAACTTTATTTTCCATTGAGACATTCTTCACATGGGTGGTTTAGACAATCAATCTTTGGCAATCCAATCACCATATTATTCTAAGCTAATAACTTTATCCCATAAAAATTCAAGTGACTGAATCAAAGATGCCACAACTAGCTTTTGTCCCTTATCATTGCCTAAAAACTCATAAGAGTCTTTGTTTGAAGAGATAGAGGAAACATTCTACTTTTTGTCATTGGCTATGTTTGTAATTGTTTGTGAAAATTCTACATGTAAATAAACATCTCGAACAAATAATATAATGATGAGAAAGTATCGTCCCACATAAATTGTTAATTACTAAATTAATTAATTATTAATGATAAACTAATCCTAAAGTTATCTAACAAATCAAAAGAAAGTTGATGATAAATTAAAATTAAAAATTTTCAAAATAAATTTCAATTCTAAATAAAATTAAATCCAAATATGAAAGGTTAATATGAGAAATATGTTAGAGTATCTAAGTTAACCATAACCACTAGATATGAGTTTTGATAGTTTATGCCTACAAAAATAATAATATTTATGTGATGGTAGAATTTCTTAATTTATTTACTATCTTATGTCTAGGTATAGCAAACTTACACAATTTAGTAATTTATTATTTCTCTATGTGGATTGAAATAAACAAAGTGCATTAAGATCTATGGGCATTCTCAATTTGCAATGAGCCTTTTGACCACTTTATTATTGAAAGTTACATAAATAATATGATACAGTTATCTACATTTAATTCATGGTTATATGTTATTAGAAACATATGCATATTATCACCTTTCAATCTCAAACATGTACATTAAATCATTTAAGTGATGAAAAATCACTTAAAAGTATTAAGCATAATAATATATAACACATATAAATATCTTGCAAAGTATAAAAAATCATAAAATTCACATCATCATAGTTAGGTTACATTGTCACTCTAACATAAGGAAATTAAAAAATAATATAATAACAAACCAAAATAATGGTAGGAATTAAACAAGGGATCTTGAATCAAAGAATAGGAAGTCTATTACCCTTTTTGTCTTATTTTTAAGAAATCTTTGAATTCTTAGCATTTCTCTTGAGTTGTGCTAGATTTCCTAATCTCATTTCTTTTGCTTATTCTTTTCTTTTAAATAGGATTTAAGGTTTAAACCTAACTCCTATCCTAATATAAATGGATTTTGAATACCAAAAACAATTGAGTTTTGGATTTTTACATTGATTAGGCTTTGAATTTTTAACATGACTAGGTTTACAAAAATTCAACAAAATTTTTTTTAATAATAATCAAGCAAAGCCCAAGCTCATCTTGACTCTTTTAATCTTGTTATTCTAACCATATTTTGCCACATAATAAACATCAAGTTCTCTTTGCTCATCTTTTTGCTCCATACATTCTTATGCTACATAAATAAGGCAAATTTAAGTAAATAATAAGGAATTCAAATATTCTCTCACAAAAAATACATTATTTATTACCTAAAATAGGTAAAGTAACTTTATCAAAATAAAGTTATCAAAACCCCAAACTTAACATTTTGCTAGTCTTCGAGCAAAAGCAAGAAATAACATATGTTTTTGACAAACCCCCATCCATGAAACTTTCCCATAATTATTCAACTTAACAATTTAAAGAAACATGCAACTTTTATCCAAAGATTACAATTAATTCATAAGATAAGATAAACTCTTAATTATGTTAACTATGTGTGTGTATGAGTTTTTATCTTTTCAACTATATGCACTCCAAATAGATTTACATTGGTATGCAACCTTTCAAGAACTCTGGCCAAATTTTGTAAGTTTACTTTTCATTTTTCTCTCCATTACTTTAAGCTATTCATCTAACTAAGAATTAGTATAACTTTTATTAACTTGTAATATAGCGCTAATCTCATGGTGAGATAGAAGTTATTTAGGCTTAAGTAACCTATGAACACATTGCTTTCAAGGATCTAATTAGAACTTTTGTCACTTTATACCTTTTTATTTCTCTCCTAATAGGTAATCTTTTTGTCACCACTTGTCTCATTCTCTTTTGCCCAAAATGCTTGACTTGGATTCTGACACTGCCAAAAGGCATAATCATTCTTGCAATATAAAGCAAAAGTAAAAGTACTAAAAGTGTAGCCACTACAATCTTATCTTACTAATGGTATTCAATTACTATCCTTAGTGGCTTATTTTAAAGCACTGAATGGCTTGAATATGATAAAAGATGATAAGATCATCCCATTCAAAAGAAATGATGTACTTCCTTCTTCCATTTTTTTTTTATAGAAACAAAATACAATGCATTGCACAATCATTACAATCAATTTCTTCTATACTCCATCCTTCTTCTCAACTTTTCTTAGGCTTAAATAAATTTGCATGCTAAAAATCAACATATTCATGGGCATGAGATGATGAGATAGTTTGTTCAAGGCTAAGATATTATATATGTAAGTGTCATTAAAAATAAATTGGATAATAATCAAGGCTCAGTAAGGTGACTAGTGATAAGTAAACAAAGTTAGCTTAAAAGGCTTAATCGATCCAAAGATAACCTAAATTATTTTCTTAATTAAATATAACTTAGGATTTCACCTTAAGAGAAACTCAAACAAATTCTAAGATCTAAGTAAGATATAAGAAAATCATATATTTCACATGAATGTTCTCTAGAGATATACACATAATTTTAAAAATTAAGAACTTTTAGTACTTAATAGGTGGATCAACGTAATTAGAATCATAATTAACTCACATCCTAATTTAAGTTTAAAAAAATGTAAACCTTTCTAAGAATTGCCAAGAATTCATAATAAAGGATGCAATTATGACATAAGAAAAATTTTCAAATTAGATTGAGCACAAAATTTCTTTTTCCACCCCTAAACTTGAATGAAGCATTATCCTCAATGTGGAAAACAAATTTGGAGAGAAGGGAAAGGAATAAGAAAATTCCTCTTATTGCAAAATGTGTCCATGGATGGCCTTGATGACAAAGCTCCAAGAAAGTAATCTCTTAAGAAAGAAACTTAATTTGGATAAAACAAAGAAAATAGTGAAGATAGAGAAAATATTCTAAGACTATTTTTAATTTTTTTTCATTAAAACCAAAAAATTAACTACTAAAACAATGAAAATAAATAATGATAATGCTTGGGTTGCCTCCGAAGAAGTGCTTACTTTAAAGTTGTCAACTAAACTATCTTAGATATTGTTGCTTAGGGAGGATAAAACTCCATTAATTTTGATCGTTTAGGCTTTGTTATGTGTTGCCTTAACTCAAATTTTGTTGCTTTTTTCTTTTTTTTTTTACTCACGCACCTGGGGAGGGGGGCGGGGGATTCAAACCTGTGACCAGTGGGATTGTCGGTCAGGATTTTTGCCTTGAATATGCCTGCATGAGAAACACATTCTTAATTTTTTTGTCCCTTAGGCAAACAAAACATGTTTCAAATGGGTCTTCAAAACCATTTTCTTGAAAAGCCTTGTTATCCAATTTCTCAATTGTTTTATTCTAAAATAAGAATTATCATCAAATGGATAGTTCATTAGTTTAAAAACATTAAAGGTAACAAGATCATCTTGAACTCTAAGAATCAACTTCTTAAGTTGTACATCAATAAGAGCTCTTTTTATTGTTAGAAAAGATAAACCTAAGATAAGTGGTACTTCAAAATCTTCCTCCATGTCAAGAACTATGAAATTTGCAAGAAAGATAAATTTGTCAACCTTGACCAATATATGTTCCACAATGCCTTTAGGATATTTAATTGATCAATTAGCCAATTGAAGTGACATTGTTGTTACTTTTACTTTACTCAATCCTAATTTCTTAAAAACTGAAAAAGGCATTAAATTAATATTTGCTCCTAAACCACATAATGCATTATTGAAGTAAGAATCTTCAATAGTGTAAGAAATTGTAAAACTCTCTGGATATTCTAATTTTGGAGGTAGTTTATTTTGCAAAATGGCTAAGCACTTTTCAATTAATTTCACAATTTTTTACTCTTCTAGCTTTCTTTTGTTTTTCAATATTTTCTTCATAAATTTTGCATAGCTAGGCATTTAAGCTAAAATATTTTCCAAAAAGAATGTTAATGTGTAGTTTTTTAAATACATTAAGAAATTTAGAAAACTGCTTATCTATTTTGTGTTGTCTGAGTCTTTAAAGGAATGAAATTGAAGGCATATATGGTTGGGGATTATCAAGAAGAAGTTTGCTCTTAGGTGCCTCCTTAGGTTATGTGGTGACATCCTTGTCCTTGTCTTTGGAAATTTCCTTCTTAGCATTAGCTTTTCCCACTTGCTTGACATTTCTTAGGGTTATCACCTTTATAGTTTCTTTAAGGTTTTTCTTTATGTTACTGGGCAAAGAACCATGTTATCTTCCTAAAATCATATTGGCCAACTAACCCACTTGCACCTCCAAATTTTTGAGTGAAGCTTCTTGATTCTGAAATCTTACTTCAGTACTCTAGATGAAGCTTTTTGTGGTGTTAGCCAACTTGGTGACTTTATCCTCCAAATTAGGCTTTGTCTCTTTTGTTTACTTAAATCTTGGTGGCAACCTCATTGCATTGGGGTTATTCCATGAAAAGTTTGAATGGTTGTCATCCTATCTAACATTTTATACTCGAATGTCCCTACCATTAAGATCACATGTCATGTTTTGAATTCTTATGACTGGAGCACTTAGGTTATCTATCTTCTTATTGAATGCTTCAAATTGTGTGAAAATTATAGTGAGTGCACCCACCTTATGCCCTCCACCAACCTTACATATTGGTAACCTCTCAATAGGCCATTAGTAACTATGAGATGTCATTTCCTCTAAAAGGTTATATACCTTTTTTAGGTGTTTTGTTATTCAAGGCCTTTCCTATAGCTACATCAATACTTAAATGGAGATTTGTACTAGACCCATTATAAAAAGTTTGTACTTGTAACCATTTAAGTAGTCTATGATGTGGACATCTTCTTAGAAGCTCCTTGAATCTTTTCAAAGCTTCACACAATGATTCATTCTCCCTTTGCGCAAAAGTGGTATTATTATAACATAATTTTGCATGTGGGAGGAAAAAACTTACTAAGAAATTTTTAGGCCAACTCACACCATGTATTGATTGATCTTACAAGAAGATAAGATAGCCAACTTTGAGCTTTATCTTTAAGAGAAAATGAGAACAATCTCAATCAAATTGCATCATTTGTATTTCCATTATATTTAATTGTATCATAACTTTCAAAAAAGGCATCAATGTGGGCATTTGGGTCATCATTTGATAGCCTACTAAATTGCATTAAGTGTTGGAGCATTTGAATAAGTGATGGCTTGATCTTAAAGTTGTTTTCTTAAATTGCAAGCCTTCTAATGTTTGATGTTGCATCCTAAATTGTTGGTGTAGCATAATCTTTTAAGAGTTTACATGGCTTACCAATGTCTTACATCCTTACCTTGTTCTTGATTTTTAAATAATAATAATAATAATAAAATGAAAAAAATAAAAATGAATTGTTTAAAGAAAAACCAAAAACTAAAGAAAAAAAGAAGGAAAACAAATACTTTTTTTTTTTAAAAATAAAGGCCATATTAAACTTAGAATTATTCAATATTAATATTAATTAGTTGTAAACAAACAATCCTTAACAACAATGCCAAAAACTTGTTCATAGATACCAAAAACAATTGGATTTTAAATTTTTACATAGATTGGGCTTTGAACCTTTAACATGACTAGTTTTTTAATTATTTAGAAAACTTAACGAGAACAAAAAATCTAATAACAATCATCCAAAATCTAAACCTATCTATTTAATAGCCTTCAAGGACTAATGTAGATCAAGATAATTTTTTTAAGAGGCCTCAATGTAAGGCAAAGGAAACATATCCTTGTTTGTAAACAATTCTCTATGAGTAAGTGGTTTTGGACAAGATTGTTAAATCACTCATCCACCAAAATTAGATACATTCTGATGTAAGGTTTATTATGGGTCTATGGAATCCTCTTGTTCACCAATATGCATTGTGGGCATAGAATAGTAACCAACAATTGATACTTCAATTACTCCATGCTCATTTCAATTACATATATAATCTCCGTATTGCTTTGATGACAAGCTACTCAAGGATGATATATGATTAAAAGTTCTATCATCCCACATACTCTAATGCTTTCCCATGCATTCCATTCACTATACCATAAGAAGCTAAAAGATAAGAAGATAATGCAGGAAAATGACAATAAATGTAGGTAGGTTGAATATTTTGTTTAGAAATTAAGGTAGAATCCTATTTGAAAAAGGCATCCTAACGTCCACTCAAGTCATTGACATTAGGTAGATCTAGAAAAAAAAAGGCTTATTGTTATAACTTAGAAAAAATTCATGTATATATTTCACAAAAACATAAAAAAAAAGTAAATAATAAAAAATATAGAACGTGCCAAAATAAATATACTATTTCCAAAAACATTTTCTAGACAAGATATGTCTATTGCACAAAGTGAGAATCATAGTATAAAAAGTAACTTGAGTTTAACATGAGTAGGGATTAATATACTGTGAAATGGCATAAGATAGAAATACGTTAGGATGCTAATGGCTCAACAAACATTACAAGGCTATATATTTCACAATATTAATATTGATTTACCTAATCTAACTTAAGCATTATCTCATTTATATATTCGAATTATTGTATATAATCAAGTTGCTAATTAGCATCTTTTTCCTTTGGTTTGTATCATCCAAGAGTGGCCCTCCATTAGCTACTTTTGATCAATTGATGGCTATTTTCAAGTTTCTAATTCACAAGATGCTCCAAGTGTGTTGCAAATATCAAAGTCTATGATTTAGAACTTAATCTTGTGACCATTGAAAACAACTAATCAATTCTTGTAATTGTGTAGCTATGTAAAACAATTGTCATTTGGTAAAAAAAAAAAAAAATTATTTAAGGTATTTTCATTATTTTCTTTTCAAACTAGAATTATATATAATCACCCACAAATTTCCAGAAAAATCAAAACCTATCTTTTTCACTTTTCTCTTGTATTAGACAAACCAAGTTTCTCCCTTTTGACATGAAAGGTAACCTATAAGTTGAAATATTAATAAGCAATTTGTTTAAGCTTTTTTGAAAAATCAAATACAACCAAATCAAATACATGGTGCCATATCTTATAGTGAATTTTCTTTTCTTGTCTTTTTTTCCTTTAGAACATATGTAGAAGGGTAGTAACTTTGAGAGGCAAATGACAACTTGATCATGGCTCTGTGGGAGTGCGATGAGAGGCCAAGGTGGTGCTCCAATTAGACTTTCTTTTGCTATCCCTCCATCCCTTGAGATAGACAAACTCTGACTGGCCCTCTATCATAGTCTTCAATACAAAAAGTATGCTTGTAACATAATTGCTGCAAGGATGGAACTTCCTTGAGATAAATGCATCTTTTATAATTCTCCAAAAATTGTTTTAACCAATGCTTTAGTCCTTCTATAGAATGGTATATCTAATGTAAAGCATTTTCATGAACATACTCTACAACCATATCAAAAGTAACCCAACCTTCCCACAAGCTAAATTGGGCAAATCCCAAACATCATTACTTACACTCGTAAGCTAAGGATGGATATAAGCTCCAAAACATATAGCAAGGATTATTTTATGTCCAAAATCCTTAAGTTGGTAAAGGGCTGAAGCAATCTTTGTCCTCAGAGATTAACATGATAATTTTACATTAACACATATGATTAGGTGAACAAATCATATTAAACATAATGACATTGCTAGAAACATTCTTCCTTCTACTGAAACATCAATAAGCTTGATATTAACTCTTTGACAGCCTTCCCTAATGTTCTCAAAGAATCTACTACAATCCACATACAAAATGTCTAATCTTTCAGACTACATAGAATAACTATCATTTCATAAAATAAAATAAAATAACCAAATCAATTAGGTTGTTTCCATTTTTCTTTTCAAATTGATGTTATATACAATCACTCATAAATTGTTAGAAAAATCAAAACCTATCTTTTTCACTTTTCTATTATATTGGATGAACCAAATTTCCCCTCATTGACATGAAAGGCAACCTATAAGTTGACTTATTGATGAGCAATCTATTCAAGATTGTTTGAAAAGTCAAGCATGACCAAATCAAATACATGTGCCATATCTTCTTGTAAATTTTCTTTTCTTGTCTTTTTTTCCTCTAAAGCATATGTGAAAGGATAGTAACTTTGAGAGACAAGGGACAAGCTGATCATGGCTTAATGGGAGTGTGATGGGAAGTTAAGATGATGTTCTAGTCAAACTTTCTTTTGATATCCCTCCATCCCCTCAAATAGACACACTCTTACAAGCTGTCCCCACTCAAAGTAAAAGGATCACTCAAACCCTCGATGATACTCACAAGCTTTGATCTTTCATGGTCTTAATAAAAGAGTATACTTGTAGCATGTTTGATATAAGGATGGAACTTTCTTAAGATACACGCATCCTTTAAAATTTTTTAGCAACTATTTTAACCGATACTTCAATCCCTCCATAGAATGGTATATCTAATGAATAACAAGTAGAACTACTTTGTAAAAGATTCTGCAACCATTTCAAAAGTAACATAGCCTTCACAATGAGCCAAACTAGGCACTAGTAAGCTGAGGATGGACATATACTTTGAAAGGTATAACAATGATTATCTTTTGTTCAAGATCCCTAAGTTGGTAAAAGGCCAAAGCAATCTCTATCCCTAGACATTAAAATGATGATCTTACACTGACACAGTGATTGGATGTACAAAACATATCAACCATAATGGCATTGTCAAAAGTATTCTTCCTCTTACTTGGAACATCAATAAGCTTAATATTAGTTATTTGACAATCCCCCCTAATGTCCTTGAAGAATATACCAAAATTTTCATATATAATGTTTGGTTTTTCAAACTATGTAAAACAACTGTCACTGGTAAAAAAAAAATAACCAAATCATTTAGGTTGTTTTCATTGTTTTCTTTTTAAATAGGAATTACATACAATCATTCACAAATTTCTCTTGCATTGGATGAGCCAAATTTTTCCCATTGACATGAAAGGCAACCTATAAGTGGAATTATTGATGAGTAATCTATTTAATCCTGTTTGAAAAATCAAACACAACCAAATCTAATGCATGTGCCATATCTTTTAGTGAATTTTTTTTTTGTTTTCTTTTCTTCAAAAGCATATGTGGAAAGGCAATAACTTAGAGAGGCAAGGGACGAGTTAATCATGGCTCTATAGGAATGCAATGAGAAGCAAAGGTGGTACTCTAGTTAGACTTTCTTTTGTTATCCAATACTCTCAATGTCCTTCCCCATTTAAAGCAAAGGAGTCACTTGAACCCTTGATGATACTCATAAACTTCAACCTATCATAATCTTTAATGGAAAGAGGATGCTTGTAATGTGCCTTATAGATGGATGAAACTTACTTAAGATAGACATGCCATTCATTTTTTTTCAACAATTATTTTAACCGATGCTTCAATCCTATTGTAGAATGATATATCTAATGAATAGTAGGTAGAGCATCTTCATAAAAAGACTTTGCAACCATATTAGAGGCAATACAACCTTCCATAGAAGCCAAACTTGGCCAAACCCAAACATCATTACTTACACTAGTAAATTGAGGATGGACATAATCTTTAAAAAGTATAATAAAGATTATCTTATGTCCAAGTTCCTTAGGTTGGTAAAGAGTCAAAGCAATTTTTATCCCTAAAGATCAACATGATAATCTTACATTGACGCTAGTGACTGGATAGACAAAGCATATTAACCATAATGTTATTATCAAAAATATTCTTCCTCTTATCTGGAATATTAGTAAGATTAATATAAACTCTTTAACAACCTTATCTAACATCCTTGAAGAATCTACTAAAATTTGTATATGCAAACTTTGTGACAACTCAAATTACTTTTTACATAGTTTTTTTTAATGTTCTTTAGAGCTTTTGAAGGGTCAACATTTCATGGAACATGACAATTCTCCTTGTCTTAAAATATAGAAATAGATCTTCAACTTACTTGCTTGAAAATGTTTAGCAATGTTTGTCTACAAACTTTTTTTCATAGGTGTAGACATATATATCACAAAATGTTGCAAGCATTGCAATAAAAGCATTTAAGCGAGAGAAAAGGAAAAAATAAACAAATAGATGTCTAAAATTAAAAAGGATTATTGGAAGGAAAATTAACTAATTATCACTTTTCTATCATAGTAATTCAGTGTTAGCAATAACACGAAACCTAGTTTCTTATCAATATAGTAATCAATGTTTGAGTATCAAATAGATTAGACTAAATGCAATAGAAAACATTGACAAGCTATGAGACCTATCAAAGCTTTGGAATGGCTTAACTAGAAGGATTGAACATTGGAAAGCTAAAATATATTATATGATCAAGGCTGTTAAAAGTAAGAGTTTTTCAGTGACCCTACTCAGTGGATCTTTCAAGGCTATATTGTATCACATTTGGAAGGAAAAAAATAGAAGAAGATTTAATGATAAAAGTCTAGATAGTTCAACCACTATTGCTAGAATAAAAAAGGACATGAGAGAGAATATGTCATCTACTAGGGGAGTAAAGCCAATAAATTATAATACATTTTTGCAAGAGCTTTAGAATTTGTCAAATGTAATCTTTAGGCCTAAATGATGATGTTGTAACCATACAATTTGTAATTTTTTATGATAATATATAATTATTGACCTTTTACCAAAGAAAAAAAACATTGACAAGCTCTACTTTTTCTTGTTTTCTACTTTCTTTTTTCTTTGACGAGGATGTGGGGATGATGTCTAAATAATCAACTTCTTAATTCTTTATGTTCACAAAATTATCATTAAGGCATACATATCAATTTAGATTAACTTGTAAATTTGGACATGAATAAAACCCTTTTATCTTAAAAAGATGGTATAAGTATACTTTTATGTAGTTGTAAACTACTTGAAACTTTCATTTTCTTGTCATAGAAAAAAAAATTGATGCAAAAAAAAAGTATAATTATACTTAAGTACCTCAATCATTAATACTTATATGCTTATCAATCCAAATCAAAACTTTCCTTTTCTTATTTGCTTTTCCCAATTTTGATTCATTAAATTGCTTGAACATAATTATTCATAGGATAAAAAAAGATGTCCTTTCATCTTGTTTCATCCACCAGATCTTTCTCTAACCTATGCAAGGGGGTTGTCAAACAAAGGCTTTTCTCTTGATGAGCAAGAGCTATTTAGCATAAAATTATCAAGTTAAATATATCCATTTAGATTAGCTTGTAAATTTGGAAACAAATAAGATCTCTTATCTTAAAGATTTTTTTTAACACTCACACATAAGGGATGAGAAGGGGAATTGAACCCCTAATTGATTGGACTTATAGAACAACGGTTGTATTTTTTTTTTTTTAAAAAAAGAGCAATAAAAGGGTATCACATTAATTGAATAGGAAAAACTAAGATCTATATCCATTATAGTTTCTAGTAATTATTGTAGTGAATTAACTACATATCCTTAAAAATCCCATGTAATGACAAATGTAGGAAACAAAGATCATTTAGGGATTATTCTAACTAACAAATCCATTATTAGCAAAATTGTGACAATTAAAGATGTTAATTTTGATCTAAGCCATATAAAAGAAACTAGGGGGAAAATTCTTATCCTAAAGATATGGTACATGCATACTTTTATGTTATTGCAAAGTACTCGAAACTTTCATTTTCTCATCATAGAAAAATCAATTGATATAAACAATTTATATTTATACTTAAGTAACCCAATCATGGGTAGTCATATAGACTTCTTATTGGATTTTTTCATAAGTCTAATTTACGTATGAACTATTAATCATGTGCCTATCAACCCAAATCAATGTTTCTTTTTTCTTATTTGCTTTCCCCAATTTTGATTCATCAAATCACTTCGACACAATTCTTTATAGGACCAAAAAGATATCCTTTCATCTTGTTTCATCCACTCAACCCTTCCCTAACCTATGTAAGGGGAGTAGTCAAACAAAGGCTTTTCTCTTGATGAGCTAAAGCTATTCAGCATGAAATAATTTGTAGATCTAGATCATCTACTTAAATTTTTCTTAGTTATACTTCTGTCGCTCCATCCCCTCAAGGGTAGAGAACCCATCGTTGTCTCAGCTGTGCTACCAGAGACTACCACACTAGATTATCTAGTAGTAGTGTATAAATTCATGTAAAAATTGTAAATCTATGCCCTCACTATGTAAAAAACATGTTCTTGTACTCTAATTTAAATGAAAAGGACTTACATTTCTCTATATTCACTTTTCTCCTCTGATGAATTATGAGTACGAGTAGAAAAGTGAAAATGGTTTGCAAATCTAGATCATTTACTTAAATTTTCCTTATGTATATCACACTAAATTATCCAATTTTTTAAATGGGGTATA
This sequence comes from Casuarina equisetifolia, assembly GCA_028551475.1. Classification (NCBI taxonomy): domain Eukaryota; kingdom Viridiplantae; phylum Streptophyta; class Magnoliopsida; order Fagales; family Casuarinaceae; genus Casuarina; species Casuarina equisetifolia. The sequence continues at coordinate 25,285,584 of CM052360.1, forward strand.
AATTTAGTAAAATTTATAAAACTATACTTTCACCATACAAAAAATATGTTATTGCAATTAAATGTAAACAAAAAGAACTTACATTTCTATCTATTCACTATTCTCCTTTGATGAATTGTCAAAAGTACTAGTAGAAAAATGAACCTAGTTTGCAAATCTAGATCATCTACTTAAATTTTCCTCAGTTATATCACACTAAATTATCTAATAGTTGTATATAAATTCATGTAAAAATTGTAAATCTATGCCCTCATCATGAAAAAAACTTGTTCTTACATTCCAATTTAAACAAAAAGAACTTACATTTCTATCTGGTCACTTATCCTCCAATGAATTGTCAGGAATACTAGTACAAAAATTAAGATGGTTTGCAAATTTAGATCATCTACTTAAACTTTCCTCAATTATATCACACTAGATTATCCAATAGTGGTATATAAATTCATGTAAAAATTGTAAATATATACCTTAATCATGCAAAAATCATGTTCTTTCAATCCAATTAAAAAAAAAGCTTATGTTTCTAGCTATCCACCATTCTCTTCAACTAAATTGCCAAGAATATTAGTAGAAAACTGAAAATAATTTTCAAATCTAAATTATCTAAAATTTTCCTTAGTTATATCAAACTAGGTTATTTAGAAGTGGTGTATAAATTCACATAAAAATTGTAAATCTATGCTCTCACTATTAAAAAACATGTTCTTGCAGTCCAATTTAAACAAAAAGAACTTATGTTTCTATCTATTTACTCTTCTCCTTTGATGGATCATTAGGAGTAGTCCTAAAAAAATGAAAATTGTTTACAAATCTAGATCATCAACTTAAATTTTCCTAGTTATATTACACTAAATTATCCAGCAGTGGTGTATAAATTCACGTAAAATCATAAATCTATTCTCTCACCATACAAAAAACATGTTCTTGCGATCCAATTTAAACAAAAAAAAAACTTACATTTCTATTTGTTCACTTTTCTACTTCAATAAATTGTTAGGAGTACTGGTAGAAAAATGAAGATGGTTTGCAACTAAATCATCTACTTAAATTTTTCTCAATTATATCACACTAGATTATTCAACAGTGATGTATAAATTCATGCAAAAATTATAAATCTATGCTCTTACCATGCAAAAACATATTCTTGCAATCCAATTTAAACAAAAAGAACTTATATTTCTATTTTTTTTCACTTTTCTCCTTTGATGAATTATTCATGGTGCTTGTAGAAAAATGAAAATGGTTTGTAGATCTAGATCACCTACTTAAATTTTCCTTAGTTGTATCACACTAGATTATCTAGTAGTAGTGTATAAATTCATGTAAAAATTGTAAATCTATGCTCTCACCATGCAAAAAACATGTTCTTGTAGTCCAATTTAAACAAAAGAACTTATGTTTCTATATGTTCTCTCTTTTACTCCAATGAATTGTCAAGAGTAATAGTAGAAAAATGAAAATGGATTGTTGATCTAGATCATCTACTTATTTTTTCCTCAGTTATATCACATTGGATTATCTAGTAGTGGTGTATAAACTCATGTAAAAATTGTAAATCTATACTAATATCAATTTTAGCATAAGCAAAAATAGAGAGATTTTAAATCCATTACTAATGTTTATGTATGCACTATTCACTATAAAAGACTAAATTATGTATGGATTGTTTTTACAATAGAGGAATTAGATACAAATTTTTGTTGTCTTGCATAACCAAACTACAAAACACAAGAGTCTCTTTTACAAGTCTCAACTTAGAGTTTATCACAAAACTCTAACCTTGTCATCTCTTAAGGGCCTTAACCATTGTTAAGCCACTATGCCGACCTAAGTTCAAACTTGTATAACCATGGAAATAACTAAAATCTTCTATAAGCCTATGGACAAGATATGACCTTACAATGTTGGTGCAACATACGTACCTCTTCTGTCAGCTACCTTCCTCCTTCGTGTTACCTCTTCCTTTCTTCTGCAGCCTTGGCTCAAGTAAACAGGCCTTTAGATGGAGTCTTACCCGGAGCTGTCTTACGACGGTACCTGCTGGAATGAGGAATGGAAGACTGGAAATCGAGAACACACAGAGAACTCACAGTGAATACACAGGAAAATAGGGCTCTTTGATCGGGAACCTAACACTACCAAAATCCCTACACACGTAGAAGAGAACCTTCTAGAGAACACTCGATAATGCTCTCATTTCCCCGTTGGCTAATATCAAAGGTTCAGTTCATTGGGCCATTCCTTTTCCTTGCATCACAAACCACTACTAGACTAGGCCCACATATTACATAGATTCACAATATGCATAAAGTTTATAACAGTTGGTTCTTAGATTTCTGCTTATAATAATTTTTTTTAACTTTAGCGTCAACTAAATATCAAGCTACTCTATGTCCTATGAAACGAAAACAAAGGTTTTACTAAGATCTATCAAGAATATTTGCAAGCTTGAGTCATAACAACAAAAGCCAACCTCAACATATTTCTTGATATTTGGGAGTCAAACATAAAATTTGTATCACCAAAGGTGGAGAATGTGAAAAAGATTAGTAGAATTTCACAACTCAAAACTAAAATTTAGTAAGAAGATCCCTTTATGCTACTTTAATTTTAAAAAATAGAATAAGAAAAGTTGGTACAAACATTTTTCTTACATGGTTGATTGTTAGAAAATTTTATTTAGACTAGCATCATAGTATATATACTTATCATACACAATTTGACAAAAGATTTAATGTATGTATATAACACAAATGTTTTATCACATGTAATTTTTTAAATAGAAGTTACACTAGTAGACATATATGTTCTAAGTGCTCAAGGATGATAACTATGGCTCGACCTCTATTAATATTCAAGTTTGCAAGAAAGGAATGCATAGAGGACAATACAGACAAGGAATGTATAAAGTAACAAAAGAAAATGTAGAAAATCTTTAACAAGAAAAAATAAGGAATCAAACAAATCAAGATAATAAACTAGCAAGCATGTGAAATAATAATAATAACAACAAGAAAAGGTGTGAAGATGACTATTTATCCATTCTCTAATGATTTACCAAAGACATGAGAAGCTTGGCCTTCTATAACAAGTTTGTCACCCTTTCTATCTCATCATTTTTTTCCTTCAATTGCACCATTCTCACTTTATTATGTTTGTAGTGCTATTTAACAAGTATTTGAAATATTTTGTTGGATCTAAAATAGTTGATAACATGTATAATATCTATTATTTGTCAAGTTGAGTCTAAGGATTCCCATTTCTCTTATTTTCGTTTTTCTTCTCTCATTTTTATAAAATATTAAGGACAACAATACCCGGAGTCGGACATTACTAACATATGTTAATGAGATGAAAAGGAAGCCAAATCCTTCTCATGGGTGATTTCTTTAGGTTAGGTAGTGGCATTGCAAGCATGTTGATTGATATAACTATTTCAAGGCTATTCAGAATTCCATTAGATTGAATCCTACATTCCATTGTTACAAACCCATTCGGTGAAATTCTAAATGCAAGTGAACATGTCAAACAAGTAATATAATGATGAAAAAGATATCGTCCCATAGAGATTGATGATTAATAGACCAACTAATTACTAATGGTGAATAACTCTTAGAATTTAGTTAACAAATCCAAATGATAGATAATAGATTAATTAACTAAATTTAAGAAAACAAAATACACAAAATATGTTAGAGCATTTAATTTCACCATAACCACTAGGTACTAATGTTGATTATTTATGCTTGTAAGAGAGATAATATCTATGTAATGGTGGAACTTCTTAATTTTTTTACTATCCAATGTCTAGGTATAGCAAACTTAGTTCATTAATTTACTATGTCTCTATATGTGAATTGAAACAAACCAAATGCATTAAGATCTATTAACATTCCCAATTTATACCAAAAGGCATACAAAAAATATGGTATATGTCTATTCATATTTAATTTAAGATTACATATTACAAGAAGCAACTACATATCATCTCATGTCGGTCTTAAACATGCAAGTTATTTCATTTAAGTAGTAGCTAATCACTTAAAAACATTAATCATAATAATATGCAACTTCATATAAACAAAATATTTTACAAAACATAACAATCATAAGATTCATACTATTATAATTAGGTTACATCATAACTCTAACAAAAGTAAACTAAAACATAATGAAATACTAAGGAGGAACAAGAACAAGAATAAAATAAGACATCTTGAATCAAAGAACAAGAAGTTTGTTACCTTTTTTGTCTTTTTTTCATGAAAGCCTTGAATTTTTGGCTTCTTTATTCAATTGTGCTAAATTTTCTCCTTCTTTTTTTTTTGGGTGAAAAGGTAAATTGTATTAATACATATTAAAGTACAAGAGTACAAGGGCATATCTCAGTATTACAAAAGTTACCATATCTATGAAAAGATAGAAGTTGGAAGCTTCCAAATCTCATTCAAAATAACATTGCATTGAGAAGATTTTATATTTCTAAACAAAAAAGCTCTCCTTCGTATTATCTTCTTTATTTTCGCTAAGAGAATAGGGATATCCATTGTTTTCCCTTGAAAACGTCTTCTATTTCGTTCAGCCCAATTAGGTTCTATTTCTCTACCCCTTTCTTTTGCCTCTTCTCTTCTTTTAAATAGGGTTTAGGTTTAGACCTATCTCCTATCCTAGTAGAAGTAAGTTTTGGAGACTTAAGACAATTGGGTTTTGAACTCTTATATTAATCAAGCTATAAACTCTTAATATGACTAGGTTTTCTAATTATTTAGAAAATTCAATAACAATAAAAAAATCTAATAACAATCATCCAAAGCCCAAGCCCATCTTGATTTTCTTGATCTTGATATTCTGACCATATTTTGCCACATAATAAGCATAAGGTTCTCCATGCTTGTCCTTTTTCTTCATGTCTTCTTATGCTACATAAACAAGGAAAATTTAAGTAAATAAAGAGGAATTCAAATATTTTCTCATAAACATTGTGTTATTTATTGTCTAAAAGTAGATAAAATAACTTTATAAAGATGGAGTTATCAAAACCTCTTTTTCCTAACTAGACTATTTCCATCTTTCTCTTTTTAGGATGGAGTGGTAGAAAATGGATAGTAGATGAGGCAATAAATGGAGAAGATTAGTTTCTTTTATTGCATCGATCTTTCATGCATAGGAGTTAAGGTTGTATAAACATTCCTTATGACTATTCTTTTTTCACATATAGACAATGTTCCTCTACTCGTCAGATAGCAACAATGATGTCAAGAAGACATTGTTTCAATAAGTGAACTAATTGGGCCCTAAATACTAGGCATTGTCTATCATATGGGCTTCTTATTGGGCCTTGTATTTAGGGCCCTTGTGTTTCTGTGCTTCACAGTATATTCTTCTATACTTCCTTTCAAGCTTATTATTTAGATAAATCAAATATATTAATTTTGCTTACAAATTAATTATGTGATTTACTACATAAGGCCATAGTTAGTAAACTTGCCAATTGCTTTCATGTTGGGATTTTTTGCATTTTGATTGATCTTGTTTCTACTTTTATATCATTAGATGATAATCAATCTTGATAAATTATTATCTTTTATTCAAAAGTAAGATTAGTGTGATGTGTAACTACCTTATTCTTGTAAAAAAGAAGTAATTGTAACTTTAAATCCATCCCAAGGTCTTGAAATAATACCATAGTCTATGTAATCTAGAGTTATAATTTTGATTATGCCTTTGTAATGACATGAAAATCATTGGTTCTTTATTTGTCTTTCACTAAACCAATTAGTCTTCAAATTTGATTTAATGTCCTACACGACATCATTTGGTCATTGCTCAAATGCCCAATTTGAACCACAAAATTCTAAAAGCTTTGTCTTCAACATTAAGGAGAGTAAAATGGCAAAAAACTTGAACATTTCTTTAGATAACAAAGTGATCTCAAGGAAAATTTTATATATATCTTCTTAATTCATACATGAATTGGATGAGTAGTTGAATGAATAATTGAATTTGGGCTTAAGTATGATAAGGCAAATTAATTTTTCTATTTACCTTCAATACCTCAATAGATCTTATAATAGTGGTGGATTTACTAGGGAGGAGAAGTTGAGTTTCTTTTTTATTTATTTAATATGTTCTGCTACTATTAATTTTATGTTTGTTCATTGGTATGCGTGTTGGTTTAAGCTCTCCATAACAGGGCACCAATATATTGCTTGTTGCTTCCAATGATCGTGATATTATATATAATAATATATGTTAGTTATGCAATGAAGGATGCTCCCCCTTATCCAATCAAAAGTCAGAAGTCATGTTTTGAAGCCCCTGTGTCAAAATTGTAGTGAACTTTTTCCATTGGCACACCACAGTTTTTCAGGCCACAGAGTTATTTGTGATTACTTATGTATTGTCCAATACCTGGATGTGAATAAGTTCAAAAATTATAATTATATCTGTAATACCAATGTATAATGGATTGCGTGATTGATTAGAGGAGAAATTGTACAAAATTTCTTTAGGATCATATGAAGTAAACACAGCAAGGACAAAGTGTTTCTGTTGGGCCCTGTTGAAGGTGGGTATTGTCCCACATTGGAAGTGAGAGGATGGGCCTGTGGTCTTATAAGTGATGAGAATTCTCCACCTAATGCCTTAAGGTTTTGGGATGGACCCTCATACTCTAATATGGTATCGAAGCCAAGGTTGGGCCTCCGCTTTATTTAACCCCCATGCCCCAAAGTTGGACTTCAGTCCACTTGCAATGCTTATGTCAGCATGCAAGTGAGGAGGAGTGTTGAAGGTGGGTATTGTCCCACAGTGGAAGTGAGAGGATGGGCCTGTGGTCTTATAAGTTATGAGAATTCTCCACCTAATACCTTAAGGTTTTGGGTGGACCCTCACACTTTAATAGGCCCTATTACGGTCACCATCTTCACAGTTTGGGGGCTACAGAGCTTAGGAGGCATGAGTGAAAGACGTCCTAGCGCTAGTGCCATCGTGCAACTCAAAATGGATCATTGTGTAGCCCAGGCAGACTACCGTTGATGAAGAAAATTTTTGTTAAGGGCACTTAGGGCCATTTTCATTTTCATTTTCTTGTTCCATAGTGCGTAGTCGCCCATTCTGACGAGGTGGGTAATGAGGCAGACATTCAAATTTTGTGAAAAAGAAATGAAAAATTCTAGAAGGGGGTACTTTTGCACAATGATACCAAAAAGTATCATAGGCTTGAAATTTTTAGATGGGAATTCCAGAATTGGTGTAGCTGGAAGTTGGCACGCATTGAAGGATGTTGGAGTGTTAAAATATCTAGTCCCATATGGGTAAGACGACAGGAGAGCCTGACCTTATTAGCTTCCGCTGGCAACCCACTATTGCACAGTTCTGTGTTTTAGATAGGCCCTTCAATTTTTAATAAAGGAGAGGTATGGTTTTTCCAAAAATTTAATTTGCAAGTGGTTCGTTTGCGTTAGAAACTTGGTTGATATTTTTGAAAATGAGGTTGGCGAGGAACTAAACTCAACGTTGTTTATGGTGAAAAACAGATACTGCAATTATGTGGGTTTAGTTGTTGGTGGATAATGTGGTGGAGAAGTAATACGAAGATAAAAGTCGAGATAATAAAGTTGTTTTCAAAGATAGATAGAACGTTTGAAACAAACTCTAGGCTTGCTTCTAGAAAATTGGTTTTTCTTTTTTTCTTTTTCTTTTTTGGCGGGGTTCTCCTGTTATGGTGTATCAAGCCTGTTCTAGAGTGTTTTTAGAAGGACCGTTCTGTTAAATGAAAGTTATTATGATAATTAATATATATTGTGGTTTGAATGTTAAGTCTTGCATATTAAGATTTTTTTTTTGTGAAAGGTCAAATTATATATCACTCATAAAAAATTTACAAGATTGTTCGATTACAAAATATCATCATCTAAGCTCAAATATTGCACTTGGCAAATTCCAAAGCTCTTGTAAAAATTTATTACAATTTGTAAGCTTGACTCCTCTAGTAGATGAAATCTTGCCTCTCACGTCCTTCTTGATTTTAGCAATAATGGTTGAGTTTTCTAGACTTGTATTGCTGAATCTTCTTCTATTCCTTTCGCTCCAAATGTGATACAATACGGCCTTGAAAGATATACTAAGCAAAGTAGCTGCAAAGCTCTTCCTCTTAACAGTGTTGATCATCCAATATATTTCAACTCTCCAATGTTCAATTCTTCGAGTTAATCCATTCATGCCTAACAAAGCCTTCCAGATGTAGTTTGTGAACCTGCACTTAAAAAATAAATGTTCATGTGATTCTTCTTCTTGTTGGCAGAGGTTGCATCGTAGATCCACTGAACTATTCCATTTTGCCACCCGATTTGCTGTGGATAGTTTGTCTCTTAAAATGATCCAACATATAAAATTATGCTTCGGTACTCCTTCTTTCCAAACAAGTGTTGCCCATTTGGAATCTTCTCTGTTCTCTCTTAGTGCTACATAACTCTTGGCAATATTGTATTCTGAGTCTGTCACTAGTTGTGTTAGTTCACTTCTTACTTGTAAAATATTCTTAAAACTCCAAGCTAGTGATCCTTTCATCTCAACTTCTAATACATTCTTTTCCTTCAAATTTTCTGTTATCATCCATTTAACCCATAAGGAGTTTGAATTGGGGTGCACAAGAGACCATAGGAGTTTTCCAATTGCTGCTTTATTCCAAGTGTGAATGTCTATCAAACCTAATCCTCCAGAAACTTTAGGCCAACAAACTTCTTTCCATGCCACTTTCGCTACACATCGTCCATTAGATTTACCTGTCCAAAGGAAAGTTCTAATACTTTTTTCAATTTCATAAAGGGTCTGTTTTGGCAGTAGAAAAATTTGCATCCAATATGTTTGCAATGAGAACAGAACACTTTTGGCTAGCTGCAGTCTCCCCCCATAACTAATATGCTTAGACTCCCAACCTTCAATTCTTCTCAATATCTTTTTTGTCAGGATAGTACAATCTAGATTGGAGAGTCTTTTAGTAATCAATGGTACTCCTAAGTATTTTATGGGAAGTTGGCCTTCTTGGATAGGAATATGATAAAGTATTAGAGCCTTTTCCTATTCTGACAAGCCTAAAAAGAAAATTTGATACTTCTCTGGATGCATCTTCAAACCTGTTATATCTTCAAACTCTTGCATAGCATCTAGTAAACATAATATGGACTCAATATCTCCATGAGCAAACAAAAAGAGATCATCAGCAAAGCATAAATGAGTAATCTTTTCTTTGGCGCATTTCCAGTGAAATTTAAACCTTCCAGAAGATACTTTATTTTGTATAATTCTGTTAAAAATCTCCATCACAATAACAAAGAGAAAAGGAGAGAGAGGGTCTCCTTGTCTAAGTCCCTTTGCCCCCTTAAAAAAACCTGTATGAGAGCCATTGATGTTCATAAAATATCCCACAGTAGTGATGCAGCTTTCAATCAGCAATCTAAATTTGTCTGGGAACTTCAAAACTTTCAATGTATTTAGGATTGCATTCCAGTCTATTGAATCATATGCTTTCATAATATCAACCTTAATTGCCACCCTTTTCCCATGAATATCTTTGTGATAATTGTACATTAACTCTTGACACAACAAAATATTTTCCTTAATGTTCCTTTCTAGCACAAAAACTGTCTGACACGGATGTATGAAATGAGGCAAAGCTAAACTTAGTCTTCCTGCCACAATTTTAGATATGATCTTGTACAACACATTGCAACAAGATATTGGTCTAAAATCTTTCATATTAGTGGCATTAATTTTCTTAGGGACAAGAGAGATTACTGTTGAATTTATGCTTCGCAGTAGCTGTCTCCTTTGAAAGAAAGCTATTACTGCATCTTCTATGTCACTCCCTATAATACTCCATGCTTTCTTGAAGAAGAAGCTATTATATCCATCAGGACCTAGAGCTTTGTAATCACCAAAAGTATTAAGGACCTTTTGTATATCTTCTCTTTGAACGTCTGCTATAAGGCTTCTCTTTATCTCTTCTGAAATTTCCATAGGAAATAACTCTCTTAATCTTGTTTCTGATGGTTGAGGTTGGTTTGCCCTCCCTAGCAAGTTTTGATAATAATTTAGAATTTTATTCTTTATCATTTCAGGATCTTCAGTAAGTTGCCCATCATCTAATTCCAACTTGACAATGTGATTTTTTGCTCTCTTCTTCATCATGCTTCCAAAAAAGACTTTACTATTACAATCTCCCTCTTTCAGCCAATTATTCCTTGATTTTTGCTTCAGAAGTATTTCTTCATGCTTGCTATATATTAGTAACTTTTCTAACCACTCCTTTTCTTTATTGCGCAATTGGGTATTTGAAGGATCATCAAAGAGCTTTGCTTGTGCTATTTGTAGCTGCTTCCTTGCTACCTCTGTTTTCCTTGGTAGTTCTCCAAATTCCTCTCTATTTAGCTTTCTCAACTCTTTTTTCATTTCCTTCAACTTTATCATTATTCTGTACATTATAGTGCCATCAACCCTTTGTTGCCAAATATTCTTCACTATTGTCATAAATTGGGGGTTGTCTGGCCAAAAGTTAAAAAACCTAAAAGTCCTTTTCTGACTTGGTCTATTATTGCCCACCTTGATAATGCAAGGACTGTGATCTGACAATCCAGGAGTACTAAATTCAATGGAGAAATCCATATTACTTTGCAGCCATTTAGGGTTTACCAAACATCTATCCAATTTACTGCCTTTGAACCCTATTCCTTTACCTTTGTTCATCCATGATAGGAGCGGTCCCACAAAGTTTGGTTCTATAAGTTCTGCATCACTTATGAACTTGTTGAAATCTTCTATTCCTTCTATCCATCTACTAGCTACACTAACCCTCTCATTTAGATTCCTCACTGTATTAAAATCCCCTACTAGTAGCCATTGAGTGTTCTTTCCATAACTGTTATAACATTGTGTGAGGTTACTCCAAAGATCCTTTCGTTCATTCGCTGCATTTGCTGCATAGATGGCAGATAAGTACCATACTTCATGTCCCTCTTCCACTTTACAATTCACTACCTGTTTAGAACTACTAAGCACTGTGATGTTGAGCTGTGGCTTTTTCCATACAATCCAAATCCTACCATTTTCATTATCTCTATAATTATGGATAAAACCCCATTGGGGAAAAAGAGAATCTATCACCCATTGTGTTTTATCTTCTTTTATTTTGTGTTCTAATAGAATGACAATGTCAGCTTTAGCATTCTTGATAACTTCTCGTACCTCCTTTTGTTTAGGGCTTTTATTCAAGCCCCTGACATTCCATAGAATATGATCATTTGTCTGGGGGTATAGTGTTTTCTCCTTCAACACCTTCAAGACCTACAATATCATTGCATCTTGCTTCATTTGGTTCTTGATGATTACTTATAAGCACACTAAATCTATTACTGGTATTGTCCTTCTCACATGTATTCCTTTTGGGGCTCCTTTTGTTTCCCCTTCCATTCACACTTACTTTATTGCTTTGTTCTAATTTGGCTTTTGGACTTATGGTGGATTCAACTTCATGTGTTATTGAATTTACAATCTTATCTCTTATATCCTCATGTCCTTGCTCGTCATGAACTTGCTCTTCATTACCTTTATCCAAATTTTCTTTATCCTCACATCCTTCATCATATTTCTCCGTCTGACTTAATGGCTTTTGAACTGGAACCCATATCTCCTTTTGCTTTATAACACACTCCTTATGTCCAAAGCAATCACATTTTTTTGCATATTTTAGGTAACCAACAATACTCCACTCCTACCTCAAAAATAGCACCATTTCCCATGTCAATTTCAAATGAAGTTGGTAGAGAACACTTTGTATCTATTTCAACACATACTTTTGTATATGATATCCTTTGTCTATGTTTGATAGCTTTATCCATGTATAGTGACTTTCCAACAACACTAGCTACATAGCTCATACCAATCTCATCCCATAAAGCATGTGGGACATTGTGCAACTTTATCCAAATTGGTATTGAAGTGATTTTTCCTTTTTGCAGTCTAATAGTGTTATGCCATTTTTGCAGAAACATTGGTTTTGCTACCACATCACAAACTCCAGCTTCTAATACTTCCTCCATCTTTTGTTTATCAGAGAATCTAAAAAAGAAGAAGCCACTGTCTGTTGCAGAAATATCTATTAAGCTTTGTTTTCCCCATTGCTTTTCTACAATTCCTTTTACAACAGAAAATGGTAATTTTGAACCCAAAAAGAAACCCACAACACAATTTTCATAGAATTTACTTCCTTCTTCAATAACTTCCTTAGGAGGGGCAACTCTAATTTTCCCATCATTTAATACCGGTGGCTGGTATTTCATATGAGCATTTTGTGCTAATCCTCCTACTACAACCTTATTCCAAGATTCATGTTTTCCTTCATGTTCAAAACTCTCCTTAAAGATAATGTTGTTTGTCTCTTCTAGCCTCTTATTTTTCTCCTTATTTCTTGTAGGCCCTTGGAATAAACTTTCTTGGATTTCTTGTTCAATTCTCTCCTTGTCTTGTTGAGATAATACATTATCCTTGGTCACACTTCCTTTAGCCATGTTCCTATTTGCAAGGGTTAATCATCCAGATTTCATTATTTTAACTTCTGTATCATTATTTTCTCCTAAAGATTTCCAACACTCTTTAAGTTTCTTTATTTTCCTTTTCTCTCTTCTCTCAAACTCAGCACTCTCTGGGTCTATCCTTTGAAAATCCTTGACCATCAGCAGTTACCAACTTAGTACTTAACTAATTTGATAGGCAAGATTTTGGTAAGATGTACCAAAAGTTCATAATCTACTCAGTATATAGACCTGATAGATTCTGCCTTCTTCTACCGACAATCTACTTAAATCCCTTTAACTTAACTTAATAGAAACATGGCTTTTAGTAGGTATATCCTTCTCTTATCACTCCAAAACAAATATCTTAACTAAGCAATCAATAAATCAAAACACACCACGAACAACAAAATTCACACCTAACTCTCACTACACCAACTTCTACTCCTAAATTACAAATCCAATATATAAAAAAAATAAAATAAAATAAAATAAAAAAATAAAAAAATAAAACACACAGAAACAACACTCACTTCAAGAGTCTATCCTAATTATAATCTAATATACAAAAATGTTTTTTTTTTTTTTTTACTTACCTCCGAGCCTAGGAGATTCGGCGATCAGCCATCAGGTCTTGTCTCCCGCTGACCTGCTCTAATTCCTACTACCTTCCGCCAGTGACCACACGATGGGTGGGCTCTGAGAATGACGGGGAGTCTAGGGACTAGGCCAACAATTGGGGGGGCGCAGGGACGAGGCGGTAGGGTGGGGAGGCGATGGGGGACGGGGGAATGATAGGGGGGCAGAGGGGTCAGGGAGAGGGCTGAGCAGGGGGGTGCGGTGCGATGGGGAACGGGATCTGGGTTCTGTGGAGGGGGGTGCAGGGGAGCTACGGGAGGAGTGGGGATACGATGGGGGACGGGGGAACGATAGGGGGGGCGGAGGGATCAGGGAGAGGGCTGGGCAGGGGGGAGTGCACGGGATGGGGCTGGGGGGGGCGAGGGGCGAAAATGGGGTGGGGCTGGGAGATCTGAGGGGGGGGTCTGGGAGGGGCGATGGGGGTGCGGGGGGCTGGGAGATCTGCGGCGGGGGCTGGGGAGAGCGATGGGGGCGCGGGGGGACTAGGAGATCTGCGGCGGGGGGCTGGGGGGGCTGGGAGATCTGCGGCGGGGGGCTGGGTGGCGATGGGGGCGGGGGGGCGAGGGGCGAAAATTTTTAATTTGCATATTAAGATATGATTGCATGTATCTAGTTAAAATTTTGTATGTTCATCAATTACAAGAGTTGGTTCTTAAAATGAGAATTTATTTAGTAACATAATATTGGAGTTCCAATTATTCTTTAAAAATCTCTATAAATGTTAGTAGGCTTAGAATCTACACATAAAATGACATTATAAAATGATCTACGTTAAACCATTATAGTTTAGGTTTAACAATCTCTATGGTAAGCAGCAGTTGCTATGTGAATATTCAATTTTATGTTGCTAAAATACATGTGTACTTCGTTAAATGTGTACATGTCTCATTAAATATGTGCTTTTTAACTTTAAAAGCCAATTTTTAGATAGAAATGAGCTTTTGAAATCATTCTTGCAACTTATTCACAAACTTTTTGGATAGTTATCCCAATTCATGTACCAATTTATTCAAACAATTTACGTGCGCTTATGGTGTTCCAAGAAGACGATACCCCATCATTTATCGTTTCCCCACAGTCCACTACCCAGAAAAAGGATCACAAGTATGATCAAGCGTTTACTTTCATGATCAATCAAAATCGTCAATTGGCAAGTGGTTCCACGCCTTCAATGACAACAAATAACTCAATCAATCTTCCAGCGAACCTAATTATGAAGCTTAGTACTGATTCAAATAAGCTCTAATGTCAGCCATGGCATCCCCACCAAAACTATAATACCATTTAAAATTTTCACATATTGTATGATAAATAGTAGAATAGTTTCTTTTCTTCTAGCCAATAGAAGTCAATAATAATTTGACATGTATAAAAAAGGAGAGTAATATCTCTTCATTTTTTTATATAGTAAAATTATGATTGTTGTTTTATATATACTTTTTTAATTGAGTTTCTTTTTATATGTAATTCATTTATGGTCTTGAAAAAACCTTCACTTCTCTCTAGTTTATATTTGTAGATACATGATGTTGGTTTTACATGCCGAAAACAAACTTAGGTACCTTTTTCTTAAATTTCATTTTACAACTCTCAATACTATTTGGATATTACCAAATTGGCTTCCACTTGCTTCCTACAAATAAAATTCTTCCATAATGAATCCAAAAGTGAGGGGATCTTTGATCCACAATATGTCCAATTTATTGATTTTTTAACTAATAAGTGAGATTAAAAAAAGAAACTTCTTTATTCACCATTAATGTTACTAAATCAATGAGTATTATAATAATTGGAATGTAGATAAACCAACATGAATTATTATGTTGAGACTAGAAAATTTTTGTAATGAAGAAAAAATAATTATAAAATCTCACATTTCAAGAATAAAACTAATAACGAAATTTACAATAAACCAAAAAAAAAAAGACTTACAAATAAGAAAGTGACAATCAAAAACCTCAAACGCCCGTAATCTGTTTGTAATTTTTTTCATATGCTATTAGTTACATTGTAACTATTTCTTTCATTGTAATTTTTCTTGCATCTTTCCATAAATGATGCTCAATTCCCATTTAAGTATCATAATTATCATATTCTAAATTTGATCTAAAATGTGTTAAAATTAGCAAAAAGAACACCAATTCTCAACCAAGCAATGCGTTGGGCTTTTTCCTTTTTTTAACCTTGGGCATTTTTCATTTTTTTAACTTTGGGCTTTTTTCACTTTTTTAACTTTTTACAATTTGAACGGATGCCTGTTTCCTTCTCATCGTTTCTTCAATCGACAGCGATTCTTCACGACCGGTCCTAGGCCCCTCTTTGGGCCGTGTTGTGCTAGGCAACACTCGCCGCCTCGACAGGCTCCGCGGAGGTTTCGAAGTCTCTTTCAGCAAATGATGTTAAAGAGATTAAGTAACTGATTTATGCAAAGCGTTGAGAAGGGACATTAAATATATATATATTTAAACAGTTTGACTATTATTACAAAAGCTAAGCACAACGTGAAAGATAAGAAAAATACATTTTATAAATTGTAATAAACTTTTATTAGAGTTTTGAAATTTTTTAAATATAATATTTAAACCTTAATAGCAAGGATATAATTAAATAATTTTATTTTTTAATGATATATAATACATGACATTAAAAAAAAAAAAAGTAGCTTCAGGTCTGAGTTAAAGAATAGAAAGCATTATTTAATGCGACGTAGGCCGGAGGAAGAAAGGTCGACTCGCCTGAGCCGAAGACGTGACGTAATCTTGGAAACCTGCGTTCTATTTTAAATGCTTTTTTTTTTTAAATGCTTTGGGAACGTAACAGAGAAAAACGGAGAGCCTTCCCCGAAAACATGAATCCAGCCTATTCTAAATGGGGGACAAAAACTTAATACTAATTCCAGCTTTTAAGAAATGGAATTCCCAGGATGTCGCTCTTGAGTGGCTTCTGAGTTGCGTGTCTGACTCAATTGTTACACTAACATCTAAACTTACAACATCAGCCTATCC
This sequence comes from Casuarina equisetifolia, assembly GCA_028551475.1. Classification (NCBI taxonomy): domain Eukaryota; kingdom Viridiplantae; phylum Streptophyta; class Magnoliopsida; order Fagales; family Casuarinaceae; genus Casuarina; species Casuarina equisetifolia. The sequence continues at coordinate 25,301,797 of CM052360.1, forward strand.
CACAATTGTCAGCCGTGAGAATGATTCAACTTCTTCATACGCACCTTTCTCTGACTATTCCAATTTTACCCAAAACCTCATGTCCATCTCTGCCTTCTTCTTTTTGGATCAATCCTACAATGGCATATGCTCTAGAAGGTTGAAAGGAGAAAAAAAAAAAAAAAAACCCAAAATCTACCCCTTTGCACTTTTGATTGAAAGGATTAGATTTCTTTGGACACTAAAGAAAAACAATCCATTCAAGCTTGTTTAAGAAATCAAACACTAGCAAACTAAATACACGGGTCATATCTTGTTGGTTTGTTTTCTTCTCAGGAATGCAGTCTCAATCAGGTTCTTTTCTTTTGGGGCTTCATCCGTCGTTGCTCCATACCACAATCCCCCCAAAAAAGAATCAAATGTGATGGAAGTGCCGCACTTTCGAAGGCCAAGATTAAAAATGAGCCAACACCCAGAGTCTCTACAACCCAGCCTCGTAAAAGGACTTGGGAGTTCTGGTCACTGCAGTGTGACCATTAACTGTTAAGTTTTTATCTTTCTTTCGTTTGGGCCATCACAAAAAATAAGTCACTATGTACCACCAAAATTATTGGGTTGATCAATAATATTTTAGACCATCTAATGCAAAAGTTTAACTATCTTGCTTCATAAAAATGATATAATTGTGAAAGGAGAAGGATCACGTGACTAACATTTCAGCTTGAAAGTCATGGAAACAGAATGATAAGGACCCAAACCATGAAAGTCAAACTTGAAGTCGTTGGCCTGTTCCAACTTGGAAAAAACAGAGTGCATGCAGTCAGGATAGCGTACGTACTGAAGCAGTCTAGAATTTTTTTTTTTTTTCTTCCAAATAGCTCTTGCCTTCCTTTACGGTTTCACAACTCTAACATACAAACTACTTCTTGTATTTCCATTCATCTACATATAGGTTTTTATCAACTCTAGCAACCTTTCCAATCATAATAATGGGCCTTTAAAGGTCACATTCATCTCTACACCAACCGTGTTCGTGAATCTTTTTATGCAAATAATAAGACTTATATTGTTCTTTACATGCACTTTGTTGCATGAGTTTCTTTTTATTTCTAGTTGTTCGTGATATTAGAAAAACTTCCCCCTCTCAAATGCATTTCTATTTCTATTAACGTGAGTTTATTTTGATCAAAACAACTTGCTTTTGTTTCTCAAATTTCATATTACAACTCTCAACATTATTGATATTACCGACATTGGCCTTTAGACTCCAGACCATTAAAGTTGCAAAACACAACAGTGAAATTGGATGGTAAAAGAAATATAATTCGGAGAAGGAAAGAAAAAGAGCATATATGCTTCTTTTTGCCAAAACCTGGATTGGCCTCTTCTTCCCTTGGTCTGTACGGTACAAGAGTAGCCCTTCATTACCGAATGGATCTTAAATTTTCCAGACGCTCCATACAATTCCAAATGGCTTTTCGACGATTCACAAGACACCCCTAAGGATTCAAAATTATCTCCTTTTAAATTTTTAACCGTTTCTCCTTGCTTGCTAGACAAATTGAAACTTCGAAATGTTGTTTACTTGCTCTAACTTTCCAATATCTCCATAACTTTTCTTAATTATAATCAAGACCGACAAATAATCACCATACGTACACTCAATGTAGAAACCAGAAACTTAACAAGAATGACAACTGTTAACCCATTAACACACTTGTTTTGCGACCAAAATCATAAGGACTATACCATGATGGCTTTTGTATGGTTCCTATCCAAAAGTCACTTATATATGCATTAATAAAAGTGGAAGTCACTTATCTGAATGAATAGTATGATAATGAGGAAGTTGCGGTGACAATAGAAGAGTTCAAAACTTTCATGTCTCAGATTAACACTAATCCTAAATCTTTAAAGCAAACTACATAGTTAGAGGGATCTCACCCCTTATCTTGTAACATATTACATTGAGTAGAAAGGTTACAAGGATGTTGATATGCCAATATCTACTAAAGCTACAATGTAGTAGATTGCTTTAAGTTTGGATACAATTTGATTCAGGATACAATATAATGGTATGGTTAAAAGCGGTGGATGTCTTTATAATCTGGAAGGTTTTTGTAATAAAACGAAAATCACAATAAGATGATAAAGAAATCTTACAAAGAATTTTATTCCACCTTGAAAAAATATAAATTTTTCAACACATGTTTATACAAAAAAAAAAAAAAAAACATAATCAAACAGGTGACTTGTAAGCCTCCAATGAGACGAATATCTAAATGTATTATTTTATTTTCAACAATCCTCTTCAAATTTAATATTTTGCACAAACAAAATATCAACATTTTAAAATAAACCTTAGTGGATCAAACCCCAATTTGATTGGACGAACTTAAAAACTTTGATGTTTGTTGGGTTTAGTGGCCCGTATGTAAGCTCTATAGTACTAAACTCATAGACCCGACAAATTGGGTCCATAAGTCACGGAAATTGGACCAATCAGTTTAATAAATTGAGTCTAAAGGCCCAGTAAACTAGACTCAAGCAGGAAGAAGTAAACATGAAATATATACGCAGCACCATAAGTTTCATGACATGAAATGCTACATATAACTTAAACACAAATGAGCAACCACTTAAAAGGTTTTTTCACAAATCAAACTTGATAAGATCAAATAGGGGCTATGCATTTCATATCTGTAACCTAGCATGATAAATTTCTTTTGGTTCAGCTCTTAGAACACAGTAGCTATTGTAATTCAAGCATTACGCTTTTCATCATCTACAAGAATCTTTCAATCTCAATAAATAATTCAGCCTCCTTTTCACAAAAGCCAATACTTTATCCAAATAATTTTAGGGTAATCTTCTATTTTTTGAGAACTATTTTATTATTCTAACTTTTACTATAATATTCTTCGAAGAGAACGCCTAAAACCCGTGTTGCATGCTAAATCTATGTCATAAAGAAAGACGTAATGCATCAAACGTCCATTGAAGTTGGTAATCATTTCCTACTTATAGAGGGTGTAAACCGATTAAAATAATATTGTCATGTAAATAGAAGGATTAGGTTAACTAACAATATTTTAAATGTCAACCCAAAGCAATTTCTTTACCCTTTTTTATTTCCATTGGAAGACAACAATGTTTCTACAATTAACATGAAAGGTGCATATAAGTCAAATGTTAATGAGCCCACAATAAGGATGTTTTATAAATAAAACTTCACTTGATTAAATACATATAGCTTATGTCTTCTTGTGGCTACGCTTTTCTTATCTACAACCCAACATGATAAGATTCTCTACTTTATGGGCCTCATGTGTTTCTTCCAAAGCCCAATGTGCCATTGCTCTCAAAAAACAACAACAATAATAATTAAGGGTTGCACTTTTCAAAGATCAACAAGAATCATTTGACATATTTCAATCAAATGCTAACCCAAAGCAATTTGTTTACCCTTTTTTCTTTTCATTGGAAGACAAGAAAGCTTCTACAATTGTCATGAAAGCTACATATGAGTCAAATGTTAATAAGCCCACAGCAAGGAGGTTTTATAAATAAAACTTCACTAGATTAAATACATATAACTTATGTCTTCTTATGGCTATGCTTTTCCTATATGCAACCCAGCATGATAAGATTCTCTTGTTTAAGGGCCTCACGTGTTTCTTTCAGAGCCTAATATGCCATTGCTCTTAGAAAACAACAACAGGAGTAATGAAGGGTCACATTTTTAAAAGATCAACAAGAATCATTTAACATAATATGATCAAATGCTAACCCAAAGCAATTTCTTTACCCTTTTTTTCTTTCCAATGGAAGACAACAAAGTTTCTACGATTGACATGAAAGCTACATATGAGACAAATGTTAATAAGCCCACAACAAGGACGTTTTACAAATAAAACTTCACTAGATTAAATACATATGACTTATGTCTTCCTGTGGCTATGCTTTTCCTATTTGTAACCCAACATGATAAGATTCTTTTGTTTAAGGGCCCCATGTGTTTCTTTCAGAGCCTAATGTGCCATTGCTTTCAGAAAACAACAATAAGAATAATGAAGGGTTGTGCTTTTCAAAGATCAACAAGAATCATTTAACATATTACGATCAAATGCCCACCCAAAGCAATTTCCTTACCTTTTTTTTTCTTTCCATTGGAAGACAACAAAGTTTCTACAATTGACATGAAAGCTGCATATGAGTCAAATGTTAATTAGTCTTCAACAAGGATGTTTTGTAAATAAAACTTCACTAGATTATATACATTCAACTTATGTCTTCTTGTGGCTATACTTTTCCTATTTGCAAAGCATGATAAGATTCTCTTGTTTAAAGGCCTCATGTGTTTCTTTCAGAGCCTAATGTGTCATTGCTCTCAGAAAACAACAACAAGAATAATGAAGGGTCATGCCTTTCAAAGATCAACAAGAATCATTTGACATATTACGATTAAATGCCAACCCAAAGCAATTTCTTTACCATTTTTTCTTTCCATTGGAAGACAACAAAATTTCTACTATTGACATAAAAGCTACATATGAATCAAATGTTAATTAGTCTTCAGCAAGGACATTTTGTAAATAAAACTTCACTTGATTAAATACATACAACTTATGTCTTCCTATGGTTACACTTTTCCTATTTGCAACCCAGCATGATAAGATTCTCTTGTTTGAGGGCCTCATGTGTTTCTTTAAGAGCCTAATGTGCCATTGCTCTTAGAAAGCAACAACAAAAATAATGAAGGGTTGTGCTTTTCAAAGATCAACAAGAATCATTTGACATATTAGGATCAAATGCCAACCCAAAGCAATTTCTTTACCATTTTTTCTTTCCATTGGAAGACAACAAAGTTTCTACAATTAACATGAAAGCTACATATGAGTCAAATGTTAATTAGCCTTCAGCAAGGATGTTTTGTAAATAAAACTTCACTAGATTATATACATTCAACTTATGTCTTCCTATGGTTACACTTTTCCTATCTGCAACCCAGCATGATAAGATTCTTTTGTTTAAGGGCCTCATGTGTTTCTTTCAGAGCCTAATGTGTCATTGCTCTTAGAAAACAACAACAAGAATAATGAAGGGTTGTGCTTTTCAAAGATCAACAAGAATCATTTGACATATTAGGATCAAATGCCAACCCAAAGCAATTTCTTTACCATTTTTTCTTTCCATTGGAAGACAACAAAATTTCTACTATTGACATAAAAGCTACATATGAATCAAATGTTAATTAGTCTTCAACAAGGACATTTTCTAAATAAAACTTCACTTGATTAAATACATACAACTTATGTCTTTCTATGGTTACACTTTTCCTATCTGCAACCCAGCATGATAAGATTCTCTTGTTTGAGGGCCTCATGTGTTTCTTTGAGAGCCTAATGTGCCATTGCTCTTAGAAAGCAACAACAAAAATAATGAAGGGTTGTGCTTTTCAAAGATCAACAAGAATCATTTGACATATTAGGATCAAATGCCAACCCAAAGTAATATCTTTACCTTTTTTTCTTTCCATTGGAAGACAACAAAGTTTCTACAATTGACATGAAAGCTGTATAGGAGTTAAATGTTAATTAACCCACAACAAGGATGTTTTGTAAATAAAACTTCACTAGATTATATACATTCGACTTATGTCTTCTTGTGGTTGTGCTTTTCCTATATGCAACCTAGCATGATAAGATTCTCTTGTTTGAAGGTCTCATGTGTTTCTTTCATAGGCTAATGTGCCATTGCTCTTAAAAATAGAGAGTTTGGCAAACGGAAAGACAAATATGGGGCAGCGCAAGCTCCTAGCTTCTTTTAGAAAATAAAAATAAAAACAAAAATAGAGAGGTAAAGGATGAAAGGAAAAAACAATAATTTGCCCGTAAGTTTGGGCCTCTCGATTTTAAGTTTTTTTTTTTCTCTCCCAAAATAAAGCGTAAATATTAAAAGCAAAAGAGACATTTTTTTATAGCTCATCTGTCTTGCACAACACATTTCAACACGTATTTTATAAGTGGTGCATAATCCTTGAGAGACACCTTCCAGAAAAGTCATACTTGAACTCATCAGCCTTTTCCAACCGTTAAAAACACAGACCACCGTTGAAACAGTCCTAAAGTTAATATTTCTTCTCCCTTAGCAAGGCGGCGGACCTTTTCTCGTTTTTCAGTTTTCCTTTATATGATTTTTCAGGTTATTTCCATGCGAAAGCTTTTACCATGATAAGGAGCCCTTGTGACGCATGGAATCTGTTGACGCGATGAAAGATAAGAACAAATATGATTGACCATAAACAAAGGCCAGTCAGCTGGCACTGCATCGTAGTTGATAATGTCTAAAATTTTGAAAACAGCTTATTTGAAGACATTCTACTTTTATTCAAGATAGATAAGCTATACTCTTAATCACTCTTAATCAATCTATTTCAAGACCAAATAACTGATATTTATTATACAGATTATCATATGGAAATTTCTTCTCCTTTCTCTTTTAATCATTTAACAGCAATTCCGGAGATAATAAGTGAATTGATTGAGACTTTTATCGTGATAGGTGAATTTATCATACAAGATTTGACAAAAGGTTTAATGTATGTGCAGATCATTGAGGTTTTATTGCATGCAATTGTTTTTTTCTTTTTTATCAAAGTTGCACTTTGCAAAGACATTCATAAAGAGAAAGAAACGGATACAATAAAATAAAGAAAACGAAGAAAATAGTCCAAAAAATAAAAAGAAAATTAGGCGAACCAAGATAAACAAAGAGTATGTATGAGCAAGAAGAAACAGGGATGCGGAGGTTTCGAATTCTGGAAACTTTATCTATTATTTTTGTTTCTTTGGCCCTCTTTTTCTTTTTTCTTTTTCTTCAAAAACATTTTTCGGACCCCAAGTGACTGATGTTCCGGGGACGGTGGATGGGACCAAGGTCAGAAGAGTGAAAGCACGAGTTATCGGTAAGGGGACCGAGGAGGGACCTGCTTTGTTTCTCTGAAGCCTAGGAAACGCAAAAGATAAAAAACCGTGACTTGAGGCAGTGTATTTCGAGAGAATGCAACGTTGAAAATCTTTTGAAATTGAAGAGCGATGTTCTTGAGCTTTTTATCACTCTTGAAATTGAAGGCTCTCTCTAGAGGTATTTTCGAAAGAAAAATCGAATTCAACTGAATTCTTGGAAGCGTGCGAGAGGCCTTGCCAATGTTGAACGCAAAGGGGAGATGTGGTCTTGCAAAGTTAAATGACAACAATAGACATTTCGCAGTGAATTCGGTCAGTGCACCGCGTAAACGTTTTTCTCATCTTCACTACAGTGAATTGACTATTATATTGAGCGGCGACCTCTGTGATAACGATAAGCCTTTAAGTGTCTCACACGCGCTAAAACAAGATTTCCTCCGCAACAAGGATGGCAGACATCTATTGGATAGGCGGTGGCGTGCAACTCTGTTGATGGATATAACTATTCTAAGTCTTTGAAGTTTCTTTTCCATCTTTTTCTTTTGGGAACGGAATTATACATAGGCATGCTCAAGTTGGTTGAAAAGAAATAACCAGTAGGCTATTACTTTGTACTTGTTTCTTTAATTTGGAAGAACCAAAGTTCCTACCATTGACGTAAAATGTTGCCTGGAAGTCTAGTTATAGATGAGGAGTCCACTCCAAGCTTCTTTAAGAAATTGAACGTGACCACATTAAATAATTCAGCATCCTTTTCAACAAAAGCTGATTAAATATCAACAAGACTTATTCGATTCATCGTTGTCAATTATTAGGTGGATTCTCGACTTTCATTGTTAGTAAATAATTCAACCTCCTTTTCAACAAAAGCCAATTAAATATCAACGACACTTGTTCGATACATCGCTGCCAATTGTCAAGTATGTTTTGTGCTTTTATTGGCAGTTAATAATTCAGCCTCCTCTCCGCCGACGCTAATAAGTTTCTGCATATGGCAAATATAATTTTCCTTGTACGTGTTTTTGTTTTATCGATTTGTTCTTTTTATATTTATTTTCTGTTGCTAATTGAAAAGGTTGCTGAGATAACTATTGTTAACTATAGAGATGGATCATGTAGTTAACGGAAAGCATGTTGCCTGATATGTCTCTAGGACCCTATAATCAAGAATAGAATAGGTATATATTTATATACTTCCAATAAAAATTGAAGGAAGTTGCTTTTGTACAATTTATGAAAGGAATTAAAATCCATCCTAAGGAGGAAAAGAAAAAAAAAAAAAGCAAATGGGTTTTGAAGTGCAATGCTTTCAAAGATTAAGATCAAACGAAGATCATATCATACATCGGCATCCATGGGTTTTGTAGTAACGTCGATACCAAATAATTTGGCCTCATTTCGAGGAAGGGGAATTATTAGTCCTAGTGCAGATTAATGTAAAGCCTAATGTCAGCCACGGGCTTCCTGCTAAAAATTCTTTGAATTTTTTGCAATGGGACATCTAAAGTAGCTGATAATTGAGCTGAGGTTAACATCCAAGGAATGAAAAGTTGTAGAAATTGGGCATTTGCAACACCTAAATCCTAAACTAAATAATCTATTGGAAGATATTCTTCTGTACTGTATGACAACGCCTCTTGTTAAAATTGTGAGCAATAACATATGGTAGGTAAAGTTTTCTTTCTTTATGATGGTTTCTTTGTCCACGTTTTTGTTTACCTCAGTTAGTTCTTGTATATGTTTATCTTCGTATGTTTATTCAAGTTTGAAGAAAAGACATCCTTTACAGTGGTAATTATATCTAATTAATCATTTCCTACTTAGAGCTGGGTGTATAGCGATAAAAAAAGAAATTATCATGAAAACGGAAGGATCGGATTGACTAACAATATTCATTGTGAGAGTTAGAAAGTGCAAAGAAATTCTTATTAGTATGATTTTTTTTTTTAACTTTTTGTTCATTTCCAAAACACATGAAGGGCTTTTACTTTTTTAGCAGGTTTGTAACTCTTTCTCCCTCTAATTTTTTTTCCCTGATAACATCCTTCTCTGCCACTGTTATGCTTGTATTTCTGTTTTAACAACACCCTGGTTTGCATAAAAACTGGCCCCGAGAATTAAAAAACAAAAAAGGCATACTTGACTAAGTTGGAGATTGTTAATATCTAAGACCTTAAACCAGCGTAACTATTAACTGTTTTAGCCTTATTTGTCATTTTATTGGGACCTATCAAAAAATAAGATAAACTATAAATCACGATATTTAAAGACCAAACAGATCGTATTATCATTTATCTTTACAAAGATCTTTATCGTTCTTATTATACTGAATTGACTATAAAAAGTCTTCGCACATGTAGTACAATTCATTTCTCGCAGGTCTACATTCACTATAAATACCTAGATTTGCATGGGTGCAACTTAGTGATTATTTTAATCCAAATCCTTGATCGGCCTTGAATTTATGGGATCCTACATGAGAACAAGTTTGAGGCATCTTATACGATTTGGCCCATTTGACAAAGTCTAAAAATTTATACAGTAATAGTCTCCATTACTCGACCTTGTAGAAAGACTCAGAACTATTAGCAGTTAAGTCTTTATTTTTCATTTTTTTAGAACTCTACGAAGGAAAGTTTAAAAACTTCCACCCTTCTGGCCTTTCGTAAAAGTTTTTGTCATTTCTGGTGTACTGAATTGACTATAATATTGAGCCGCGACTTCTGGTGATAACGATAAGCCTTTTAAGTGTCGCACACGCGCTAAAACAAGATTTTTTCTGCCACAAACAATCTTTGCGATACTTCGAAGACGGAGTAAGTCCTTACTTTCTCATCCCCGCAGGGAGCAGAAGATCCGTGTGAATCTCTTGTTTCCGTTGATCTACGACCCTCTACAGAAATGGTGACATTACGTCTGATAGAAGGTTTGAACCCTTTCCATCCCTGTTCCTTTGTAAAATGTTGTAAGCACCAGTAGTTACGTTTAATTTGTGCATTTCAAATATTCTGATCACTTTGATGCGGCGTAGTATCCACTCTTGTATTGTTTTGATAAATGTTTTGCTGTATGCGGGTTGGTAAAACTTTTCCTAATGATTATCTTATTTGATAAATGTATACAAAGTCTTCATATTATACATATGGTTTTTGTGTAAATTTGAAGACTAACCATATTTAGGCGGGTTCTGTGATTGCGTGTGGAAGAGAGGAAGACAGAGATGGAAATAGAAGAGAGGAAGACGGAGATGGAAGTTGGAGATTGCAGTTTGTGGCATTACTTAATCTTTTGCGAAGAGTTCATCAGTGATGCCTATGAGAATGACTTTGTTTGCTGGGTGTGCAAAGACCCAGTGTTGGGACATCCTACCTTCAAATGTTTGGAATGTAGCTTTGTCCAACATGAATCATGCTCGAAGCTGGCAGATCTGATAAAAATGGATTTTGGACATGATATTACGAAGAGACATCATTTGCTATTGAGAGAAGATATGGTGAACGATGGAAAGGAAGGAGCAATTTGCTTGAGATGCTAGAAACGAGTGTCTAATCCTACCTACAGATGCTCTATTCCCCAATGTACCTTTCATTTTCATAAATCATGTAATCAGTTATCTCATGCGATCCAACACATCGTACACCCTGATCACACCCTTCTTCTTCGACTATCATCTCCGACTGTCATCTCCGACTGTGTCTTGTGATCTTTGCAAAATATATGGAAAGGACTTTTTGCTTTATGCTTGTGGTATGTGCATTTTTGAAGTGGACATCGAATGTCTTCACAGTTGGGATAGTGTTGAGAGAGAGAGAAAGATGAAGGCTACAGATTGCAGTCTATGGCATTACTTAATCTTTTCTGAAGAGTTTGCGAGTGATAACTCCGAAAATGATGCAGTTTGTTGGGTGTGTAAAGAATTAGTATCAGGACATCCTACCTTCAAATGCTTGATCTGCGACTTTGTCCAACACAAATCATGCTCCCAGCTGCCAAAGTTGACAGAAATGGACATGGAACATGATATTAGGAAGAGACATCATTTGATCTTGAGAGAAGAGATTGAAAATAGTGGAGAGGAGGAAGCAGTTTGCTTAGGATGCGGGGCACTAGTGTCTGGTCCCACCTACAAGTGCTCTGTTCCCCAGTGCACCTTTCATCTTCATAAATCATGTGATAAATTATCTCACGTGATCCAACACATCATACACCCAAACCATAACCTTCTTCTTCGACTGCCATCACGGGGTGTGTCTTGTGATATTTGTCGGAGACGCAGAAAGAAGGATCCTCTGCTTTATGGTTGTCGTATTTGCAATTTTGATGTGGACATCAAATGTCTTTCCCGTTGGGACGTTATTGAGAGTGAAATTAAAATGGAGGTTGAAGATTGCAGTATGTGCCATTACTTAATCTTTTGTGAAGAGTTCATGAGTAATAACAATGAGAACGATGTAGATTGCTGGATATGCGAAAAATCAGTGTCAAGACATCCTACCTTCAAATGCTTGGAATGCAGCTTTATACAACATAAAGCTTGTATCCAACCACCTGACCTGACAAAAATGGACCTCCATGATTACTTTAGGGGCAGACATCACATGATCTTAAAGGAAGAGACGGAGAATAATGCTAAGGAGGGAGAGGTTTGTGTAGGATGCCGAGAAGTAGCGTCTGGTCCCACCTACAGATGCTCCATCCCCGAATGCCCCTTCCATCTTCACGAATCATGCCATCAACTATCCCGTGCTATCCAGAATATCGCACACCCAAAGCACACCCTTTTTCTCGAGCTACCAACATTCGATACTCATTGTGGTATTTGTGGAAAAGATAGACACAAGGGGACTACTTTACTTTATACTTGTGGTCTTTGCAAATTTGAAATAGACTACAAGTGTACTTCTTCTGTCAAAGTTATTGAGAACGACGACTGCGATCCGCACGTACTCATTCTCTGCCGAAAGTCGATCCCATTTACGTGTGAAGCTTGTGGGGTGGAAGTCGAGGATGTTGCCTCCCAATGTAGCAATTGTGGAGTTTTGACTCACCCTATGTGTGCTTATTTTCCACAGACCATAAAAATAAAATCACATCCTCCTCATTTATTATCTCGCACGTACTGTCTTCATCGAGTTACAAAGCTGGAGGAGGGAATCTGTAAGCTTTGTTGTAAAAAGGTGAATACAAAGTGTGGAGCTTATTATTGTAAACTATGTGATTACATTGTTCACATGCGGTGTGCCAAATTGAATCAAGACGAGTCAATTATTTGTTCAGAAGAAGACTATAGAAGACATTTGGTTTATTTGATTGAAGGGTTAGATGATGAGGAGGATAAAGCAGATAATGTTCCTTTAAAGATCAACCACAAAAATCACCCGCAACATGAGTTAATTCTCAGGTTTGAAGATTTTGAAAATGACAAGCAACTTTACAAGAATGACAAGCGATGTGCGGTATGTATGCAATTTATTATTTGTTCCTCATTTTATAGTTGTGAGGATTGCAACAACATTTTTCTCCACAAGAGATGTGCTCAACTTCCCAACGCCGTTAGGCGACCGCTATTTGACGACAATTCATTTATGCTCTCTTCACATCTACTGTCGTCCATAGACGACTTATTTCGGTGTTATCAATGTGGAGTTTATCGCCATGGCCTTTTCTACAACTCTGGATACATAGAGATTGACGTCCAATGTTTTCTGATTCCGGAAACCATTAGTCACAAAAGTCACGAACACTTGCTCTATGTTCCTATATTGGACGATCCCAAGTTGAAAGCAAATTGCATTGGTTGTGGTAAGAAGATTTATGAATGGAGAAGGTATGTAATGTGCTCGGATTGCAAGTTCTGGTTGTGTTTTAAATGTGCAACCCTTCCACTAGTAGCAAGGTATAGATACCATCCACATCTCTTAAAGCTCACCTACACATATAAAGATGATTCAGAGGAATGTTATTGCCTAATTTGTGAAGAAAAATTGGATCCAAAATGTTGGTTTTATTCTTGTGAAGATTGTGATTTTTCAACTCATATTCAATGTATTATTGGTAGCTCCTTAAAAAGTGGAAGACATGAGCATCCTGTGATACTTGTTCAAGCACATAAGGACTCTCCTAAATGTCATTTGTGTGAAAGAAGTTTTAGATATTAGGAGCATGTTCTTGAATGTCCTCAATGTAAATTTAATTTTCATTTTAAATGTTATTATGCAAGGTACTTTTGAATGTACTCTAAATTTTATAATGAATATTATTGAATGGTTGTTTAATTTTCACATCGAATGTACTCTTAAATGGAATTTGTGTAAAGAAAGTGTAAAAAATAATATGGCTCTTGAATGTATTTGATGAAAATTTAATTTTCACATTGAATGTTATTATTTATAGCTGTAATACCATCTAAGCTTTTTCCAATATTGGGTAATGAAGAGTATAATAGGTTTCTCTTCCTCTAGCCAATTGAATTGAACAATATTTTGATATGTATAAAGTTTTTATAATGTCTCTTACATTTCTTATATGGTAAGGTTATAATTATTATTTTATATATAATTTTTCACATAAGATTCTTTTTATGCATAATTCATTTATGGTTCTGAAAAAACCTTCATCCTTTTCTAGTTTATATCTATTGATACATTATTTTGGTTTGACATGTCAAACAAAAATTTAAATACCTTTTACTCCAATTTTATTTTTCAACTCTCAATACTATGGATATCACCAAATTGGCTTTTGCTTGGTTCCTACAAATAAATATTTTCCATAATGAACTTAAAAGTGAGGGGATCTTTGATATGTATGTTCAATTTATTGAATTTTGAACTAATAATTGAGATAAAAAAATGAACTCCATATTCACCATTAATGTTTGTAAATCACTGAGTATTATAATAATTGGGATTTAGATGAACCAACATTCATTATTATGTTGAGATTGGGAAGTATGTATTATAAAGAACAAATATTTATAAAATATCACATTCAAGGTAAATCTCACAATAAAATTTAGAATAAACAAGAAAAAATACTCATAAGGAAGTAAAAATCAAAGATCTCTAAAACCTATAATTTGTTTGTAATTTTTTTTAATTTTTTTCATATACGATTAATTTCATTTTAATTATTTCTTATATTGTTTTGAAAAATAATGCTCAGTACACATTTTAAATGTCATAATAAAACTTAGATGGAAACCACCTACTTTTGTAGCCCTTAATTGCACATCATTTTCATCAAACTCTTCTAATCCACCTTTTTCCTCATATGAAATTAGATGATTTTGGAAAGCACCAAATAAATTGGCTTCATCTTTTTTCCCAAACTCAAATTAATAAAATGTGCCTATTAAAGTTCTAAAATTATGAAGGCAAACTCATGGAGGCTTTGAAATTTTGATTTAACTAATTTAACTCAAGCATTATCTCATTAATGTATTCAAATTATTGTATATAGTCATGGCTAATTTAACCAATGACTCACATGAAAATTTTCCACAACTTATAAGCATTCTAGCCTATAAGAAAGTTAGAATCATATATTAAATATATGTTTATGAAAAAAGTAGCAATTACTAATCATAGAGTACTATAGGGAAAAGAGTTAGGATCATATAGGAATTACCAACAATTGTGCCATCCAACGTTTTATATGAAGAAGTGAAATTAGAAAAACTAACACATACTGAAAATCATTCTCATTGCCCATCTTGTCCATGGTAACGAAACCCAAAAACAGATAAACTAGCATGCATTAATTGGTTTAGACTAGGGTAGCTTTATTGGTTATTGCATCAAAAGATAAATCTTTTATATATCCTTACTCATTGCTAGGACAAATCTTAAATTAAAACCTTTTACCATACAGCTCTCAAGTGCACCAGATGCAAGATTGGTGACCATGGAAATTACCTTTTCTTACGTATTCTGTAAAACTATTATCAACGTGTAACATAGCTTAACAAATAATCTTTAGTTGCAAATAATTTCTCTCCGTTTTAATGTAAGGATTTTACAGAAGCTGAACTGCTGCAATAGCTGGGATTTTCTCTCTCAGTTTTTGTGTAACGGCCACCCGTGCAGTCATCACACCTGCAGCTGGTCCTGTAATCCGAACTTTTATGATTGGCTCCTCAAGTTCAAGGGATCCACCAGCGGCCCCAACTTGATACGGCCTTATTTCTTCAAGCATCTAAAAGGGAAAAGTAGTGTCTAAGGGGGGAGATTGCACTTGAATATGAGTGTACGAGTATGCAAACACGCATCCCTAAAGAGCAAAATTTAGTTTCAAATATGCCTCATTCACACTGACATGTAGTATGCAGGTTATGCAGTATGCAAAAACTAAATCAACTAAAGGAATCATCTTCGAAGGATTTTAACAATCCAATGTTGACTAAAACAATGGACAAGACTGAGGATTTTAACAATCTAATGGAATACTAGGCTTCTTCTTCATTACCTTCCTCCCCTACTTCTTTGCAAAATATACTTTCACCCAAGACTCAATATCTGTGTCAAGGTCGGGGATTCCTTCATCTTGATCATCAACTGCCTCTTCCACTCTTCCTCTCTTATACCACTATTTGCTCTCTCAAAACTCGCCGCTCTCGTTGCCACTGCCTTTACCGCCGCCGCCTCAGCCACGGCCTACTTCAACATGTTCTTGTGAAGCTCATCATTCAGTGAAGCCATTACAACCTCGGTCTCGTACTCTTCCTCCTTCAATAACTTCAACTCCACCTTTGTTTCCTCAAGCTCCGCCTCAAGCTTCTTCGGAGTATTCAAGTGCAAGTTGTCATTACCTTGAATCTTCTTTTCTTCGGGGCTTGGGAGGAGCTTTTATGAAGTTTCATGCTTTGGAACATTTCGCATATGGCTTCAGAGAGTACACTTCTCCGATCAAAAGCCCCTCGCTGACGATGGCGACGGCTTCTCCGAGGGAGTGGAAGGGACAGGAAGTGTCAACATTGGAGCTGTAATCTACGGTTGCTTTCCGGGGAGAGGAGGGGGTTCCATCGCGCAAGTGATTGATTTCTGAGAACTTTCGAAACCAGCGTTTTTTAAAGGCCTCTGGGAACGTGAAAATGGATTCCCTTGGATGTTGGATGACCATATAATGAAAAACATATGTAGTGGAATCATTAGAGAATCAAACAAAAAGGAATATTAGCGGTGGATACCGCTGCGTACGATGTTACAAGCAACTAAACCGAAGTCCCTCTTGTTCTTTTTTTTTTTTCTCATTTTTTATTGGTTGACCCCTCTCAATCCTCTATTACAAAAGACAAATCAACTTTTTTTATCACACACATAGCACTCATATTTTATTATTATTTTCATAACATTTTCATAGGTTTTGTTAAAATTCAAAGAGTTAATAAGGTTCTTAGTAACTATTAATTATGAGTGTGAACCTAAGTGATTTCCATTTTACTCATTTCTATTTTATTTTCTCTCATTTTCAATAGAATATTAAAGTCAAAAGTATCTAGAGTTCATATGGTGGTTTAGGGACAAGCGTATGATGAAGATAAAAATGAATACTTTTCAAGGGACAAAGAAGAAGTTAAATCTTTCTCAAGGTTGACAATTATGGAAAATAACTACTAAGATTTTGTTGAAAGTTCATTTCTATTTTCCTTTTGTTCTTTTTGGACTGGAATCATATAGAGGCATGCTCCATAAGGCTTAAAAAAATTTTCCCATGGCTTTTGCTTTTCTTTATGAGGTCTTGTCACATTGACCTACAAACTATTTCTCTTATCCTTGCCCATCTTCATATAGATTTTTTTTCTTTTTTTAACTATATATCAACTTTATGATTCTATGCATATGAAATCCTCAATGTTCTTAGTAGTTGTCATATGTATATTGTTGTATGATCCATGTAGATCTCCCAACAGATGAGTGGTGATCATGAGAGTCAGATTGGTGCAGACACTAACTATTAATCAATTATCCAATGCAAAGTTCAAGTAATGCATCCTAGGCCATAGGATCATGGAGAGCTTTAGCCTTCTTAACCCAAAAAACCACAAACAAACAATAAATACAACTCAACTAAAAGTTGGCTATCAAGCTAGGATTGGTACAAATCAACTTCTTAATCTATAGCACTACTGAAAAGAGCATCAATAATTTGGCTAAAAGCACTATTATACTCTCATTTTGTAGTTTTTGATAGTTAACACAAGGTTGATTAGATATTTATACTTCGACCTTGAATTTTTCTTTAAAATCTACATCAAGTGTTCATGTAACTAACACTCCAATATTAAATTGTAAGGTTGCATTATTTCATTTGTGAAAAAGTCACTAGAAATTGTGGTATTATGCTAATTGATAACATAAAGAATTATCAATTGTTAAGGCCCAATCAACTCTACAAAACCTATTTTAATAGCTTAATTCTTTCACAAGCATACTTATCAATTGTTGCAACAAGAAAACATAGAATATAATAGTACATTTTTGTCAATTATGGTTTCTTTTGAGATATTTTTAAGTAGAAGACTTTGAAAAAAATTTATAAATATTGTTAATCATTTGACAAAGTATGTCACAATTAATAAAGAGAAAGCTAACTAAGAAAAGAAACCCTTCAAAAGCTCTTTACATATATGAACATAGATTATTGTTCTATAGACCTAAAGATTGCTTATCCTAAACCATGTGAAATCCTAAATGTTCTTAGTAGTTGTCATGTCTATATTGTTGTATGATCCATGTAGATCTCCCAACAAACAAGTGGTGAACATGAAAGTCAGATTGGTGAAGACACTAACTACTAAGCATTTATCCAATGCAAAGTTCAAATAATGCATCCTAGTCCATAGGATCATGGAGAGCTTTAGCCTTCTCAACCCAACAAACCACAAACAAACAATGAATACAACTCAATTAAGAAGAGCTAGCTATCAAGTTAGGAATGGTACAAATCAACTTCTTAATCCATAGCACTACTAAAAAGAGCATCAATAATTTGGATAAGAGCACTGTCATGGATCTTTTGATAGTAAACAAAAGGTTGATTACTTCAACCTTAAATTTCCCTTTAAAGTTTGCATTGAGTCTGCATGTAACCAAAACTTAATATTAAATTTTAAGGTTGCATTATTTCATTTGTCAAAAAGTCATTTGGAATTATGGTACTATGCTAATTGACAAGATAAATAATTATAAACTGTTGAGCTTAATCAACCCTACAAAAGCTATTTTAATAGCTTAATTCTTTCACAAGCATACTTATCAATTGTTGCAAGATGATAGCATAGAACATAAGAGTACATTTTTGTCAATTATGGTTTCATTTGTGATATTTTAAGTAAGAGACTTTAAAAAATATTTATAAATATTTTTAATCGTTTGATAAAGTATGTCACGGTGAATAAAAAGAAAGCTAACTGAGAAAAGAAATCCTTCAAAAGCTCTTTACATATATGAACACAAATTATTGTTCTATAGACCTAAGTATTACTTATCCTAAACCATATGAATCCTAAATGTTCTTAGTAATTTTCCTACGTATGTTGTTGCATGAACCATGTAGATCTCCCAACAGACAAGTGGTAATCATGAGAGTTAGATTGGTGTAGATAACAACTACTAAGTGGTTAACCAGTGCAAAGTTCAAGTCATGCATACTAAGCCATATGATTAGCAAGAGTTTTAACTTTCTTAAATCACAAAAACCGTAAGGAAATAATGAATAAAACTAGACTAAGAAGAATCGGCTGTCAAATTAGAATTGACACGAAAGAAGAACACTTTCCAAGTTTAAGAAGCTTAAGCTATATTAGCATACACATTATACTATGATAAGAAATGTTAATGAAAAAGAATCGACAAGTACATTTGATTTATATGGCTCTTAGCAACTAGTAGAATACAAAATATTTCCCCATCAATCACTTTGTGATGGAAATGATTTGTGTAAATAGGAATATATAAAAATTGTACATGGATTTTTACATAGTTGATAGAAAATAGATCAAGGTAAAGAAAGATAGAGGGAGCTAGAGACAATAACTATTGTGAGTGAACTACTATTAACAAGTCAATGTAGAGAGAGATAATGAAAGTTGGAGATAATAATCATTGTGAGTGAACCACCATCAACAAGTCTAGGTAGAGAAAGATAGAGAAAGATAAAGAAAGACAAGGAAAAATACCATCTTGATTGAACTGCTGACTTAGAGTGAGAAAAAGCAAAAACCTTTTTTCTTTTCTTTTCATGACAAAATAGTAGAGCCAAAGATAGAGAACCATTGCCTTGGATGTGTTTATGTTTTTGTGTTTTCCTAGGTTACGGGAGGCTTGATATGATCTACTAGATTTTTATATATATAAAAAATGTAATTAGGAACAAAGTAATTCATAAAAGAGATAAAATTAAAATTAATACGTTCAAGTAAAACTTACTCATTTGGTCAAATATGTATATGTGATTGTTGTTATTGATCCAAGACTTATGACTTCTACAATTGCAATTAGGCTATAAATAGATCAAGCAAGTTTCTAAATCTTGAATGTGACTAAAAGGGTACAATCAAGTTTAAAACCAACAAACTCTACATAACCCTTAGTGGATTAGCATTACAAGCAAGTAATTACATATTGAAGAGTTAGAAGGACACCATTTCAGCTTGAACAAAAGTTTAAAATGGGTTAGAATCCATAAATAGTACTTTATGGAGAATTTCATAACTTGGTCATAGTTTTTAATTTTTAATTTTTGGCTAGCTTTTGGTTAGAGGTTTATACTAGGAAAGATACACAAACTCAAACCTGAAGTTGAAGGTTGAAACTTTTACTTAATCTCATTCCATTACTATCCCGCTCATGTTTTCATCTTTGGCTTGTCATGTATTTCTTACTCAAAGGGATTCCCAATGAATTCTACAAAAATTTTGACCTTTTTGATCATTAAATATTAACATGAAACCATCAAACAAAACAATCACAAATTACACAACTAGAATAGAGACTGTTCTCCTAATCTTCATCTCTTGAAGAATAATTTTTCAACCCATGGGACACTAAAAAAGAACTGAAGAGTATGCATCAATTCTTCTTCACTATTAAGTACAAATAGATAATAGAATCAAAATATTTCCTATGTATTTCTACCAGTCAAATTCTCCACAATCATAGGAAGACATGCTTTAAAAAGAACATTTGAAAGAACAACAATAACATCCATCATCAATTTGTAGGATTCTATGACAAATTTATAGTATCAATTGTTATCTTTAACTAAATGGATCAAATCTCATCTCAAACAAGGCCAAAAATAAAAGCTCGTAAAAGTTCTACAATAACTTCAGTTCGGCAAAATTTATACCTAGATTTGACTTTAAGAATTCCTTCTATTGATTGACAATAGGTTAAGGTAGAGAGAGACAAAAAGTGATAAAGAGAAAGAGTTTGGATGAATATGTTTCTATGTTACAGGACTTTTTGTTAGTTGTAATGATTTAGATCGATCACTTTGAACTGAAAAATAGTTGGTCTACAACTTCTAAAAGGTCAACATCTCATGGAATAGAGTAATTCTCCATATCTCAAAATGTGGAAACAAATCTTTGACATAAATGGCTTAAAGAATTCTTAGAAATGTTCATCTTTAATTTTGTTGTATTATAACCTTTTCTGTATAGGAATTCATAGCTACTATTAACTTTAACACATCTGGATTAGCCATCATTCAATGAAAATGCTAGGTGAGAAGCCATATATATAGTCATTTAAAAATACAATGGATAAGTGTAGATGTATATATCACAAAGCACAAAAAGCATTGCAATGAAAGCATTTCAACAAAAACTTAGTTCACTTGTTTTGCTAAATCACAACTTCATTGCCAAGAAGTTCAATACTAGAAATGTAAGCTTTCGATTTCAAGAACTCACTTTCATTAATTATGTAAACTATTTCTTGTCTTTTTTCCCCTAAGAGATGTAAGCTTCACCACCAAGAAGAAAAGTATCAAACTAGTCCATTACCTATCATTAAGTCCCTACAAAGAAGTAGCCATCTTCTATGTTAGAAAATATATATGACATATTCTTAGGTGAAATAAGTAGTAAGAATCTCAATCTTATATGTCATATTCCAAACCAATATGTAGTAGAATCTATGTTAAAAGGAACTCCACAAATTGCATAAGTAGTAGAACAACAAAAAATCATAAATAAAAATAATTTCAAAACTTGAACAAATAACAAAGGCATCAACTATCATATTCATATTCTAGAAACGAGTATAGATCTTGTAATGTGAAATGAGTAAAGATATTGCAAATATATGAAAAGCTCACCATCCTCAATGAAATTATATAAAATTAACAATGGCTAAGGAGAATTACATGTTAGCATTTATTTCATAGCATTCCAATAACATGTACACATTTCTAAATTCTTCAGTATTGCCATCTTAATCTATCTTTCTATTTTTTTTCTATCTCTCATTTATTTTTCTTTTTTCAAGAAATTTTAAGCTTCATAAAAAAAACCCAATAAAATGATAAATAAGACTTAAATAGTTAATAGTTACTCTAGTTCAAGATTTTAAACAATAACAAATGTGTGTACAAAACATTGCTGAAAAAGCACCATCAACAAGCAACACTTGTTCATTCATAGTTGAAAGTTAATCCCATTCATATGTAAAGCTTGTAGTGGGGAAGTGAAGGATCTTTCCTACCAATGTAACATTTGTGAGGTTTTGACTCATCCTATGTGTGCTCATTTTCCACAAATCATTAAAATTGTAGTACATAATCATTTATTCTTACACACCTACTATGTTGATTGAGCTAAGAACCTAGAGAAGGCAATTTGTAACCTCTATTGTAAGAAGGTGAACACAAAGTATAGAGCTTATTATTGTCAAGGATGTGATTACATTATTCACATGAAGTGTGCAAAATGGGACTAGGACAAGCTAACTATTAATTCAAAAGTCATTTGGTTTATTTGGCTAAAGGGTTAAATATAAAAGAGGATAAAGTAATTGATGTTCCATCTAAGATCAACCATCACAATCATCCCCAACATAAATTAATTCTTAATTTTGAAAATTCTAGAAATGACAAGCAACTCCACAAAAATGACAAGTGATGTGTGGTATGTATGCAATTTACTATCTTTCTCCCATTTTACAATTGTGAGGATTCAAAGTTTTTTGTTATCCATATATGCTCTGTTGATATCCACTATCATCCATAAACCATTTATTTTAGTGTTTCATATGTGACATCTATCGTCATAGCCTTCTTTACAAATTTGGATTGAGAAGGATTGATGTCCAATGTTTCCTGATTTTGGAAACCATTAGTCATAAATGTTAGGGACATTTGCTCATGTTCCTATGCTAGTAGATAATAGTTTGAAAAAAAAATTGTGTTGGTTGTGATGGGAATATTATTGAAATAAAATGGTATTTAATGTGCTTAGATTGCAAGTTTTGGTTGTATTTTAAATATGTAACCCTTCCATTAATAGAAAGGTATAGATACCATTAACATCTCCTAAAGCTCATTGACACATGGGAAGATGATTCGGAGAAATGTTATTACCTAATTTTTGAAGAAAAATTAGATAAAAAATGTTGGTTTTATATTTGTGAAGATTGTGATTTTTCAGCTCATATCAAATGTGTTATTACTTTCTCCATACAAGATTTGTGAGACTATCCCAATCCATTAGGCAAAGTATCATTTTCACCCACATCCATAAGTGCTCCATTAGTTGGCACCATCCTCATATAAATTGTTATAATGTGATTATTGCAAGGAATAAGACTTGTGAATAAAAAAGAAACGCCATTTATTTGCTCATGTCAAATGTTCTCTTGGAAGGAATTATATGCTAAACTTGAGTAAGGAAAAATTATTGACATGCTAAAGTTGTCACAAGAAATTATAATCCTTTTACATGTCATTTATGTGAAGAACGCATCAGCGATGTATTGCTCTTTAATGCATTCAACATAAATAAGACTTGTGAATAAAAAAGAAACGCCATTTATTTGCTCATGTCAAATGTTCTCTTGGAAGGAATTATATGCTAAGCTTGAGTAAGGAAAAATTATTGACATGCTAAAGTTGTCGCAAGAAATTATAATCCTTTTACATGCCATTTATGTGAGGAACGCATCAGCGATGTATTGGACTTTAATGCATTCAACATAAATTAACATTTCAGAAAAATTGTGATTATTAGTGTGATAGAGACCTTTGCAAATATTTTGTGATAAAAATAGAGTAAATTCTCTTTCTTAAGCTAGTCGAATTAATTAGCATATATGTATGTGTATAACAAAAGGAGGAGAAAGCCCAATTATTTCAACATCCGGTAAGATTAGAATCGTTGTTTATAGAAACATTGTTATATGAGAATTTTAAATTTCAATTTACAATTCTTGACATGATTGATATCACCAAATTAAGTTTCCTTCAAAGAATGTAATTTAGTAATCAAGTAAGTAGGGAGATTAGAAAACCAACATATATACTCGAGAGAATACTTATTGGCCATTAAATGCTACCAAATCAATCGTTGTTATAACAAAATTAGTAAAAAGAGATAAAGTAACTTGCGTTGATTAGCAGAGATGCAGCATTGCCTAAACAGAATGAAGGTCTAAGGGCTTCAAGTTCAGTAATAGTTTAACTATTACCAAAACTGCAAAATTATCGGTTCCATACCAGTTTGTTTAGCAGCTATTGGTTCTAATTTTTGTTCTTCAACTCAGACCAGTAAAATGTATCTGTTAATGTTGCAAAATTATAAAGGAAAATGGAACGCTTGGAGCTTGAAAATGTTAGTTTACTTGGTCTAACTTTCCCAATATCTCACTTATATTTTCAGATTATTGCATTTAATCAAAGGACTGTGGAGCATGGACTACGGACTACAGACTACAGACTGACAATACGGTTACCGATAATTCTTTGTTATTTTATTGAATGATCCAAATGGGAAGAGCACGACTACCAATCTAATGATGAAATTGAACTACTCAACCAAGAATATATAGTGTGGCTATCTATAATTTCTTATTGGTGTGTAGGATTAAAGTTTCACTCCAGAAACATGATTCTTTGTAGAAAAGTTAAAGAAATGTCCATTCAACTTTTGGGATAATTTTTGGATTAGACATTTAGATCTCATAGCACTATCAATTATCACATCTATTTACAGAAAGATTTTGGTAGCAACGGTAAAAGGAGAACATCATCATTCGACTGCATTCCTGTTTTAGGTTTGCATAGATAGCCTTTTTATATTCGTTCATCAGATGCCCCAACACCTGGGAAGTTGTCTTTACTAAATGATAACTGCCGGAACTTCCTGTGTATTCATTGAGTGAGAGGTGCTTAAAGGCATAATAAAATGATCAGACGGAGAAGCTGGGCCATAATAGGTGGCACAATAGCTTGAGTACATCCAGGATATGAGAAGTTGCAGAACAATCTCACAATAGGCCTTTGCAACACCTAAATCCTAAACAATCTCTTGGAAGAAATACTTCCGGACTTGTAGGACAATAGCTGTGGTTAAAGCTATTAACAAGGACACATGGTAGATATCGTTTTATATCTTTATGATGGTTTGTTTGTCCAAGTTTTTGCTTATTTTATTTGGTTCCTTTATGTGTTCCTCTTCTATAACTAATTAGAAGCTTAGAGACGGAAATAATGCTACTGATATGGTCTCCAGGAACTCAATGATCAACGATAGAGTAATGCTAGATTTACACATTTTTAAGAATTTACATATATATTTTTAAGTTATCAAAGGAGTTGGAATCTCATTTTAAGCTTTCTATACTTCCACAATCATGTGAGAGATTCACATTTGGCTCAGAGAAAGTATTGTGAACATTGAAGTCATCACTTAAGAGCTTAAGCTCGTGGACATCAAAACATCCAAATCATATAGACTATTTACCTAAAATTGCACTTTCCTTTGAACATAAAATTTATTTACCTAAGTATCCAATCTATTTGAGAAAAAGTTGTTTCCTCTCATCATCTTTTTATTTCAAGAAGAACAAAAATTCTTACTTTTTCTCAACTTGCTCTCGTATTTACAATCCACTCATCAATGCTTTTTAGTCTTCCTTGTGTAAAAATTAAAAAAAAAAAAAGTTAAAAGCTCTAATCTTAAAATATCATATTTTCTTTCTCATTGATTGTTTGTATAATTGCAAAGAAAAATTAGATATTGCCTCAAACAACTAGATCTGGTGCAAAAAGTCAAATTTGGCATAAAAATAACCAGATCCGATATTAAAAAATCAAAATCTACTTTCGAACCAATCAAATCTAGATTTGAAAAGACTAGATTCGTCACGCAACAGATTGAATTTGGAGCAAAGAAGCCCGCTAATCATTGTCCCAAAAATAATAATAATATTAATTTTTGGGCTACAAATTTAGTATTGGGTGTATGTGTTCAAAATCCTGGGCCGCTTGACGTAGTTTGTTGGACATTTAAGCCTTATTTGTCGGATTAGTAAACTCAGTTGATGAATTTTGGACCCAATTTATTGGGTCTGTAATTCAATATTATTGGGTATGTACTCAAAATTATGGGCCATGTAACCCAATTTGTCTAGATTTTAAGCCTAACTCAGGTAGACATACCTACTAGTCCAATTTGTGGGCTTGCAAATTCAGTATTACGAGACCTAGCGCCCAAAACGATGGGCATTCAGCCTGTAAACCAGATTAAGCTCTTCGTCTACTTAGAGCCTGTAAACGAGATTATTTTGCAAGTTTGACGTTTTGTTTCAACAAAACATAGCTTGGGATGCTGAGGATTGCCAAAGTGAAATGATGTTTTGTTTCAACAAAACATATCATTTCACTAGAGGGACTTCATTCTTGTTTAAAAATCAAGAAAACAAAGATGGAAATTCTCATAGAATTTACATTGATTTTTTTACAATTTATTTCCCTAGTTATAGTAGACCTCACAAGTTCTTTTCCTTATTGTGGTTAACTGTACAAGTTCCTTTCTCAATTTTAGTAGGTCCAAAAGATTCTCTTTTTATTATAATAATTTCGAATTTTTTTAGTTAGTTCCTTTATATATATATAATTCATGCGTAATTTTTTATGAAATAAGAGTAATACAATAAAACTTTACATATTGTTTTTCATTTTTCTCTCCCTTCCCCTTTTCTTCCTTTTTATTTTCCCAATAATTTTGCAAACCCACACAGAACTTGCATAAGGATTCATTGAGTTGAGTTGTACTAAATTACGCGAACTTTTTCTCAATGGAATATTTTCAACTACTTCATGGCCAGCCCTCCGGCCAGCCCCATTTGGAGAAGACTCAAATTTGTCTGTGCTGACAACGTGATTGCTATTAAATTAATCAAAACTCAAAGCAATGAAAACACAGTCAACCCAGTGTAAACTGAGATCCACACTAACCGGAGCAGTGACTTTGGTGATCGTAATGAAGCTTTAAAAAAAATTGTCGCACGTGAAATACAGTTAATTTTCCATAGGATTACATTCATCTATAATACCCAGATTTGTTCCCATGTACCTCAATTATATTTTTAATCCAACGGCTAACTGAATCCTCTGACCCATCTCTAATAGATGTAACGTTTTTTTTTTTTTATTTCGCCAAAAGCCTGGGAAACGTAAAAGGGAAAAAGCGTCGTTGCCTTCGGTAGTGTATCGGGCAGGTTCTTTGAGAAAACATAATGACGAAAATTTTCTTTACTTATTACTGGATTTTGTAACAAGTTACGAGAGAGAATTTTTGCCATACAATGCTCAACTTTGTGAATGATAAACTAACTAAAAAGTGAGATTAGCAAAACAAAGACATAGTCAAGATCTTTCCTATTGCTTATTAACTTTTGTTAAACTAATCAGTATTAGAACAAAATTGGTAAAATGGATAAAATAACAAGTATTCGTAAGTTAAGAGTAGAAACAATTTGGAATAAGAGACCGAGTGCTTACAAGAGATCAATATCGAAAGAATACAACCTATGATTAAAAGAACTTTTTCATTTTTTTGGTATTCTATAAATGAAACAAGTTAACAATTCTTAGATATACAAAGACTTATTACTAATACAGGTAATGAGTTAAAAAATTTAATTGTACTCATTGACTTTGAAATGAATAATAAATTCTACTGCATTATATGATTTAATAAACTATTTATATAAATGAATTCTTTTCTGCTATATATTATGGAGAAAATTTCAATGCTAATACACTAATTATATGTCACTTTTGTATGGTTGAACATTGTCCTCGACGGTATTGTCATAATTATCTATATAAAATATCTAAAGCAACTAATTCAGTTCCTGTATGACATACATATTTAATATAATGAATATGAGGGAAAAAATTCAACCTAAAATCTAAGTTCTACGTTACAAAAAACAAACTTATGCTTAATTATTACTTAATGATCATCACTTTTCAATGCCAAACTTTTGTACTCCTTACTTCCTTGTACTTCAAGCATATATTCAAGTGACTCAAAGTTGAACCAAAATAAGATTACATCAACATGGCTCTAACAACATGTAAGAAAGTCTAAAATCTAACTTAAAAACCAATATATAAATTAGAGAAATCAAATGTATTATTTAAATATTATCAATTTCTTTTTCTTTTGGTGTGAGACTTTTGTTACACATTTTGATTGTGAAATATTCAATTGTCTCAAGGAATTTTTTATGTTCCAATATGAGTTTAGCTATAATGGGTCAGATTTTCTCCTCTAGTTTTTGTGTAACAGACACCCAAATGTATGGTTCTCTATCAAACTTTGACTACCGGCTCCTCAATCCCTACGAGTTCAAGAGATAAACTAATGGATTCCGGCTCCTCAATCCCTACGAGTTCAAGAGATAAACTAATGGATTCAAATAGAAAGGACCTTTATATCTTCAAGTATGTAAACATAACGGAGATGAGTCTGGATAAAAACCTTATTGTTGCTTATAATGGATATAGAAAGAAGAATATTATTAGTTATCAATTCTTGTAGAATTGACATTTTGTATATAAATTAAACATGTGAAGTGATTTGATGAAAAGTTTCTCATAAATCAAATAACATTGAAGCCTTTATAAATGTTAAAACAAGCAAGAAATTTTGTACACCCTTAATTTTACCAAAGCAAAAAATATAATCTAATTGTGAGCAAGTTTAAGTTGCACCGCTGATAACCAAAGTCAACAAATTTCCTTGGTGTTACGAATTTGCTCGGAATAATTCTAGCATCATAGGAAAAAAAATTTGACTGATCAGCACAACTTCAATTTGATGTCAACAATTTCTTCATAGGGTGCCACACTGCATGCTTTAGACTATTTCTAAAACAGAAAAACAACCTGTTAGCAACATTTGGCTTTCGTCTCTAGCAACCAATCACTTGAAGAAACTCACGAGACATCAATATATGAAACTTTTTAGATTTCATTTCTACATATCTTCTATTGATCCAAATGACAATGCTAATGACTTTAGCAAACCCCACAAAAATTACCCTACTTCCAGGGCTAGTCTTCTGACCAGCTACATTTTGAGAAGACTCTCAAATTTCTTTGTTCTGACAGCGTGACAGTCATTAAATTAATCAAAACTCAAAGAAATAGAATAAAGTAAAGCCTCTGGAATGAGATCTGATGGGAAAATGACACTAGACCTACCACCATGCGAATGTGACCCATACCTTTTTGGGGATCCCCACTTATCTCCATATTAAATTTTGTTAATCTTTCTGTTCTAAGTTAACTACTCTGGGATTATAAATGAGGCCTTAAATGTCGCTCATGCAGTACAGTTGACTTTGTGTAGGTTTACATTAATCTATCGGAGCCCAATGTGTTTGGATGCAAGTCTAATCCAATTTGTTTCGAATTTGTTTCTTCTGATCCATCTCTTTTAAAAGCTTTGGGAGCCTAAAAGCGAACATGGCTTCGGGCAGTGTATCCGGCGATTCTTTTATAATTGATTACCAATTTAAACGACAACTTTTTGGGATTGTAATAAGGCTTTGAATGTTGCACATGCAATACAGTTCATTTCTTGTACGATTACATTCATCTATCATACATAATTTGTATGGATGCACCTCCATGGTATTTTTAATCCAACAAGCAGCCAAATCCGTTGACCCATCTCGAAATTGTTTGCCTACTACTTTAGATATGCACATTATTGTCCTTGCCATTAGAATCTTCTGATTCAGCCGCTGAAAAGAAATAAGAATAGATCAGAGCTCCTTTTTGGAGAACATGACTTTGGGCAGTAGTTTCCGCCGGTTCTCTTAAAAAGATGTAATTATGGAAGCATTTTAAATACGAGGTGGCAGGTGAGTTTATCCGAGTTCTAAGAATCCCGGAAGATAGACTTAACGTTTCTTTTTCATAGCCTCGGAAACGAAAAAGAGAAAAAGCGTTGCCTTCGACAGTGTTTACGGGCAGATTTTTTTTGTTTTTCCAAAATAAAACGTGACGATGAATTTTTTTTTTTTTTTCTGAAACGGAATTGCAGACGTTGTGACATGATAATACACCTTTGAAGGTCGCATTCATATCTAATACCTAAACATTTATAGATCTTCTATCCATCGGGAATTTATGAGACTATGCACGAAGAATAATAACAAATATGATCCACCATACATGTTCTTATACTTGATAATTTTTAAAGATATGAATATCAGTCGTCCCATGATCATTAAATCTTTGTTTTATTTTTTTAGGACCAAACAAAAAACAAGTGTTTTGTAACTTTTGTAATTCTGTAACACTCAGATATACTTCAAATGCTTTTGTAAATTAATTTTTATTAATACAAACTCATCTTTTCACCAATTAAGTAAATAAAAAAAAGACAAATCAAATTATTGGCTTCAGAATTAGCTACTTTAAGTTGACTAGTAACATTTTATAGCAACTTCTATGATTATAATGAATCTTCAAACGCCGCACATGCAGTGCAGTTCACTTCATACATTTTACATTAATCTATAACACCCCGTGTATGGACGCATCTTAATGGTAAGTTTAATCGATAGCTGGCGGAATCTTCTGATCTGTCTGATATGTCTCTATTTTTTTGAACTTTGTGAAGAATAAGAAAAATCTGAAGAACTAGGCTATTTGTAACCTTGAGTAATAAATTTCATTCTGTGTGAATCATAAACGTGACATTGCATCCGGCCTCGATATGGCAAATGAGAGAAAAGGCATATGGCAGTGCTAGTCTTCAGGCCAAATACACTGCGGGAATGAAGGCAGGAGCAGCTGGTAACTTTCGAGAATAGATCTGCGTTCTTTTTTAAAATTTCATGTTGTAAATTTTGAAAGACGAGAGCGGCTGGTGACCCTTCTTGTTTTGAATTCTTCTATAACAATTAGCAGCAAATGAGGGCTTTAAATCTCATATTCATCATGGATATTCATATGTCTATCGTTCTTATGATACATCCTGAATTCTCGAGATTTTGTATAGGATAAAAACACAATAATTTCCGCATTTGTTTCAGATTTTCTTTTTCATTTTTTTTCCGCATCTCACGGAGGATAACACAAATACGAAGACAAAATAGCTGGTATTGTCACTTATTTTTATAGAAAATTTTCTCATTCTTGTTGTACTAAATTAATTAAAGGCCGCACATGCAGTAGAATTCTTATCCGGAACGTAATGTAATTGGTTTCTTTTCTTTGAGGTCCTCATGTGCCGTTGCTCTATACATCAATCCCCATAAAACAAAAGCAAATATGATTAAGGGGATTCCGCGCTTTCAACGAAAACAAATAATTTAGCCTCCTTCCCAGTGAGGCTAATTATGAGACTTAGTGCTGATCAATATAAGATTAGTGGTGATTAGTATAAGCCATAATGCCAGCCACGGGCTCCCCGCTGAAAACACTCGGCACCTTCTTTGAATTTTTCTAAATGGCGGACGCCTAAAGATCGAGATGATTAGGAGGATTGATTTAATACGAATATCTTAAAAGATGGTTTCTTATTTTTAATTCATTGTCTTTCAAAACACTCAAATAAATTAATAAAATTCTTGTTTTCAACTAAAGGTTGAACGTTGCATGCTTTACGAAGTAAAGAAAAAAAAAAGTTTTACATCAACGAATTTATTCAAGCCGGTGTAAACTGAAAGTTAGTGATAATATGAAATAAGGTATATTGGCGTGTAAATGTACCCACACTTTGATGTACTAAAGCTCCTGGTTGCATAATTTGACCCATGTTATAAAGACAGGCACGCATTAAATTTGACATATTGTTATCATGGGATCAAAAGGATACATGTATTTAAGACATTTAATGCAAAATTGTAACCATTTAGTACCATAAAAACTATGTTATGTGGAAAAAAAAAGTTTAGGCGTCATTTAATATTATAAAAAATATTTTAAGTCACATATGCACTATATTATTATGTAAAAGTGATTACGACGTGGGAACATAATGATAAGGATGGCCGAGATTGAGGACACTGGACCTTGAAAATCTAGCTTGAGTGGTTGAAACAGTCCCCAAGTTCTAAACGGCGTACTCTTTTTGCTTCACAACAAGCATACCTTTTTTTGTATTTTTTTTAATATTACAACTTGCATATTTAATTCATGCATGCACAATGTCAAATCCAAAACTTTACAATTAAAATCTACATTAACTTATCACTGAATTAGGAACTTTTTTGTATTTTTATTTATCTTTCTATATGCTTCTCTTTTTCTTTTGTTGTTTTTCACTTGAGGAATGGTTGAAAAATAACTTTGGAGAACAGATGTGCATTCTTTTTTAAGAATATAGTGAAAGTTAAAAGGGAAAGAAAAGAATAGATTTGCATTCTTACATCTTTCCTCTTCGTATATCTTGTAAATCACAGGTTATTGATCTTCTCGGTTGTTGTTGTCTAATGCCCTTTTAATGCTAGCAGCTTCATTCCAATTAGCAATTTCATTGTGCTGAAGTAAGGATATACAGAGACTGAAGAAAACAAAGCACACATAAAAATAATAAATAAAGAAAGTAAGACAAACCAAGATAATAAAGAACGTGCAAATGGCGAAAGAATAAGGAGAAAAAGAAAGAAGAAGAAAGAAAATTTTTTGTAAGTAAAAACAAAGAAATGAAAAGCTAAATTCCTTGTAAGAGTTAGGAGGCGGGAACAAATTCTGATTTCTTATAGCAAAGTAGCAAAAGGTTTGTATAATTATTTACTTTCCATTCACTTATAAAACACAGGTTTAGCAGGTTTGTAACGCTTTCTCCCTCCCTCATTTTTTCCTTTTGGTTACATCCTTCTCTACCACTATTATGCTCGTAATTTTGCTTAAAATGTGCTTCAAAGATTTTGTCAAATTTCAAAGAGTTAATAATATTTTCAATAGTTGTTACTGGTCACTTTGATCCTATTTGATTCATGTTCATTTATCTCATTTTCATGGGATATCGAAGGTAAAAGTACCTAGAGACCGACACTGCTAGGGGATGGGCGTATGACAAACAGGAAGCTTCATCCTTCTCGTGACTAACATCTTTGGTATAGGCAACGGCGTGCAACTTTGTTGATGAATGTAACTATTCTAAGATCTCTTTTCTATCTTTTTCTCTGAAATCCCTGAAATCATACAAAGGCATGCACAAGTTGGTTGAAAAAAAAATAACGAATAGGCTATCACTTTGATTTCATAGAACGAAATTTCCTACCATTGACATAAAAGCTAGCCCAGAAGTCACATTCTTGGTTAGCAATCCACTCCAAGCTTGTTTAAGAAATCAAAACACGACCAAATTAAACACGTGCTATATCTTCTTGTAAATTTGCTTTTCTTATGTAGAACTTAATATAATCAGGTTCAGCAAGACGAAATATTAGGCTCAGTGCAGATTAAAGTGAGCCTTGGTGTCAGCCACGGCCTCCTCACCGCACACTCCGACATGTTATATGAATTTTCTGCAATGGGACATCTAAAGTAGTAGATGACTGAACTGAGGTTAATATTTAAAAGTATTAAAATTTATTTTAATTTCTCTCTGACTTATTTTTAAAAAAAGTAATAAACTTTCCTAACAACTTTAAGATCTTAATTTCCACTTTGATATGGTTCACACCTAAAGAAAACAATCTTCTAAATTAATGAAGACTTTGCTTCTTCTTCTTTTCACTCAAGCTATAAATTCAGCCTATCTTGCTAAAACAATAAATAAATAAATAAATAAAATAAAAAAATAAAAATAAAAATAAAAAAAACTTCACAATAAGAAATGTTATCAAGTTCATGTGAACGGTATGATATCAGAACTACGGGCATGCTGAAGAGAGTCTGGGTTGCATATTTTTGGGAATTTCATAAAACCTTAATATTGGCCTTTAATTATGACTATAACTGAATTAAATATTCTAGTTCACAAGGAAAAAGTGCACAGAGATCAATAGAGAGGAACAAACGGAAGATATATATATATATATACACAAGAGACCGTGCATGTGTGAGAAGAATACAGAGACTTTCTTAAATGTCATTTATGTGAAGAAAGCATAAAAGATTATTGAATTTTTGAATGTGCTCAATGTAAATTTAATTTTCATGTTAGATGTTATTATTCATAATTGTAATACTTATGAGTTTTCAATTATTGGAAAATAAAAAGTTTAGTATTTTTCTTTCTCTAACTCATTGAATTGAATTACATTTTGACTTGTATAACAAAAAAAGAAGGGAAATATCTCTTCATTTTATTGTTAATAAGATTACGACTGTTGTTTGGCATTTACTTACTTATCGAAGGCTTTTTTTTATATGTAATTCATTTTTTTGTTTTGGTAGACCTTCACCTTTTTCTAGCTTATATCTATTGATACATTATTTTGATGTTAACATGTCAAAGACAAACTAATATACTTTTTTCTTAAATTGTGACTCACAACTCTCAATATTATGGATATTGGCAAATTAACTTCTAGTGGTTCCTACACATAAAATTCTTTCATAATAATAAGTAAGGGATCTTTGCTCCACAATATGTTCAACTTATTGAATTTTGAACTAATAAATGATATTAGAAATACTAACTTTCCTGTTTACTATTAATGTTACTAAACCAGTGGGTATTATATAAATAGAATCTAGATAAACTATGAAATATTATCTTGAGATTATGAATTATTTATCATAAAGGACAGGTATTTATAAGACATCATATTTGAAGGATAAAACTAACAATAAAATTTATAATAAAAAAAGTTACTTACAAATAAAGAAGTGAAGGTCAAAGAGCTTTAAAACCTACAATCGGTTAGTAATTTTTTTTGTATGCCATTAGTTACATTGTATTTATTTATTGCATCTTTTTTATCAAACGATGCTCAATAATGGAACATGGATGAAACCACATACTCATTGTAGCCTTTAATTGCATATTAGTATCATAAAATTCATCTAATGTATCTTTTTCCTCATATAAAATTAAATATGGTCAGAAAATACTAAAAAACTTGGTTTCATTTTTTTTTCTCACACTCAGATTAATAAATGTACCTATTAAAGTTCCAAAATTATAAAAGCTAAACTCGATGATGTGAAGCTTTAAATTATTGATTTACCTAACCTAATTTGAGCATTATCTCAATGATGTACCCAAATTATTGTATATAGTCAAGGCTTATTGATAACTCTATTTTTATAGAGTTATTTTGACTATTTTAGGATATAAATAATACAAGTTTTATAAGATAATATTTAAGTTTTGATATATTTATGTAAATTGGTGTTATTTATGCAGCAAACCCCAAAAGAGCAAAAGAAATAAAGGAAGAGAAAGTTACAAAAAGGCACGTGAAGAAGACAAGGAAAGAAAAAGAAGTCAAAAGAAGAAAAGAGGAGGCAACGTGTAAAGCAGCAAAAGAGGAGGAAAAGGACAAAAAAGGACAAGAAAGGAAATAAAGGAAAAGGGGCAAAAAAGTGAATTATTAAGGGAGAATCTTAGGGCACGCATCCCAAGATAGAATAAAAAGGCAAAGGAACGTGAATTAAAAGGGGAGGAGAAGGCGCCGCACAAGAGTAGAGGAGAATAGGAGAGAGAAGAGAGAGAAAAGAAGAAGAAGCCGTGTGTTGCCGCCGAAATCAACCAAGGAAGAGAGAAAAAGTGAGAGAAGAAAGAGAAAACCAAGGAAGAAAAAGAGAAATAGAGGCGCGAAAGCTTCCCTCTACTTCTTATCATTCTTGAATTGTAGGAATTCTGTGAGGAATTCTTAAAGAGAAGACAATGTGGTGACAACTTTCTTGTTTTTCTATTTAAGATGTTTTGCTTAATTTCTACTATTGCTTTGGTTTTTTATTTTATTATGTTTTAAACTTCTTTTGTTAGAGCGAAGATGTAGCCTAACTATGATGATGTGAATTTTATAAGTTTTTATGTTTTGCAAGATATTTTATTTATGTGAGTTATATATTATTATGCTTAATGCTTTTAAGTGATTGGCCACCACTTGAATGATTTGATGTGCATATTTGAGACTGAGAGGTAATAATATGCAATTGCTTCTTATAATATATAACCATGAATTAAATGTGGATAGACATATACCATGTTATTTGTGTGGCTTTTGGTGATAAGATGATCGAAAGATTTATTGTAAACCAGGAATATTCACAAATCCTAATGCATTTGGTTTGTTTCAATTCACATATAGAGATATAGTGAATTAATGAACTAAATAGGTTTGCTATACCTAGACATAGGATAGTAAATAAATTAGGAAGTTCCGCCATCACATGGGTAATATCATTCTTGTAAGCATAAACTATAAAAATTCATATCTAGTAGTTATGGTGAAATCGGAAGCTCTAACATGTTTCTCATCTTGATTTTTCTTACTTGGATTCAATTTTAATTAGTCTTGAGTTTTCGTTTTGAAAGTTTTAAATTTTAATTCATCATCAACAATATTTTGATTTGCTAGATAAATTTTAGAATTAATTCATCGTTAGTACTTAATTAGTTTAGTATTCACCAATCTTCGTGGGACGATACTTTTCTTATCATTATATTACTTGTTCGACATGTTCACTTGCATCTAAATTTCACCGAACACTTATTTAATCAAAGACACATGAAAATTTTTCCAAACTTCCAATCACCGTTCTTGCCCAGAAGATAGTTAGAATCAGATAGGATTAAGTGTATGTTTATGAAAAAAATTAGAAATTTCTAACCATAAAATACTTTAGGGAAAAAATTAGAATCATATAGGAATTACTAAAGTGAAATTAGGAATTACAAGTTCATATGAAGTAAAAAGTGAAAGTCGTTCTCATTGCCCATCAAATGCCGCTAAACCAAGCACTATGGTAGCAAAACCAAAAAATGGATAAACTAGAATTCATTTATTTTGTCATTGCTAACACAAATTTTAATTTAAAACCTTTTACTATATTGTCTTTGATACCAATATGATACGGGTTTAAGCAATAAAAATGCGAAATTGGCCTTTCTACAAAGAAGTTGTCCCAATCGATTTATTGATCATCATTCTTAAACTTGCTTATGGTGTTGGATTTGTGGGAAGTGTTAACAAGTGAGGAAATTTGAATAATGAGAAATCCATTTCATTCTCAGAAACTTAAAAGAGTTTCAAAATAAGTTCTCGAAGCTCCTCATTGCTACCCCATTTTCCCTTATTTATCTAGCTCAAGTTCTCCGCCTTCCTTTGTTGCATATTACCCTGTTATGCAGACTGTGTTTAGACCACGCCTGCATGGTTCCAATGTTGGAAGTTACTTGTACAGGAATTGACATATACTACTTGTGACGTCAGGGCAGTAGATTGCTTCACGTTTAGATGCTATTTCATTCAAGATCTTATGTACGAGTATAGTTGAAACTGGCAGATGTCTTAAGAATGTGGGAGGTTGCTCACATATAGTTCCATTACAATGTTTTACATTGTTTTATCGGCTCCCTATCTTAGCTGTGGATTTCGTTACACGTGTAAGTGGAATGCACTGAGTGAGAATTTGGAAGGGGATGCAAAGTGGTCCTCTAGGACGCTGGTCCAAAAGTGAACAAAATGACAAAAAGATCAAGGAACTTCTCCTTGTTGGGACTCCAAAAAGCAAAGAGGATTGGGTTCAGTATATAGTATCTAGTACTTTTATTAGACAGTCTGTAGTGTAATAAAAAATTAGATTTTTTAATATTTTTTAAAATAATGTTCAATGATCATATTTTTTTAATATAAAAATTTCATCATCAACCCTTCTTTATACATCAAGTATTATTTTTGGCTCAAAATTGAATGAAATAGAAGCCTCATTTCTAACATAATAAACACGTTTAAAGCATTCAAAATTTAATAAGATTTAAAGAATATATTCGAATTGTCTAAATCTAATGAGCCGGAAGGCCCATCTGATCCTGTCTGACGAAGAGATCACTTTATGGACTGGGAGATACGATTGAATTTTCAGATTTAAAAGTCAATTTGATTTTTTGTTCATAAATCCGATGATGGACCAATAGCTCAGGGTTTTTTTTTTTTTTAATACTTTGGACCCAATCCTGTTTCTTCTATCAGGCCGCTAAGTTCTTTACACGTGAGCGTGAAGGCGGAGACCCGACGCTTGTTCTAGAGGCTTCACTGTTGAGGCCTTGAAGGTTTGCTTGTGACCCAAAGTCATAAATTTCAACCCTACACAAATTCGTTGTTTGTTATCAAGGAATCACGAACGAGGAGGTGTTTCGATTTTGTTGAGCGTGTAGGTGAAAATGAGATAAGGCAAAAAGCTTAGAAGAGAGATAAAATGTAGGGAAGATAAAACAACTACAAGTCGCCATATACAAGGACCAAATAGCTAACAGATATAATAGTTAGCACATTTGGTTATGTCTAAATTATTAAACCATAAAATTTTCAAAGAAAAAGAAATAAATAAAGACATGTCAGCATTACCACGTGGCACTTCATTACACCACATGGGCACAGGTGGCACGCACGTCAGACACTATAGCCACTGTGTCGCGAAGCCCGACTTCTCCGGCATCTCCCGCTTGTATCCGGTCGAAAATCCGGCCACGGTGCTCTTCCCAAATGAAGGCATTCCGCACAGAATCAGATAGGGATTCTACCTACCGCAACAACGACGACTTTGGGAAGAATAAGCCCTCCAACAACCTCTTCCAATTCAAACCGTTTCCACGTAATTGCAGAATTAAATTAGGGTTTTCGAATTTTGTGATTTCAGCATTAATTGTACAGATTTCCATCTTTGTTTAGTCTAGGTTTTACTTGCCGATAAATTGAGGCAGAACTGTGACCCGACAATCATACAATCACAAAAGTATTTTTCAATTGCTTGTGTTGTTGTTTTTTGGCAATTTCTGGGTTCTTTCGTTTTTCAATTTAAACATTTAAATACTAATTAGACTCTCTAAAGGCTCCTTTTAACTGTTGTGTCTTTGTTTTTATTTTTGGAGACTTTACAAGCAATAAGACGAATTTTGAACCACTATACTTGAAAATCAAACAATTGGTATTACCTTTTATCTTTATAAAATATTTTTCTCAGTCTGTTTGAATTGCATTGGCTGCGTCACATGAAGCTTGAAAGTAGAAATGAGAAAGTGCTCATCTTGGGGTGATCCTACTACTTAGATACTTTCCGCAGTTATTTACAATCAGTGCTAGTGGTCATAGTAATGAACTTCTAAAAATTTCATTTTATCTACTGAGCCAAATGTTTATGAATTTTCTTATCCATCTCCACTTTTATTTTGTTTTTAGACGTCTCTGTTGAATAAGACCAAATATGAGCCACAATAATCATAGACCAAGCAGCTAATAAGGTGGTGTTAGCGTGCTTCATCATGAATAACAATATGACACTCGTAGTCCTCTAAGATTCCCCATTAGTCGTTGGTCTTTGTTTTTGTTTTTTATTTTATTTTATTTTCTGATAAAGGATAAGACACACTAAAGCATGCGTGTCTGGAGAGAGACACTGGTTGGATTATTCCTTCGCATACATTTTTCTCGTTGTTGCTGCACTGAAGTGACTATGATGCTTTGTCGCGACTCTTGTCAGACTCCCCATGTCTCTGGTGACTGTCGTACTTAAACGTGCGAAGGTGCACCTTCCCGGCAAGTATAATCCCACCGGCTGACCGAATCTTCGATGTTTTTTTATCTGAGAAGCGTAAAGGAGTGGTTTTGATTTGTTGAGAGTGTAGGTGAAGGGGAGATGGGACAAATGTTTAGGAGGGGGAGATGATCTGGGTGAGAGAAACGACAGCTAGCACATGACGCCGACAAGAGAAATCATAGGAGAAAAAATAAAAAAAATATATCGCGGAGAGAGAGATAAAAAAAGAAAAAAGAAAAAAAGGAGACTTGATTGGGCAGGAACGATGACTAGGCAACTTTTGAGAACAACAGGTTTGGGAACGTAATATAAAACAGGCGTGGCGGTGGGCGGTCCATTGAGGAAGTTGACTCTACGTATCCGGGCTGACTTTCTGAGAAAACCTCAAGGTAATTTTTCTTAAAATAGGTGTGGCAGTTAATTTTGTCCTGCAAAACGGAGCTAAAGGCCTGGGTGATCATTTGATTCTCGTTCATTTTCCATCGACGCCAAATGCCTTCGTCCTTGCGTCCGACAGGTTTGAACTCTTTTTCCTCTATGATTTCCTTTGAATTGCTGCAATATTTGTTGCGATGTGTGACAATATGCTTCAAATATTTTTGTCAATTGGATGCTATGTGTGAGAACTTGTCTAATAAACACATACAAGTTATGCTAAACATCGGTGGCTACACAAATCTAAGAACTAAGAATTTTTGGGTGGATTGTCTAATTGTGTGTGTATGAATGGAAATCAGAGATGGAGTTCGAAGATTACAGTTACTGGCATCACTTAGTCTTTTGTGAAGAGTTTGTAAGTGATGACTTCGAGAACAACATTGTTTGCCACATTTGTATAGCACCGGTACTGGGACACCCCGTCCACAAATGCTTGGAATGCCAGTTTGTCCAACACAAAACATGTGACCCACCTTCAGACTCGGAAGAAGTGAGCATGAGACTTCATTGGCACGGAAGACATCACTTGATCTTGACAAAAAAGGGGGAGTATAACGGCATAGATGAAGTAGATTGCATGGGATGTGGGGAACCAGCAACTAGTTCCACCTACAAATGCTCCATCCCCAATTGTATCTTTCACCTTCATAAATCGTGCACCCAATCATCCCATGTGATACAACACCACTTGCACCTAGACCATGCTCTAACTCTCCAACTCCCATCACGGACTAATCATCGCTGCAGTGCTTGCCGTAAAAAATGTAGAGGATCCTTTTTATACCGTTGTTTTTGTTGCAATTTTAACCTGGACATCAAATGTCTTTCCCGTTGGTCAAATAGTCCTGATAATTGTCACCGACACGAATTCTTTACCCACAGAAATCCAATGCAATTCACGTGCGAAGCCTGTGGAGTCGAAAGCATGGATGTCTTCAACCAATGTAGCATCTGCCTAGTCTTGGTTCATCGTAAGTGCACTCTGTTTCCGCTGAAAATTAAAGTTTCGACACATGGTCATGTAGTCTCTCGCATCTACTCTATTCAACGAGTCTGTAAGTGGGAGAGCGCAGTCTGTAAGCTTTGTTGTAGGAGGGTGAATACAAAGTGTGGAGCTTACTGTTGTCAGAAATGTAATTTCATAGTTCATATGAAGTGCGGAAAAAGGTGTGTGGATAAGCATGGAACTATTATTCTAGAGAATGAATTTGTTGATTATGAAAAGGATTTGATGTATTTGGTTGAAGGGTCAAGTACAGCAGAGGACAAAACGGTTGCTTCTCAAGAAATCGAACACTTTAGCCATCCTCAACATAAGTTAATTCTTATATCTGAAGATCTATTGAAGGAAAAGCATGATCCTGAGAACGACAAGCGTTGTGAGGCATGTATGCAATCCATTATTTTTGCCCCATTTTATGGCTGTATGGAATGCAATTTTTTTTTGCATTGGAGATGTGCTGAACTGCCCAAAACCCTTAGGCGGTTAATTTATCATGGCCATACACTCAGCCTTCATTCACACCCCACCTCTTCCAGTAAAATGCTTTTTTGTTTTTCTTGTGGAGGTTATCGTCATGGCTTTTTCTATAGCTGTCCCAAATGTGATAGACATTGGGACGTCCAATGCGCTTTGATTCCGGGAACCATTAAACATGAAAGTCATGAACACTTCCTCCATTGCCCTGCAAATGATATTAGGGGTTGCAATGGTTGTCGAGGAGGTCAAGACTGGTGCTTCTTGTGCGCTGATTGTGAGTTCAGGTTATGCATTAAGTGCTTATTACTACCATTTGTAGCAAGGTATAGATATGATGTACAACTCTTGAAACTTACATATACATGTACTGAGGATTTTGAAGATTCATATTGTCTAATTTGTGAGGGAAAAAGAAACCCAAATAATTGGTTTTATTCTTGTGAAAAATGTGAGTTCACAGCTCATATCCATTGTATTCTCGGAAGGAATCCAACTATCAAATTTGGAGCTAGCATAGAACGGGAAGATCATGAGCATCCAGTTACCATAGTCCAAACAGTGGAAGATCATGAGCATGCAATTACCATTGTCCAGACAACTAAGAATATCCTCAAATGTCAATCATGTGCACATAACATCAAGGATAGTGTGGCTCTCAAATGTAATCAGTGTAATTATTATTTTCACATTGATTGTACTTATGATACTAATCCTAGTTCTTATCACTTCAATCTTGATAGTGAGAGTGATAATGATGGTAGTAGTGAAAGTGATCCATAGTAATGTATTTTTAGGTGTCTAGTAATAAAGAAATGTATTTCTCTTTTTCCCACTGATTAAATTTATTGTCATATTTTTTATGTATTACAAAAAGAGAGGGGGAAAGCTTTAGTATTTCAAAATATAGTAGGTCTTGTATTGTTTCTTATATATACCTTCCGATTTAAGTTTCATTTTATACATAGTTGCTCGTAACTTTAGAAAAATGTCATCTCTCTTTGACTAGAAATTCTACTTATTTCTAGCCACTGAAATTATGTTGTCAAGACATAATTGAAGGAAAACTTATAATCATTTCTTAAATTTTCTCAAAAAATAAAATAATTTAAAAGAACCGAAGATCCGGTTGATCTCGATGAAATTCCAGCGAGGTCTGCGGAATATAACTTCTCGTGAAGATGTTAGCATGACCCTCATCGATGATGTTTCTGTGGAAAACCCCAACGTCGCCGCTTTTAGATATGACAGCGGCACGACGGAGGTATATTATCACGGGGCAAAGGTGGGCGAGGGTGAGATTCAGCCGGGCGACGCCAAGGGCCGGCACACCCAGAGGATGAACGTGGCCGTCCATATCAATGGTGATGACGTTTTGGCTGTCCCAAGCCTGAGCAGCGATTTGAGCTCAGGAGCTTTCGCAGTGAGCAGCTATACAAAAATCAGAGCTAGGGAGAAGATCCGGGACGCGACTGGCAACTTCTTTGAAGTCTAAGCACTGCGAGAGTGCAGTGGTGAGCTTCTTCATATCATCCGCTGTGTGCACAGCACTCAGAACCACCCTAAGCCTAAGGAAGGAGGAAAAAGAAATTAAAATGATGAATTATTACAGCTTTGCACAAAAAAAAAAAAAATGGAAAACCGTGAAGCACCAAATTGCAATCTCAGTAGTTGATGACTGTGAATGATATGATCAAGTTCGGAATATACAACGATCAGACTAAAACATGTACTGATAGTGCTCAACAAAACCAGCATGAATTGGGAGGCACCGCTGGGGTCCGACTGGAGTTGCATGGGAGCCGGACATGAAAATATGCCTGAAAACGACAAAATTTAGTATCTCTTTTAAGAATGACCACAATCAAAGAGACTGAGAGAGGGAGGGAGAGTGAGAGAGAGAGAGAGAGAGAGAGGAAACCGCTGGCTTGTAGGGCCTTCTGTTCGGACCCAACAACAAGGGAAATTACGGGACTTGTGATAGGGATTCCGGTGAGAGCTTGAAATTCGCGCACTCGATTCCAGAGTTTTCTTCTACGCCATGTCTCCTTTCTTGCCACAATTGAACCCATTGTATATCATCCTCAAGTTGTTAATGAACAAAGCATTTCATCAGGTAGACAATTATTTGATGAAGATACTGAAATTTCTATTCTTGAAGGAGGTCAAAAACTGTTGAGGCCTATTAACGAATATTTAGCTGCCATATATTTCACCATTATAGAAATAGGCATATTCCTTGTATATTCCGTGCTATATTTTCCTTGTAATATTTGTAATCATTATATTTTCATGTTTAGCTCATAGCTTAGGCCTACATGTACAAACCCTACCATGTATTATGGTATCAATTATGAATATACAACATTCACATAGTCTCCCTGGCTCCCTCTTTCCCACTTTATTACATGGTATTAGAGCTAGGTTCTTTCCTTGAAACCTCACAATCGCTTCCGCCCTTTTTTCCCTAGTTGTCACTTGGAGACTACTACTGTTTTTTTCCTCCCATCCCATCCTGAACGCACCCGTTAGTTTTGCCTAGCGTCACTTCGCTATTCGGTGTAGTTCTTTCGTTTTTTTTTTCTTTTCTAGCCATACTCGACACAACGTCGTAACCTTTTATTTTTTCATTTCCACTATTACCCCCACCCCTAATTTAATTACACAATTACCCTTGTTTTCCCCACATTGCAACCCGAAACCCTAACCTTAATCGCCGCCATCCTTTTTTCTGATTCACACTTTGCCCACCCACCATGACCACCCTAATTACTGATTCGGCCCCGTCTACCAACCCTAATGTCACTACCTTTCCTCCATTGGCA
Source organism: Casuarina equisetifolia (assembly GCA_028551475.1). Classification (NCBI taxonomy): domain Eukaryota; kingdom Viridiplantae; phylum Streptophyta; class Magnoliopsida; order Fagales; family Casuarinaceae; genus Casuarina; species Casuarina equisetifolia. The sequence continues at coordinate 25,345,674 of CM052360.1, forward strand.
ACCCAAGACCCCTATTATCTCTCTCCGGCTGATTTGTAGACAACTAATATCGTCTCCTCCAAGCTTATTGGCGAGAACTGGCAGATCTGGAGTGACCAGGTTCAAAATGTTTTCTTCGATTGCAATAAAATGGGATTCTTAACCGGGAAACTGCCTCTACCCAACAGCGTTGGAGACGATGTCTTTTGTAGGGATCAATGTCACGCCACCGTTAAGACGTGGCTTACCCATTCTGTCGAATGTTCTCTTGCCTCTATCATCTCTCAGCTCACCGTTGCCAAAATCTGGAGCACCTTGAAGGACAATTATGATTGCGTCACCGAAACCCAGAAGTTCGCCATTCAGCAAGCCATCAGCGACCTTCGTCTCCCCACCGGCGCTTCCAGTCAGGATCTTACGGCCTTCTACCTCCACCTAAAAGATCTCTGGAGTGATTTATACGCTCATCAACCTCCAATCCAATGCAAGTGTGGCCATTGCAACTGCAAAATCAACTCGTAGCTCCATTCGCGTGAGGCTGAGAATCGTGCGATGAAGTTTTTGCTCTCTTTGCCAGAAGAATTTTGGACACTCTCTTTGAATGTTCTCTCCCATGAAGAATTCCCTTCTTTGGAGAAACTCCATGCTCTAGCGAAACACGATCTCCATCAGAGAACTTCCGGTGACCGTGCTGCCAGCGTTGGCAACAACTCTGCCTTTGCTACACAGCGGGGCTCCTCCATCCCAGGGAGGATCAACTGAGGCTCCCATCGGGCCTCTCACCTAGGCACCAAACAGGCCACTAAGCCCTACGCCTTTTTCCCAACCCACTGGACCAAGCGGGTCCAACTTAGGCCACAATTCCCATAGGCCTTATGGACAGTGGCCTATATGCTCACATTGCAAGAAGCCGAGCCATGTCAGAGAGGTCTGCTTCTTGCTTATGGGCTACCTGCCCAATTGGCAGCCCAAATAGAATGGCTCCTCTCAAAAGAAATCTTTAGCTCGTGGCCTTTTGGCCCACCATGCTGCCACTACTAGCTTGCTATTCTCTCCTAGTTTTGGGCCTTCAACTCCTTTTGGCTTTAGACCTCAATATCCCTCTTCCAAGTCCTTCAATGGGCCCAGTTTTTTTACTAACCCTCCTCCTTATCCCAGTGTAGGTTTATTGGGCTTTTATCATCCTAGCCCTTGCAGCACTTATGGCAGCCCATCCGACCTCCAGCTCACAATTGATTAGTAGACTAAACTAGTCTCTCTCGTGAATCAGATGGGTCCTATTGATTCTACTGCCAACTTCTTAGGTACTTCTTTCACTTCTATACTTATTTCATCCACTTGGATAATAGACTCTAAGGCAAGCGATCATATACTTGTAATTTATATATTTTAGATTCTTTTTTTCCTGGTGCATCACCTTTATCCATTACCATACCTAATAAATCCTACAGTCCCATCACACACATAAGACACTACCAGCCTTATCCAACTTTGCATCTTAACAATGTTTTATTCACTCCACATTTTCAACATAATTTATTATCCATCAAAAAACTCACCTATGATAATAATTGTGTTGTCCTATTGTTTGACGATTTTTATGTTTTTCAAGATTGTACAATTGGGGTTCTGATCGGGCTCGACAAGGCTGATCGGGGGTTATACTTCCTTTGTTCGTCCATTCTTGACTCTTTTAGTTAAGTTTTTCAATGTTATATGTTTTCCCTAAAGAATAATTCATGTATTCCTATTTTTTCTTCCAATTGTAACTTAATTCTTTGTAACAATTCCAATTACGAAATTTGGCATTGTCGTTTTGGTCATTCTTTGTTCAAATTTTATCGCACTGATACACACTCAATTTCTTGTCCTCAAAATTTTTCTTGCCCAATTTGCCTGTTGGCAAATCAAACTTGCAATGCTTTTTCCATACACACCACAGTGACTCACACTATTTTTGAACTTGTTCACATAGATGTCTAAGGACCTTATTAGACTCCTAATTATGATGGTGCTCGATATTTCTTCATAATTGTAGATGATTTCTCTTGAGCTATTTGGACTTTCCTTCTTCAATCCAAATCACAAGTTTTTTCCCATATTTAAAATTTCTTCAATTTGGTTCCATTGTTCAACGCATCTGTTTAGACAATGACATTAAATTTTTCTCGACAAAGTGTCACTCATTTCTTACTAGTTGCGAGATTCTTCGTAAAAGTTCACGTGTTCACACTCCTTAGCAAAATGGTGTTGTTAAACGTAAACACCATCATTTACTAGATGTCACCTGAGCTCTCATGTTTCAAGCTCACATTCCTCCACGATTTTAGGGTGAATGCCTTCTCATAGCCACTTACCTCATTAACTAGTTACCATCTCCCTCCCTCAAAGGCCTCACTCCTTTTAAGAAACTCTTTGGAAAACCTCCCCATGTTGATCATCTTTGTGTTTTTGGTTGTCACAGTTATGCCACCACTCTTGGTGCACATGTAAATTTAGTCCTCGTGCAACTCCTCGCATTTTCATAGGTTATCCTTCTTTTTAGAAGGGTTACCGACTTTATGATCCTACCCTTGGAAAATTTTTTATCAGTTGTGACATTGTTTTTCAAGAGAATCTTTTTCCCTTCTCTTCCTTATCCTCAGCACTGCCCCTAATTAACTCGCATGCTTCGATCAACCCTGATGTATGGCTTGATGATACCTATACATCATCTTCTTTACCAGTAGACTCACCCACCTACTCTGATCCATCTTTTGCACCAGTCACTCAATCCATCCCACCTATTCCTCCATCTCCTTCCAAACCTTTCCCTCCTCTGCAGATCCCCCATTCTCCGTTCCAGACTCCTCAGTTGTCCCCTATAACCCTTCCTTGCAACATTTCGGTTGCACATCTCAACCTCCCATTTGAAGCTTTAATTACCTCTATCCTACATTACCATTTACTTCCTATGCCCCCTGTTATCCTATTTCTGATTATGTATCTTTCGATAATTGTCATCCCTAATATCGACACTTCATCACCTTTATCTCCATTATCCTTGAGCCTACCACCTACCTAGACGCCGTCACCAACCCCCACTAGGTTGCAACTATGCAACATGAACTTGATACTCTTAAGGTTAATCACACATGAGATATGGTTCCCTTGCCCCTTGGTTGTTGTCCCATCGGATGTAAATAGGTATATAAGGTGAAGTATCATGCTGATGGCACTCTAGATCAGTATAAGGCTCGTCTTGTAGCCAAGAGATTCAACCAGTGTGAAGGAATTGATTACTAGGACACTTTCTCCCCTACTGCCAAACATGTCTATGTCCACCTCATCAGCACTATTGTTGATGTTCATGATTGGCCTATTTTCTAATTGGATGTTTAGAATGCCTTTTTACATAACAATCTTTTTAAGGAGGTATATATAGAACTTCCCCCTAAATTTTGCATTTAAAGGGAGCAATCAATATGTCGAATGTGGAAATCCTTATATGGGTTGAAACAAGCATCTCGTCAATGGAATACCAAATTTACTAGCATTCTGATTCAGCATGATTTCCTTCAGTCTCACCATGACTATTCACTATTCACAAAGACTCAGGATAATTCTTTTGTGGCATTACCTATTTACATTGATGACATATTGATCACAAGAAATAATTAAGTTGGAATCAATGTACTTAAGCAGTATCTCAATGCTACATTCTTCATGAAGGATCTTAGACATTCAAAGTTCTTTCTTGGCTTGGAAATTACTCAATCACCATATGGTGTTTCTTTATGTCAACGTAAATACACACTAAAGCTAATCTCAAAGGTTAGGTTAGTTGGTTCTAAACCTACTGTCATTCCTATGGAATAGAACAAGAAATTCACAAGCGTAGAATATAATGTTAGGTCAAAAGAAAAAATTGATAATCCACCTCTTGATGATCCTTTTGTATATCAAAGATTGGTTGGCCGATTGATCTACTTGACCCTTACCAGACCAAACATCATTTTTCTAGTCTAACTTCTCAGTCAGTTCATGCATAGTCCTAAACAATCTCATATGGAAGCTACCCTAAAAGTGATCAAGTATTTAAAATGTTGTCCACGTCTTGGGCTTATGTTTCCCACATCCTCTAAGTTTAAACTACAAGCTTTCTGTGATTCTAACTATAGTACATGCCCCATGATACGACAATCTACCATCGGATTTTGCATCATGTTAGGCAATTCTTTGATATCCTTATGGTCGAAGAAGTAACCTACAATATCTCTCTCATCCGTCGAAGCAAAATACTAAGCGATGCAAGTCACAACTTGCGAGATAATATGGATCATAGGCTTTCTCAGAGACTTCGAATTTCACATGCGACAACCTACCCTACTTTATTATGGTAATGAGGTAGCTAAAAAAATAGCTACAAACTTGATTTTTCATAAACGCACCAAGCATATTGAAGTAGATTGTCACTATGTGAGAGAGACGCTCCAGCAAGGCATCATTACCACATGACACATTTTCACCAAAGAGCAACTAGCAAATTTGTTGACCAAGGCACTAGGCAACAAACAACATTGGCATCTTCTCTCCAAGCTTAAAGTATTTGACTTGGTCAAATCTCCAACTTGAAAAGAGTGTAAACGGATATTTAGCTGCCATATATTTCACCATTATAGAAATAGGCACATTCCTTGTATATTCCATGCTATATCTTCCTTGTAATATTTGTAATCATTATATTTCCATGTTTAGCTCATAGCTTAGGCCTATATGTACAAACCCTACAATGTATTACAATATCAATTCTAAATATACAGCATTCACACAGTCTCCTTGGCTCCCTCTCTCACTTTATTACAAGGCCAATCATCTAGAAATGGTGCTCCAGGTTCACCACCACAGCTTGCATCACTGGAATCGCGCCGCGGGGGCGGGGGGGTGGGGGTTGGAATACGTACTCTATAACATATTCATGGATTCCATTCTCTTCTTTCGTTAGTATGGTGACAAAAAGTTTTGACATGTTTGGCAATTTTTCAGGCGTCAACCAAAAGGCATTGCTAATGTAGTTTTTGTTTAAGAATAAAAGAAGCAGTAAAAGAGGGAGAAGAATGAAAAAGAATTGGAGGCAATATGGCATCCCATTTATGTGTATATTCTGTAATGAAAAGTACGTACAAAGTTTTCCAAATATGTGTCAATGCAAAGAACCCAAAAAGGCTAATCAAACTACACGATCTACATAAAGAAAATTATGATTTTTCAATCCATTCAAATTGTAACATAATGTTGCAACAGTTTTCTATCGCTGATATTCCTCTCTGCTTCATGCTCTGATGATTCCACTGCATATTTTTTTTTTTAAATGGTAATCCAAAAGAATCCTCTTGTTGATCCACTTCAGATTCTTGTCGTACATACGAGACCAAATAGAGGAGATGAAAGCCTTAAGAAAACTAACATCTTTTCTGGAAATGAAGAGTATGAAATAAATACAGACAGCAGATGGCCCCAAACTCAAACACAAACACAAACAGAGAGATCTATACGTGTCTTTCCGCTTGAAAATCTTGGTTGGAGACCAAATAGAGAACTGGATCTTGGAACTCAACTAGGCTTCTATGGGCCAAGTTTCTCTATGAGTCTTACGCGTTCGAGTTGAAACAGTGACGAAGCACAACATAATCTACTTCTCCTGGTTCTGGATTTTGGCGTGCTATGTGGACTACAAGATCAATGAAAAGGTCATTAAATGCTTCATCGTATTCCATCTCAATTTCTATACAATTGATAACTTAAAATTTATTACTCCATTAGTTTTTTTTTTTTCCTTTCTTTGAAAAAAGCACCTAGTTTTCTCGTGGGAGTTAAGCTCCTGCATTTGGTTGTACAACGTAGCCTATCAAATTATGTTCTGTAAGCTTACATTGTTTCTTCTCGTGGTTTCCATCGCAAGCTTAAACAGGTGTGGACAATTTTATAAATCTATTATAAGTTAGTGATCCATGACCTGTATATTATCTATGTTAAAAAGTAATATATTCCATATTACTTCTGTATTGATCTAATTATTTTCTTATAGGTTGAAATATTTTTACTTTTTTTTGGTAAAGGTTGAGACTTTCTAATACAATATTAAAATTTAAGTTTCCAGTATGATATCTCATTACTCCTAAATTAAGTTTTCACAATTTTTTTATCCTTGAAACCAGAAAATATATTAGAAACCAATATATATGCATATTTTACATTGTCAAAAGCGTGGAGCCCACTTTACATTCCATAGCAACGCAAGGTATGATTCTTGTATGATCTTTATCTCCAAAAGCGCGGTACTTGATGAAATTTGCCTCTCTTCTGGGAATTTGGGGCCCGGAGAAATGGAACATGAGACCCTCAGAGAAAGGAACCTGATAATTTGGCGATTGGCATAAGAAAAGCACATCCACAAGAAGATATGAAAGGTATTGACAACCAATAATTCAGCCTTCTATCCGGCGAAGCTAATTATGAAGTTTGTGCCGATTCACTACAGCCACGGCCTTCCCTCCGAAGGCACCGACACATTCTCTGCCTCCGAAAGCACCGGGACATATTCTTTGAATACTCCACCGAAAGCAATTGATGATTGAGTCTTAATGAAACGTCTGTTACTCCTTTATTTCGTATGGTTAATATTTTAATATACTATCTTTTTAATACATATAACGATATTCTCTTCTGCTAATAATGAGAAAATAAATATTTCAAAAATCTCAAAAGAACAAATATGAGCTGGTCATGAACAAAGACCAATCAGCTCGCTTGCGCGGTAGTTAAGTCTTTATTTTTTTTTATTTTTAGGGTACTTTAAGAAATATAAGATATATTTTTAACTAACCTATTTGAAGATCAAACAGTATTTATCGTACATGAGTATCATATATAAATTTCCTCCGATTTTCTCTTTGAAACGTTCAGCAGCAACGTTGCTGTTAATAAGTGAATTGATTGAGACCTTTTATCATAATATATGAATTTGTCATACAAGATTTTAAAAAGTTTGATATATGTCTACATTACAGAGGTTTTACAGCATGCAATTTTTTATTGAAGCCGCACTTTACAAAGATCAATAGAGGGGGAAGAAACGAATACAGCAACATAAAGAAAACGAAGAATATATTCAAAAAATCAAAAATAAAATCAGATAAACCAATATAATAATAGAGCATGCACGTTCATGAAGAAACAAAGATGAGTTTCGGATTCTGGAAGCTTTTCTTATTATGATTTTTGTTTCTTAAATTTTTTTAAATTTTTTTAAATTTTAATCTTATTCGTTTCACTTTTGCGATAACGATGAGCCTTTAAATATCGCCCGCGTCGAAACAAGTAGTCTTATTTTCTCATCCCCACAAGGATAACGACGTCTTCTGCTACTATTAGTCTTTGTGAAAGATCGGAGTCACAGTAAATCCTTACTTTCTCATCCCCACAAGGAGCAAGAGATCTGTGTGAATCTCTTATTTTCGTTCATTTACCACCATCGACGGAAATGTCTCTGACAGTACATCCTATAGCAGGTTCTAACTCTTTATCTTTGCTCCTTTGTCAATTGCCGTATGTGTAAGTAGTTATACTTAATTTGTATATTTTGATGCAGCGTACCATCCAATCTTATTGTTTTGATAAATACTTTGATGTATATGTGTCAGTAAAATTATCATCAATAATTGTCTTTTTTGATAAATGTATACAAAGTCATCATATTATACATGTAGCTCTTGTGTAAATTTGAGGATTAACTATTTTTAGGTGGGGTCTGTGATTATGTGTGTAAGAAAGTGAGACACAAATGGAGATTGGAGATTGCAGCATATGGCATCACTTAATCTTTTGTGAAGAGTTTGTCAATAATATTTACGAGAACAACGTCACTTGCTGGGTATGCCGAGCAATAGTACCAGGATATCCTGCCTTCAAATGCTTGGAATGCGACTTTGTACAACATAAATCTTGTCTCCAATTACTAGACTTGATAGAAATGTACGAGGAACATGATATTATAGACAAACATCACTTGATCTTGCAAGAAGAAACGGAGAATGATGCAAAGGAGGAAGTATTTTGCGTTGGATGCGTGGAAGTACTATCGGGTCCCGCTTATAGATGTTCCATTCCCCAATGTACCTTCCATCTTCATAAATCATGCCATCAACTATCCCACGCCATACAGCACGCCGCACACCCAGAGCATACCCTTATTCTCCACCTGCCACCGTTGAAATCATTTTGTAATTTTTGCGGAAAAAATAGAGAGAAGGGTATTACTTTGCTGTATGGTTGTCGTTCTTGCAATTTTGACTTGGACAGTAGGTGTGCTTCCTCCATGAAACTTATTGACGTCAACTGCGAACAACATGCATTCATTCTTTGTCAAAAGTCGATCCCATTCTTGTGTGAAGCCTGTGGTGAGGAAGCGAAGGATGTTGCCTGCCATTGTAGCATTTGTGGGATTTTGACTCATCCTAAGTGTGCTTATTTTCCACGGATCATTAGAATTAAAGTACATAATCATTCATTGTATTAGAAATTGAAGGGCCCAACTAAAACACAGAATTGTGCAATAGTAGGTTGCTAACGGAAGTTTATAAGGCCAGGCTCTCTTGTCACCTTACCCAATGTGGGACTGAATATTTTAATCTTCCAATACTCCCCCGCAGTCTCACATTGGGCGCGGTGAGAGGTGGGACCAGTCTAGAGGGACCACACCAAGGTAGGCAAGACACAGGACCGGCTCTGATACCATATTAGAAATTGAAGGGCCCAACTAAAACACAGAACTGTGCAATAGTAGGTTGCTAGCGGAAGTTTATAAGGTCAGGCTCTCCTGTCGCCTTACCCAATGTGAAACTGGATATTTTAATCTTCCAACACATTGTACCGCACTTATTGTCTTCGTCGAGTTAAGAAGCTGGAAAAAGCAATCTGTAAGCTCTGTTCTAAGAAGGTGAACACAGAGTGTGGAGCTTATTATTGTCAAATATGTAATTGTGTTGCTCACATGGAGTGTGCAAAGATATGTCAAGACGAGTCAACTCTTAATTCAGAAGCGACTGAGTTTGATGATTATGAAAGGCATTTAGTTTATTTGATTGAAGGATTAAATGTAGAGGAAGATAAAATAGTTGATGCTTCTTCAAAGATTCACCATTATAGTCATCCACAACATGAGTTAATTCTCAGTTATGAAGATCCTCAGAGTGACAAGCGATGCAAGGCATGTATGCAGTTTATTATTTTTACACCATTTTACTGTTGTGATGAATGTCAAATATTTTTGCGCAAGAGGTGTGTTGAAGTGCCCGAAACCATTTGGCGAAAAACATTCTCTACGCTCCCAAGTACGCTCTCTTCACAGCAACTTGAGACAAATAAGTTCTTCTTTTGTGCCAAATGTTTACGTTATCGTCATGGTTTTTTCTATGACCATGAAGACTGGCAGGGTAAATTTCGAAATGATATACAATGTTTTTTGATTCCTGAAACCATTAATCATGAAAGTCATGAACACTTGCTCCATATTCCTTTTATAGTTGAATACGGTGAGAAAGAAATTTGTCCTGGTTGTGTTACGGAAATTCAAGGAAGCTCTTGGCACATAATGTGCTCTGATTGCAAGTTTTGGTTGTGTTTTCAATGTGCAACTCTTCCATTGGTAGCAAGGTAGAGATATCGTCCACATTTCTTAAAGCTCACGTACACATGCAAAGATGATTTGGGGGAATGTTATTGCCTAATTTGTGAAGAAAAAAAAGATCCAAAGCATTGGTTTTATTCTTGTGCAGATTGTGATTTTACAGCTCATATCCAATGTGTTATTGGTAGTCCTTAGAAAAAAGGAAGTCATCAGCATCCTGTTATAGTTGTTGAGGGAGATGAGAACTTTCCTAAATGTCATTCATGTGAAGAAGGCATAAGCGATTATTTGTCTATTGAATGTACTCAGCGTAAATTTAACTTTCATATTGAATGTTATTATTCAACATTATAATGTAATGTAAGTTTTCCAAATATTAGGTGATATAAAGTATAGTAGTTTTTCTTCCTCTAGTAAATTGAATTGAGTAATGTTTTGATATGTATAACAAGAACAAAGAAGAAAAATATCATTTTATTTTCTCTATAGTAACATGAAAGTTCTCCACATGCCGTTGCTCCATATGCCTCTCTCAGAAAACAAAGGCGAATATAATGAAGCGTTGGCCTTCGAAGGCCAAGATCAAACAAGAATCACAACCAACATCACAACCAAATGCAAAGTGGTTTTTGTTGAAGATTGGAAAGGTGTTAATCACACCTATAACGTTACCATATTGGATAACCTATCATGTTACCATATTACCATGTTGGGTCCTAGAATAATATTTAATATATTACAATTATTGTGTATATGTTATTTTCCTTAAATAGATTAAGTCTTACATTCTTTAAATGTAAGGTTTTTATCCTTGTGACACACGAAGCCATTTTCTCTTTGTATGGAGTTTATTAAAACTTTTATTCCATTAATGAAAACAGTAAAATATTTTCACAATTTCTTCAATTTCCATGCTTTTATCAACAACAAATAATTTAGCATGTTTTCCAATGAGGTTAATTATTAGGCTCAATGCATATTAATGTAAACCCTAATGTCAGCCATAGACTCCTTGTAGAAAACACATGCATATTTTTGAATTTTATACCACAAGACACCTGAAGTGGTAGATAGATAATTGAGGTGAAGTTGATATCTTAAAACTATTAATTATACCTAGAAGCTTATAGATTTTGCGATGGATAAGAAAATATTTCTACGAATTTTTTGTTTACTACAAAGAGATTTTTTTATACACAACTCAAGAAACAAAAGCAAATAGGATAAAGTGGCCCACCTCTTAAGATCAAGTTGAAACGAAAACCATGCCTTATATCGCTGTCAAATGCAAAGTGATTTCCCGTCTTTCAACGACAACAAATAATTTAGCTTTTCTTTCTTTCTTTTCTTCTAGTGAGTGTAAGTATAGTTTAATGCTGATTAATGTAAGCCCTATTGTGAACTACAAACTGTTAGCTAAAAACTCTCACACATGTTCTTTGTATTTTTTGTGGCGTAACATCTAAAAAATTGTGTCATTGAGCTGAGGTTAATGCCTCAAAACTATTAAAATCTTAGTACAATTTCTCTTTAACCCATTTTTAAAAAGTAATAAACCTCTCTAACAACTTTCAAATCTTGATTTTCACTTTAATATGGTCCACACCTAAAGAAAACACTCACCTAAATTAACGATACATTTAACTTTTTTTGTCCTCTTTCTCAAAATATAACTTCAGCCTACTTCTCTAAGAAAATAAAATAAAATATAACTTCAAAACAATGACGGTTAGCAAGCTTGTGTACTGTAAGATTTGGTGATAATATGAACCAATTCACATACTACAAACCTAGGGTGTATAATTTGGTGAATGTCATAAATAAAGGTGTGCTAAATTTGATAGTCATCTTTTGAGCTTGAGACTATCTAACTTATTAATTCCTACTAAAAAGTGAGTGTGAACTGTGTTTGATCATGTTGAAAATAAAAAAAATAAAAACATATAGTATAATTTGGTCTGGCTGATGTGAACAATTAAGTTTCAATAAAAAGGAGCTTCAAATAAAAGGAATTGAAAAGAGTGACATCTAAAGCAAACATGTAAAGACAAATAACAAAAATATATTTTTTATAGCTTTTGAGTAAGATTCAGAGACTTTCAACCACTATCTTTTCATAACTTTTGTTACTCAATACTAGGAAATGTTCTCATGTTTTTGTATATTAATTTTATTAATATAGACTTACCTTTTTACAAAAAGATATATTTTCTCAATAATTAACCATGATTAGATTCATATTTATTTAACTTTAATTTGATTTTGTTGTATGTACTGATTTAGAGGTGAGATATTATTGAAAGAAGAAACTATTGTATGCATGATGAAGGTCTAACACTAGTGAAACTTAAATAAAGAAGTGTCTTTCTTGCTCTTAAACTAGTTGTAGTATTAAAGTTAGCCTGAATTCGTTCCACCCATATGACTTTGAACTAATCTTGCTTGGCATACAAGGTTGTGTGTGCAAAACAAAAATCTCACACCAAAAGCATGATTTCTTGTAGAGAAGCTTAAATAAAAAAGTATTTTTCAAACTTTTAAACTAACTTTTGGATTAAACTTTTGAGTCTTTTGACAATCATAAAGTCCATTGTCAAGGTCTCACCAACCATACCAGATAATGCATCTCATCAACCAAATCATGCACATTCAATCTTTGGTAATTTGTAATGGTATTAAGTAGTTTAATTTTGTTAGCTGATTGTATTAGCTTAACTAATTATGTGGTTAGTTTATGATTGTATTGGCTGATTGTTATAACAACATTTTTGATTTAACAAAGTTATATTTAAAAGAGACATCCTTACTCTTATTAGTATTTTTGATGAATAAAAATTGAGAGTTATTCTAAGAGATGTGATCCTCCTTTTAAAGAGTTCAAGGTACAATTCTCCCTTAGAGGCCGAGAACTATTTTAGTTATATTTTTTTTATTATCAGCCACGTAACACAATCGTTGAATAATAATTGTTATTATCAGCTATGAAAGTTTCATTCGGTTAGGTGGATTTATCAAAGAAAAATATAAATTAGGTAGGTAGAAACTTGTATATTTATTCCAAAAAAAGCTAGAAACCAATAAACATAATTTCCACTTGTTTTTCTTCCAACTTTCTCTTGGTTTTCAACTTAGTGTTTTTATCATTTTGCTCATTACTTTATTTTTTTAAAATAATATCAGAATAGAAAAACATTAAAGAGGATGTGTCAAAAGGGTTCACATATAACCCTTTCTTCCATCTATTCTTTTTTTTTTTGTATTTTTTAAGTTAAAATGATCATTAAATCTACTCGGCCCTTTATCTTATGTCTTTATTTTTTAACAACAAAACAAAACTTCTTTTTTTTTTTTATTTTCTTTAAGCCTTAATCATCCTAGCTTGCTTTTCTATTCTAAATCTTTTTGTGTGTTGGTTGTTAAAAAAAAAATCCTTTATTTTTCTCTACCTTTTCTTTTGGCGATGAAATTCTAAAAATCCCAATATTTAGATTGCTTCCGCTTCATACCCAGTGGGTTTTAGTTGTCCTTTCCTATGCTTTATCTGCCTTATTATGGGGCTCCATCGGGCCTATTGTGGGTTTTACTCATCTCCTTATAGGTTTCAGCTTTGTTTGCCCCTTCGTCCACTTTAATTACTCTTTTTTGGGCTCCATCTTTATTCATCTTCCTGTGGGCTTTGTTGTCTTCTTATAAGAAGTTCCACTCAGAACTAGGCCCTGGGCTCTACAAAATTAATCAGGCCTCAAAAGCTCATAAAATCAACTAGGTTCAAGCTCATAAATCCAATAAGCCCTTCCTGCACAAAAATCAACTCGACCTTCAGCCCACAAAATCAATACGTTCAATGCATCTTCCAAGTTTAGTATTATTACAATACTATATTTTTACTTTATATTTTTTTAATAATTTTTATTAGTTTTCAACATGGTATCATTATCCTTTTCAACATTCACTTTATTTTCTAAGAACAAAAAGAGTGGCAACCGAATCTGCAAGGAATATCCTAATCCAATAAAGGTGCAACCTAGTCCATAACAAGCTAGGATATAAGGAAATAGGCTTCGATCCTAAGTGCGAAAACGGGGAAAAAAACTTCAAGGGACTTCCATGCCCAAAATTCCAAAACTTCAAATGAGCTCATGTGATCCAAACTTTAGTTGGTTTTTTCACCCAAATTCAATCGAGCTTTCATGTCCAAAATCAATGAGCGCTCAGCCCACCAAATCAAGAGGCCTCCAGCCGAGCATGTCCCTTCCAAGGGTACAGTGTTACAGGACACTCCAAAATCTACGGGGTTGGTGTCCTTGGGACAATGTAGAGATTGACAAAGACACAATTGATAAGACCAGAGTTTAAACTCACAAACGGCGTCATTTCACTGGAGGCATGTGCGCCTCATGGTGGGCCCATCGTCCCTAGTTTGAGATCAGAATTATTAGAAGGAAAGACTATGGAGACACAAAACTTTTTCCCACTCCAATCAGATGTTTTCATTCCATGTTTGTATCAAAGCTTTGAATGAATACAACGCCAACGCAGTGGACTCGATGGTAGCGATTGGGTTTTTGTTTTTGCCAATAAAACTAAAGTTCGGCTACACTTTTCTGTGTGATGGAAAATTATAACGATTTCCTACGAATTATTTATAATTAATTGATTATTCAAAAAAATTATTATTTTACATTGCTCTCTTAATTTCTTTCTTTTGTACTTCTTTTAATAATATTATGGTATGTGCATCAACTATTTTGTTAAACACATAAGGTTAAAAGTTAGCCTCACCATATTTTATTTTAACATTATCCCTAATTTAAGCTTTGATAAGCCTAAGCTTATCATGAACTCCCATAAAATTGTTACAAACCACAACACTCTACAGTAGATTACTTGATGGCCCATTCTATGGCAACCACCACTTTATGCCTAACTTGAGCAGCTCCCTTTATGATCCAAGCTTAGACATAAAACTAGTTTTGATTTCATTTGTTATTTGTCTTAATCATTTTGTCATAAGACTCAATGCTAAAAACTAATATTAGAATACTTTATTTAAATATCATCCATAATTTAAAGCCTTATAAATCTATGGCTAATAGCTAAAGCTAGCATGTAAAGACAACTAAAAAAAATATTTTTTATAATTAAACATTATTAAAGTTCATGCTTATTTGACAATTTTAACTTTCTTTTCTTGTATATACCTTAATTTAGAGATAAGATATTGTTCAAAGAAGAAACTATTGTATGCCTAACAAAAATCTCAAACTATAAAAGTAATCCATTGTGGTAAAGTTTAAAGAAAAAATGTTATTTAACTTTTAAACTAACTTTTAAATTAGGTTTTTAAGTTTTTTAACATGAATTAAAGTTAGCTTAAATATGCTCAACCATATATGACCTTGAGTCTATGTTGCTCGGCATGTTGGAACATTTATGCACGACAAAAATTTCATACTAAAAATGTAATTCTTTATAGTGAAGCTTAAATAAAAAAAATACATTTTAAACTTTTGAAGTAACCTACATTAAGGTCTTTTGACAATTATAAAACCAACTGTCAAGGTCTTACTAGCTATATAAAATGATGCATCTCATCAACTAAATCATGCACATTCAACCTCTAATAATTTGTGATAGTATTAAGTAATTTTCTTTCATTAGCTGATCATATCAACTTAACTAATTAGATTAGGTTGTTGGTCTGTGAGGTGCTTATAATAAATTAACCAATTAGATTAAGTAGTTAGTTTGTTATAATAGTTTTCTTGAGTTAAAAAAGTTATATTTAAAAGGGATATGCTTCCTCTTGTAAGTAGTTCTTTATGAATAAAAATTGAGAATTTTTCTCAAAGATTTTTAAATATACAGTTCCCTCTTAGAGGCTGAAAACTATTTTAGTTATATGTTTTGATTATGAACCACGTAACACACTCTTTGAATAATAATAGTTATTATCATATATGAAAGATTCATTAGGCACGGTGGATTTATCAAAGGAGAAATATTAATTAGGTAGGTGAAAACTTGTATATTTATTACCAGAAACTAGAAACCAACAAACATAATTTCCACTTATTTTTCTGTCAACTTTCTTGGTATTCAACCTAGTGTTTTTATCATTTTGCGCATTCATTTTATTTCTATAAAATAATATCAGAGTAGAAAAACTATAAAGAGGATGTGTCAAACAGGCATCTAACCCCTTTTTACTGTCTATTCTTTTTTTTTTTTTAAGTTAAAACCATCACTAAATCTACCCGCCCTTTATTTTATGTCTTTATTATTTAACTAGAAAACAAAACTTCCATCTTTTTTCTTTTTTTCTTTTTTCGTACTTCAATAGCTTGCTTTTCTATTCTAAATCTTCTTTTGTTTTGGTTGTGAAAAAATCCTTTATTTTTCTCTACTTTTTTCTGGGATGAAATTGTAAAAATCTGAATATTTTTAGATTGCTTCAGCAATGCCCAGTGGGTTTTAGTTGTCGTTTCCTATGCTTTATCGCGTTATTATGGGCTTCATTCGGCCTATTGTGGGTTTACTCATCTTATCCTTGGTTTCAACTTTGTTTGCCCCTTCGTCCTCTTCGACTTGAACGACTCTTTTTTGGGTTCCATCTTAATTCATCTTTCTATGGGCTTGTTATCCCTCTTCTTATAAGAAGTTCCACTCAAAACTAGGCCCTGGGCTCTACAAAATCAATCAGGCCTCAAAAGCTCATAAAAACAAGTAGCTTCAGGCGTATAAATCCAATAAGTCCTTTTTGCCCAAAAATCAACTCCACCTTCAGCCCACAAAATCAATAGGCTTCCGACCCAATAATTTTAATCAGTGCATCTTTCAGGTTTAGTAAATGTGATTTATACAAGTTATCAACTTAAGGAAAGTAGTAAAAGAAAAAATTATTACAATAATATATTCCACTATGACTTTCTTATTAGTTTTCAACTTGGTATCATAATCCTTTTCAACAGTCACTTTATTTGCTAAGAATAAAAAGTGGCATGATCCAAACTTTAGTTGGTTTTTTCACCCAAATTCAGTCGAGCTTTCGAGTCCAAAATCAATGAGCGTTCAGCCCACCAAATCAAGAGGCCTCTAGCCGAGCATGTCCCTTCCATGGGTACAGTGAAACACGGTGGACTCGACTGTAGTGATTGGGCTTTGTCTTCTTCAATAAAATTAGAGTTCGTGTACACTTTTATGTGTGATGGAAAATCATAATGATTTCCTATGAGTTATCTATAATTAGTTGATTGTTCAAAATATTTATATATTATTTTAAATTCCTCTCTTAATTTTGTTCTTTTGTATTTCTTTTAATAATATTATAATATGTGCCTCAACTATTTCATTAAAACATAAGTTTAGAAGTTAATCTCACCATATTTTATTTGAATGTTATCCCTCATTTAGAATTTGATAAGCTTAAGCTTACTATGGGCTACTATAAAGTTGTTACGAACCACTATACTACACAACCGATTACCTAATGGCCCATTCTATGGCAACCTTTACTCTATGCTTAACTTGAGTAGCTCCCTTTATGATTTGAACTTAGGACATACGATTAGTTTTGATATCATTTGTTATTTGCCTTAATTACTTTGTCAAAAGACTTCATGTCAAAGACTAATGTTAGTATATTTTATTTAAATATCATTTTATTGCACGGAAAGAGAATTAAAGCATAAAAAGTAACTTTGAGTTTAACCACACTTAGCAAGGATTAATGTGGTACGAAGTAGCAAAAGATAAAAATATGTTAGGATGCTAATCGCTTAGCAAACACTACAAGGCTATATATTTCACAGCATTAAATTAATTTACCTAATCTAACTTAAGCATTATCTCATTTATGTATCCAAATAATTGTATATAATCAAGTTGTTGATTGGCATCTTCTTCCCTTGGTTTGCATTGTACAAGAATAGCCCTTCATTACCTACTTTTGAACAATTGATGGTTGTCTTTAAGTTGTTGATTCATGAGATACTTTAAAACTTAAGCTTTTGAACACTGAAAACAACTTATCAATTCCTTTAATTGCATAACGATATAGAACAATTGTCATATGGTAAAAAAAAAATTAACTAAATCATGTAGGTTATTTCCATTATTTCCTTTCCAAACTGGAATTATATACAAGCACATACAAATTGCTAAAAAAATCAAAACCTATCCTATTCACTTTTTTCGTGTATTGGGCAAACCAAATTTCCCTCCATTGATATGAAAAGTAGCTATTAAGTCAAATTATTAATGAGAAATCTATTCAAGCTTATTTGAAAAATCAAACATGAACAAATCAAATGCATGTGTCATATCCTCTTATGAATTTGTTTGTCTTGTCTTGTCTTTTTTTTTTTTTCTCTAAAACATATGTAGAAGGGCAGTAACTTTAAGATGTGAGGACAAGCTAATCATGCTCTATGGGGATGTGACGGGAAGCCTAAGTAATGCATTGGTTAAAATTATTTTGTTATCCTTCCATCCCAAAGATAAACATACTCTAATTGGCCCTCCCCACTCAAAGTAAATAAGTCACCCAAATCCTTAATAATATTCACAAGCTTCAATCTATCATAGTCTTCAATACAAAGAGGATATGCATAACATGTTTGATAGAGAGAAGGAACTTTCTTAAGATACTCGTGTCTTTTATAATTGTTCAATAATTTTTTTAATTGATGCTTCAATCCCTTCGTTAAATGGTATATTTAATGAATAACTCATTAAAAAACTTCATAAAAAGACTATGCAGCCATATCAGGAGCAACACAACCCTCCCCACAAGCCAAACTAGGCCAATCATAAACATCATTACTTACATTAGTATGCTAATGATGGACATTAACTCTAAGAGGTATAACAAGAATTATCTTATGTCCAAGATCCTTAAGTCAAAAAAGGGCCAAAGCAATCCCTATTCCTGGAGATCAACATGATAATCTTACACACACACTTGTAATTAGAAAAACAAACCATATCGACCATAATGGCATTGTCAAAAAAATTCTTCCTCCTACTTGGAATATCAATAGGCCTAATATCAACTCTTTGACAAACCTCCCTAATGTCCTTGAAGAAACCACTAAAATCTACATACAAAATGCTTAATTTTTCACACTACATAGAACAACTATCATTTTGTAAAAAAACAATAAACCAAATCATTTAGGCTATTTTCATTGTTTTCTTTTCGAATTGGAATTATATAAAATCACTCACAAAAAAATCAAAACATATCATTTTTACTTTTCTATTTTATTGGACAAATTAAATTTCCACCCATTGACATGAAAGGTAGCCTATAAGTCAAATTATTAATGAGTAATCTATTTAAGCTTGTTTGAAAAATCAAACACAACCAAATCTAATGCATGTGCCATATATTCTTATGAATTTGATTTTATTTTTTTTCTTTTCTTCTAAAGAATATGTGGAAGGACAATAACTTTAAGAGGCAAGGGACAAGCTAATCATGGTTATGTGAAAATGCAATGAGAAGCCAAGATGGTACTCTAGTTAGAATTTCTTTTGTTATCCCTCCATCCTTTAAAAATAGACATACTCTCAGTGTCTCTTAAAACAAAGGAATCACCCAAACCTTTGATAATACTCACAAGCTTTGATCTATCATAGTTTGTAATACAAAGAGTATGTATGTAACATGTCTAATACAAAGATGGAACTTCCTTAAGATAGACATATCCTTCATAATTTTTCAATAATTGTTTTAACTTATACTTCAATCCTTTTGTAAAATGGTATATATGATCTATAACAAGTAAAGCATTTTCACAAAAAACTCTACAACCATATCAAAAATAATAAAGCTTTCCATACAAGTCAATCTAGGCTAATCCTAAATACCATTATTAATACCCATAAACTAAGGATGGACATAAACCCCAAAAGGTATAACAAGGATTATCTTAGGTCTAAGATTAAATTGGTAAAGGGCCAAAGTAATCTTTATCCCTAGTTATCAACATGATAATCTTACATTGATGATCATGATTAGGTGAACAAAGCGTTTCAATCATAATAACATTGTCAAAAATATTCTTCCTCTTATTGGAACATTAATAAGCTTATCTTAATTTTCTGACAACCCCTCCTTGTCCTTAAAGAACCTACTAAAATCTACATATGAAATGCTTGGTCTTCTAAATTACATAGAACAACTATCATTTTGTAAAAGAAATCAACTAAATCATTTAGGTTGTTTTCATTGTTTTCTTTTCAAACTGGAATTATATAAAATCATTAAAAAATTGCTAGAAAAATCAAAATCTATCATTTTCACTTTTCTACTATATTGGACAAGCCAAATTTCCCCTATTGACATAAAAAGCATCCTATAAGTTGAATTATTGGTGAGCAATTTATTCAAGCTTGTTTGAAAAATCAAACATGACTAAATCAAATGTATATATCATATATTCTTGTCAATTTTATTTTCTTATCTTCTTTTCCTATAGAGCATATGTAGAAGGCCAATAACTTTAAGAGGTAAGAGACAAGTTGATTATGGCCTTATAAGAGTGCTCTAGTCAAACTTTCTTTTTTATCCCACTAACTCCAAAGATAGACATACTCTAACAGGCCTTCCCCATTCAAATCAAAGGAGTCAACCAAATCGTTGATAATACTCATAAGTTTCAACTGTTATTGTCTTCAATACAAAGAGAATACTAGAATATGTTTGATATAGAGATGAAACTTCCTTAAGATACACACATCCTTCATAATTTTTTAGCAAAGTTTTTAATTGATACTTTAGTTCTTTTGTAACATAGCATATTTAATACATAGCAAGTATAGTATCTTTATAAAAAGACTCTATAACCATATCAAAAGTAACATAGCCTTCCTCATAAACCAAACTATGTCAATCCTAACATCATTACTTACATCCATAAGTGAAGGATATACATAAACTCTAAAAGGTACAACAAGGATTATCTTATATCCAAGATCATTAAATTAGTGAAGGGCCAAGGCAATCTCTGTACCTAGAGATCAACATGATAATTTTACATTGATGCTTGTGATTAAATGAACAAAGCATATAAAATGGCATAGTTAGAAAACATTCTTCCTCCTACTTGGAATATCAATAAGCTTAATATCAACTCTTTGACAACCCTCCCTAATGTCCTTGAAGAATCTACTGAAATCTACATACGAAATTCTTGGATTTTCAAACTACATAGAACAACTATCATTTCATAATAAAATAAAATAAAATAAACCAAATCATTTAGGCTATTTTCATTTTTTTTCTTTTCAAATTAGAATTATATACAATTACTCACAAATTGTTAGAAAAATAAAAACCTATTAGTTTCACTTTTCTATCATATTGAATGAACCAAATTTCCCCTCATTGACATGAAAGTCAAACTATAAATCAAATTATTGATGAACAATCATTTAAGCTTGTTTGAAAAATCAAACACAACAAAATTAAATGCATGTTCCATATCTTATTGTAAATTTGTTTTTCTTGTCTTCTTTCCCTTTAAGCATATGTAGGAGGTCAGTAACTTTAAACGGCAAAGGAGTGCAATGGGAAGCCAAGGTGGTGCTATGGTCAAACTTTCTTTTGTTATCCCTCTAACCCTTTAGATAGACATACTTTGACCAACCCTCTTTACTAAAAACAAAGGAGTTACCCAAACCCTTGATGATACTCATAAATTTCAACTATCATAGTCCTTAATACAAAGAGGTTACTTGTAACATGTTTGATACATAGAAGGAACTTTTTTGAGATACACACATCTCTCATAATTTTTTAGCAAAGTTTTTAACCAATGCTTTAGTCCCTTTGTAGAATGGTTTATTTGATAAATAACAAGTAGAACATTTTCATAAAATGACTTTACAAACATATTAGGAGCAACATAGCCTTCTTTACAAACAAAATGAGACCAATCCTAAACATCATTACTTACACTAGTAAGCTAAACTGTGAATGGTATAACAAGGATTATCTTATGTCTAAGATTCGTAAGTAAGTAAAGGGCTAAAGCAATCTCTATCTCTAAAGATTAACATGATAATCTTACATTAATGCTAGTGATTGGATGGGAAAAAAGTATATCAATTAAAATGACATTGTCAGAAGTATTCTTCCTCCTACCTAGAACATTAACAAGGTTAACCTTTCCTAACATCCTTTAAGAATTTATTAAAATATGCATATGGAATGTTTCATTTTTTAAACTATATAAAAACTTGTCATTTGGTAAAAAAATCAATCAAATCATTTAGGTTGTTTTCAATGTTTTCTTTTGAAATTGAAATTATTTACAATCAATCATAACTTGCTAGGAAAATCAAAACCTATTCTTTTCATTTTCTCTTGTATTGGAGGAGCCAAATTTACCCCATTGACATGAAATGTAGCTTATAAGTTAAATTATTGATGAGCAATCTATTCAAACTTGTTTGAAAAGTCAAACATGACCAAATCAAATGTATGTGCCAAATCTTCTTGTGAATTTTCTTTTCTTGTCTTCTTTTCCTCTAGAGCATATGTAGAAGGATAGTAACTTTGAAAGATAAGAGATAAGTTTATCATGGCTATGTGGGAGTGCAATGGGAAGTCAAGATGGTATTCTAGTTAAACTTTCTTTTATTATCCCACCATCCCATAAGATAAACATACTCTTATTGGCTGTCCCCACTTAAAGCAAAGGTGTCATTCAAACCCTTAATGATACTTACAAGCTTTGAGCTATCATGGTCTTCAATACAAGAGTATACTTGTAACATGTTTAATACAAGGATGGAACTTTCTTAAGATAAAAGTATCCTTTATAATTTTTTAACAATTGTTTTAACCAATACTTTTATCCCTCTATAAAATGGTATATCTAATGAATAACATGTATAACATCTTTATAAAAAGTCTTTGCAACCATATCAAAAGCAACATAGCCTTCCCAATGAACCAAACTAGGCACTGGTAATATGAGGATGGACATAAACTCCAAAAGGTATAACAAGGATTATCTTATGTTTAAGATCCTTAAGTTGGTAAAGGAACAAAGCAATCTCTATCCCCATGTATCAATGTGATAATCTTACATTGACATTGGTGACTGGATGGAGAAAATATATCAAGCATAATTGCATTGTCAAAAGCATTCTTTCTCCTAATTGGAACATTAAAAAGCTTAATATCAGCTCTTTGAAAATCCTCTCTAATGTCCTCTAAGAATCTACCAACATTTACATATACAATGTTTGTTTTTTCAAACTACGTAATACACCTATCACTAGTTTAAAAAAAAGAACCAAATCATTTAGGTTGTTTCCATTATTTTCTTTTCAAATGAGAATTACATATAATCACTCACAAATTTTTCTTGCATTAAACAAGCCAAAATTTTCTCATTGACATGAACGGTAACCTATAAGTTGAATTATTGATGAGCAATCTATTCAATCTTGTTTGAAAAATCAAACACAACCAAATCTAATGCACATTTCATTTCTTCTTGTAAATTTTCTTTTCTTGTTTTCTTTTCTTCTAGAGCATATGTGGAAAGGCCATAACTTTTAAGGCAAGGAACAAGCTAATCATGCCTATGTAAGAATGCGATGAAAAGCATAGATAGTACTCTAGTTAGATTTTCTTTTGTTATCAAATACTCTTCCTTCCCCACTTAAAGCAAAGGAGTCACCTAACCCTTGACGATATTCACAAGCTTCAACTGATCATAGTCTTCAATGCAAATAGGATGCTTGTAATATGTTTGATACATGGATGGAACCTCTTTAAGATAAATGTGCCATTCATTTTTTTCAGCAATTATTTTAATCAATGCTTCAGTCCTTCTATAGAATGATATATCTAATGGATAATAGGTAGAACATCTTCATAAAAAGACTTTGCAACCATATTAGGAGCAACATAACCTCCCTTTCTAGCCAAACTTGGCCAAACCTAAACATCATTACTTACACTAGTCAGTTAAGGATGGACATCAACTTTAAAAAGTATAACAAATATTATCTTATGTCTAAGTTCCTTGGGTTGGTAAAGAGTCAAAGCAATCTTTGTCCCTAGAGATCAACATGATAATATTATTTTGAGGCTAGTGATTGGATGAACAAAGCATATAAACCATAATGGCATTTTTAGAAGCAATCTTCCTTTTATCTAGAACATTAATAAACTTAATATTGACTCATTAACAATTCTCTCTAATGTCTTTAAAGAATCTATTAAAATTTGTACATGCAAACTTTGCAACAACTCCTTCAATTACTTTCTTCATAGCCTTTTTAATGTTCTTTGTAGTTTTTGAAGGGTCAACATTTCATGGAACAAGGAAATTCTCATAGTCCCAAAATATAGAAATAAATCTTCAACTTACTTGGCTCGAAGAATGTTTATCAATGCTTGTCTATAACCTCTTTTGTATAAGTTATATATCATAAAACGTAGCAAGCATTGCAATAAAAGTATTTGGGGGATTGAAAAGGGAAAACTAAACAAATAGATGAATAAAGTTAAAAAAGACTATCATAACGAAAATCAACTAATTATCACTTTTTTGTCATATTAATTCAATGTTAGCAACAGCATAAGTTTTAGTTTCTTATTAAGGCTACAAGAAAAACTACTTTTCATTTAGCCAGTCAAGCTAAAAGCCTTTCTATTATCAACAACACAAATTAAAGAGATTAAACAATCTCTACATAGTTTTTCTACACTTGAAACTACTACTCTCAACGATTCTCACTACACAGCCAATTCACCAACAAAAATCAGCAAAACAAATGCTCACAACACCTTAGAAACACTTGCAAATCCTCAATTTCATCAAGCTATAATCATACTAAAAAACTTAGGGTTTTACACAAAAGGCCTAGTTTCGTTTCTTCCAAATTGGAGCTATAGACGTAGTCCAGAGTATACAAGTATATATGTGTTAGAAAATTAAGGTTTCACAAATGCGTCGTTTCTTCCTCTTTGTATAATTTCATACACATACTACGATTGAAAAACGTTCAATATTCACACACGTGTGAAATTATACAAGCATTAAGAACGTTCTTTTTCTTTTGAAAAATTTATACTTGATAAGTTTGTAACCACCATGATAAAACCAAGACATTCATGTAGCAATTTCAAAACTTACGTTTCTTTTTCAGACTTTTTTCTTCTTTTTCTGTATCTTTGTCGTCCTAAAAACAATGTTTTCATCAACAATTGCTTCCGTCACTTGTGAACTAATTTTGATTTGTGGTCTCCTATAAGAACTCTCTAACGAAAATTACACATCTTGGTTGGTTGTATTATGATAATAAAGCTGCTATGCATATTGCAGTCAATTAAGTGTATCATGAACGTCTAAAAGACTTTATACCTATTTTCTTTATACATATATATATATACACACGCACTCACACTCTCTCTTTATCATCCAATATTTGAAAAAAATTGTAAGGTATTACAATTATAGGTAATAAAATTCAATGTGAAATTCAGTAGTACATTTAATGGCATTTTAGAGAGTACATCTAATAATAACATTTAATGTGTAAATTAAATTTATATTAAGCACATTCAAGAACCTCATCATAATTTCTTATGCTTTCTTTTACACAAATGATATTTAGGAGAGTCCTTATGTTCATCAACAAGTATTACAAATGCTCATGCCCCTGCCCCTGTATTCCATATCATTGAGAAATTAAACTTTAAAGGACCATATAGGCCAAGTCAGCCTATAAACTCAAAGCCCGATTGATTGGGCTTAGGAACTCTGATAATTTTTGGATTTAATGGCCCATGATTCTGTGTTTGTAAGTTCAATATTTCTAAACTTGTAGATCCGACAAAGAGGGCTTACAAGTCACCAGTCATCCAAACGGGACTTGCTAGTTGGATAAATTGAGCTTATAGGCGCAACAAATTGGTTTCGCTGATATCCTTTTCCAGAGTTCTTGAGCATAGCATTTCATTGTTATGAGATATGCTTGAATAACTCTGATTTGTCAGTGTCACTTTTCTCATCTTCCCCAACAATCATATAAAAATTAATGAGATCATCATTTTGGACTCTTAATTTGATAATTCAGATAATTTCTGATATAGTTACTTGTTAGAAAATAATGTATGTTTTAATTAAATAAGATTTCTATATAGACTTCATATTGATATGGACAATATTTACAACTTTCTTGACCATTATTGTTGCAAGTATATCAATAATCTTTGCCTGGCAAGACCTTTATTTCTCCTTATTATTTGCTTCATGTGTCAGTTTGGTGCTCAGTGACTGCTGTTTCTCTAATTTTGTAGAATATCAAGGCTGATATCTTTGGGCAACGCAGCGGCGTGGCAAATCTGTTGATGGATATAACTATTCCAAGGATATTTAGAATCCCATTAGAATAGGTGAACGTCTCTGTTTCGTAGTCCGAAACTCCGGTGTAGGTGAAGGAGGATGTGGATTGATGGGAAACCGGAGGGAGAGAAATGAAATCGTGGCGTGGGTTGGTTTTCTCTGTTTCCTTTATGTTTCTTTTGTACGGCGTCCGATGCATGAATGAGATTTCTGTTCACGTTTTTAATCGATTTCTTCTTCTTCTTCCCTTTGTTTCTGTTGTTCTTCTTCTGGCTTCCTTGTTCTTGTCGTTAGTCCTTTTGTAATGTTTGGGAAACCTATAAAGAGCACGATGAACGAATTTCCCTTGGAAGGTTCATGAAATGTCGCCATTGCAACAAAAAAGGAAAAGAATGGTTGTGTAATTTTTTCTGTTCTTTTATGGTTTCCTGGGTGGAGTTCACATGGAATAACAGTTTGGGGTGGTAAAAATAGGATGACAACTGCTTTCTTTTGTTAAATTCTCTTTCATTTGCAACACGTAAAAATAGGATGACAACTGCTTTTCCATCGACCATTACTTGATTTACAGTGAGGGATCAGTGTCGTTAGGTGTGTGCAAAGATATAAATTTGTTTTGTTTTCTTCTTTGTGAATGAGTTTTTTCAGTGGTAGTGATTCTTGTTGTCCTGCGACTCATGTTTTTGTAGCGTACGTGCGGTTTATGTTTGGTTGATGTTCTACAACCAACTGCTGAGAACTCTCTTTTTCATTAGACTGCTTCCATCATTTAGTTTTTTGATCGGATTAACCAAAAGCTCTCTCTTTTCACTTTCTTTTTTCATTTTTCTTTTCATTGGAAAAACCAAATTTCGCACGATTAACATGAAAGGCTGGATAAAGTGTCCAACATTAATGAGCAGTCCACTACATGGTCGTTTCACTAATCAAACTTGATAAGATTAAATACACGTAGTATATCTTTATGAAGCTGTGCCTTTATTTATTTTTTCTTTTCTTTTAATATGCAACACAGCATGATGAGGTTCTTTTGCGGGAGGGCCTCGTGTTTTTTCAGAGCCTAATGTGCCATTCAAGTGTCGTCGCTATCAAATGCCAAACAAAAGTAATCTTTTTCACTTTTTCCTTTCCATTGTAAGAATCGAATTTCCAACCAAAAGCAATCTCTTTTCAACTTTTTTTTTTTCTCTTTTTTTAAATCATCAACGCAGTATGATAAGGTTCTTTACTCTAAGCGCCTAATATGCTGCGCTCAGAAAACAACAGCAATTATAATTTTTCGTTATCATGGGTTACATGATTTCACTTTCAAATAATTTAGCCTCTTTTCTCATAAGGCTAATTAGGAGGCTTAGTACTCATATTCTTTAAATTCTATCTTTTGGTTGAGTTTAATATGGTGGAACTATCACTTTTGTTAATATTTTATCAACGTTATCTTAGGATTATATTTTTTTCTTAACAATGGTTTTAATAATCTAATTTTTACTTCAGTATTCTTCCCCCTTGATGAAAATGCTCACCGAAGACCACTGTTCCATACTCTAGTACATGTTATAAAGAAAGGTGTACATTAAAATTAATCCTCATAAAGTGAGTGCAGATCACTAAAAATGACATAATGAAAATAGAAGGATCTTATTACCCAACAATATCTGAAACTATTTAATTCAAGATTTATTTAATAAAAATGATATTAAGCCGGAAACTTTGCCATCAAAATAAAGAACCTTGAAATGTCGCATTCATCTCCCTACTTTCCGGGACTTAGCCAAACGATAAGAACAACCACGTATAGGACCAACTGGCTGGCAAGCACAGCAGTTAATACAGTTGTTTGTGTTAAAATTTAAACACTCATCTACCATACCCTGCAAAAGGCAACCAGCTTCCTGTGGCAGATTTATCACTCTCTCCCTCATTTTTACCTTCGGTTTCATCCTTCTCTACTGCTATTGTCAGTAGTGCTACTTAACATTTATATCAAAGATTTTCGCTCAACATTTATATCGGTGAGTTTGTTCTACGTGACATTCATTTCTTTCATTTTTTTATCTTCTTCCATTTTCACAGAATATCAAACCCAAGGAGACTTGAACTCCTACGTTGCTAAAGACGGGTGTACGACGAAGAGGAAGCCGCATATGTTGGTGGATGATAGCCATTCCATGGCTATCCAGAATGTCACCATTAGGCTCACCATTAGGCTCAATTTCATTCTATGACAGGGCTCCTTTGTTTCCGTGCCTCGTTCGAGGGCATCATGTCCCGTTGCTCCTAGGAAACAACAGTAAGTATAGTTAAGCGTTCGATACATCTCTGCAAATAATTCAGGTACTTTTCTGACAAATGACAACAAGCAAAAGCTTAGCATTGACTTGGGTATAAGAACTGAGGTCAACCACGGCCTCTCTATCACTACAGCACTTGCATGTTCTTTGAATTTTCTACAAGCCTTGTGAAGTGACAGACATTAAAAATAACATCAACCGTCTTTTTCCTCTGTTGAAACCGTACATTCCGTATTCCAGATATATTTGCATTTTTTTAAGAATTCAATGTAAACTCATTTTTACATCAATACCCTTCACACCCGAAGGTGCAGACGGATAAAAATGGTATTATTCTAAGCCATTTAATGTAAAAGTTAGCTAGCCTATTTTATAAAAATGATATTACTTTGGAAAGAGAAAGAAAAGGTGACTAACATTCTAGTTTATACCCAATATTTTAAATTAATTGATGCAAAAGTTTGATTACTTCATAACCAAAAAAAAATGATATTATCAATAAAATCAAAATGAATAGAAGTGACCAATCTTAAAGGCTCTAAACCATGAAAGTCCTAGCTTGAAGTCGTTGGCCCGTTCCAACTATAGAAAACATATGTATATGCATCCTAGAAATCATGCTTATTAAAACTGTCTAGAGATCAAAAAAGTTTTTCTCAAAGCTCTTAATTTTCTTTATCAAGTCAAGATTTTTAACATGCAAACCAGTTCCCATCTTTCTATTCATTTCTATATAAATTTCTCCTCCTTCAACTCCAAATTACTATCTTATTTAGAAGCAAAAGTGATATTCATCTATCATCATAATAATAAGGCTTTTAAAAGTAATATTCATCTCGTAAAAAAACATTTATGAATCTTGGAATACGTCTTGATTAACTTTGACCTTTTGATCCATAGAAACAACTAATAGCCATATATACAAGTACCAAATAGTTGGTTAGTACAGTAGTTATCATATCTGATTGTGTGAAAAAGTAGGAATACTCATTGTCAATGCAATCATTGGTTGTTAAGTTTTTATTTTCATATTTTTGAAAACTTACGAAGACTTAGAGTTCTTCTCCCGTTTTACCAAGCTGTCCTTAATTGGCATAAGATAAAAAATAAAATAAAAAACTCTACCGTCCCATATAAAAAATAAGGGAAGACCATATTATTGAAGGATAAAAAGAGTTTCACATTATATTAAAAGAAATTTGTAATGTACCTTAAAAGATTGGGTAACCATTTTCATCATAAAATATTTTTAAGTTGAGGTAAATTTAGATTTTTCAAGTAATACAGAGTTAGTTCACACTTGATAAAATTTAATTCATTCTCAAAAAAATGGGTTAGCTCTTTGTCTATAAAAGACCAAACTTGAATTTTGAGAGATGTTACACAAAAGTATTGATTAAAAGAAACTTATAATGTATCTTATAAATTTAAATAATTTATCTCTTTGAAAAGTTATTGGACTAAAAAATGCCCCAACCTTTCACTCTTAGTCTCCAAATAACTTTAGAAAAGGTTCATTTATTTAGATTTTCTAACTTTGCTTAAAAGAAATAATAAGTGAACCCCAATTAATCCCAACTAATCCCAACAAAATAAACAAGTGCATAATCAAATGAAAATAATTTCTTCTATTTGTCCTATAAAAAACTTGATGTATACCTAAAATTAATGTTGAATGGACAGCTTCCATGGACGCTCCACTTGCAGGGAAACGGCCATGGATATTCCATCCACAAGAAAAGATGACGATCACTCCATGTTAATGTCTCTGTGAGGTCCACCATTGTCTCTGTGCAAGTAAGTCAATTTTGTTTCTTCCTTTCACGTTTCATGCCTTTCATTCAATCCAAAATGGAATCCAATGTCATTGTAACCATTGTAACCATGTATTGAAAACAAGCAACCAGCCCGTGTCCTATGTCCTAGTCTAGTGTCCATCACTCATCCTCGTTCACTCAAGTTGATCGTACCACTCCGTGGATGACAAGCTCATGCTGGTGTACATCAGCATCCACGCCCTCGCAGGTCCAACAAAGCCCTGGGACTCGATCTGCCGAGAAACTCGTCTCCCACGTGCAGTGTATCAGCTTTGTCTGAGGGTAGTTGAGGAAGCAAAATTAAAACTTTTTTGTTTTCACCATCGTTTCTTCTCCTCGGCCTCTTTCTTTTTCAACGTGTGGTTTAGCTTTAGAGAATCCTAGAAACTACGGATACTTCAATAGTTTAGTGAACGGGGATGAATCGCTTTCTCTCAGACTAACAATGACAGGCACTAAAGGTGTCACATTAGCGACCGTGTTTGGATAGTTCAAATATTAGAAAATCTTTAAGCGACTGTCGACTCACCCACAGCCACTTAATTTCCAGTCAGTGGCTTCGTCCACATACACTTTTTTTTGGTGTTCTGACTCTCATCGTGTTCATCATGCTTTTTCTATCGATGGGCGACGGTGTCACGGCCTTAGAGGTCTGTGAGGCGCCTAGTCTCAGCAGAGATATGGGCCAGCCACTCCTTGCCCTCAATCAGGCAACTGAAGGTCACTTTGGGACAATTTTGGGTCCGTCCCGAGACAGATTATAAGGCGGTTGGGCAGTATAGGACGGGTCACGGAAACATGTACATCCATATCGAGCCGGAGAGTTACAATGACATGCAACAAGGCAAGCCGGCTACCAGCGTCTCGACCACGACTCCCCGCACCTGATAAGGCGACATTCGATATGTGGGTCGAATCTTTAAAACACTATCGCAGCAGAAAATGATTTTATAAAAGAACTACTATCTTTCTCGACTTTGAACTTAAAATAAGGCACCACCCGAGTGGGTAGCCCAACACAAGGAAACCACAAGTCGGCTGGATACTAGTCACCCGGTCGATGCCGCAGGCAGACTGCATCCTAAGCCGCCTGGTTCGTATTGTCTCGGCCTGCACTTGCCAGGCCGGGACGACGGTGCTTCTAGGAATACTTGCAAAAGTGGTGGGTAGTCGGACGTTCAATGTTTTTTTATTACGGAAATCATTAACCATACAAGTCATGACCACTCGCACCACAAAATATGAAGGATCTTCGTGTGCCCAGAATGCCCTGAAGGTGAGTTTCAGTTGTGTTCCGCACGTGTAACTATTCCACTGGTGGCAAAGAGTCCATATGATGCACATCTTCTACAATCCTTGTATGTCGAAGACGAGAGTCCCACATTAAATTAAAATTTTTAAAGTTAAATATAAATTAAGAAAGAGAATCTTCCAACTTTTGAGTTAACTTTTAGGTTGGACCTTTAGAGTTTCTAATATGATATCAAAGTAAAATTGAATTTATTCTAATTTATTTTACCCCATGCGACCTTGAGCCCAATGACTCTCGGTGTGCAGGTCATGGGTATGTATAAAAGATGAGACTCTCACATTAGAAATTAAGATTCTTAAAATTAAGTATAAATTAAAAAAATAATCCTCCAATCCTTGAGCTAATTTTTAGGTTGGGCCTTTGGGCCTTCTAACACCTTGTATACATCACTATGAAGAATATTATTGCCGGGTTGGTGAAGAAAGAAACTCAAACAACTAACTGCGTCAAATATCATGCACGCGGAAAAAGATCACGTGGCTCTTGAGTGTCCGTGTAAACTCTACTTTCACAATCCTGATTTTGGTTCTTCTTTTTCTGAAAGCACTATATAGAGGGAACATTCTGGTGTGTTGGTGAAAAAAATTGAGGACTCTCTACATGTCATCAGAAATTGTATTTCAAAGATTGTATGGCTTTGGGCGTACCAACCTCATGTCTGTTGTTTCGACATCAATCTCATGTTGATAGCCGAGCCAAATCGATAGGTTTGGTTCCGGCTAGCATGGGATTTGTTGAAACCAAAAAAACTTTCTAAACTTTATTGTTAGATCCCATCGCTCCCCTTCCTCCCAGTAAAATATCTAAGGATCGCCCATCGCCCACCGTCACCCATCGCCCATCGCCCACCGTCACCCATCGCCTCCCCAGCTACCATCTCGTTCCTTCGCCTCCCCACAATTGCCGGCCCTGTCACCAGACTCCCCGTCGTTCCCAGATCCCATCGCTCCCCTTCCTCCCATCCACCCATCGCAACCACATCGTGTGGTCGCCGGTGGAAGGCAGAGCTGGTCGGTTGGAGGTAGAGCAGGTCAGCGGGAGAAAGGATCTGATGGCTGATCGCCGGATCTCCTAGGCTCGGAGATCAGCAGGTAGATTAGCTGCCAGGGGTGTGAGGCCGAGTGTGGTTGTCGGCGGGAGGCAGATCGTGGTCGTCGGAGGTAGACAGTGCTGGTCGGAAGGAGACAAAGCAGGTCACCGGGAAACAAGGTCCTGATGGCTCGCCGGATTTCCTAAGCTCGGAGGTAAGTTAAAAAAAAAAAAAAAAAAGAGTAAAAAATTTCTTCATATTAGATTATAATTGGAATAGACTCTGCTGTAGTGAGGTTTTTTCTGAGTGTTTTATTTTTCTATTTTATTTTTTATATTGTATATTGGTTTTGTAATTTGGAAGTAGAAGTTGGTGTAGTGAGTGTTAGGTGGGAATTTTGTTGTTTGTGGTTTGTTTTGATTTATTGCTTGCTTAGTTGAGATATTTGTGTTTGGAGTGATAAGAGAAGGGTATACCTACCAAAAGCCATGTTTCTATTAAGTTAAGTTAAAGGGATTTTAAGTAGATTGTCGGTAGAAGAAGGCAGAATCTATCAGGTCTATATACTGAGTAGATCTTGTCCTGCTTATCAAATTAGTAAATTACTAAGTTGGTAACTGCTGATGGTAAAGATTTCCAGAGGATAGACCCAGAAAGTGCTGAGTTTGAGAGAAGGGAGAAAAGGAAAATAAGGAAACTTAAAGATTGTTGGTAATCTTTAGGAGAAAATAATGATACAAAAGTCAAAATAATGAAATCTGGACGAATAACCCTTGCAAATAGGAACATGGCTAAAGGAAGTATGACTAAGGATAATGTAGCTCAACAGGAAAAGGAGAGAATTGAATAAGAAATCCAAGAAAGTTTATTCCAAGGGCCTACAAGAAATAAGGAGAAAAATGAGAGGCTAGAAGAGACAAACAACATTATCTTTAAGGAGAGCTTCGAACATAAAGGAAAACATGAATCTTGGAGCAAGGTTGTAGTAGGAGGATTAGCACAAAATGCTCATATGAAATATCAGCCACCGGTATTAAAAGACGGGAAAATTAGAGTTGCCCCTCCTAAGGAAGTTATTGAAGAAGGAAGTAAATTTTATGAAAATTGTGTTGTGGGTTTCTTTTTGGGCTCAAAATTACCATTTCCTGTAGTAAAAGGAATTGTAGAAAAGCAATGGGGAAAACAAAGCTTAATAGATATCTCTGCAACAGACAATGGTTTCTTCTTCTTTAGATTTTCTGACAAACAAAAGATGGAAGAAGTATTAGAAGCTGGAGTTTGTGATGTGGTAGGAAAACCAATGTTTCTGCAAAAATGGCATAACACTATTAGACTGCAGAAAGAAAAAATCACTTCAATACCAATTTGGATAAAGTTGCACAATGTGCCACATGCTCTATGGGATGAGATTGGTATGAGCTATGTAGCTAGTGCTGTTGGAAAGCCACTATACATGGATAAAGCTACCAAACATAGACAGAGGATATCATATGCAAAAGTATGTGTTGAAATAGATACAAAGTGTTCTTTACCAACTTCATTTGAAATTGAAATGGGAAATGGTGCTATTTTTGAGGTAGGAGTGGAGTATTGTTGGCTACTTGAAATATGCAAGAAATGTGATTGCTTTGGACATAAGGAGTGTGTCACAAAGAAAAAAGAGATATGGGTTCCAATACAAAAGCCATTAAGTCAGACGGAGAACTATGATGAAGGACGTGAGGATAAAGAACATTTGAATAAAGTTAATGAAGATCAAGATCATGAGGACCAAGGACATGAGGATATAAGAGATAAGATTGTTAATTCAATAACACATGAGGTTGACTCCATCACAAGTCCAAAAGCCAAATTAGAACAAAGAAATAAAGCAAGTGGGAATGGAAGGGGAAACAAAAGGAGCCCTAAAAGGAATACATGTGAGAAGGACAATACCAGTAATAGGTTTAGTGTGCTGATAAATAATTATCAAGAACCAAATGTAGCAAGATGCAATGATATTGTAGGTTGTGAAGGTGTTGAAGGGGAAAACACTATTCCCCCAGACAAATGATCATATTCTCATGGAATGTCAGGGGCTTGAATAAAAGCCCTAAACAAAAGGAGGTACGAGAAGTTATCAAGAATGCTAAAGCTGACATTGTCATTCTATTAGAACACAAAATAAAAAAAGATAAAGCACAATGGGTAATAGATTCTCTTTTTCCCCAATGGGGGTTTGTTCACAATTATAGAGATAATGAAAATGGAAGGATTTGGATTATATGGAAAAAGCCACAACTCAACATCACAGTGCTTAGTGGTTCGAAACAGGTAATGAATTGTAGAGTGGAAGAGGGACATGAAGTATGGTACTTATCTGCCATCTATGCAGCAAATGTAGCAAATGAACGGAAGGATCTTTGGATTAACCTCACACAATGTTATAACAGTTATGGAAAGGACAATCAATGGCTACTAGTAGGTGATTTTAATACAGTGAGGAATCTAAATGAAAGGGTCAGTGTAACTAGTAGATGGATAGAAGGAATAGAAGATTTCAACAAGTTCATTAGTGATGCTGAACTTATAGAACCTAACTTTGTAGGACCTCTTCTAGCATGGACGAACAAAGGTAAAGGAATAGGGTTCAAAGGCAGTAAATTGGATAGATGTTTGGTAAACCCTAAATGGTTACAAAGAAATATGGATTTCTCCATTGAATTTAGTACTCCTGGATTGTCAGATCACAGTCCTTGCACTATCAAGGTGGGCAATAATAGACTAAGACAGAAAAAGACCTTTAGATTTTTCAACTTCTGGCCAGACAACCCACAGTTTATGACAATAGTGAAGAATATTTGGCAACAAAGGGTTGAGGGCACTATAATGTACAGAATAATGATAAAGTTGAAGGAAATGAAAAAAGAGTTGAGAAAGCTAAATAGAGAGGAATTTGGAGAACTACCAAGGAAAACAGAGGTAGCAAGGAAGCAACTACAAATAGCACAAGCAAAGCTCTTTGATGACCCTTCAAATACCCAATTGCGCAAGGAATAAAAAGAGTGGTTAGATAAGTTACTAATACATAGCAAGCATGAAGAAATACTTCTGAAGCAAAAATCAAGGAATAATTGGCTGAAAGAGGGAGATGGTAATAGTAAAGTTTTTTTCAGAAGCATGATGAAGAGGAGAGCAAAAAACCACATTGTCAAGCTGGAAATAGATGATGGGCAACTTACTGAAGATCCTGAAATGATAAAGAACAAAATTCTAAGTTACTATCAAAACTTGCTAGGGAGGGCAAACCAACTTTAACCATCAGAAACAAGATTAAGAGAGTTATTTCCTATGGAAATTCCAGAAGAGATAAAGAGAAGCCTTATAGCAGATGTTCAAAGAGAAGATATATAAAAGGTCCTTAATACTTTTGGTGATTACAAAGCTCCAGGTCCTGATGGATATAATAGCTTCTTCTTCAAGAAAGCGTGGAGTATTATAGGGAGTAACATAGAAGATGCAGTAATAGGTTTTTTTCAGAGGAGACAGCTACTGCGAAGCATAAATTCAACAGTAATCTCCCTTGTCCCTAAGAAAATTAACGCCACTAATATGAAAGACTTTAGACCAATATCCTGTTGCAATGTGTTGTACAAAATCATATCTAAAATTGTGGCAGGAAGATTAAGTTTAGCTTTGCCTCATTTCATACATCCTTGTCAGACAGCTTTTGTGCCAGGAAGGAACATTAAGGAAAATATTTTGTTATGTCAAGAGTTAATACACAATTATCACAAAGATATTCATGGGAAAAGGGTGGCAATTAAGGTGGATATTATGAAAGCATATGATTCAGTAGACTGGAATGCAATCCTAAATACTCTGAAAGTTTTGAAGTTCCCAGAAAAATTTAGATTGCTGATTGAAAGTTGCATCACTACTGTGGGATATTCTGTGAACATCAATGGCTCTCATACAGGTTTTTTTAAAAGGGCAAAGGGACTTAGACAAGGAGACCCTCTTTCTCCTTTTCTCTTTGTTATTGTGATGGAAATTCTTAACAGAATTATACAAAAGAGAGTATCTTCTGGAAGGTTTAAATTTCATTGGAAATGTGCTAAAGAAAAGATCACTCATTTATGCTTTGCTGATGATCTCTTTTTGTTTGCTCATGGAGATATTAAGTCTATATTGTGTTTACTAGATGCTATGCAAGAGTTTGAAGATATAACAGGTTTGAAGATGCATCCAGAAAAGTGTCAAATTTTCTTTTCAGGTTTGTCTGAACAGGAAAAAACTCTAATACTTGATCATATCCCTATCCAAGAAGGCCAACTTCCCATAAAATACTTGGGAGTGCCATTGATTACTAAAAGACTCTCCAACCTAGATTGTACTATCCTGACAGAAAAGATATTGAGAAGAATTGAAGGTTGAGAGTCTAAGCATATTAGTTATGGGGGGAGACTACAGCTAGCAAAAAGTGTTCTGTTTTCATTGCAAACATATTGGATGCAAATTTTTCTATTGCCAAAACAGACTCTTTATGAAATTGAAAAAAGGATTAGAACTTTCCTTTGGACAGGTAAATCTAATAGACGATGTGTAGCAAAAGTGGCATGGAAAAAAGTTTGTTGGCCTAAAAGTTCTGGAGGACTAGGTTTGATAGACATTCACACTTGGAATAAGGCGGCAATTGGAAAACTCTTATGGTCTCTTGTGCACCCCAATTTAAACTCTTTATGGATTAAATGGATGATAACAGAAAATTTGAAGGAAATGAATGTATTAGAAGTTGAGATGAAAGGATCACTAGCTTGGAGTTTTAGGAATATTTTACAAGTAAGAAGTGAACTCACACAACTAGTGACTGACTCAGAATACAATATTGCCAAAAGTTATGTAGCATTAAGAGAGAACAGAGAAGATGCCAAATGGGCAACACTTGTGTGGAAAGAAGGAGTACCAAAGCATAATTTTATATGTTGGATCACTTTAAGGGACAAATTATCCACAGCAGATCGGGTGGCTAAATGGAACAGTTCAGTGGATCTACAATGCAACCTCTGCCAACAAGAAGAAGAATCACAAGAACATTTGTTTTTTAAGTGCAGGTTCACAAACTACATCTGGAAGGTTTTGTTAGGCATGAATGGACTAACTCGAAGAATTGAACACTGGAGAGCTGAAATATGTTGGATGATCAAGACTGTTAAGAGGAAGAGCTTCGCAGCAACTTTACTTAGTATGTCTTTCAAGGCCGTATTGTATCACATTTGGAGCGAAAGGAATAGAAGAAGATTCAACAATACAAGTCTAGAAAACTCAACCATTATTGCTAAAATCAAGAAGGATGTGAGAGGGAAGATTTCATCTACCAGAGGAGTCAAGCTTACAAATTGTAATAAATTTTTACAAGAGCTTTGGAATTTGCCAAGTGCAATATTTGAGCTTAGATGATGATATCTTGTAATCGAACAATCTTGTAAATTTTTTTATGGGTGATATATAATTTGACCTTTCACCAAAAAAAAAAAAAGATTGTATGGCTTTTGAGTACACTATACGTAAACTTTCTCATCGTATTTCGAAGCATTTAGGCTTTTGAATGAAACTTTCTTTTCACAATAATGATTTTTGTCTTGTTCATAGCAATAGGTAAATAGAAATTCTATTTTTACAATAATAATATTTGTCCTTGTGACAATGATAGTTGTACAATATGAAACATTGTAAATATTTAGCGATGAAAATGGAAATGTATTCTCTTTTTCTAGTTGAATTAATTAGCATATTTTATCGATATGACAAAAAGAGAGTAAAAAAACCCAATTATTTCAACATATATTGAGATCAGTGTACATAACTTTTTATTTGAGTTTTTTGCTTTTTACTGTCTAGTTGGTTATGATTTTGAACTTATTTCTATCAATGCAAATCATTTTGGCTAAACATGTCAAAGACAAATTTATATCCTCTCTTTAAATTTCATTTTACAATTCCTAGCATAATTGATATCATCAAACTGAGCTTCCTTGAAATAAAATAATTTCTTAATGAACTAACAAGTGAGAGAAAGAAAAACTACCACGCATTGTCAAGATCTTCCTTACTATAACAAAATGGGAAAGTGGACAAATTCAGATGCATTAATTACTCAAAATGCAATACTTTATCGGAGAATTAGAATAAAAGACGAGTAAAGGAGTGAAGTTCTAAGAGCTCCAAAGCTTATAATTGTTTAAATCTTATTATCCAGCGTAAAAGCTGGCAGAAAGTCAATTTTACTTTAGAATACAGAAACCATAAACAGCTTCAGCTAAGCTTCCATTCTTTCACTCTCTGGTTTCAATACTCTATTTTTAACTAGTGGCAATGCTACTGATGAATTTGGTGTAGCAACAGCCTCAACAACTGCAACATATGCAAATAAAGAAACTTTTAAGACCTGATACAACAAGAGAGGAAAAGGAAACTCAAACGACTTTCCGTTGATTCACAATACACTCCCAAGGATTAAAAATTCACATTCTCTTAAATTTCTTGCCGTCAGATGTTCTCATTGAAAGGATTTTCCAGTTGAATCATCACAGATGTGTGCGGATGCATGAGGGCAGACAGAATTGTGGGATGAAACGGCTGGAGTCTTCAAGAAGATGGGTTAATAGCTTTAGTTCAACCCGTTTTCATTGAGAAAAGCCGGTTCGTTTTGAATGTGTAGATCCGATTTTATGGTCTGAACTTGTGTCTAAACGGGCAGATCAGGGTCTTTGGATTTGGGCCACTTTGTGGGCTGTTTTCAGGTTCATTGGAGCTTATTAGTAGTTTGAAACTTCCCAAACAGCTCTTTGAGTAATGCCGATTATAACCAAGGCCGAATAAATGATCATTATACGTGAATTCAACACACAAATGACGGACTTAAAAA
Organism: Casuarina equisetifolia; assembly: GCA_028551475.1. Lineage (NCBI taxonomy): Eukaryota > Viridiplantae > Streptophyta > Magnoliopsida > Fagales > Casuarinaceae > Casuarina > Casuarina equisetifolia. The sequence continues at coordinate 25,385,053 of CM052360.1, forward strand.
GAATGATCATCGTTAACAACTATTATACTTGTTTTGTGAACAAAATCACAAGTTCTATGTTTAGATGCAATTTCATTCAGGATATATGGTCAAGCGGATGTCTTAAGGCTGCGGAAGGTTTGCCAAGCAGCTCGGTACGTAGCATGGAAGCCCCTCGTATTTCCATTACAATGGTTTTCATTGTTTTATCGGCTTCCTCTATCTTAGCTGCGGATCTTGTTGCGTGTGAGTATAATGCACCGAGTGAGGATTTTGCAGGGGACACAATGCGATCCTTTATTATTATTTAATATGCCTGAAGAACTCTTTTTTGGTGATAGATCATGATTTTGAGCTCTTAAGTTGAGCTGATTTGAACACGTCAGCGTTCCTTCCTGCTGTTGTTTTCCGTCGTCTTTTTATGATCGAACTGCCCAACCAAGCAACACTAGAATTTAAGGTGGCTCGGATCAGATATGATCAGGCAAGAGCATCTGGTTTTCTCTCGCTTTTCATTTTACTTCTTCTTATGTTTGCTTCCATTTTTCCTTTGGTTTAACATCCATGCTTTAATCAAAATCGCGGCATATGCATCCAAAGAAGACGATACATTATGTAAGACTGTTGCTTTAAACAGAAGGGAAGAACAAAGAAAAGTCACTGCACTAGAAAACCGAAATTTCCTGGTACAAAACGAAGAGGAAGTAGATGCCGAATCCTGCACCTCATTGCCGTATACTTTTTTCTGTAACTAAACTGCTTCAATCTTGAATCGGAATCCTGGACAGGGACACGCAAGCTGCTTGACAAGGAATAAAAAAAGTTTTCACTTTTCACTCTTTGTTTTGATTGGAAGAACTAAAGGTTCCTATAATCAACATGAAAGGCTGCATAGAAGTCGAATCTTTAACGAGCAATCCACTTCAAGCTTTTCGAAAGCAAACTTGACATACCCATGAATATCTTTTTTTAGTCTTGAGAAGAAGAGTGCCATCTCAGACATGATCGAGCAGAAAAGACTGCCAGCTATGGCCAGTCTTACATGTTTGAGTCTGCATTAAGTGTAAAAATCGAAGTCAGATCTTCAGATTGAACATCTTCCCCTAACACAAAAAAAATTTTGTGCACATTTTAGATATCCCCGGCCGACATGTTAGCCTTCGTGATGGTCGGTCGATTTTTATAATAATGCTACCCTTCTACTTATGATCCTTCCATAGATTAAAAGTTGAAATCTCAAATCACTCTTTTTTTTGTGCAAGTTTGTCATTATAGTACTAAAGATGTTAAGAAATTCATTGTCATATAAAAAGTTGGCTTATAAAATAAAAAGATATATCTATATCTAACTATATACATATTCATACTTAATAACATGAAAAAACTATAATATATTCCATACTTATGAAACTGCATTGTATTGAAAATGCAAGTACATTGAAAATATTTATCTATTTTTTTATCCATCAAGAGTCCTAGAAAATAATGGTCTTCTATGGAATAATATGTATTTAGAGGTTAATTTGGGTCAAGAGACAACTTTTTAAAAAAATTATTATAATTCATACACTTAAACTCACACATATGAGATGTCAATTCCAAATTTTACTATTAAAATTCTCACTAACTCATTATTGAAACATACATATCACATCTTCTTGTGGATGTGCTTTTCTTACCCGGACCGCCATAGAATCAGGTTCCTTTCTTTGAGGGTCTCATGTTTCATTTCTTCGTGCCCTAAAACCAAATGCCATCAAGTGCCACGCGCTTTGGCAGAAAAGGACAACTAATAATTCAACCTTCTTCCGGCGAATGTAATTATGAAGCTTGTGCTGATTCATCCACAACAGCCGCAGGCTTCCCTTCGAAGGCACCGACACATTCTCTGATTTCCGCACCGGAAGCAATTGATAATTGAATTTTAATATAATATCTTTTTCAAAAAGAAAAAGGAAAACTATTCCTTTATGAAAGCGTTTGTTACTTCTTTATTTTGTATGGTTAATATTTTAACATACTATCTTTATGTATATATACAGATATTCTCTTCTGCTAATGATGAGAGGATAATTTTTTTTTTTAAAAAAAAAAAACTTCACACCCAAAGAAAATACTCACCTAAATGAATGATTTTTTTTTTTTAAGTCGAGGTAGAACTTCAACCTACCTTGCAAAGAAAACAAATAAGACCCCTCAAATTAATGAATATACTTAAAAGCTCGTCAGAGCTGAAATTTGATGATAATATGATATTAGACCAACCCGCATCAGACAAATGTGAGCCACATACCTATTGGCATAGTAATTGATAATATCTAAAAATTCGAACACGCTTCATCTCTGCTATCGAACTTTACAAAGGATTTCTTTGAGTAAGTATTAACTGTTAAGTCTTTATTTATTATTTATTATTTAGGTATATCATGAAAAAAAAAACACTTTTAACTACTACATTTGAAAACAAAACAATGGGTATTTACCTCTAATCCAAATAAATTCTTCTTCTTTTTCTTTTAAAAATTCAACAGAAATTTTCATGATATTAATGAGCCTCTTAATACTTTGACAGTGCCAAATTATATGATGACCAGGCTTATGTTAATATATTAGGACTATTACCATAATATATAAATTTATGATACACGATTTGAAAAAATATACACTATATATAATTTCTTTTTATTATTGAAGTTATCCACCCTTTGAAAAGAAATTCATAAAAATTGAACAAAATCATAGATGTTTTCAAAATAAAATTGTTGAAATACATGAAAAGGCATTTCTATTTAGGAATATCAAACTCTTTCATATAAATGTTTTATTGTGTCATACTGAGAGGATTTTATATTCAATTTTTTCTTAAATAAATTGTAATGTTGAGATATACTTTTAAGTTTTTTTACTCTCTTACTCTTCTATAAATAAACTTACATATTCATAAAAAATAAAAATAAAAATTTATAAAAAGATCAATATAGGGGAAAACATAAACATAAAAAGGAAAATATTAAAAAAAATTGAGACATATCAAGATAATAAAAGAGTAAGCATGCGCAAAAAGAAACAACGATGCAGAGGTTCCGAATTCTAGAAGCTTCTCACTTCCCTACACCTACCAACCCACCCCACCCCCCAACAAACACCCCCTCTCCTCTTTTCTTTCCTTAGGCCCTCTCTCCCTTTCTTCCTTTTTCTTCAAAACCTAAAAGGCGAAAACGGACAGCCTTCTACAAGACCCATACTTTTGAAATAAATTCAGCGGTGACTTTTGTGACTTTTGCCATAATATCACAAAGGCGAAGGCAAGATTTCTTCTTCTACGAGTAATCTTTGTGATAGCTCAGAGGCACAATAAATCTGTCCTTTCTCATCCAAATAAGGAGCAAGAGATCTCTGTGAACCTTTCATTTGGGTTCATTTACCACCATCTACTGAAATCGCTCTCACATTGCGTCCTCCAGCAGGTATGAACTATTTCTACCACCACTCCTTTTGCTAATTGTTGTAATGTTTGTGGTTATGTGTACTTGGTGTACTTCAAATATTTTGTTCAGTTATGAATACTCTGACGCATATGTGTTACCAAAACTCTCGCCAATAATTATTTTGTTTGATAAATGTATGTCAAGTCATCATATTATACATATGATCTTGTATAAATTTGAAGACTATCTTTAAACGGGTTATGTGATTATGCGTTTAAGAGAGTAAGATAGAGATGGAAGCTGAAGATTGCAATCTATGGCACCACTTAATCTTTTGTGAAGAGTTGGCTAATGACAAGTATCAGACCGAAATAATTTGTTGGGTGTGCCTAGCATCTCTGTCTGGATGTCCTGCATTCAAATGCTTGGAATGCGACTTTGTTCAACGTAAATCATGCACTCAGCAACCGGACTTGATAGAAATGGACATCAAACATGATATTAGCAAAAGATATCACTTGATCTTAAGAGAAGAAATAGAGAAGAAATAGAGAACAAAGATATGGAGGAAGTAATTTGCTTGGGATGTGGAGAACTTGCAATTAGTCCCACCTATAGATGCTCCGTCCCCAAATGTACTTTCCATCTTCAAAAGTCATGCGATCAATTGCCTCATGCAATCCAGCACCTCGTACACCCAAACCATATCCTTCTTCTTCAACTGCCATCATCACGGGTGTCTTGTGATCTTTGCGGGAAACATCGGAAAAAGGATCCCTTTCTTTATGGTTGTCGTCTTTGCAATTTCGACGTGGACATCAAATGTCTTTCCCGTTGTAGAATCATTGACGATTGCTATCCACATGCTTTCATCATCAGTCGGAAGCCAAACAAGTTCACGTGTGAAGCATGTGGTAAAGAAAGCGAGGATATCATCAGCATGTGTAGGAATTGTCGCGTCTGGACTCACAGATGGTGTACCCAATTTCCACCTACAATTAGAATTATATTTCATCATCATTTATTAATTCGCACCTATTGTCTTCGTGGAGTTAAGAAGTTGGAGAAAGCAATTTGCAAATTATGCTGCAAGAAGTTGAACGTAGACTGTGGAGCTTATTATTGTCAAGTATGCGATTAAATTGTTCATATGATGTGTGCAATATTTAACATGCACGAGTCAACTATTAATTCAATAGCCACTGAATACGGAGCATTTGGTTTATTTGGTTGAAGGATTGGATGTAGAGTAAGAAAAAACAGCTGCTGCTCATTTGAAGATTAAGCACTATAGTCATCGACAACATGAATTAGTTCTCAACCATGAAGATCTTAGGAATGACAAGCGATGTGAGGCATGTATGCAATTTATTGTCTTTACCCCATTTTACAATTGTGCGGATTGCAACATTTTTGTCCACAAGAGATGTGCTAAACTTCCTGAAACCATTAGGCGACTGCCCTTTAACCAAAATCTACAGACGCTCACTTCGTTATCATCGACAACCAATTATTTGGGTGTTGTATGTGTAAGTGTTACCGTCATGGCCTTTTCTACACATCCGAGGGCAAAAACTATGACGTCCAGTGTTTTTTGATTCCGGAAACTATTAGTCACGAAAGCCACGATCATTTGCTCCATGTTCCTACAATATCAGATAGAGGGTTTGAGGACGGCGCTTAATGTGCTCGGATTGCAAGTTTTGTTTGTGTTTTAAATGTGCAATTCTTCCACTGGTAGCAAGATATACATATCATGCACATCTTTTAAATCTCACCTATAAAAATGCAGGTGATTTGGAAGAATGTTATTGTTTAATTTGTAAAGAAAAAAGAGATCCCATGAATTGGTTTTATTCTTGTAGAGATTGTAATTTTGTAGTTCATATCCAATGTATTATTGGTAGGCCCTTAAAAAGTGGAAGTCATGAGCATCCTGTAATACTTGTTGAAGAACTCGAGAACTCTCCTAAATGTCATTCATGTAAAAAAAGCATAAGAGATTATTTCTCTCTTGAATGTACTCAATGTAAATTTTGTTTTCACTTTACATGTTATTATTCATAATTATAATATAATGTAAGTTTCTCAAATTTTTGGTAACAAAAAATAGAATAGTTTCTTTTCTTCTAGCTAGTTAAAATGAATAATGTTTTGATGTGCTTTCTTATATGAGTTTGTTTTCATATGTAGTTCATTTTTGGTATTGGAAAAACTTTTACGTCTCTCTAGCTTATATCTATTAATATTATTTTTTTTGGTTTAACATGTCAAAGACAAACTTATAAACTTTTTTTTTTCAAATTTCATTTTATAACTCTCAATACTACAGATATAACTCAATTGAGTTCTATTGGTTCTTGTAAATATTTTTTTTTTGAAAATGAACTAAAAAGTAAGGGGGTCTTTAATCTACAATATGTTTATCTTATTGAATTTTGAACTAATAAGTGCAATTATAAAATTAATTACCTTATTTACCATTAATAATACTAAATCAATGGATATTATAACATATGGAATTTAGATAAACAAACATGCATTATTATCATGAGATTAGGAAGTATTTATCACAAACGGCAAGTATTTATAAGATATCACATTTCAAGAACAAAACTAATAATAAAATTTTTAGAATAAAAAAGTTATTACAAAAAGGAAGAGAAGGTCATAGAGCTCGAAAACCTATGATTGGTTAGTAATTTTTTCTTGTATGCTATTACTTGCATTGTAATTATTTCTTGCATCTTTCCAATCAAACGATTCTTAATCATAGAACTTGGATGGAAACTACATTCTCTTTGTAGTCTTTAATTGCACTTCATTCCCATCAAAAGCATCTAGTTTGTCTTTATCCTCATATGAAATTAGATTAAGTAAGAAGATACTAAATAAATTGTTTCCATTTTTTCTCAAACTTAGGCCAATAAAATGTGCCTATTAAATTTCTAAAATTACAAAGGCTAGACTTGACAATGTGCAGCTTTGAAATATTGATTTACCTAATCCGACTTCAAAAACTCGCATTAATTCCTCATATCGAGAGTATTGTATATAATCATTAATTCAATCAAAAACTCGCATGAAAATTTTCCCAAACTTCCAAGCACCATTCTAGCCTAGAGGATAGGTAGAATCCTATAGAAATACATATGTATTTAAGAAAAAAAATTATAAATTACTAATTATAGAACACTATAAGGAAAAAATTAAAATCATATAGGAATTAATAAACATTGTGACACACAATGTTTATATGAACTAAGACGTAAAATTAGAAAAACTAACACATAGTGAAAGTCATTTACATTGCCCATTAAATGTCGCTAAACCAAGCATTACGGTAACAAAACCGAGACAGATAAACTAAACTGCATTAATTGGTTCATATTAGAATAGTTTTATTGGTTATTCTATCAAAAGATACAATATATATATATATACATACATACATCAAGACTCATTGCTAAGGCAAATCTTAAATTAACACCTTTTACCGTTTGGTGTAGTCTGAAGGTACAATAGCCCGTTGTCAGTTGATATCTGCATTGGATATGGATTTCTGGAGTTTGCATTGTGGTTTCGGTTTTTTAGACTGTTGATCCCAACGGCAGATAGTTAGCCACGTTCCCACTTCCTGGAAGTTTATTTACAGCCGAGTTACGTCTTTACCCCGCGGATCCAAGATGGTTACTGATTGTGCCATTCCTTCTTCTTCATTAACCCACTCAATGACCGCTTTACCTCTCACATGCTAATGTTCCCCGTGCCCCTCTCGTCATCCACAAGCTCCCAAATGAGTCTAACTACAAAATCTAGAGTCAGCAAATGAAGAATGGGTTGAAAACCAAGAATAAGTTTGGCTTTGCTGATGGGTCCTTTCCAGCATTAGTGGGTTATTATTGTCTTAGAGGGAGTAAGTCTTACATTAGAATGAAGATTCAAGCATTTATATCTTATAGGGCGTGGGCTAACATCATATTACTGCTCATGAGTTTTAATAAGCCTGGTGCATTCTTACATATAATTAGAATCCTTCCTTGTATTGCATTTTTGTTGTTGGGCCTTCTATGGGCCGTTGTTGGGCTAGTCAAACCCGAGTGTCTTTTTGGTAAATATAAATAAAGAAGTAATCAGACATACCAAGCTAATAGAGTAAGCATGTGCAAAAAGAAATAAGGAAAAAGAATAAAAAGAAGAAAGAAAGAATAAAAAGGTGTGAAGAAGGCTGTTTATTCATTCTTCCTTGATTTACCAAAGACGCGAGAAGCTTGGCCTTCTATAACAGGTTTGTCACTCTTTCTCCCTCCCTCATTTTCACTTTTCTTCTCTCAATTACATGAAATATTGAGAACAAAAATACCTAGAATCGGACACAGCTAAAGGATGGGGGTGTGACCAAAAGCTAGCCAAATCCTTTTCATGAGTGACATGTTTGGGTTAGGTAGTGGCGTTGCAAGCTGTAAAAAAATAAAAACCTTGAGGGAGCAGAATGAATTTCTTTATTGCTGTGTTAATTTACAAGTATGCTTGCATTACATATATAGGGAACAAGACCTAAACTAATAAGGAAAGCCAAAATATGTACAATAATTACAAGGATATTAAGCCTAAATTATGGGCTTAATATGGCAGCAAGTTTGGTGAGATAGCTGTGCATTAACACTCCCCTTCAAGCCGGAGATTTGAACAAGTCAAATACTCCGCGCTTGGAAAGAAGGTGCCAATGCTGTTTACTGCAAAGTGCCTTTGTCAATAAATCTGCAGGTTGTTCTTTTGTGGAAATATGTCTTGTAGTGATGATTCCTTGTTGAAGCTTTTCTCGGACATAATGGCATTCGACTTCAATGTGCTTAGTACGCTCATGGAAAATGGGATTAGCTGCGATCTTCTCCGCAGCTTCATTGTCACAATGTAGTAGTGCAGGACGCTTCATGCAAAAACCAAAATCCTTACGTAGTCCAATGATCCAAACTATTTCACAAGTGGTGACCTGCATGGCTCGATATTCTGCTTCTGCAGAAGATAATGAGACAGTTGATTGTTTCTTAGACCGCCATGATATCAGAGAATTGCCCAACATAATACAAAATCCGGTGGTGGATCGTCTTGTCATAGGACATGTGCTGTAGTCAGAGTCACAATAAGCACGCAGCTCAAATTGAGATGAGGATGGAAACATAAGACCAAGCCCTGGGTAACTCTTGAGGTATCTAATGACTTTTAAAGCAGCCTCCATGTGGGACTATTTCGGATCATGCATAAATTGACTAAGAAGCTGGACTGGGAAAGTAATATCAGGTCTGGTAAGTGTCAGGTAAATTAGTCTGCCAACAAGTCGCTGATATACTAATGGATCAGCAAGAGGTGGATCGTCTAACTTTTCTTCAGAACTCGTATCATACTCAATGCTTGTGAATTTCTTGTTTTGTTCCATAGGAATCAAGGATGGCTTGGATCCAGCAAGGCCTGCTTTAGAAATTAATTATAGTGCGTATTTTCGTTGACTCAATGCTATGCCATCTGGAGATCGAGCAATTTCAAGACCTAAGAAAAATTTGGATGGACTAAGGTCTTTCATTAAGAAAGTAACATGCAGATATTGCTTGAGATCTGAGATTGCCTTTTGACTATTTCCTGTAATCAAGATGTCGTCAACATAAATAAGTAAGGCTACAAAGGAAGTACCTCTCATTTTGGTGAACAAGGAGTAGTCATGGTAGAATTGTGTGAAATCATGGGCAAGTAAGGCTTTAGTAAATTTTGCATTCCATTGCCTATAAGCTTGCTTCAACCCATAGAGAGATTTTCGCAATCTACAAACAAGAGACTCCCCCTGATTGCGAAATCTGGGGGGAAGCTGGATATAAACTTCCTCAGAGAGATCACCATGAAGAAAGGTGTTTTGGACATCCATCTGATAAAGCGGCCAATGATGAACAACAACAATAGTAAGAATGAGACGGACAGTGACATGCTTCGCTGTAGGAGAGAAGGTGTCCTAAAAGTTAATCCTTTCACGCTGACTAAAACCTTTAGCGACTAGGCAAACTTTGTAACGATCAATGGAACCATTGGCATGGTACTTGATCTTGTAAACCCATTTACATCCAATAGGACGTCAACCAGGAGGCAAAGGAACCACATCCCAAGTATGGTTTGCCTCAAGGACAGCAAGCTCAGCATCCATGGCAGCAACCCAATGAGGGTTAGTAACAGCTTCATGGTAGTAGTAAGGTTCTTGGGTGGCAGAGATGGAGGCAATAAAGTGTTGATAAGGAGGGTGACAATTGTGGAGGGAAACATAGTTGGAGATGAGATATAAAGAGGTGCATGAAAAGGTAGGTAGGGTAAGACATAGATAGTTCGAGGTCCAAATGGGAGGGTGGGTAGAGCGGGTAGAGCGGCGAAGAGAAGGCTCAGAAAGAACAAGGGGTAGGGAAATATGAGGGTCGATAACGGGGATGGTGGAGGAATGAGGGGTAGAGTCAGGAGGTAATGATTCAGGAGGGGTGGAGTCAGTAGGGAGTGACTCGGGAGGGGTAACTAGAGGAGAGTGACAATCGAGAAAATCAGGTAGGTCAATGGGTAAGGAGGATGAGGTATAAGTATCGGGATAGGAAAGAACTGGAGGCATCGGGGCCGACAAGCTGTCGGTAGTGGGCAAAGAAGCAGAAGAACAAGAAGAAAAAGAGAATGGGAAGACCGTTTCCTGAAAAATAACATCACGACTAACAAAGAAATGGCGAGTAGCAAGATCATATAAACGGTAACCCTTCTGAGAGGAGAGGTAACCCATGAAAATGCAAGGAGTGGCACGAGGGCTAAATTTGTCACGAACACCTAATGTGGTAGCCTAACAACGGCAACCAAAAACACGAAGATGATCAAGGATAGGAGGTTTGTCAAAAAGTTTTTCAAAAGGGCTAAGACCATGAAGAGAGAAAGAAGGAAGACGTTGATAAGGTAAGTGGCAGTGAGGAGGCATTCGCCCCAAAAAGAAGAAGGGATATGAGCTTGAAACATCAAGGCTCGAGCAACATCTAATAGATGTCGATGTTTGCGTTCAACAACTCCATTTTGCTGGGGAGTGTGGACACAAGAGGATTCATGCAAGATGCCAAGGTGAGAGAGGAAAGAGCGACATTCAGAGGAGAAAAATTTGGCACCGTTGTCAGAACGAATGCGTCGGACAAGAGAGCCAAATTAGGTTTGGACAAGTGAGATAAAGTATTGAATTTTGAAAAAAACTTGACTTTTAAATTTAAGAAGAAATGTCCAAGTAGCACGAGAAAAATCGTCCACAATGATAAGAAAGTATCTAGCACCATCGTGGGTAGGAGTTCGATAAGAACCCCAAACATCCATATGTACCAACTCGAAAATGGAACGAGTGGTACTATGACGGGTGGGGAAAGGTTGGCGTGTTTGTTTGGCGAGGGGACACACAGTGCAGGTGAAAGAAGGAGGATAAGTAATGGAGCGACCAGAAGAAGTAAGAGTTTTCAAAGAAGAATGACCCAATCGTTTATGTAAAAGCTCATAAGAAATATTATTGCTAAAAATGAAATTACAACCTGAGGGCTGAGTTGGAGTACAAAAATGAGTTTGAATGGAAGCTAAATAATCAGAAAAGACAGAATGGAAATGAATAAGAAAATCAAAACAAAGATAGTAGAGCCCATGGTCAGCCTTGTTGAGCCCAATCAGAGCCCCAGTCGTACGGTCCTGAAAAACACAGAATTGGTTGAAGAAAAGAGCCACACAATTATTGTCATTGGTTAGTTTTTGAATAGAAAGCAAATTATGCTGGAAACGAGGAGCATAGAGAACATTATTGAGGTGAAGTTTAGGACAAGGGTAATAATGGCCAATGTGGGTGACAAGACTAAGTGTTTTATCAGGTAATGTGATGTTAATAGGTGTAACACATGGAGAAACGGAATCAAGAACATGGAAGTTGCATGTAATGTGGTCAGTCGCCCCTAAGTCGATAATCCAAGAAGATGAAATGGGTGAACAAGAAAAAGTCATACCTGTAAATGGATCAGAGGGACCCAGTTGATTGATAAGGGTGAGGAGCTTGTGTTGTTGATCCTCGGTCAGTTGGAGCCCAGTGGACCCACCAAAGGCACTACCGAAGCTAGGAGGCGGGTGGCCCAAAATGCTAGCACTCAGAGTTGGTGGGTGGTGTGGTAGACCAAAAGCAGGCCCACTAGAGGAGACCAAGTGAGGCGATGAGGGGGGTCTATAGCCAATAGGATCATTGCCCCCAGTAGAAGGCCCAAGAGCAAAGGCAGCATGGGCTAGAGGTCCAGTAGATGTGGACTTGCGGCGAGACCCACTGCGAGGCTTGGGCCGACCACCTGTTGGGAAACCCACAAGGAGATAGCAACTGTCCCGGAGGTAATCAGGCCTATCGCAATGGGTGCAAAAAGGCCTAGAAGGAGAGGCTTGAGCTAGTGGTGTGGACCCACCTGGCCCAACATGCTGGGCCGGCCCAGCCAGGGAGGGCCAACTTGTGCGCAAGGGGATAGTGCTCGACCCAGAATGAGGGTTGGAGCGCTGCGTCTGAAAAGCGGCGGCGTCACCACCAAGAAAGGGACGGTTGTCAGCAGCAGCGCATTGAAGTAGGTCTTGTTTCGCTAGCGAATAAAGCTTCTCCACAGTCAGAAGCTCGTCATGAGACAAAACAGATGAGCGAAGGGTGGAGAACTCTTCCGGTAGAGCTAATAATAGCTTCAAGAAGCGATCTTCCTCCTCACGACGGTGAAATAGCTTGCTGGTTTCACAAGTGCCACCACAACAATAACGAAGTGGGGGCTGTTAGGCATCCAAAGCACCCCAAAGCTCCTTCAAACGGAGGTAGAAGGAGGTAAGCTCAGCACTAGAGGCACCGGGAGGCAGGCGGAGGTCGCCGATGGCCTGTTTCAAGGAGAATTTTTTAGTCTCGCTAATCCAGTCGAAACTATCCCAGAGTAGTTGCCAGACCTCGTCGATGGTGGGAGCAGTGGAGACCATAGTCTCGAGTGAGGAATCAACAGAGTGGGTTAACCAAGTCTTCACAGCTGCATGACATTGGTCCCAACGAGCAGTAGCGTCACCATCGCTAGTGGGGCGTGGGAGCTTGCCAATCAGAAAACCCATCTTATTTCGAGTAAGGAACACGGTTTGGATTTGCTTGCTCCAAACATGCCAGTTGGCCTCGCCGGTAAGCTTCTAGGACACGATGCATACCGGTTGAAGATCGGCAGCAGTAAGATGGTATGGGTCGTGGAGAGGAGAGATAGTGGAGCTAGTGGTAGTGGCCATGAGGGAGGTGAACAACTAGGATGGCGGCTAGGGTTTCAAAATTAAGTAATTAAGGTGGAGGGAAAATTTGGTAAGTGAGGAAAGGTGAGTGCAGCTAGGGTTACAAGGAAAGGAAGAAGAGAAAAAGTGGCTAGGGTTTACGGGAAAAGAAGGGAAAAAGCGGCTAGGGTGTATGAGAAAAGGTAAAAAATTGAGGAATGGGAAAGAGGAGTTCGGAAAGGATGGATGAAGTCAACCGAAAAAAAGGGAGAAAGATAAAAAAGCAAAGTGGAAAGATGGAAAGGAGAAGTGGGGAAAAGAGAATAAAGTGTGAAAAGTGAAAAAGGATATTGGGAAACGGGAATGAGAAAGAGAATAAAGTAAAAAGGTGAAGAAGGTACGTGGAGAAGAAGAAAGAAAAGACAAAACAATGTGAAAGAGAATAACGTGAAAAGGTGAAAAAGGTCGTCGGAGAAGAAGAAAGAAAAGACAAAAACAATGTGAAAGAGAATAACGTGAAAAGGTGAAAAAGGTATTCGGAGAAGAAGAAAGAAAAGACAGAACAAATGGATGATTGTGTTGGAAAACGGAAAAGAAAACAAGACAAAAGAAAAGGGAAAAGTGGAATGGGAGAAAAGGACACACCAAAACGAAGACGGAAGTGGAAAAAAAAAACAACCAGCAAAAGGCTCACGACTCGAGGGAAAAACTTGGAAGGAAAGGAAATTACGGCGGAAGCTAGGATCGTATGGCGATTGATACCATGTAAAAAAATAAAAACCTCGAGGGAGCAGAATGAATTTCTTTATTGCTGTGTTAATTTACAAGTATGCTTGCATTACATATATAGGGAGCAAGACCTAAACTAATAAGGAAAGTCAAAATATATACAATAATTACAAGGATATTAAGCCTAAATTGTGGGCTTAATATGGCAGCAAGTTTGGTGAGATAGCTGTGCGTTAACACAAGCATGTTGATTGATATAATTATTTTTAGGCTGTTCAAGATCCCATTGGACCAACTCCTACATTCCACTGTTGAGAAAACTCATTTTCCTAACTAAACTGTTTCCATTTTTTTCTTTTCGGAAGGGTAGACATGATTGTACGAGGTATCAAGGAGAGAAGATAAGTTTCTTGTATTGAATCAATCTTTCATGTGTAAAACTAGTCATGATTGTAGAGTAATTGCTCGTGACTTTTTTTTTTGTTTTTTTTTTTGGCTTATTGGCAATGTTCCTAAATTCCGCGGCTAGCTACAGTGTTGTCGAGAAACAATTGTTTGATATAAGCAACCTAAGCCGTTGTATATCTTATGGGCTTGTTATTGGGCCTTCTATTTGGGCCATTGTGTTTCTGTGCTCTACGGTATATTCTTCAACGCTTCCTTTAAAGCCTATTATTTACATAAATCAAATATATTGAATTTGCTTACAAAATAATTATGTAGTTTACTACACAAGGCCATATTTAATAAACCTGCCAATTGTTTTCATGTTGGGATGTTTGCATTATGCTTGATTTTGCTACTGCATCTATGTAATTAGATGATGGTTAACTCAATATATTTTTGTCTTCCATAAAAAAGTATAGTTTTTTTTTTCATAAAAAAAGTATGATTAGTTATGATGTGTGCAATTGCCTTTCATCTTGTTTGATCAACACGACCCTTCCCTAACCTATACTAAGGGAGTGGTCAAATAAAGGTTTTTCTCTTGATGGGCTGAAGCTATTAAGCACAAACTTATCATTAAGGTAAACATACCTATTTAGATCAACTTGTAAATTTGGAAACAAATAAGGCCCTTTATCCTAAAGATATGGTACATGCATACTTTTATGTAGTTGCAAACTACTTGAAACTTCCATTTTCTCACTATAGAAAAATGAATTGATATAAAAAATTTATATTTATACTTAAGCATCCCAATCATGAGTAGTCATATGAACTTCTTATTGGATTTTTTCATAAATCTAATTTACCTATGAACTACTAAGTTACATGACTATCCACCCAAATCAAACTTTCCCCTTTCTTATTTGTTTTTCCTAATTTTGATTCATGAAATCACTTAAACACAATTATTCATAGGAACAAACAAATGTCTTTTCATCTTGTTTTATCCCCCTACCCTCCCCCAACCTATACAAGGGGAATGGTCAAACAAAGGCTTTAGATATTTAGCACAAAATGGTTATATATCTAGATCATCTACTTAAATTTTCTCAATTATACCTCACTAGATTATCTAGTAGTGGCATATAAATTCATGAAAAAATCGTAAATCTATGCTCTCACCATGCAAAAAGTAAGTTCTTGCAATCCAATTTAAACAAAAAGAACTTATATTTCTATATGTTTATTCTTCTTCTGTAATGAATTATCAGAAGTATTGATAGAAAAAATGAAAATGATTTATAGATCTAAATCATCTACTTAGATTTTCCTTAGTTATATCACACTAGATTATCCAAGAATGATGTATAAATTCATGTTAAAATTGTAAATCTATGCTCTCACCATGCAAAAAACACTTGTTATTGTAATCCAATTTAAACAAAAAGAACTTATGTTTCTTTCTGATTACTTTTCTCCTATGATGAATTATTAAAAGTATTAGCACCAATTCTCTATCAACATTGCGTTGGGCTTTTTCCTTTTCTTTTTTTAACTTTGGGCTTTTTTCATTTTTTTTTTAACTTTTTACAATTTGAACGGATGCCTGTTTCCCTCTCATCGTTTCTTCAATATACAGCGATTCTTCAGGACCGGTCCTAGGCCCCTCTTTGGGCCGTGTTGTGCCAGGCCACACTCGCTGCCTCGACAGGCTCCGCGGAGGTTTCGTAGTCTCTTTCAATAAATAATGTTAAAGAGATTAAGTAACTGATTTATGCAAAGCGTTGAGAAGGGACATTAAATATATATATATAAACAGTTTCATTATTATTATAAAAGCTAAGCAGAACGTGAAAGATAAGAAAAATAAAGTTCACAAATTGTAATAAATCTTTACTAGAGTTTTGAAATTTTTTAAATATAATATTTCAACCTTAATAAAAAAGATATAATTAAATAATTTTATTTTTTAATAATATATAATACGTACCATCTCAAAAAAAAAAAAAAAGTAGCTTCAGGTCTGAGTTAAAGAATAGAAAGCAATATTTAATGCGACGTAGGCCGGAGGAAGACGTGACGTAATCTTGGAAACTTGCGTTCTATTTTAAATGCTTTGGGAACGTAACAGAGAAAAACGGGGAGCCTTCCCCGAAAACATGAATCCAGCCTATTCTAAACGGGGGACCAAAACTTATACTGATTCCAGCTTTTAAGGAATGGAATTCCCAGGATGTCGCTCTTGCGTGGCTTCTGAGTTGCGTGTCTGACTCCGTTGTTACACTAACATCCACACTTACAACATCAGCCTATCCCACAATTCTCAGCCGTTAGAACGATTCAACTTCTTCATATGCACCTTTCTCTAACTATTCCAATTTTACCCGAAACCTCATGTCCATCTCTGCCTTCTTCTTTTTGGATCAATCCTACAATGGCATATGCTCTAGAAGTTTGAAAGTAAAAAAAAAAAAAAAAAACCCTAAAATCTACCCTTTGCACTTCTTTTGATTGAAAGAACTAGATTTCTTACTTTAGACACTAAAGAATAAACAATCCATTCAAGCTTGTTTAGGAAATCAAACACAAGCAAACTAAATACATGGGTCATATCTTGTTGGTTTGCTTTTCTTCTCAGGAATGCAGTCTCAATCAGGTTCTTTTCTTTTGGGGCTTCATCCGTCGTTGCTCGATACCACAATCCCCCCAAAAAAGAATCAAATGTGATGGAAGTGCCGCACTTTCGAAGGCCAAGATTAAAAATGAGCCAACACCCACAGTCTCTACAACCCAGCCTTGTAAAACGACTTGGGAGTTCTGGTCACTGCAGTGTGACCATTAACTGTTAAGTTTTTATCTTTCTTTCGTTTGGGCCATCACAAAAAATAAGTCACTATGTACCACCAAAATTATTGGGTTGATCAATAATATTTTAGACCATCTAATGCAAAAGTTTAACTATCTTGCTTCATAAAAATGATATAATTGTGAAAGGAGAAGGATCACGTGACTAACATTTCAGCTTGAAAGTCGTGGAAACAGAATGATAAGGACCCAAACCATGAAAGTCAAACTTGAAGTCGTTGGCCTGTTCCAACTTGGAAAAAACAGAGTGCATGCAGTCTGGATAGCGTACGTACTGAAGCAGTCTAGAATTTTTTTTTTCTTCCAAATAGCTCTTGCCTTCCTTTATGGTTTCACAACTCTAACATACAAACTAATTCTTGTACTTCCATTCATCTACATATAGGTTTTTATCAACTGTAGCAACCTTTCCAATCATAATAATGAGCCTTTAAGAGTCACATTCATCTCTACACCAACCGTGTTCATGAATCTTTTTATGCAAATAATAAGACCTATATTGTTCTTTACATGCACTTTGTTGTATGAGTTTCTTTTTATTTCTAGTTGTTCGTGATATTAGAAAAACTTCCCCCTCTCAAATGCATTTCTATTTCTATTAACGTGAGTTTATTTTGATCAAAACAACTTGCTTTTGTTTCTCAAATTTCATATTACAACTCTCAACATTATTGATATTAGCGACATTGGCCTTTAGACTCCACACCATTAAAGTTGCAAAAGACAACAGTGAAATTGGATGGTAAAAGAAATATAATTCGGAGAAGGAAAGAAAAAGAGCATATATGCTTCTTTTTGCCAAAACTTGGATTGGCCTCTTCTTCCCCTGGTCTGTACGGTACAAGAGTAGCCCTTCATTACCGAATGGATCTCAAATTTTCCAGAAGCTCCATACAATTTCAAATGGCTTTTCGACGATTCACAAGACACTCCTAAGGATTCAAAATTATCTCCTTTTAAATTTTTAACCGTTTTCCTTGCTTGCTAGACAAATTGAAACTTCGAAATGTTGTTTACTTGCTCTAACTTTCCAATATCTCCATAACTTTTCTTAATTATAATCAAGACCGACAAATAATCACCATACGTACACTCAATGTAGAAACCAGAAACTTAACAAGAATGACAATTGTTAACCCACTAACACACTTGTTTTGCGACCAAAATCATAAGGATTATACCATGATGGCTTTTGTATGGTTCCTATCCTAAAAGTCACTTATATATGCATTGATAAAAGTGGAAGTCACTTATTTGAATGAATAGTATGATAATGAGGAAGTTGCGGTGACAATAGAAGAGTTGAAAACTTTCATGTCTCAGATTAACACTAATCCTAAATCTTTAAAGCAAACTACATAGTTAGAGGGATCTCACCCCTTATCTTGTAACATATTACATTGAGTAGAAAGGTTACAAGGATGTTGATATGCCAATATCTACTAAAGCTACAAGGTAGTAGATTGCTTTGAGTTTGGATACAATTTGATTCAGGATACAAGATAATGGTATGGTTAAAAGTGGTGGATGTCTTTATAATCTCAAGGTTTTTGTAATAAAAGAAAAATCACAGTAAGGTGATAAAAAAATCTTACAAAGAATTTTATTCCACCTTGAAAAAATATAAATTTTTCAACACATGTTTATGCAAAAAAAAATACATAATCAAACAGGTGACTTGTAAGCCTCCAATAAGACGAATATCTAAATTTATTATTTTATTTTCAACAATCCTCCTCAAATTTAATATTTTGCACAAACAAAATATCAAAATTTTAAAATAAACCTTAGAGGATCAAACCCCAATTTGATTGGACAAACTTAAAAACTTTGATGTTTGTTGGGTTTAGTGGCCCGTATGTAAGCTCTATAGTACTAAACTCATAGACCCAAAAAATTGGGTCCATAAGTCACGGAAATTGGACCAATCAGTTGAATAAATTGAGTCTAAAGGCCCAGCAAACTTGACTCAAGCAGGAAGAAGGAAACATGAAATATATACGCAGCACCATAAGTTTCATGACATGAAATGCTACATATAAGTCAAACACAAAAGAGCAACCACTTAAAAGGTTTTTTCGCAAATCAAACTTGATAAGATCAAATAAGGGCTATGCATTTCATATCTGTAACCTAGCATGATAAGTTTCTTTTGTTTCAGCTCTTAGAACACAGTAGCTATTTTAATTCAAGCATTACGCTTTTCATCATCTACAAGAATCTTTCAATCTCAATAAATAATTCAGCCTCCTTTTCACAAAAGCCAATACTTTATCCAAATAATTTTAGGGTAATCTTCTATTTTTTGAGAACTATTTTATTATTCTAACTTTTACTATAATATTCTTCGAAGAGAACGCCTAAAACCCATGTTGCATGCTAAATCTATGTCATAAAGAAAGATGCAATGCATCAAACGTCCATTGAAGTAGGTTAACTAACAATATTTTAAATGTCAAGCCAAAGCAATTTCTTTACCCTTTTTTATTTCCATTGGAAGACAACAATGTTTCTACAATTAACAAGAAAGCTGCATATGAGTCAAATGTTAATGAGCCCACAATAAGGATGTTTTATAAATAAAACTTCACCT
Organism: Casuarina equisetifolia; assembly: GCA_028551475.1. Lineage (NCBI taxonomy): Eukaryota > Viridiplantae > Streptophyta > Magnoliopsida > Fagales > Casuarinaceae > Casuarina > Casuarina equisetifolia. Next base: position 25,404,328 of record CM052360.1, read on the forward strand.
GATTAAATACATATAGCTTATGTCTTCTTGTGGCTGCACTTTTCTTATCTACAACCCAACATGATAAGATTCCCTACTTTATGGGCCTCATGTGTTTCTTCCAAAGCCTAATGTGCCATTGCTCTCAAAAAACAACAACAAGAATAATTAAGGATTGCACTTTTCAAAGATCAACAAGAATCATTTGACATATTTCGATCAAATGCCAACCCAAAGCAATTTCTTTACCCTTTTTTCTTTCCATTGGAAGACAACAAAGCTTCTACGATTGTCATGAAAGCTATATATGAGTCAAATGTTAATAAGCCCACAACAAGGAGGTTTTATAAATAAAACTTCACTAGATTAAATACATATAACTTATGTCTTCTTATGGCTATGCTTTTCCTATATGCAACCCAGCATGATAGGATTCTCTTGTTTGAGGGCCTCATGTGTTTCTTTCAAAGCCTAATGTGCCATTGCTCTTAGAAAACAACAACAAAAATAATGAAGGCTCACACTTTTCAAAGATGAACAAGAATCATTTGACATAATACAATCAAATGCTAGCCCAAAGCAATTTCTTTACCTTTTTTTCTTTCCATTGGAAGACAACAAAATTTCTATGATTGACGTGAAAGCTAAATATGAGTCAAATGTTAATAAGCCCACAACAAGGATGTTTTATAAATAAAACTTCACTAGATTAAATACATATGACTTATGTCTTCTTGTGGCTATGCTTTTCCTATCTTCAACCCAACATGATAAGATTCTTTTGTTTAAAGGCCTCATGTGTTTCTTTCAAAGCCTAATGTGCCATTGCTTTCATAAAATAACAACAAGAATAATGAAGGGTCGTGCTTTTCAAAGATCAACAAGAATCATTTGACATGTTACGATCAAATGCCAACCCAAAGCAATTTCTTTACTTTTTTTCCTTTCCATTGGAAGACAAAAAAGTTTCTACAGTTGACATGAAAGCTACATATGAGTCAAATGAATAAGCCCACAACAAGGGCGTTTTATAGATAAAACTTCACTAAATTAAATTCATATGACTTATGTTTTCCTGTGGTGATGCTTTTCCTATCTGCAACCCAACATGATAAGATTCTCTTGTTTAAAGGCCACATGTGTTTCTTTCAGAGCCTAATGTGTCATTGCTTTCATAAAACAACAAAAAGAATAATGAAGGGTCGTGTTTTTCAAAGATCAACAAGAATCATTTGACATGTTACGATCAAATGTCAACCCAAAGCAATTTCTGTACTTTTTTTCCTTTCCATTGGAAGACAACAAAGTTTCTACAATTGAAATGAAAGCTACATATGAGTCAAATGTTAATAAGCCCACAACAAGGACGTTTTATAGATAAAACTTCACTAGATTAAATTCATATGACTTATGTCTTCCTGTGGGATGCTTTTCCTATCTGCAACCCATCATGATAAGATTCTCTTGTTTGAGGGCCTCATGTGTTTCTTTCAAAGCCTAATGTGCCATTGCTCTCAGAAAACAACAACAAAAATAATGAAGGCTCACACTTTTCAAAGATGAACAAGAATCATTTGACATAATACGATCAAATGCTAGCCCAAAGCAATTTCGTTACCTTTTTTTCTTTCCACTGGAAGACAACAAAATTTCTATGATTGACATGAAAGCTACATATGAGTCAAATGTTAATTAGCCTTCAGCAAGGATGTTTTGTAAATAAAACTTCACTAGATTATATACATTTGACTTATGTCTTCTTGTGGTTGTGCTTTTCTTATATTCAACCTAGCATGATAAGATTCTCTTGTTTGAGGGTCTCATGTGTTTCTTTCAAAGCCTAATATGCCATTGCTCTTTGAAAACAACAACAAAAATAATGAAGGCTCACACTTTTCAAAGATCAACAAGAATCATTGACATAATACAATCAAATGCCAACCTAAAGCAATTTCTTTACCTTTTTTTGTTTCCATTGGAAGACAACAAAGTTTCTATGATTGACGTGAAAGCTACATATTAGTCAAATGTTAATAAGCCCACAACAAGGACATTTTATAGATAAAACTTCACTAGATTAAATTCATATGACTTATGTCTTCCTGTGGCGATGCTTTTCCTATCTGCAACCCAACATGATAAGATTCTCTTGTTTAAGGGCCACATGTGTTTCTTTTAGAGCCTAATGTGCCATTGCTTTCATAAAACAACAACAAGAATAATCTAATATTAATCTAAAAGCTTAAATCTTTTCCCCAACTACTGCTTTTCCTTTGCAAGATTTTGCTAACGTTGCAAAGCCATATCTTGCATTTCCCTTTTATCTTAATATGTCTGGTTCTTTCTTTTTAGGAGAATTACAGGATTGTGCAGCAACAATATACTTAGATTTATATTATTTAAGGTAAAGAGTCTTCATATTCCTGGTACTGTGCGAATATTTGCTATCTAAACACTGAAACTCATAAGTTGGATGGAAAAGATTCATCTTGGGATGGTCCTACTACTTAGATGCTTTCAGTAATTTTGTCCAAAAAAAATATCTCTTTGTAAAAACCAAAAAACAAAAAAAGAAATATTTCTTATCTACACAGAATCCTAAAAGAAAACGTGTATAGTTAATTAGGTGACGGACATCCAAACTTAGATGCAATATTTTAAATCATTTAATGTAAAAGCTTAAATCCTTTCCCCAATATTTCTCATATGTCAAGAGCAAATAAGAAGATACGGGTAACAGCAGCTGGAGAGCACACATTTGAAAAAGTAACAATTAGTTGTCACGAGTAATTATTTTTTTAATTGTTTTGGACTTCATAAAAGTCTTTCTCATTTTTGGCGCACCGAATTGACCATAATATTGAGCGGCGACTTGTGTGATGTCGATGAGCCTTTTAAGTGAGCCTTTTAAGTGTCGTACACGCGCTAAAACAAGATTTCTTACACCACAACTAATCTTTGCGATAGTAAATCCTTACTTTCTCATCCCCACAAGGAGCAGAAGATCGGTGTGAATCTCTTGTTTCCGTTCGTTTACGACCATCTACAGAAATGGTGAAATTACGTCTGATACAAGGTTTGAACCCTTTCCATCCCTGTTCCTTTGTAAATTGTTATAAACGTTAGTAGTTATGTTTCATTTGTGTATTTCAAATATTCTGATCACTTTGATGTGGCATAACATCTACTCTTCTATTGTTTTGATAAATGCTTTGATGTACGTGGGTTGGTAAAACTTTTTCTAATGATTATCTTATTTGATAAATGTATACAAAGTCTTCATATTATGCGTATGGTTTTTGTGTACATTTGAAGACTAACTATATTTAGGCGGGTTGTGTGATTGCGTGTGGAAGAGGGGGAGACAGAGATGGAAGTAGAAGAGAGGAAGACGGAGATGGAAGTTGGAGATTGCAGTATGTGGCATTACTTAATCTTTTGTGAAGAGTTTGTGAGTGATGCCAACAAGAATGACTTTGTTTGCTGGGTGTGCAAAGAATCGATGTTGGGACATCCTACCTTCAAATGTTTGGAATGCAGCTTCATACAACACAGATCTTGCCCCCAGCTACTCGACTTTAAAGAAATGTCCCTTAACCATTGTACCTGGAACAGACATCACTTGATCTTAAGGAAAGAGAAGGAGAATAATGGTACGAAAAAAGTAGTTTGCGCAGGATGTGGGAAACTAACATCTAGTCCTGCCTATAGATGTTCCATTCCCCATTGTGCCTTCCGTCTCCATAAATCATGTGATCAATTATCCCACGCCATATGGCATAATGCACACCCAGACCACACCCTTATTCTCTCAATGCCACCGCCACCATTGTATTATCGTTGTGATGTTTGCAAGAAAGATAGAGAGAAGAGGCCTACTTTGCTTTATGGTTGTCGTCTTTGCGATTTTGACATGGACAACAGCTGTGTTTTCCGTTGGGACGTAATTGAGAGTGAGAGAAAGATGGAGGTTGGAGATTATAGCTTATGGCATCACTTAATCTTTTGTGAAGAGTTTGTTAGTGATGCCTGCAAGAACGACTTTGTTTGTTGGGTGTGCAAAGAATCGGTGTTGGGACATCCTGCCTTCAAATGTTTGGAATGCGGCTTTGTCCAACATAAATCGTGCTCCAACCTACCAGATCTAACAAAAATGGACGTCAAACATGATATTAGGGAGAGACATCATTTGCTTTTGAGAGAAGAGATGGTGAATAATGGAAAGGAGGAAGCAGTATGCCTGGGATGCGGGAAACTAGTATCTGGTCCTACCTACAGGTGCTCCATTCCTCAATGTACCTTTCATCTTCATAAATCATGTGATCAATTATCTCATGTGATCCAGCATATCAGACACCCATACCACACCCTTTTTCTTCGACTGCCAACATCATATACATCATGTGATCTTTGCAAAAAGAAGAGAGAGAAGCATCCTTTGCTTTATGGTTGTCGTATTTGCAATTTTTACGTGGACATCAAGTGTCTTCCCCGTTGGGACATTATTGAGAGTGAGAGAAAGATGGAGGTTGGAGATTACAGCTTATGGCATTACTTAATCTTTTGTGAAGAGTTCGTAAGTGATGACTACAAGAACGACATCGTTTGCTGGATGTGTGAAGAACCAATATTGGGACATCCTACCTTCAAATGCTTGGAATGCAGCTTTGTACAACATAAATCTTGCACCCAACTGCCAGACTTGACAAAAGCGAATGAGTGGCATCGTATTACTAACAGACATCACTTGATCTTACGAGAACAAACGGAAGATGACAGGGAGAAGAAAGTACTCTGCGTGGCATGTGAGAAACTAGCATCTAGTCCCACCTATAGATGTTCCATCCCCCATTGTGCCTTCCATCTCCATAAATCTTGTGATCAATTATCCCATGCCATATTGCACAATGCACACCCAAACCATACCCTTATTCTCTCAGTGTCATCATCTTATTGTTGTAAAGTTTGCAGCAGAAGTAGAAAGAAGAGGCATGCTCTGCATTATCGTTGTCGTCTTTGCTATTTTCACATGGATTACAAATGTTCTTCCCGTTGGGACATAATTGAAAGTGAAAGGAATATGGAGTTTGGAGATTGCAGCATATGGCATTACTTAATCTTTTGTAAAGAGTTTTCCGGTGATGGGGATGTTTGCTGGGTGTGCGAAGAACTACTCTCGGGATATCCTTCGTTCAAATGCTTGGAATGTGACTTTGTTCAACATAAATCGTGCACCCAAGTGATGAAAATGGAATACAGGCATGATATTACAGATAGACATCATTTGATCTCACGAAAAGAGAGAGAGGATAACGGTAAGAAGAAACTAGTTTGTGCGGGATGCACGGAAGTAGTATCAGGTCCCACCTACAGATGCTCCCTCCTCAAATGCGCCTTCCGTCTTCATAAATCATGCCATCAACTATCCCGTGCTATTCAAAATAGCGCACACCCAAAGCACGCCCTTTTTCTCAAGCTGTCACGATCCGGTACTCATTGTCATATTTGTGTAAAAGATAGACGCATGGAGACTACTTTGCTTTATAATTGTGATCTTTGCGAATTTGAAATGCACTACAAGTGTGCTGCCTCTGTCGAAGTAATTGAAGACAGCGATTGCAATCCACACGTACTCTTTCTCCGTCGAATGTCGATTCCATTTACGTGTGAAGCTTGTGGTGCGGAAGTCGAGGATGATGTTGCCTCCCAATGCAGCAAGTGTGGGGTTTTGACTCACCTGATATGTGCTCATTTTCCACGAACCATCAAAATAAAATCACATCATCATTTATTATCTCGCACGTACTGTCTTCATCGAATTAAGAAGCTGGAGAAGGCAATCTGTAAGCTTTGTTGTATAAAGGTGAATATAAAGTATGGAGCTTATTGTGGTCGGGAATGTGATTACATTGTTCACATGAGGTGTGCAAAATTGAATGAGGACAAGTCAACTAATAGTTCAGAAGTTGAGGACTATACAAGGCATTTGGTTTATTTGATTGAAGGGTTAGATGAAGAGAAGGGTAAAGCAACTGATGTTCCTTCAAAGATCAACCACAACAATCATCCCGAACATGAGTTAATTCTCAGGTTTGAAGATTTTGGAAATGACAAGCAACTTCACAAGAATAGCAAGCAATGTGCGGTATGTATGCAATTTATTATCTCTTCCCCATTTTACAGTTGTGAGGATTGCAACAACATTTTTCTCCACAAAAGATGTGCTCAACTTCCCCAAACCGTTAGGCGACCGCTATATGCTGAAAATTCATTTGCGCTCTCTTCGCATCTACTGTCATCCACAAAGAACTTATTTATGTGTTATCAATGTAGCACTTATCGTCATGGCCTTTTCTACCAATCTAGATTTTTCAACAAGATTGACGTCCAATGTTTTTTGATTCCTGAAACCATTAGTCACAAAAGTCATGATGAACACTTGCTTCATATTCCAGTACTAAGAGATCCTAGGTCGGAAGTAACTTGCATTGGCTGTGGTAAGAAGATTTATCACCAGAGAAGGTACTTAATGTGCTCAGATTGCGAGTTTTGGCTGTGTCTTAAATGTGCAACCCTTCCATTGGTAGCAAGGTATAAATATCATCCACATCTCCTAAAGCTCACCTACAAATGGATGGATAATTCAAAGGAATACTATTGCCTAATTTGTGAAGAAAAATTAGATCCAAAACATTGGTTTTATTCTTGTGGAGATTGTGATTTTCCAACTCATATTAAATGCCTTATTGGTGGCTCTTTAAAAAGTGGAAGACACGAGCATCCTGTAATACTTCTTTTTCCAGGACCTAAGTACTCTCTTAGATGTCATTTGTGTGAAAAACGTTTTGGACATGACGACAAAGTTCTTGAATGTCCTCAATGTAAATTTTATTTTCACTTTCAATGTTTTTATTAAATGTACTCTTGAATGTACTTAAATTTGGCAATGAATGTTATTAAATGACTCCTTAATTTTTACATGAAATGAACTCTTGAATGTTGTTTGTGTAAAGAAAGTATAAGAAACTATATTACTCAATGTATTTGATGAAAATTTGAATGTTGTTGTCCATAACTATAATACATATAAAATTTTCAAATATTGGGTAATAAAAAGTATAATAGTTTCTCTTCCTCTAGCCAATTGAATTGAGCAATATTTTGATATGTCTAAAGTTTTTATAATATCTCTTCAGTTTGTCATATAAAAGGATTATAATTGTTATCTTACATATACTTTCTCACATTAGATTCTTTTAATATGTAATTCATTCATGGTTTTAAAAAAAACTTCACCTCTTTCTAGTTTATATATGTTGATACATTATTTTGGTTTGACAAATCAAATACAAATTTAAATACCTTTTATTCTAATTTTATTTTTCAACTCTTAATAATATTATGGATATCACTAGATTGGCTTCTACTTGGTTCCAAAAATAAAATTCTTCCATAATGAACAGAAAAGAGGGAATCTTTGATATGTATGTTCAACTTATTGAATTTTCAGCTAACATGTGAGATTAAAAAATTGAACTTCCTTATTCACCATTAATTGTATTGTAATTATTTCTTACATCTTTTCAATAAATGATGCTTCATTCCCATTTTAAGTGTCATAATAGAACTTAGATGGAAACCACCAAGTGTTTGTAGCCTTTAGTTGTGCGTCATTGTCATCAAACTCTTCTAATCTACCGTTTTCCTCATTTAAAATTAGATGAATAAATTGGCTTCATTTTTCTTCCAAAACTCAAATTAATAAAATGCACATTAATAAAATGTACCATTTTCCTGATTTGAGGCTTTGAAATTTTGACTTACCTAATCTAATGCAAGCATTATCTCATTAATGTAATCAAATTATTGTTCATGGATGGGCATATGATGAACAGGAAGATGAATACTACTTAAAAGGACAAAAAACAAAAAAAGATGAATACTATTTCAAAAAAGAAAAGGTTGTATACGAAAAGGAAGGTAAATACTATTATGAGGATAAAAGGAGAAGAGAATACTACTATAAAGATGAAAAGAGAGGGGATTATTACCGTGAGGAAGGAAGGAGAGGTGGATACTACTTAAGAGACAAAGTTGAATACTAAGAAGAAGATAAACACTACTTAGAGGAGAAAAAGAAACATAGATAGTATACTATTCTATAGAAAAATTAGATAAGAACAAGGAGAAAAGTACTATTATGGAGATAAATACTATTATAAAAATAAAAAGAAAGAGAGATATTATTATGAGGACGGAAGGAGAGGTAAATACTACTTAAGAGAAAAAGCTGAATATTTAGGAAAAGGTGAATATTACTTAGAAGATAAAAAAGAAAGGTAAATACTATACAAAAGAAAAGGTGGGATATACGAAAGGAGAGGGAAATACTACTATGAGGACAAAAAAAGAAATGAGAACTATTTAAAAGAAAAAGTTGACTATCAAGAAAAAGGTGACGACTACTTAAGAGGAGAAAAATAAAGGTGAATACTATTCAAAAGAAAATGCCAAATATAAAAAAGAAGGTCAATATCATAAAGAGACGGAAATATTATTACAAGGATGAAAGGAGAGATGAATATGAATACAAAGGTCAATCTTAATTAGAGTACCAATGGGAAGTTGTATACTCCTCAAAGGAGAAAGCTGAATACGAGGAATGTAAATACTACTTACAAGATGTAAAGGAAAGTAAATACTACTCAGAAAATAAAGTTGAATACGAAGACCAAGGAGGGTATTTCTTAGGGGGCGAAAGAGAAGGTGAATACCAAGAGAAAGCCGAAGCTTTCTCGTAGCTGACAATTGTAGGATAAGCGGCGGTAGGTGGGTTTGTTGACTGAAGCAACTATTTTAACTTAGCTAAAACCTTATTTCCTTCTTTTTCTTTTGGGATTGGAATAGCACAAAGGCATGCAGTATATCTTGTAGATTTGCTTTTCTTATATGCATCACAATGCAATCAAGTTTTCTTTTTCTAGGACTTCATCTGTCGATCCACACCACAATCCCCAAAAATACAAAAGCAAATATGTCGAAAGTTCTTGTCACTGCAGTCTGGCCAATGATTAGTAGATTTGCCTTTCATTTGTTGTAGAAAGTGACATTTCGCTGGGTCTTCGGGCAGTGCAACCATGTAGGCCAGCTGCGTGAAAAGGAAACTTTTGGAGGATAGATATGCATTCATTTTTAAACGCTTGGGAACGTAAGATACAATAGCTTTACAGACAATCTTTACTTATAGGTATTTCTCTTGTTTTAATATGAGTATTTTAGTTGAATAAATCTAACAACAGAGGAATGAGAGACATCATTGTTTGTTGTGCTGTCACCACCATACGATCACAAGAATATTTTGGAGGTCTCAATTTTGAGTGTACGACAACACCCTGACCTTGTCTCCTCTCAAGGGCCTGAACCACCCGTCAAGCCATTAGCCAGCCTATATTGAAAGTCATGGATCATTCTATCTTCCAATTCTTATTTTCTTATCCCAAACAAGCAAAGATTTCTATGAATATTTATTTTCCATTGGTTAACAAAGATAGGAGGGAGCTTGGCTTTCTATAGCAAGATTGTCACCCTTTCTCCCTTCCTCCTTTTTTCCCAAGGTTATATCCTGCTCTACTCCTGTTATGTTCGTAGTGTTGTCTAACATGTACTTCAAAGATTTTTTTCGAACTCAAGTCTGTTTTTTCAATCAAATTGTTTCCATCTTTTTCTTATGGATCAGAACTTTACGAATGCATGCACAAGTTAGTCAAAAAGGTATAATCATGAGCTATATTTTTTCATTATTTTCCTTGATTAGAAGATACAAACAAGATTTTTTATTCATAGAAGTCAAACTATAGATAATTTTAAGAAGATGAAGGCAGAAGGAAAATAATTTTAACACTAAGAAAAGAGTGAATTGAGAGAGTTCTTATATTATCTCAAATATTTCTTTATATTCCAATATAAGGATTTATGTTGAACTACTTAATGGAAAAGATTTTTTTCCCTAAGTTCTTGTGTAAAAGTCATCCATGTGTACAATCATTACCTTTTACAGATGGTCCTCTAATTAAAGTATGGCATTTCCTTCCTTAATTGCCACGAGTTTAAGAGAATCCAATAGGTGAATAGATAGAATTTTACTTCTTCAAGCTCTTGAATACAATGGGGTATGAGTCAAACTGGTGGAGCTTAAAATATAGATTCAAAGAAAAAATTACAGGTTAACTCTCAATTTTATTTTTTGTAGAGCCAAAATTTTAAGGTTACAACTATACCAACTAAGCAAGTAACATCAACTTGTTTTTTGGGGTTTGATGCCTAGTGTATATATTATAATATTAAAAAAAATAACTAGTTGTAATTAAGCTTAAGTAGCAACGCTTGAAAACAAAATTAACACATTTCTTTATTTTTGAGGATTAAGCAAAACAATTATACCCTTGAAGAAGAAATCTTTGACAAATAAGATAAGGATGACTTCAGTTTTCATGTCCCCAAGCTTTTCCTAAACTACTAAAATGATTGCTTTAAACACCTTAAAGGCCGATAAAGATCCTCAGCATCCAACCATTTGGTAAAACTCACGAGTCAATAATTTTAGAAATCTTTCATATTTCAATTCTGCGTGTTTTCTGGGTTCCTATGAGCGAGAATAACCTTAACGGACCAAAGCTCAATTGATTTGGTGGGCTTAAGAACTTTGATATTTTTGGGTTTAATGGGCCATGATTCAGTGTACGTAAGCTCAGTGTTAATAAACTCGCAGATCCCGGAATTGGATACCAGTTTGATGAACTTAGCTTAAAGACCAACAGACTGGCCAGTGGATAACCCTTTTCCAATGTGTAGTGATAGTTTTCTCATTTTCTCTAACAGTCATCTAAAAATTAATCAAGCCATGGTTTTGACTTATTAATTTGATGTCCGTACAAAATAAATCATGCTACAGGCTATCACACTCGACAAAGATGAAGGCTGAACCCCGCTTATCACTACGTTGTGTTACTCATAATCATTTCGGAACACGCTCATGTAGTAACTAATTTGATAGAAATGTGTATGGTGAGTATATTGATGAGTAAATGGAGGTGAGACCAGGAGAGGTTAAAGCTTTTTTCGCAGGTTGCTCGAATCAAGGCACCACATGCCGGCTTGGATCCTCAAATCTCTGTAGTCTGCTTTCATATCAGGTTTTTCATATTGTTTGGTATCAATCTTGAATCCTGGCAAACGAGTTACTGCATTTTGTCTTGAAGTTTAATTCTTTCTATTGCAAATGCAGGCCTTATGTTGATTGGTTTAAATGGGAAGGTGACAAGCCCTACTATGAAATGCAACACAATCGAAGAGGTAGCTCATTTCTTCAAATGGGAAAGAAAAAAACTAAGACATTTTTCCTGCGTCGTATTGTATTATAAATCATATGTTATTAAGCTTGCAGATGTTGCAGTCTAATGCCCATCTAATGTTGTCTGCTTCATTCCCATTAGGCATTTGATTCTGCTGGCGCAAGGATATACAGTAACAGGAAGAAATAAAGAAGGCATACGAAAAACTAAAGCAAGGATCATCAGAGGCTTTCATAAATTCCATTTGCTGGTTATGTTTTGTTGTTGGTGTAGTGATTCACTCCCGAGATGTTTGTAAATTCCTCAGGGGCCGTCCAAAACCGATTACCAGCAAAGTTTCCATCGCTTGTTCCTTTGTTTGCTTAATGCTCTGATGAACGAGATAAGATACGTCAGAGTCCCCACATTGACGGCTTAGAAACAATCATACTGCATAAAAATAAAACTGTCGTGGGAAAAAACAGTGGTGGTTAACAATCAAACATATAAAACAAATTTTTTAGCCATTTGATAGAAAAGCCGGACATTGTAACATATGAACATTATTTTAAGTCATTTGATGCAAAAGTTTGACATTGTAAACTGGGATGGTTTACAATCAAACATGTAAGTAATATTTTAAGCCAATTAATGCCAAAATTTCACTATCATGTTGCATAAAAATGAAATTATTGTGAAAAAAAAAAAAGATAAGGATGGTTAACAATCAAGCTCATAAACAATATTTTTAGGCAATTTGATGGTAAAATTTCACTATTCTATTGCATAGAAATAATAACCATAAAAACAAAATGGATCATGGTGGCCGACTTGCAACCATATAAGCAGTAATTTAACCATTTGGTACAAAAGTTTCAAGATCCTATTGCATCAAAAAATAATATTATAGTGGGAACAAAAAGATTAGGGTAGCTATCATTCAATCTAATAAGGAACATATAAATAATATTTTAAGCCAATTAATGCCAAAATTTCATTATCATGTTGCATAGAATAAAATTAGTGAAAAAAGGAAGATAGGAGTAGTTAACAGTCAAGCTCATAAACAATATTTTGAGCCATTTGATGCCAGAGTTTCACTATTCTATTGCATAGAAATAATAACCATAAAAACAAAATGGATCATGGTGGCCGACTTGCAACCTTATAAGCAATATTTTAACCATTTGGTAGAAAAGTTTCAAGATCCTATTGCATCAAAAAATAATATTATAGTGGGAACAAAAAGATTAGGGCAGCTATCATTCATTCTAATAAGGAACATATAAATAATAATTTAAGCCGATTAATGCCAAAATTTCATTATCATGTTGCATAGAAATAAAATTAGTGAAAAAAGGAAGATAGGAGTAGTTAACAGTCAAGCTCATAAACACTATTTTGAGCCATTTGATGTCAAAGTTTCCATATTTTATTGCAAGCAATGACAATCATAAAAACAAAACGGATCATGAAGGCCAACTTTCAACCTTATAAGCACTATTTTAACCATTTAGCACAAAAACTTACACCATCCTATTGAATAAAAAATAATATTATAGTGGGAACAAAAGATTAGGCCGACCATCATTCAATCTGATAATGAACATATAAATAATGTTTTAAGCTAGTTAATGCCAAAATTTCACTATTATGTTGGATAAAAATGAAATTATTGTGAAAAAAAAAAAGATGAGAGTAGTTAACAATCAAGCTCATAAACAATATTTTAAGCCATTTGATGGCAAAGTTTCACTATTCTATTGTAAGAAATGACAATCATATAAACAAAATGGATCATGAAGGCCAACTTTCAGCCTTATAAGCACTTTTTTAACGATTTAATACAAAAACTTACACCTTCCTATTGCATAAAAAATAATGTTATAGTGGGAACAAAGAGATTAGGTTGGCCATCATTCAATCTGATAAGGAACATATAAGTAATACATTAAGCTAGTTAATGCCAAAATTTCATGATCAATGTTGCATAAAAATAAAATTATTGTGAAAAATGAAAGATAGGAGTAGTTAACAATCAGCTCATAAACAATATTTTAATTCATTTGATGCCAAAGTTTCACTATTCTATTGCAAGAAATGACAATCATAAAAACAAAATGGATCATGAAGGCCAACTTTCAACCTTATAAGCAATATTTTGACCATTTGGTACAAAAGTTTCACCATTCTATTACATCAAAAGTAATATTATAATGGGAACAAAGACATTAGGGCGACTATCATTCTATCTGATAAGGAACATATAAATAATATTTTAAGCTAGTAAATGCCAAAATTTCACTACCATGTTGCATAAAAATGAAATTATTGTGAAAAAAGAAAGATAGAAGTAATTAACAATCAAGCTCATAAACAATATTTTAAACCATTTAATGCCAAATTTTCACTAATCTATTGCAAGAAATGACAAATATACAAACAAAATGAATCATGGAGGCCAACTTTCAACCTTATAAGCAATATTTTAATCATTTGATGCAAAAGTATCACCATCCTATCGCATCAAAAATAATATTTTAGTGGGAACAAAAAGATTAGGCTGGTCATTAGTCAACCTAATAAGGAACATATACATAATATTTTAAGCTAGTTAATGCCAAAATTTCACCATCATGTTGCAAAAAATGAAATTATTGTGAAAAAGGAAAGATAGAAGTAGTTAACAATCAAGCTCATAAACAATATTTTAAGCCATTTGATGTCAAAGTTTCTCTATTCTATTGCAAGAAATGACAATCATAGAAACAAAATGGATCGTGAAGGTTGACTTTTGACCTTATAAGCAATATTTTAACCATTTGATACAAAAGTTTCACATCCTATTGAATCAAAAATAATATTATGGTGGGAATAAAGAGATTAGGGCCGTCACCGTTCAATCTAACAAGGAATAGTTTAAGCCGTTCGATACATATGTTTTACTATCCTATTGTGTAAACTATGTATAATGAAAAAGGATAGGGTGACTAACATTGAACCCTATTAGGAATATTTTTATTTGATGTAAAAATTTCATTGTCCTGTTACGTAAAAATGTTCCTAGAAGAGACAAAGGATTTACAATGACCAAGATTCAACCTGTTAAATAATATTTTAAACCATATGATATAGAAGTTTCACTATCCTGCAGCAGAAAACTGATCTCCTACAAATAGAAGGATAGGAGTGGCCGACATTAAGAACCTAGACCATGGAAATGTAATTTGAAGTCTTTGGCCTGCCCCAGACTTTACAAAACACAATCCACGTGTTCTAGATGGTGTGCTTATTAAAGCAATCTACAAGTTAATATATATATTAAGTAATCTATTTATTTTAATTAAATTTAAAAATTTATAATTGACATTTTTTTTTAAAATTAAATTTTTTTATTTTTCCAACTACTCCGGAGAATCACATCATTAATTGTCATTATAATTAGCCATTCACAAGTTTTATATAAAAGTATTTTTCTCTATATGTTGTACATACACTAAAGATCTGATCAATAAATATGTTCTCCTCTCTCTTTCTTGCTTCTTCTCACTTTGATTTTCCAATCTTTCGATCTTAATATAAGTACTTTTCGTTGTTCCTATACTAGGTTAACATAACATTAAACAAACTCGGTGAAAAAATTCTTAATAAAAAGCCTTTAGAAATCACACATTCATCTTCAGCATGCAAATGTGGCTGGATCTTCTCCCTTATATCCCTTTTTTGGAGACTTTTCTAAGGATAATAACAAATATGAACTACTATATGCAAGCACCAAACAGTTGGCAAGTACAACAGTTAGCATGTTAGATAAGGTTTAAAACTTTTGACACTACTTGTCCTTTCACAATGGCCATTAACCTTTAAATCTTTATTTTTAATTTTTTGGGACTACATGAACATGATTGTGCAAGCAAATTGGGTTCAAGGTTGTAGAAGATGAAGCAAGTTCAACCTAAGCTTTAATATCAAATTAGATAACCTAAATTAAAAATTGATCCAAAAGTTAATTCAAGACTTTAAAAAGTACTTTTTTTAATTTAACCTTTACTACAATTGATAATGCTTCCATTATAAGATTTTTGTCTCAAACACAAGCACATTAGAATATGCCTAAACCTTTTGGCACTAATTGTCCTTTTAAGGGTCCAATAATTGTTCTTCGGAATGTTCATTATCTTTCAAGTCTTTTTTCATTTTTTAGGGACTCCATGAACTTGATATTTGAAGACCAAACAACTAGAATCACCATTTGTCTCTATATGCATTTTTTTCTCTTCTTGCTTTACAGAATTGACCATGGCATTCCTAATGACTTTTATACCTAACAATAAGCCTTTGAATTTACTTATTAGCAATCCAGTCCAAGCTTGTTTAAGAATCAAACATGACCAAATTAAATACGTGTTCTTTGAAGGACAACAAATAATCGAAACTCCTTCCAACAAGGTTAATTAGGCTTAGTGGTGATTGATGTAAGCCCTGGTGTCAGCCACGGGCTTCCCACTAAAGATACTGATATGTTTTCTAAATTCTCCTTTTTGGGGCACTAAAAGGGCCAGATGATTGAGACGAATGAGTTTAGTATGAATATCTTAAAAAATGGAATCCCGTTTTAATTCAACATGATGTGCACGCAGAAGGACATCGCATAAAAACTATATTATCGTGGAAACAAAACGATCAAACCGACCAGCATTCAACCCTATAAACATGTTTAAGCCTTTTGATGTAAACATCTCACAGTCTTATTGTCTAAAAAGGATTACGACATGGAAACATAATAATAGAGGTGGCCGACTAGGACCCCAGACCATGAAAGTCTAGGGAGGGTGCTTGGCCTGCTCCGACCTAGGGAAACGCTATCCTCGACTTCTGAAAGGTGCATTCATTTGAAGCTAACTAGAGATTAAAAATCTTTCTTCCGTGGCTCTTTCTTTTACTTTACGAAGCTTCCTGCCTCTAACGTGCAGACCATTTTTCGTATTTTCGTTATTTTATATGCAGTTTTCTTATTTTTTATTTTAAATTAACGATATTCGTTCTTTTTTAAAAGTTTAGGGAACACAAAATGGGAAAGAAAAGAGCCAAGACTTCTTTCTTCTTCGTATCTCTTATAAATCACAGGTTATTAAAAGACAAGAACGTGCCACTTTTATATTAGTTTTCCGCGTTCTTCCTATGCTGGATTAACTATGACAGTCCGTGACAACCTATGTAACAGGTGGTAACCACAATAGCTTGTATATTTGATAATGCTTTAGAAATAGAAATAGTAATTGTCCTTCGATGGGGATCATTAATTGCTAAGTATGTTATTTTTATTTTTTTATTCTTTGTAGACTCCCCTAAGGATAAGACAAACTACGTGCTGCTGCATTTGAAAACTAAACAGGTTGTATTGCACCTTATTTTTATGCGTTATTTTGTAATTCCTGTTATGCTTGATTAAATATTACATCCAATAACGGCATTCATGATCATAATAATAAATCTTTAAAAGTCCGATTTAGTATGGTACCAAACGTGAACATCTTCTTACCCATCTCCAATTTTAAGATTTTTTTTGTGGAGGTTTTGAGCTGCTAGAGCTTTGTTTTGTTTTCTTTTATCGGGCGTTCTCTCTCTTTGCTTTTTTTTTTTTTTTTTGGAGAAGGAAAAGTTGAAATTGATTTGTTCAAGGGACTGAGCCTCTGGTTCTTGAGAACCGTCAAAGAGAGAGGTTTTTATTTTTTTGAAGTGAAGGTAAAAACTGGCCTCGAGCAGTGGCCACCCCTGAAAAAAAAGAAGAAGGTAAACTTGACCGAGTTCGAGGTGACGTTGGAAATCAAACTCGCGTTCAGAGTTTAAATGAGAGAGAAAAAATTGAATACAGTTCTCCCAAGAAAATTTATTTATGAATTTTTTTTTAAAATGACCCAAATGTGTATAAATTTTCTAAGCTATCTCTAGTTTTTGAAACTTTGCAAAAGATAATACTAATACGACTCGCCATGTATGTGGACAAAAATAAAAGTAACAAATAACTAGTCAGCACATTTAGTTATGTCTAAACAACTAAACATTAATTCGATTCTTCAGAATGCTCCCTAGCTGTTATGGTTTTGTTTTTGTTTTTGGAGACTTCACTAACAACAAAACAAATTTTTAATTATTGTATTTAAAGATCAAGCAGCTGGTATTACCTTTTATTTTTATAAAATATTTTCCTTTCTCTTGTGCCAAAGTGGCTGTGCCACCATAAGTTCATAAGTAAGGGATGGAAAAGCACTCACCTCGGGGTGGTCCTACTACTTTGGTATTTACAACAATTATCGGCAATCAATGGGAGTGATCATAATAATGAATTTTTAAAAGTTACACTCATCTATTGAACGAAATGTGTATTAATCTTAGATCTAATAAGATAACATTAAATATAAGCTCCATAATCAAAGACCAAACAGCTAACAAGAAAATAATTAGCATATTTGATAATGTGTAACAATTAGAACACTCATAATCCCCTAAGATTGATCATTAGTCGTTTAGTCTTTGTTTTTCTCATTTTTCGGACCAATCAAGGATAAGACGTACTAAAATATACGAACAACTGATATACATTTTTCTCATTGTCGCTGCATGATGTACTAAAATATCGAAACAACTGGTATACATTTTTCTCATTTTTGCTGCATCGAACTTACAATGACGTTCTGTAGAGACTGCTGTAGAGACTGCTGTCAGCCTCTCAGTGTCCCTGTCTGTCGTGCTCAGATGTACGTGAGTGCGCCTTTACGATAAGTGAAATCCAATAAAGAAAAGACTAGACTTAGACTGGTGATTATCCAAGTTTTAAAATGGAAGTTTTGATTTAGCGAAAAAAGTGAAAAGAGTGTTGGATTGGGAAAACGATGACGACTGGCTCCTCTTTCGCGTGCATTGGAAGCAGTCCAGGAGTTGGTGCCTTTGTTAATATCTAAAATCTTGAACCAGAATGCCTCTTAACTACTTAAGCCTTGTTTGTCATTTTATTGAGACCTCACAAACAAAAAAGATAAACTATAAATCACGATATTTAAAAACCAAGCAGATGGTATTATCATTTATCTTTATAAAGATTTTTATCATTCTTATTATACTGATGGACTATAATGGGTCTTCACATGCAGTACAATTCATTTCTAGCAAGTACATAGATTTGCATGGGTGCAGCTTAGTGATTATTTTAATCCAAATCCCTGATCCGCCTTGAATTTATGGGATTATGCTTGAGAATAAATATGAGGCATCTCATAGGATTGGCACATTCATTAAAGTCTAAAAGTTCATACAGTAAGAGTCTCCATTACTCGACCTTGTAGAAAGACTCGGAACTATTAGCTATTAAGCCTTTATTTTTCATTTTTAGGACTCTACAAAGGAAAGTTTAAAAACTTCCACCCTTCTGGCCTTTTATCACTCTTTCTTTTTTGGTCTCTCTGGGGCGTTTCTTTCTTACAAGGAAAATTGAATTGATCTTTTTCAATTCAACTGATTTCTCGGAAGCGTGCGAGAGGCCTTCGCAATGTTGAACGCGAGGGGAGACATGGTCTTCAAAAGGTAAACGAGAGAAATAGGCATTTGTAGTCAATTCGGTCAGGGCACGGCGTGACCGACGAGACTTGTCAATGACAACTTTGGAGAACCAAAAAAGGCCTTGGGGATGTTAAGTGCCATTTTTTTTTCCTTTTAAAATCAAAATTTGCGTTTAATGGAACCAAAAAAGTCCATTACTCGACCAAAAGAGACGAAACGTGTCTTGGGCAGTGAATTCGATCAAAAAACTCTTTAAGTGCCATTTTTTTTCCTTTTAAAATCAAAATTTGCGTTTAACGAAGCAGGCGAAAACGACGATGAATAATGCGCCTCCTTTGTTTTTTGGTTTACTCAGATATCAAGAACAAATAAGAAAATATGGATAATAACAGCTGGCAAGCACATCGGTTAAAAAGTAATCATTAGTTGTCACGTAATTATATTTCTATCTTTTTAGACTTCGTTAATATTGAGCGGTGACCTGAGCGATAATGATGAGCACAGATAATATTTTCGACTGTTCAAAGTCAGAGTAAATCCTTACTTTCTCATCCTCACAAGGAGCAAAAGGTCCTTGTGAATCTCTTGTTTCCGTTCATTTACCACCATCTACAGAAATGGTGACATTAAAACTGATAGCAGGTTTGAATCCTTTCTATCTCTATTTTTTTGTAAATTGTTATAAGCGTTAATAGTTATGTTTAATTCGTGTATTTCAAATATTCTGTTCACTTCGATGCGGCGTACCATCCACTCTTCTGTTGTTTTGATAGATGCTTTGCTGTGTACGGGTTGGTAAAAATTTTCCTAATGATTGTCTGATTTGATAAATGCAACAAAGTCTTCATATTATACATACGGTTTTTGTGTAAATTTGAAGACTAACTATATTTAGGCGGTTGCGTGATTGCGTATGGAAGAGAGGGAGACAGAGATGGAAACAGAAGAGAGGAAGATGGAGATAGAAGTTGGAGATTGCAGTTTGTGGCATTACTTAATCTTTTGTGAAGAGTTTGTCAATGATGAGTGCGAGAATGACTTTGTTTGTTGGGTATGCAAAGAATCATTATTGGGATATCTTGCTTTCAAATGTTTGGAATGCGACTTTGTCCAACATAAATTGTGCACCCAACTATTAGACTGGACAAAAATAGATGTTGAACATGATATTGCAGACAGACATCACTTGATCTTAAAAAAAGAGATGGAGAATAATGGTAAGGAGGAAGAAGTCTGTGTAGGATGTGGGGATGTTGCATCTGGTCCCACCTACAGATGCTCCATCCCAAAATGTTCTTTCCATCTCCATACATCATGCCATCAAGTATCCCATGCCATACAACACATGTCGCATCTAGAGCACCCACTTATTCTCGGGCTACCACTATGGTTGAATTCTTGTGATATTTGCCACTATGATAGAGAGGAGAAGACTACTTTGCTTTATAGTTGTCGTCTTTGTGATTTTGACATAGACCATAAGTGCGCTTCCGCTTGGAAAATTATTGATGACGACTACGATGACAGCTGTGATGAACACAAATTCATTGTGAGTAGGAACCCGATCCAATTCACCTGTGAAGCCTGCGGTGTGGAAACCAAGAGTTTTGCCTGCCAATGTAGCATCTGTCGCGCCTTGACTCATATTCACTGTACTAATTTTCCACGGTTCATTAAAATTAGAGCACACAATCATTTATTCTCTCGCATGCATTATCGTAGTGGAGTTCAGAAGCTTGAGGATGAAATCTGCGAGATCTGTTGTAGAAGGATGAACATGAAGGGTGGAGCTTACTTTTGTCAAGTATGTGATTATATTGTTCACATGAATTGTGCAAAAGTGGCTCAGGAGAACCCAACAATTAATTCAGAAGCCACTGGGTTCGATGATGACTATAGAAGGCATTTGGTTTATTTGATTGAAGGGTTAAATGTAGAGGAGGGTAAAACAGACATTGCTCCTTTGAGGATCCACCACCACAGTCATCAACAACATGAATTAACTCTCAACTACAAAGATCTTGAGAATAATGAGCGATGTCAGGCATGTATGCAATTTATTATCTTAACTCCATTTTATAATTGCAAGGATTGCAATATTTTTTTTCACAAGAGATGTGCTAAAATCCCCGAAACCATCAGGCGAAGGCCATTTTACGAATTTCCACTTGAGCTCTATGCACAGCCAATGCACACGGATAAACTTTTTTGGTGTCGAAGTTGTCGCTGTTATAGGCATGGTTTTTTCTACGGATATGAACTCCACAATCTTGATGTCCAATGCCTTTTGATTCCAGAAACCGTGAAACATGAAAGTCACGAACACTTGCTAGGTTGTCCTATGATTCACTGTTATACAGAGATTTGCGATGGTTGTGGTGTAAACTTGGGGTACTCAGTGGGGAACTTATTTTATCTCGTCTGCACAGATTGCGAGTACGTATTGTGCATGAGATGTGCAACTCTTCCACTAGTGGCAAGGTATAGATACCATCTCCATCTCTTAAAGCTTACTTACATGTGCAAAGGTGATTTGGAGGAATGTTACTGCCTAATTTGTGAAGAGAAAAGAGATCCAGAACAATGGTTTTATTCTTGTAAAGATTGTGATTTTGCAGCTCATATCCAATGTGCTATTGGTAGCTCTTTAAAAAATGGAAATCATGAGCATCTAATACCGAAGCGTTTATAACTAATTTTACATTTCAAATATTAGTAGAAATTGTGACATGATATTGAGCCATTGAATGTCACGTTCATATCTAATACCTAAGCGTTTATAGATCTTCTATCCATCTGGAATTTATGGGACTCTGTACAAAGGATAATAACAAATATGAACCACCATACTTGTTAGTACATTTGATAATATCTAAAAATTTGAATATTAATAATCCCGTGATCGTTAGCTATTAAATCTTTGTTTTAAACTGGTAGCGTAAGGCCAATCAGCTGTATCATCATTTATTTTTAATGTAAAATTTCTCGTCTTAGCCACTTTTAAGCTTACTATAATATTCAGTAGTGATTTTTATGATTACAATGGATCTTCAAACGCTGCACATGCGGTACGGTTCACTTCGTGCAGGATTTTACATTAATCTATGATACCCACGTCTATGAATGCAGCTTAATGATAGCAATAAAACTGTTGTGGGGAAAAAAAAAAAAACAGTGGTGATTAACAATCAAACATATAAAACAATTTTTCAAGCCATTTGATAGAAAAGCTGGACACTATAATAAATAAACATTATTTTAAGTCATTTGATGCAAAAGTTTGACATTAAAAACCACGGTGGTTAACAATCAAATATATAAATAATTAAGCCAGTTAATGTCAAAACTTCAGTGTCATGTTTCACAAAAATAAAATTACTGTGAAAAAAGAAAGATAAGGGCAGTTAACAATCAAGCTCATAAGATATTGCCATTTGATGTCACAGTTTCACAATTGTGCTGCATAGAAATGACAATCATAAAAACAAATAGATCGTGGTGCCTAACTTTGAACCTTATAACCAATATTTTGCCCATTTGATATAAAAGTTTCACCATCCTATTGCATCAAAAATAACATTATTATGGGAACAAAAAGATTACCGCAGCCCTCATTCAATCTGAGAATGAACATACATATAATATTTTAAGCCAGTTAGTGCCAAAATTCCACCATCGAGTTGTATAAAAATTAAAATATTGTGAAAGAAGAAAGATAGGAGTAATTAACAATCAAACTTGTAAACAATATTTTAAGCCATTTGATGTCAACATTTAACTATTCTATTGCATAGAAATGACAATCATACAAACAAAAGGATCATGGTGGCTAAATTTTAACTTATAAGCAATATTCTTAACCATTTGGTACAAAAGTTTCACCATCCTATTGCATCAAAAATAATATTATTTTGGGAACAAAGAGATTAGGACAGTCATCATTTAATCTAACAAGGAATATATAAATAAATATTTTAAGCAATTAATGCCAAAATTTCACCATAATATTACATAAAAATAAATTACTATGAAAAAGAAAGATGGGAGTAGTTAACAATCAAGCTCATAAACAATATTTTAAGTCATTTGATGCCAAAGTTTCACTACTCTAGTGCATATAAATGAAAATCTTAGAAACAAAACGGATCATGGTGACCAACTTTTAACGTTATAGGCAATATTTTAACCATTTGGTACAAAAGTTTCACCATATTATCACATTAAAAATAATATTATGGTGGGAACAAAGAGATTAGATCAGCCATCATATAATCTGATGAGGAATATTTTAAGCCATTTGATACATAATTTTCATTATCCTATTGCATAAAAATGATTTTATAATGAGAAAGAAGGATGGGGAGACCAACATTAAACCCCATAATCAATATTTTCATTTGGTGTAAAAATTTCACTGTCTTATTACATAAAAACGTTCCTAGAAGTGACAATCATAGAGACAAGTGGGTCATGGTGGCCAAGAGTATATTCCTTTACTCTATTTTTGTTTTATTTTTATTTTTATAAAAGTTGATTCTTTGAACGTCTTTATTTGCCGTATAAATTTAACTTATTATTTGGAAATTATTTAGATTCACGCAATGGATTGATTATTTATTCTAATTTTTTTCAATATCTTTTATAAAATTTGTGTCTTTGAACGGTAAAATTTTGATTTAAGGGATATAATTTCATCAATTGAGCTTAAATACAACTGTTCAAAAGAAGTAAAAAGTTGTCTGACTCATACAGGCTGATCTTATTAAAACAAAATTATTTTTTGTGGATGAACAATTTGACTCCTTACAGGATATTTATATTTTATCTTTTGTTTCTAGGTTTCGTAACGTAAGATGGAAAATTTTAGTCTAATTTGCCTCGTACATAATATATAGAAAGGTCGATAGTTTGTAAAAGTTCTGTCCAATACTTTGTTTGTCGCCGAATAAGGATTGTACAGGTCTCAATGTATGTAGTCCTACAATGCGATATTAGATGATGCATCTCATCAACTAAATCATGCACATTGACAATCTGTAATGGTATTAAGTACTTTCTTTCATTATGTGATTATATCAACTTAATTAATTGGATCAAATGGTTAGTTTGTAAGGTTTCTATAACAGATTAACTAACTAGATTAAGTGGTTAGTATGTTGTAACAGTTTTCTAAGTTAATAAAGTTATATTTTAAGACAGATTTTCGTGAATAAAAATTGTTTTCTCAGGAATGTGATCCTCTTTTTAAAGAAATCAAAATACAGTTTTACCTTAGAGGCTTAGAACTATTTTAGTTATATGTTTTGATTATCAATCACATAACACAATCCTTGAATAATAATTGTTATTATCATATATGAAAGATTCGTTAGGTTAATTGATTTTTCAAATGAAAGATATTAATTAGGTAGGTGGGAACTTGTATATTTAATACAAAAAACTAACACCCAATAAACATAATTTCCACCTATTTCTCTTCCAAATTACTCTTGATTTTCAACCTGGTGTTTTTATCATTTTTTGCGTTACTTTATTTTTCTAAAATAATATCAGAGTAGAAAAGAAATAAAGAAGATGTGTCAAACGGGCTTTACGTATAACTCCTTTTTACTTTTTTTTTTAAGTTAAAATCAACATCAAATCTACTCGCCCTTTATTTTGTATCTTTATTTTTGGACTACAGCACAAAACTTCCTTCTTCTTCTTTTTTTCTTTCTTTTTTTTTTTTTCCTTTAAGCCTTAACCATCCTAGCTTGCTTTTCTATTCTAAGTCTTCTTTTGTGCTGTTTGTAAGAAGATCCTTTACTTTTCTCTACATTTTCTTGGGATGAAATTGTAGATCCCCCATATGGGTTTTACTCGTACTTTCCAGTGCTTTATCTGATTTATTATGGGCTTCATTCGGCTTATTGTGGGTTTTACTCATCTCATTGTAGGTTTCAACTTTGTTTGCCCCTTTGCAAACTTTACTTCAATTACCTCTTTTCTGGGCTTAATCTTTATTCACCTTTTTATAGAAAGTTCCAGTCAAAACTAGGCCCTGAGCTCTACAAAATCAATCAGGCCTCAAAAGCTCATAAAATCAACTAGCTTCAGGCTTATAAATCCAATAAGCCTTACTGCCTAAAAATCAACTCGACCTTCAGCCCACAAAATCAATTGGCTTTCTCAACCCAATAATTTTGATTAATGATTTCCTATGAATTATCTACAATTAAGTGATTATTCAAAAAGCAAGCATGTTATTTTGCATTCCTCTCTTAATTTCGTTCTTTTTCTATTTTTTAATGATATTATAGTATTTGCCTAAACTACTTTGCTAAAAGACATAGGTCTAAAAGTTAATTTCACCATATTTTATTTAAATAATATTTCCAATTTAGGCTTTTAACTCTATGCCTAACTCAAGTAGCTTCTTCTGTGATGAATTTGATATCATTTATTATTTGTCTCAATTAAATACACAATAATGTTAGAATATTTTATTTAAATATCATTCTTAACTTAAATTCCATAAATCTAAGCCTAACATATCATGCAAATTGTGAATGAGATTTGCATGAACCTACTTCTGATTATATGAAGGAATGCTTGTTTGTGCAAGGGGCCCACGTCCCAGAGATATGGGGAACCCATCATGCGAAAATCAAAATTACCAAAGAAAGAAAAGGTGAGACTCGCTTCCCCATGTCTCCTTTTCCGTTTGTACTTCTGAAAATCAAAGTAATAAATTCTTAGTTTTTCTTAGCATAGCCTTTGAGTACATACTTTAAGAATAATTACTTGCATAGTAATATATCATGCATGGTTTTACATGCAAACAAGTTAAAACGACGTGTGGATTATCCCATTATTCTAAAACAATATGTAAGTGAGACATTGAAAAAACCACTTGTCATATTCTTTTCTTTTTTTTTTCCTTTCTTTATCTATTGTGTCTTTAAAAACACAATATTTAGGCTTGTTAACTAACAAGTCTTTTAATTTCCATATAATAGACATTTGCTTTAGTCCTTTATAAGACTACATCTTTTTTGGTTGAAATCAAGATAGCATATCCTTTACGCTTTTCTAAATCGACCTACGACTGAAGCCCCTTTAATTGGATATGTTGCTACGACCTTTCTTACAACAAATGCCGTTTAAACCACTCCTAAACGATAATTTTTCCATTCGGCCTTTCAAATACAGAGTCAATGAACCTTCTCCGAAATGAAATCATTTTTTTTGGTTATTTTCTTTGCATTTATTTTCGGCCAACTCTGAATGTCACATCCGTAAGACAATATCAAAGGTTTTATTTTTGCATATAGCCGGAATGAAAATAAATGAATATGTTCCTGAGAAATCGCAAGGTCCTGCACTTCAACTGCAAGAGGAGCTGCTCCGGTTTGAGGTGCACTTTGTTTTTATTAATTGCACCATCATTCTCAAACAATCAAGTCAAGTGGAGTTTTTACCTTTGAATAGTTTCCGTTGGACGAGTTAAACAATATGGTTGTCATGTATGTGCTTTCCTGTGCAGTGCGTGAAGTCAATACAAAAGCTCATTTCATTGATCATCGGAACAAAAAGAAGCATATGCTGAAGGTTTATTTGCTACTACCTGCAAAGAGCTTCAAGATAATGCCAGAGAATGGATAAAGAATACAGCAGAAGGGATGCACCGTTGTGGCAGTTCCCATTGCCACAGCTGCCTTCGCTGCCGCCTACAGAATACCAAGACGTCCAAATCAGAATTCTGGTTTAGCTGTCCTCTATGAGCTTCTCTTTGTGGTCTTCACTGAAAATCTCGTACTTTGCCTTGCATGCGCTTTGACAGCAGTAGTTATGTGTCTTTCAATCCTCGCATCCCCATTTCGATTTTATAACGTCAAAGCAGTCTCTACCCAACAAGCAGATGCTAGGCTTCACATTTTTGTTTATTTCCGTCTCCACGATGGTTCCAGCATTTGCGGCGACAATCATTCTCATAATAAGTCATAACGAAAGCTGGAAAAAAGTTGTCCTCTTTTCCCTTTCCTTCGCTGCCGCCTAGACAATACCGAGACGTCCAACTCAGAATTCTCGTTTACGTCTCCTTCTCTATGAGCTTCTCTTTGTGGTCTTCACTGTAACTCACGTACTCTCCCTTGCATGAGCTTTGATGGCAGTAGTTATGTTTCTTTCAATCCTCGCATCCCCATTTCGATTTGATAACGTCAAGCAGTCTCTGCCCAATAAGCAGATGCTAGGCTACACATGTTTGTTTCTTTCCGTCTCCATGATGGTTCCAGCATTTGCGGCGACAATCATTCTCATAATAAGTCATAACGAAAGCTGGAAAAAAGTTGTCCTCTTTTCCCTTTCTTTCCTTCCAGTCGGTATCCTTGGACTATAAGATATACCCTTCTATGTGTCTCTTTAAAGAACTTACAAGTTCTTACTCCAAAAAGTAAGGTAGGCAATTCCTTCTAGTATTTGGTTTTTAGTGAAATTGTTACAATTGTCCTCGAGTACAACGGGTTAAAACGTTCAAAAATCTGATCCAAAAGCTAACTCATAAAATATACCCCTTTCCTATTAGTTTTCTTTTCATATTACATATATAAGCATATACCACACATATATCCGGTGTTGAACTTGAAACCAAAGTTTTTTTTAGTAACACTTGCTCTCAATTGAGCCAGGCTCTTGTAGACTCCTTTTGCACTTCCTTTGATTGGGAGGCTTGAATTTCTTACTATGGACCCTAAAGAATGAGCAATTCATTCAGGCTTTGCTTTTCTTCTCTGGAATGCAATGCAATCAGGTTCTTTTCTTTCAAGGTTTCATCTATCGTTGCTTCGTACCACAATCCACAAAATACAAAAGCAAATGTGATGGAAGTGCTGCCCTTTGGAAGGCTAAGATTAAAAGTAAGCCAACACCTATAGTCTATACTACCCTGCCTTGTAAAAGGGCTTGGGAGTTCTAGTCGTTGCAATGTGATCATTAGCTGTTTTTATCTTTCATTTTTTTGGGGCATTACAAAGAATAACCCAATATGTATGACCAAGATTGTTGGGTTCACCAATAATATTTTCAGCCACTTAATTCAAAAGTTTAACTGTCCTACTTCATCAAAATGATATTGACATGAAAAGAGAATGATCATTATAAATCTATGCTCTCACCATGCAAAAAACATGTTCTTGCAATCCAATTTAAACAAACAGAGCTTATGTTTCTATTTGTTCACTCTTCGACTTTGATGAATTGTCTAGAATGCCATTAGAAAAATAAAAATGGTTTGTAGATTTAGATCACCTACTTAAATTTTTCTTAGTTATATCACACTAGATTATCTAGTATTGTATAAATTAATGTAAATATTGTAAATCTTTGCTCTCACCATGCAAAGAACATGTTCTTGTAGTCCAATTTAAACAAAAAGAACTTATGTTTCCATCTATTCACTCTTCTCCTCTAATGAATTATCAGAAGTATCAATAGAAAAATGCATATGGTTAGCAAATCTAGATCATTTATTTAAATTTTTCTTAGTTATGCTACACTAGATTATTCAACAGTGGTGCATAAATTTACATAAAAATTATAAATCTATGTTCTCACCATGCAAAAAACATGTTCTTGTAGTCCAATTTAAACAAAAAGAACTTATGTTTCTATATGTTCTTTCTTCTACTCCAATGAATTGTCAACAATATTAGTAGAAAAATGACTTTGGATTGCATATCTAGATCATCTACTTAAATTTTCCTTAGTTATATCACACTAAATTATCTAGTAGTGGTGTATAAATTTATGTAAAAATTGTAAATCTATATTGAATTGAATTTCAGCATAACAAAAAATGGAGAGATTTTAAATTTGTTAGTGATGTTTGTGCATGCACTATTCACTATAGAAGACCAAATTATGCATGGATTGATCTTACAATACAGGAATTAGATACAACTTTTTGTTGTCTTACACAACCAAACCACAAAACACAAGAGTCTCTTTTACAAGTCTCAACTTAGAGTTTATCACAAAACTCTAACCTTGTCATCTCTTAAAGGCCTTAACCATTGTTAAACCATTATGCCGATCTAAGTTCAAACTTGTATAACCATGGAAATAGCTAAGATCTTTTATAAGCCTATGAACAAGATATGACCTTACAACATTGGTTCTTAGATTTTTGCTTATAATAATTTGTTTAACTTTAGGATCAACTAAATATCAAGCTATTCTATGTCCTATAAAACTACAACAAAGGTTTTACAAAGATCTATCAAGAATATTTGCAAGCATACGTCATAACAATGAAAGTCAAACATAACATTTGTATCACCAAAGATGGAGAATTTGGATAAGATTAGTAGAATTTCACAACTCAAAACTACAATTTAGTAAGAAGATCCCTTTATGCTACATTAATTAAAAAAAGTAGAATTAAAAAATTCGAAACAACCATTTTTCTTACATGGCTGATTGTTAGAAAATTTTATTTAGACTATTGTCATAGTATATAAACTTATCATACACAATTTGACAAAAGGTTTGATGTATGTATATAACACAAATGTTTTACTATATGTAATTTTTTTATAGAAATTGCATTAGTAGACATATATGTTCTAAGTGCTCAAGGACGATAATTAGGGCTTGGCCTTTATTAAATATTCAAGTTCTTGATTAAAAAAATGCGTAAAGGACAATACAAACAAAGGAATGTATACAATAACAAAAGAAAAGAAAGAAAATCTTTAAAAAGGAAAAAGAAGGAATTAGACAAATCAAGATAATAAACTAGCAAGCATGTGCAAAAAAAAAAATTGAAGAAAAATAATAAGAAAAGGTGTGAAGATGATTGTTTATTCATTCTCCATTAATTTACCAAAGACACAAGAAGCCTGGCCTTCTATAACAGGTTTATCACTCTTTCTGCCTCATCATTTTTTTCTTTAGTTACATCATTCTCACTCTATTATGTTTGTAGTGCTATTTAACAAGTGCTTGAAGGATTTTGTCAGATCTAAAACAATTGATAACATGTATAATATTTGTTATTTGTCAAGTTGAGTCAAGGGATTCCCATTTATGTTATTCTAATTTTTATAAAATATTAAGGACAAAAATACTTGGAGTCGGACACTGCTAACGGATGTGGATGAGATGAAAAGCTAGCCAAATCCTTGTGACATCTTTGGGTTAGGTAGTGGCGTTGCAAGCATGTTGATTGATATAACTATTTCAAGGCTATTCAGAATCGCATTAGATTGAATCCTACATCCCACTGTTAGAATCCTCTTTTTCCTAACTAGACTATTTCCATCTTTCTCTTTTTAGGACCGAATGACAGAAAATGGATGGTAGACAAGGCATCAAGAGGAGAAGATAAGTTTCTTGTATTGCATTGATCTTTTATGCATAAAAGTTATGGTTGTACAATAATTCCTTATGACTATTCTTTTTCTCATATAGATAATGTTTCGTTACTTGTCAGCTAGCAATAGTGATGTCAAGAAGACATTATTTCAATAAACAAACTAATTGGGCCCCAAATACTAGGCGTTGTATATCATATGGGCTTTTTATTGGGCCTTGTATTTGGGGCCCTTGTGTTCCTGCGCTTCACAATATATTCTTCTATACTTCCTTTCAAGCCTATTATTTACATAAATCAAATATAGAGTTTGCTTACAAATTAATTATGTGATTTACTACATAAGGCCATAGTTAATAAACCCACCAATTGCTTTCATGTTGCGATGTTCTGCATTTTGATTGATCTTGTTACTACTTTTCTATAATTAGATGATAATCAATCTTGATATATTATTATCTTTTATTCAAATATAAGATTAGTATGGTGTGTGTAACTACCTTATCCCCATAAAAAATAAGTAATTGTAACTTTAAATCCATTCCAAGGTCTTGAAATAATAACATAATCCATGTTATCTACAGCTATAATTTTGATTATACCTTTGTAATGACATGAAAATCATTGATTATTTATTTGTCTTTCACTAAACCAATTAGTCTTCGAATTTGATTTAATATCCTACATGACATCATTTTGTCATTGTGCAAGATGGTCAATCTAAGGCAAAATTCTAAAAGTGTTGTCTTCTACATTAAGGGGAGCAAAATGGCAAAAAACTTGAATATCTCTTTATATAATAAAGTGATCTCAAGGCAAATTTTATATATATCTTCTTAAGGATATGCATGAATTGGATGAGAAGTTGAATGAATAATTGAATTTGGGCTTCATTATGATGAGGCAATTTAATTTTCCTATTTACCTTCAATAACTCAATGGATCTTCTAGTAGTAGTGGATCTATTAGGGAAGGGAAGTCGATTTTTTTTTTTTTAAACATGTTCTACTACTATTAATTTTATGTTTGTTGATTGGTATGCGCATTAGTTTAAGCTCTCCGTAACAGGGCACCAATATATTGCTTGTTGCTTCCAATGATCGTGATATTACATATTATGTATATGTTAGTAATGCAACGAACGATGCTCCCCCTTATCTAATCAAAAGTCAGTAGTCATGTTTTGAAGCCCTCATGTCAGAACTGTCGTGAACTTGTTCCATTGGCACACCGCAGTTTTTCAGGCCATAGAGTTATTTCTGATTATGTATTGTCCAACACTTGGATGTGAATAAATTCAAAAATTATAATTATATCTGTAATACCAATGTAAAATGGATTCGCGTGATTGGCTAGAGGAGAAATCGTACAAAATTTCTTTAGGATCATATGGAGTAAACATTGAGCAAGGACCAAGCGTTTCTGTTGGGCCCTATTACGGTCACCCACCATCTTCACAGTCCGAGGGCTACGGAGCTTAGGAGGCACGAGCGAACGACGTCCTAGTATCGGTCCCGTCGTGCGACTTAAAACGGGTCTCTGTGTAGCCCAGGCAGACTGACGTCGACGAAGAAAAATTTCGTTACGGGCACCGAGGGCCATTTTCATTTTCATTTACTTGTTCCATAGTGCGTAGTCGCCCACTCTGACGAGGAGGGTAACGAGGCAGACATTCGAAATTCGTAAAAAATAAATGAAAACTTCTAGAAGGGAGTACTTGCACAATGACACCACAAAGTATCAGAGGCTTGTCATTTTTAGATGGGAATTCTAGAATTGGTGTAGCTGGCAGTTGGCACGCATTGAAGAAGAGGTATGGTTTTTCCAAAAAAATTAATTTGTGAGTGGTTCGTTTGCATGAGAAACCTGGTTGATATTTTTGAAAATGATGGGGAAGGTTGGCAAGGAACTAAACGCAACTTTGTTTATGGTGAAAAACAGATACTGCAATTATGTGGGTTCACTTGTTGGTGGATAATGTCGTGAAGTAATACAGAGATAAAAGTCGAAATAATAAAGTCGTTTTCAAGGATAGATAGAACGTTTGAAACAAACTCCAGGCTTGCGTCTAGAAAATTGGTGTTTTTTTTCTTTTCTTTTTTCTTTTTCTTTTTTGGAGGATTTCTCCTATGTATCAAGCATGTTCAAAAGTGTTTTTAGAAAGTTATTACGATAATTTTTTTTATTTATTTATGAATGTGTGAGTTTATTCATCGAATAATAAAGAAGTATATAAACTTAAGAGCATACCCCAGCATTACGATTCATCTAAAAGAAAATAGAATTTGAAATTCTCTAACTATGACACAACAAATCATTTGCTTAAGAGAATTTAATTTTCATAAGTAAAGACACGTACTACTCTCCTAATTCTAGCTAACAACATTGGTATATCAACAGTCTTATTTTGAAAAGTTATTACAACAATTAATATATGTTGTGGTTTAAGGCTTACATGTTAAGATATGATTGAGTGTATTTAGTAAATTTTTGTGTGTTCATCTACTACAAAAGTTGGTTCTTAAAATGAGAATTAATTTTGTAACATAATATCAAAGTTCCAATTATTGTGGGTAGGCTTAAAATCTATGCATAAAATAATACTATAAGATGATATATGTTAAACTATTATGGTTTAGGGTTTAACAATCTCTATTGTAAGGAGCAGTTGCTATGTAAATATTTAATTTTATATTGCTAAAATATATGTGTACTTTGTTCAATGTGTACACATCTCACTAAGTGTGTATTTTTTTAACTTTAAAAACCAATTTTTAGATAGAAATGAGCTTTTGAAACCATTCTTGCAACTTATTCACAAACTTTTTGGATGGTCATCCCAATTCATGTACCAACTTATTCAAGCAACTTACGTGCTCTTATGGTGTTCCAGGAAGACGATATCCCATCATTTATTGTTTCTCCATACCCCACTACCCAGAAAAACGAAAACAAGTATGATCAAGAGTTTACTTTCATGATCAATCAGAATCGTCAATTGGCAAGGGGTTCCACGGGTTCAATGACAATAAATAATTCAATCTACCTTCCACTGAACCTAATTATGAAGCTTAGTACTGATTCAGATAAGCTCTAATGTCAGCCATGGCATCCTCGCCAAAAACACAACCACATGTGCTTTGAATTCTTTGATGAGCGTTTGGACACTTAAGGCAACAGAGGTTGAAATTAGTACGGAACATTTTTACTTATGTTGAAACTGTACGTTTCATGTTGTCAATATCTTCTAATAAAAAAATGATATCATCGTAGAAACAAATAGATTGGGCTCATTAACAATACTGTAAGCCATTTAACTCACAAGTCTGACTGTCCTTTCTCATGAAAAGGAAATTATCGTGGAAAGAGAAGCACAAGGTGACCAATATTCCAACCAATAAACAATATTTTAAGCTAACTAAAAGTTCTATCATCTTATTATATAAAAATGATATTATAGTGGAAGTACAGTGACAGTGGAAGTACCAAGCAATGCTTTGGGCATTTTCATTTTTTGAACTTCTCACACTTTGAACGGAAGCCTCTGTTTCCCTATTATCGTTTCTTCATGGACAGCGATTCTTCAGGACTGTTCCTAGGCCCGTCTGTAGGCCATGTTGTGCCAGGCCGCGCTCGCAGCCCAACCACCAAGATCTTAGATTTTCTAGCCTCTTAGCTTTCTTTACCCACCTTGCTTTCACCTTCAGGTACCACCAAAAATATAAGCACTGTCTGCAGCAACGCGCGCCGAGCCTGGTTCGGCTTCTTATACGGATAAGGGTTCCTTCCGCCGCCACCAATCTCAATGCAGATGTCGGTGCCCCGGCGCTTGTTGTAGAGGTTTCACTGCGGGTGTTTTGAGCAAATTGGCGCTGATGATTTGAAGGAAAGAGATTTCGTGTCTACTTCGTTGAGGTCTCGTAGTCTCTTTCTTTCAACAAATGATGTTTAGGAGACTAAGTAATTGATTTTTGCTAAGCACAGAGGAAGGAAATTTTTATTTCGTTGAATATGAAAGTGAAAAAGTGGTTTCAAGTCGGTGCGTTGAAGGACAGGAAGAGGTGTTTGACATTTTGCCCACGGGCAGTGCGATGTAGGCCGGAGGGGAAAAAGGAGACTCGTCTGAGCCGAAGACGTGACAGAATCTTGGAAACCTAAGTTCTTTTTAGAGTGCCTTAGGGAGCAGAAAAGAGAAAAACGGGGAGCCTTCACCGAAAAATGAATCCATCTTCTCAGAAAAACCCCCTAGGAATTCCTCTTGCTTTATTTTCATGTCCTCCAATCGGTGTTCAACTAAATGGGGCCAGTTACGGTGCATGGAAGGCATGTCTCCTTCCGTATTTACGAGCCAGCTCTCTCCTTCCCATCGTGGACGGTAGCTTGCCATGCCCACCGGAGTTTATATCCCAAGTCGACGAAAATGGCGGACAAAAACTTATTCCAATCCAGCCTTTGAAGAATGGCGTACTCAGGATCAGATTGCGTGGCTTCTAAATAGCGTCTCTGACTCCATTGTCACAATAACGTCCAAACTTACGACTTCAGCCTCGGTTTGGAGTTTCCTGACAAACGCTTATGCTGCCTATAGCATTGCGCCTCTAGGGACTAACTACCGGGTAGCGTTTTCTCTACATCACCCGCAGGGACCTCCGACCCACTTCTATCAGACCATTCCGCCGGCCGAGACGACCCATCAACACCCGCACAGCGCTAACAAGGCACGTTTGGCCAGAAGGAAACAGCCGAAATGTCAGATTTGTCTCTAATTTGGCCACGAAGCGATCCACTGTAGTGAACGCTACAACCCGAATTTTCTGCCATCCTCTCCTACAACGGCGCTGCAGCCGCAGCCGGGTGTGACAGCCGGAGGAACCTGGTCTCCTAATGCCACCCATTATATTATAAACAGCGAGCCCCAACAGTCCGGCGTACACTCATATTCAAGCCCTGTGATTATAGGTAAAGGATTCATTTTTTTAATAACCCAACAGCAGTAACGTTTTCCTATAAATGCTCTCAAAATTACTGAGGTTCTCTCATTTTCATAGAATATCAAGGACAAAATTACCTACAGCCCGATCCCATTCAGGGATGGGCGCATGGCGAAGAGGAAGCTGAATACTACTCAGGGAATGAAAGCGAAGGTGAACACTACCCAGGAGACGAATGGGAAGGTGAATACCACCTAGAGGAAGAGGAGGAAGCTGACTACGAAGAAGAAGTCGAATCTCTCTCACGGCTGACAATTGTGGGATGATGGGCGGAGTGCAAGTTTGTTGATGGAAATAACTATTCATTTGCTGAATCCTCATTTCCATGTGTCTTCTTTTTGGATTGAAATCGTATAGAGGCATAGATTCTATAAGGTTAATTGCATTAATTAAATTTTTTACTAAATGAGCAATCCATTCAAACTTGTTTAAGAAATCAAACAGGAGCAAACTAAGTCCAAAGGTCATATCTTGTGGGTTTGCTATACTTATCTGGAATGCATTACCATCTGTAAAGTAGTATATTGCCTGTAAAGTAATGATCGGTAAATTTAAATTGTTCCATTCCTATTGCTTCCTCTTTATAGTTATTTTAAAAGCATTGCTTCGAAGTGCTTATACTTAACCCTGATCAAGGATTTCATTATGGAAGCCATTTGACCATGTTCCATATTTTGAAGACATTCGTTGCTATCTTCAGTTGGGAGTTGGTCCTTACAAAGGGACCAATTTTTTTTTTTTTCATTTTTTTTTGGGACTCGTAAGCTAGGATATGCGCCGCAGTATTTGGGGACCAAAGAGCAAGTCTTTTTGTTAGTTTGGTTGTGGGCTGGGGCCGTGGCTTGTTTGGCCCAAACACAAGTGTCTTGTAGAAAGAGAGGGGGAAGAGGGGTTTATCCTAATTATTGATATAAGCAGTCGGAAAGGATATCATGGGTTTAGTGTTCCTTTACGCTAGTCGTACCTACAGTTTCCGTTTGTTCTGTGTGATTCCTTGATTTCTGTTCATTCATCATAGCCAAAAACGGCTCCGCCTCTGCGTCTTACTGCGGGTTAGCCAAACAAGCATGCTTTCTCCCTCTTACGGCGGGTTAGCAATCGATTAAGGTAACTTCATCGATTGCTATGATGTTTGTTAGCCATGTTTGACATATACTTGGAACGATTTTGATTGTTTTGATAGTATGTGACGCTTACACCCGTCTAATCCTTTTGATCAACGATTATTATCATATATTTGATAACTCTATAAATCTTTCCAAACATATGCTTCCATCACAAATTTGAATATGGACCGTTTCTTGGGTGGGTTTTGTGATTGTACAGGGAGACAGAAATGGAGTTCGAGCATTCCAACATGTCGTATTACTTGATCTATTGTAAAGCGCTGGCAAGTGATTTTGAGAATGACATCTTTTGCTAGCCATGTAATCCAGGATCCGGATATCCATCTGGTTTTCCTTCAAATGCTTGCCTCCAAATGCACATTCTTTCTTCATAAATCATGCACTAAACTATCCTATGTGATACACACCCTATACACTCAGACCACACGTAATTTATTTTTTTAGAAATTAATCTAATTTAATTATGAAGCATGTGATGAGGAACGTAATGTATCACTTACTAATGTAATATCTATTGGATTTTGATTCATCATGTATCTAGTTATAAATGCAACTTCTTCATTCACAAATCATGCATTTAACTATTCTACACAAATCAAATATCCAACTATCTCATATGATATATTTCCAATGCATCTAGGGTATAGTTTTTTTTCTTTTTAGAAGCTAATGTAATTCAATTGTAATGCTTGTAGTGAAGAAGGCAATGTTTCACTTGTTAATGCAACATTTATTATATCTTGATTTATTAGAGATTTATCAAATGATATTGTAATTAAGGTACATGATCACTCCATTTCTCTTATTTATTCTATTTATTGAATTAATGAACAAGACAACCTGTTTTGAGAAGTCTTGTTGTAACAATGTCAATACAAAGTATGAAGCTGATAATTGTGAGCAATGTGACCATTATACAATCAGTGAAGAAAATTTTTACAAATCAGGGAAGCTAATTTAATTCAATCACAAAGTTTATGGTGAAGAAGGCAAGGTGTTGCCCACCAATATAATATTTACTAAATATGAAGCTTATAATTGTAAGTAATATGACTACATTGTCTAAATGAAGTGCACAATAATATATTTGGTTTTTTTGGTTGAAGGGTTGAACGTTATGAAGAACAAAACAACTAGTAATTTGTAGCATAACCATTCTAGTCATTTACAAAATAGGTTGATCTTGATAACAAAGAACCCACTAATGACAGGCATTGTAAAGCATGTATGTAATTTACTGTTTTTCTTCCATTGTATTTTGCTTATAATGTAACTTTTTTTCTTCACAGAAGATTTGTGAGACTATACCAACCCATTAGGTTGAGTATCATCGTCACCCCCATTCATTGGACCGTCCGCATATAAATTGTTGGGAGGGGATTGTTGTTTGCATGGAATAAGACCAGAGATAAGAAAGAAGTCCAATGTATGGACTCTACCATTGTGTAGAATGTCATTTCTGCTCATTTCAAATGTACTTTTCGAAGGAATCATATGATAAACCTGGATAAGAAAGGAAAAATTATTGGCATACTCAGGTTGTCACGAGAAATGATAACCCTCTTATGTGTGATGAATTAAGGATTTGCTGGTCTCTAATATATTCAATGTAAATTAACATTTCACAACAATTGTGACTATAATTGTTGTAAAGAGCATTGCAAGTATTGTGATAAAAGTAGAGTAAATTATCTTTCTCAAGCTAGTTGAATTAATTAGCATATATGTTTGTGCATGACAAAAGGAGAAGGAGAAGCTCTATTATTTCAACAAATAGTAAGATTAGTATTGTTATTTATATAAACATTGTTATATGTAAAACTCATTTAACAATTCTTGACAATATTGATATCACCAAATTAAGTTTCCTTTGAATAATAAAAATTAGTAATAAAGTAACAAGTGAAACTAGAAAACTAACATATATAATCAAGATCAGCCTTGTTAGCTATTAAATGCTGCCAAATCAACAACTGTTCAACAAAATTCGAAAAATAGATAAAACAACATGCATTAATTAGTAGAGATTCAGCATTGACTAAACAATTTAGAATGAGGGACTAACAGCTCTAAGGTCAGTAATAGTTTAACTATTACTAAAATTGCAAAATTAACGGTTCCGTACTAGTTTCCCCATCAGCTATTAGTTCTACTTTTTGTTCTTAACTCAGACATGCAAAATGGGT
This sequence comes from Casuarina equisetifolia, assembly GCA_028551475.1. Taxonomy (NCBI): domain Eukaryota; kingdom Viridiplantae; phylum Streptophyta; class Magnoliopsida; order Fagales; family Casuarinaceae; genus Casuarina; species Casuarina equisetifolia. The sequence continues at coordinate 25,442,851 of CM052360.1, forward strand.
CTATTAATGCTGCATAATTATAAGGGTGAACTTGTACAGCTTGGAGCTTGAAAATGTTAGTGTACTTTGTCATTTTTGTATTATAGCATATAATCTCGGACTATGACAATATAGTTAGAAATGATTCTTTCTCATTTTTTTTAAATGATTCAAATTGGAAGAGCACGACTAACAATCTAATACTGAAATTGAACTGTTCAGCTAAGAATACATCATGTGGGTAGTCTGTAACTTCTTATCAGTTGACACATCCATTTGTAGACAGATTCTGGTCGTAACACTAAAAACTGAACATCATCATTCGGTGTTGAACTACATTTCTGTTCTAGGTTTGCATAGGTAGCCTTTTCATATTCGTTTATCAGATGCCACAACAACTAGGAAGTTGTCTTTGTTGTTGTGTATTCACCAAGTAAGAGGCGCCTAAAGGCATAATAAAATGATCAGGCGGAAAAGATGGCCCATAGTAGGTGACATGCTTGGTACATCCATGGAATGTGAAAGATAAATTGGGCCTTTGCAACATCTAAATTCTAAACAATCTCTTGGAAGATACTTCTTCTGTACTTGTAAGACAACAGCTCTGGTTAAAACTATTAACACAGGTGCATGATAGATATGATCTATCTTTGTGATGGTTTGTTTGTCCACGTTTTTGCTTACTGGATTTGGTTATTTTATATGTTCATCTTCTGTATGTAATTAAAAGCTTAGAGACGTAAAGCATGCTACCTGATATGTTATCTAGGAACCCAATGATCAAGGACAGTAATGATATATCTACACTTTCAAGAATTAGCGTAGTTCTAAACTCTCAAAATCATAAGAGAGATTCGCATTTGATGAAAGAGCTAAGAAAGTATTATGAACATTGAAGTCCTGGCTTCAGAGCTTAAGCTCATGGACTTCAAAAATGACCAAATCATATAGACTGTTTTCGTTTTATGGCACTAGAATCAAAAGCTATCTCTTTTCCCTTATTACTGTGGTTGTTAGAACCAAATTTCCTACTATTGACCTCAAAAGGCAGTCTAAAAGTCGATTGAGACCAATCCACTCAGCTTTTTTGAAAAATCAAACACGGCAAAATTAAATTCACGTGTCATGTCTCCTTGTGTGTTTGCCTTTCACATCTGTAACGCAATGATCAGTTTCTTTTCTTTTAGGGGTCTCATCCGTTGTTGCTGCATACGCCAATCCCCAAAAGCAAAAGCAAATATGATAAAGTGCTGCGTTTTTCAAGATCAAAGATCAAACGAGAATCACACCAAATATCGCTATCAAATGCAAAAGTGGGTTTGGTGCTTTCAACGACAACAAATAATTCAAGTTCCTTTCCAGCAAGGCTAATTATTGAGTTTAACGCAGATTAATGTAAGCCCTATCAGCCAAGGAGGTTAATATCTTAAGATTGTTAAAATTTTAGTCCAATTTCTCTCCAACCCATTTTAATAAAGTAGCCAACTTCTCTAACAACTTTAAGATATTAATTTTCACTGCAAAGTGGTTCCGACCTAAGGAAAACATGTCGCTAAACCAACTAAGCCTTTGATATTATTCTTTTCCACTCAAGCTATAACTTGAGCCTGCTTCTCAAAGAAAACCAAAACTTCAAAACAATGAATGTCACCAAATCCGTATGAACTGTGATTTGGCGATAATATGAACCTGTGGACATTCTGAAACTTGGGTTGCATTCTTTGGTAAATGTCGTAAAAAAAAATGTGTAGGATATTCGGGGTGGCCAGAATATTTTAGAGGGGAGTGTTGATCATGAAAGTAGAAGGATTTAGCTATAGTATTTTAAGTCATTTAATGCAAAGTTCAACTATTCAATTGCTTGAAAATTATATTATCCTGAAAATAGAAGGATCAGGTGACTAACATTCCAGCCTTTTACCTAAACGGAATCAAATTTTCTACTATTGTGATGTGGTCAGTCTGTAACTTCTGATCAATTGCTGTGTTCATTTGTAGACAGATTCTAGTAGTAAAACTAGAAGGAGAACATCATCGTTCATGTCCAACAGCCTTTCTGGGTATGCACGAAGATGGGTGCCACTTAAAGCATAACAAAATGATAAGCTGGTCCACAATGAGTCCATCCATGGAATGTGAAACTGCGGAAACTGGCGTTTACAAACATAAATCCCAAACAATATGGGAAGATATAATTCTATACTTGTATGACAATAGCCTTGGTTAAAACTATTGACGCCATACGATATAAAAACCACGTTTGTCTGTATAACATCTTTATTAGTTACTCATTTGATTTATTCAAGATATTTACCCTTAAGTTGTTTATATGAATCATTAATTTTTCTTTCGCAGAGTTCGTCCATTATTCACGTGATTCCGTATTAAAAGAAAAAATATAAACCATGTAAGCCCAATAACTACGCTAAGTGTTATTTTTACCTAAGGCTTTGCGACTTTTGGTTTTATAAATATAACTTTCTTTATCTATCTATGATGCTTTGTCTATTCATGTTTTTGTTTACTTAATCTGATTGTTTTATATATTTATCTTTTGTAACTGATTAAAAGCTTACAGAGACAAAAAAAACAAGCTGCTTGATATGACCTCCATGACCCAATTACAAAGGACAAAGTAATAATAAATTTATACACTTATAAAAGTTGAAGTAATTTAGGTATATTTATTCAAGTCCTAAAAAGAATTGGAATATCATTCCAAACTTTTTGAAGCCCCACAATTATAAGAGAAATTCACATTTGATGAAAGAGCTCAAAAAGTATCATGAACATTAAAGTCCACACTTTAAAACTTAAGCTTGTGAACATTGAAAACAACTAATTAATTCCTCCAAATGTGTAATTGTGAAGAAGTTCAATTTACTGAAAAAAAATTCTAGAAGCCCTTATATGCTGTTTCCATCATTTTCTTTTCGGACTAAAATTAAAAGCTATCGCTTTTCACTTTTTTCCTTGGTTGGAAGAACCAACTTTCCTCACATTTACCTAAAGTTTGTTTGAAAAACGAAATTGAATCTACATGTCATATCTTCTTTAGGATTTGCCTTTTTTCTTTGGAACGCATTACAATGTGGTTCTTTTCTTTTAGGGCCTCTTTTGTCATTGCTCCATTCGCCAATCCCCATAAAACAAAAGCTGAGTAGTAAAAAGTGGCTCACTTTTGAAGATCAAGTTCAAACGAAAATCATTCCAAAAATCTATCAAACTAGAGTGGTTTGCGCGCTTTCAACCACAACAAATAATTCAGCCTTCTTTCCAGCTAAGGCTAATTATTATGCATAGTACTAGTTAAAGTAAGCCCTAGTGTCAAGGATAGACTCCGCGCTAAAAACAGTCACACATGTTTTTTGAATTTTCTGTGATTTGACATCAAAAGTAGTGTATTATTGAGTTGAGGTTAATATCTTCAAATTATTAAAATCTTAGTATAATTTTTCTCCAACCCACTTTAAAAAAGTAATAAACTTTTTCAACAACTTTTAAATATTAATTTTCACTTTAATATGGTTCACACCTAAAGAAAAAACTCACCTAAACTAATAAAGCCTTTAATTATTTTTTTCACTCAAAATATAACTTTATCCAGCTTCTCTAAAAAAAAAGAAAAGAAAAATATGACTTTAGAACAATAACTATGATCTAGTTTGTGTAGAGGTTTGACAACAATATGAACCCCTGCACATATTGCAAACCTAGGGTGCATGCTTTGATGAATGTTATATAAAAAAAGGAGTATGGTAGATTTGATAATTATCCTTTGAATTTGAGACTAATTAACTTATCATTTCCCACTAAAAGGAGACCATGGACTGATTTTGATTATCAAGGTGGCCATAATATTTCAGAAGCAAGTTTGAACTGATTTTGATTATCGAAATACTAGTATAAAGGTGGTTAAAATATTTTAAGCCATTTAATGCAAAAGTTTAACTAACCTACTACTTGAAAATGATATTAACATACTGCTTGAAATATAACAAGCCATTTAATGTAAAACGTTTTTATGGGTGAAATGTAAGTTTGATTTAATGTAAAAGTTTTACTATCATTATACCTAAAAAGTGATACTATCGTAGAAATAAAATGATAGGGGAGGCCGACATTAAGGACCCACGGACCATGCAAGTCCAACTTTAAGTACTTGGCCTGCTTCGACTTTGAAAAAACATTCATTATACACGCGCTTACTGATATCAATCTAAAAGCTTAAATCTTTTCCTCAACTACTGCTTTTCTTTAGCAAGGTTTTGCTAACGTTGCAAAGCATATCTTGTATTTCCCTTTTATTTTAATATGTCTGGTTCTCTCCTTTTGGGAGAACTGCAGTATGGTGCTGCGACAATACACTGACATTTATATTATTTGAGGAAAAGAGTCTTCATATTCGCGGTATCGTGTGCAAGTCTGTTCGTTGGATATAACTATTCCTAGTCTGTTTGATGGACACGGTATGATCAGGTCTTGTTCTTTTTGTCCTCATCTACCGTTGCTCCGCGCACCAATCCCCAGAAAACAAAAGCAAAAGGTGATCGAGTGCGGCGCTTTTGAATATCAGGATCAAAAAAGAATCACACCATACTTTGCTATCTCAAAAGCAAAGTGGGATCCGCGCACCTTTAATGATAACAATGGCTTAGTGTCCTTTCCAGCAAGGCTAGTTATCAGGCTTAGTGCTAATTGATTAAAGCCTGAATGTCAAGCAAAGGGCTCCTCGTGGAGAACACCCTCACATGTTCGTGAATTTTCCTTGATGGGACATCTGGGGGAGTAGATGATTGAATATACACATTAAGTTTTTTAAGATTCTGCGAAGGATAAGAAAAATATTTCTACTTATTTCTTGTTTCCTACACAGAGATATTTTTTTATACCTATTGAAGTAGTGTAAAAGTTAAAAATTTTCTTTCCTCCGATGTTGCTTTTCTTTGCCGAGGGCTCGTGGCTCTATCTTGTACTTAAGCGCTTTGATGTACAAGTTTACTATCTTATTGTCTAAAAAGGATTATAACATGGAAACATGATGATAGGGGTATCCCACATGGACCCAAAATCATGAAAGTCTCACGAGACTGGTTGACCTGCTCCGACTTTGAAAACACTGTCCACCGAGTTCTTAAAGGCATGCTCATTGAAGCAAGCTGGAGATTAAAAATTTTCTCCCTGCCACTTGCTTCTACTTTACCAAGCTTCCACGTCATTTTTCATAATTCCTTTTATTTTCATACACAATTTTTCTGTTTTTTATTTTAAATTAATCATAACATTCAGCAGCACTCATTGCAATTATGATAAAAAGCCGGAGACGTCACTTCGTAAACTGTGCGAAAAATAATTTTCAAGAACAAATGATGAAAGGTTTCACTTTCATGTTGGAGAACAGACCTGTGTTCTTTTTTAGAAGCCTCGAAACGTAAAACACAAAAACCTGACTCTTCTGTATTTGTTCTCTTTCTTTGCTTTTCCTGGGAAGAAAAAATCAATTCTTTGAACGTTGAAAGTAAAAAAAGGCCTTGTTTTTTTTTTTTTATCACTCAGAACCCCACCACCTGCATGGTGGCTCAAACTGGGAGCCCTTGCCCATGTTAAGTCAGAAATGTGGCTAACTCTTCTGTATTTGTTCTCTTTCTTTGCTTTTCCTGGGAAGAAAAAATCAATTCTTTGAAATCCCACTCGAGCCTTAACCAAATCAACCACAACCCTGGGGCTCCACCTAGAGAAGTTGTTAAGACAGATTGCTTTAAAGATCATGCAGCCGGTATTATCCTTAATCTTTATAAAATATTTTCTCTTTCTCTTATGCTTAATTGGCTGTGCTACCTTAACCTCATAAGTCAGGACGGAGAGTATCTTGTGATGGTCTTACTATTCAAATGCTTTTAGCAAATCAGTGAGAGTGATTATGATAACGAATTTTTAAAAGTTACACTTATCTATTGGAGTAAATGTATGTATTATTAGGTCTTACGGGATCCGATCAAATACAAACTTCATAATCGAAGACTAAATAGCAAGCATGACAATAGTTAGCTCATTTGATAATGTGTAACAATCAGAACACTTAATAGTCCTTAAGATTTGACCATTAATCGTTTAACTTTTTTTTTTTTTCAGAACACTGGAGGAAAAAACACGCCAGAACATCGAAACAGCTGGTATGCATTTTCCTCGTTCTTGCTGCACCGAATTGTCTAAGACGGTCCGTAAAGCCTGGTGTTTTTCGTCTGAAAAAACCTGGAGGAGTGGTTTTCATTCGGCCAGGGGCGCGTACGTGAAGAGGAGATGAGACAAATGTCCAGCAGAGGGATGAAGAGAGGGTAAGGACAAGGAGAGAGAGCACGTAGCCTCGATGGGGAAGACCAGAGAAGACCAAACTGTTAGTATTTATCATAAGTAATTGTCATATATAAATTTCCTCTCATTTTTTATCTTCTAAACTTTCAGCGTCAAGTTCGGTGGTGACACGTGAATTGATTGAGACCGATATCATAATATGTGAAATTTCTCATACAAGATTTGACAAAAGATTTGGTATGTGTGTATAGTACAGTGGTTTTACCGCATTTAATTTTTTAAAAATAAAAATTATATTATAATAAATTTTACTAATAACAATAAACTTATATATCAAATAAATACAAAAACATAATATAAATCTAATTCTTAAAAAAGATAAAATATCATACATGTCAAACTATTATAAAATATAAAATATAAAATATAAAATATACAATATAAAATATAAAATATAAAATAAATTTAATTGATTCTATGATCTATAGTTATCAAGGTATTAATTTTTTTTTTAATCTAAGAAATAAATTTCAAACGTCAAACTACTGGTAGCAGGGGCGTGGAAGAAACTACTGGTAGCCCTATTGGGAGGCTAGTGAATTAACTATATAATATCATAAAAAGACCAATGGAGGGGAAGAAACGTATATAGTAACACAAAGAAAAAGAAGAAAATATTTAAATAAAATAAAATAAAACCACAACAAAAGTAAGATAATAAAAGAGGACGCTTGCGCAAGAAGAAGATGACGAACCGAGGCAAGAAGAGTGACGATGACACATGCCTTGATAAACGCGAAGGTAGCTGTGATCTTGGAAAGGTAAACGAGAGAAATAGACATTTGACAGTTAATTCGGTCAGTGCACGGCGTAAACGCAGTGACCTGTCAATCACGGCTTTGGGAAGGTTAAAAGGGACTAAACTTGGGCAGTGAACTCGACAGTCTTTTTGGCGCTAATTTTTAGATTGTCTTTAAAAGAGACTAATCTTTGCAATAGCTCAGAGTCGGAGTAAATCCGTACTTTCCCATCTCCGCAGGGAGCAGAAGAACCGTGTGAATCTACCAATCCTATATAAACGGTGCGACAAATTATTGTCTTCTTTTTAGAGAAGATTTTCCGTGCAACACTGGAACTGCGTCCGTGATTCTTGTCTGTAAATCTGAAAAATGCTGCTCATGTTTTGTACGGACGGGACTATATAGGATTTATTCATTGTAAATTTTCAGAATAAGATAAAATATTAAAAAATCAATTTTTTAAAGTTTACTCTCTGTCCTTCGTCCTCTATATTAGCCCCTTGGGTTTCAGAGTTGTCAATCGAAAGCTCCTGGCATCCTAACCCAATGGCTTCCTCAGCTGCCTCAACCTCATCAACCTCATCAACCGCATACGCTGCCTATGGCAATGCGGCTGAAGGGACCACCTACCGTGCAGTGTTTTCTCTGCAGCAGCCGCAGAGACCATCGACCCACTTGTATCAGGCCATTCCGCCGGTCCAGCCGGCCGTTTCTGACGTCACCCTGACCCAGACGACCCCTCAACACGCGCACAATGCTAAAAGCGCACATAGTGGCTGGGGAAACCAGCCGGAATGTCAGATTTGTCCACGATTTGGGCACGAAGTAATCCAGTGTCGGGAACGCTACAACCCCAACTTTCAGTCGTCCTATCCGACGCAGGCTCCCCCGCCGCAGCCGGGGGTGATGGCCGGAGGAACTTGGTTTACTGATTCGACCCATTCTATTATGAACAGACCATCCCAACCGTCCGGCGTCCACGCATATTCAAGTTCCCAGCAGGTCAACGCAGGTAATGGATTTAGTTTTATTTATTTATATATTTATATATTTAATTACAAACACGGTAGTTATATTTTCCTAGCAATTCTCTCCATGGCCTACTTGTTGGTTTCATTAGCAAGATCTTGTTGTCTGTTTTCATAACATATAGTTCAAAGATTTTGTCAAAACTGAAGGAGTTGATAATACTCTTCAGTTGTTGTTAGTTATCCGTTTGATCTTATACGACTCTTATTTTTCTCATTCTCGTAGAGTATCAATGTCAAAAATACCTAGAATCCAATACTGTTCATGGATGGGCGAATGATGAACAAAAAGGTGAATTTTATTCAAAAGACAAGGCTGGATATAAAAGGGAAGATAAATGCTATTATGAGGACAAAAGGAGAGGAGAATACTCATATGAAGATGGAAGGAGAGGGGCATATTATCATGAGGGCGAAAGGACAAGTGGATATTACTTAGGAGAGAAAGCTAAATACCAAGAAGAAGGTAAATACTACTTAGAGAGCAAAGAGAAAGGTGAATACTTTTCACAAGAAAAAGTTAGATATGAAAATGGAGGTAAAAACTATTATGAGGATGGAAGGAGAGGGGGACACTACTATGAGGATGGAAGAAGAGGTGAATATTACTCAAGAGAAAAAGCTGAATACCAAGGAGAAGGTGAACACTACTTAGAAGAGGAAAAGAAAGGTGAATACTATGCAAAAGAAAAGGTTCGATACAGAAAGGAAGAAAGCAGAGGGAGACACTACCATGAGGATGAAAAGAGAGATGAGTATTATGTAGAGGACGAAAGGAAAGGTGAATACTATTCAAATGCAAAGGTTGAATATGTAGAGGAAGGTAAATGCTATTATGAGAATGAAAAAAGAGATGAATATGAATACAAAGGTAAATACTTCTTAGAGTACGAAAGGAAAGTTGTATCCTTCTCAAAGGAGAAAGCTCAATATGAAGAATGTAAATACTACTCACAAGATGAGAACGAAGGTGAATACTATTTGGAAGAGGAAGCTGAATACGAAGACGGAGGAGGATATTTCTTAGGGGACGAAAGTGAATGTGAATACCAAGAGGCTGAAGCTTTCTCGCAGTGACAATTGAAGGACAAGCAGCGGCAGGTAAGTTTGTTGATGAAAGTAACTATTTTAACTTTACTAAAACCTTATTTTCATCTTTTTCTTTGGGGATTGGAATCATACCAAGGCATGCGCTTTATGTTGTAGATTTGCTTTTCATATCTGGATCACAATGCAATCAAGTTATTTTTTTTCTAGGATTTCATCTGTCGTTGATCCACACCACAATCCCCAAAAGTACAAAAGCAAATATGACGGAAGTTCTTGTCATCGCTGGCTGGCCTATGATTACTGGATTTGCCTTTTATTTGTTGTCGAAAGAGACATTTCTCTGGGTCTTCGGGCAGTGCGATCAATTAGGCCAGCTATGTGAAAAGATAACTTTTGCAGAAATATATGTAGCTTTACAGACTATCTTTACGTATAGGTATTTCTCTTGTTTTAATATGAGTATTTTAGGTGAATAAACCTCACAACAGAGGAATTAGAGACAGCATTCTTTGTTGTGCTGTCATCAACATACGATCACAAGTCTCTTTGGCAGGTCCTAATTTTGAGTTTATTACAATACTCTGACCTTGATACCTCTTAAGGGCCTAAACCACCCGTCAAACGTTAGCTAACCTATATTCAAAGCCATGTATCATTCATCTTCCAATTCTTATTCTCTTATCTCCATCACGCAAAGATTTCCATGAATATTTATTTCCTATTGTTTGCAAAGATAGGAGGAGTTTGACTTTTTATAGCAGGTTTGTCACTCTACTGCTATTATTTTAGCGCGCTACTTAACAAGTGCTTTAAAGATTTTATCAAAACTCAAGTCATTTTTTAAAAAAAAATCAAATTGTTTCCATCTTTTTATTTTTATTTTTATGGATTGGATTCATACACAAGCATGGACAAGTTATTTTAAAAAGGATAATCATGTGCTATCTCATTTACCCAGGAGGGGGACGGGGGATTCGAACCGTGACTAGTGGGACTGTCAGTCAGGGTTTGGCTCAGAGAATGCCTCTGAACCGGGGCCCCTGCCCCTGTATTCCAGATCATTGAGAAATTAAACTTTAAACGACCATATTGGCCAAGTCAGCCTATAAACTCAAAGCCCGATTGATTGGGCTTAGGAACTCTGATAATTTTTGGATTTAATGGCCCATGATTCTGTGTTTGTAGGTTCAATATTTCTAAACTTGTAGATCCGACAAAGAGGGCTTACAAGTCACCAGTCATCCAAACGGGACTTGCTAGTTGGATAAATTGAGCTTATAGGCGCAACAAATTGGTTTCGCTGATATCCTTTTCCAGAGTTCTTGAGCATAGCATTTCATTGTTATGAGATATGCTTGAATAACTCTGATTTGTCAGTGTCACTTTTCTCATCTTCCCCAACAATCATATAAAAATTAATGAGATCATGATTTTGGACTCTTAATTTGATAATTCAGAAAATTTCTGATATAGTTACTTGTTAGAAAATAATGTATGTTTTAATTAAATAAGATTTCTATATAGACTTCATATTGATATGGACAATATTTACAACTTTCTTGACAATTATTGTTGCAAGTATATCAATAATCTTTGCCTGGCAAGACCTTTATTTCTCCTTATTATTTGCTTCATGTGTCAGTTTGGTGCTCAGTGACTGCTGTTTCTCTAATTTTGTAGAATATCAAGGCTGATATCTTTGGGCAAGGCAGCGGCGTGGCAAATCTGTTGATGGATATAACTATTCCAAGGCTATTTAGAATCTCATTAGACTAAAAACTCTCTTTTCTATTAGACTGCTTCCTTCATTTAGTTTTTTGATCGGATTGACCAAAAGTTCTCTCTTTTCACTTTCTTTTTTCATTTTTCTTTTCATTGGAAAAACCAAATTTCGCACGATTAACATGAAAGGCTGGATAAAGTGTCCAACATTAATGAGCAGTCCACTAGATGGTCGTTTCACTAATCAAACTTGATAAGATTAAATACACGTAGTATATCTTTATGAAGCTGTGCCTTTATTTATTTTTTCTTTTCTTTTAATATGCAACACAGCATGATGAGGTTCTTTTGCGGGAGGGCCTCGTGTTTTTTTAGAGCCTAATGTGCCATTCAAGTGTCGTCGCTATCAAATGCCAAACAAAAGTAATCTTTTTCACTTTTTCCTTTCCATTGTAAGAATCGAATTTCCAACCAAAAGCAATCTCTTTTCAACTTTTTTTTTTTCTCTTTTTTTAAATCATCAACGCAGTATGATAAGGTTCTTTACTCTAAGCGCCTAATATGCTGCGCTCAGAAAACAACAGCAATTATAATTTTTCGTTATCATGGGTTACATGATTTCACTTTCAAATAATTTAGCCTCTTTTCTCATAAGGCTAATTAGGAGGCTTAGTACTCATATTCTTTAAATTCTATCTTTTGGTTGAGTTTAATATGGTGGAACTATCGCTTTTGTTAATATTTTATCAACGCAATTTTAGGATAATATTTTTTTCTTAACAATGGATTTAATAATTTAATTTTTACTTCAGTATTCTTCCCCTTGATGAAATTGCTTACCAAAGATCACTGTTCCATACTCTAGTACATGTTATAAAGAAAGGCGTACATTAAAATTAATCCTCATATCTTACTAATCATTTATTACTCAAAGCGAGTGTAGATCACTAAAAATGACAATGAAAATGGAAGGATCTTATTGCCCAATAATATCTTAAACTATTTAATTCAAAATTTATTTAATAAAAATGATATTATGCCGGAAACTTTGCCATCAAAATAATGAACCTTGAAATGTCGCGTTCATCTCCCTACATTCTGGGACTTAGCCAAACAATAAGAACAACCAATATGAGCCACGTATAGGAGCAACTGGCTGGCAAGCACAGCAGTTAACACAGTTGTTTGTGTTAAAAATTGAACACTCATCTAGCATACCCTGCAAAAAGGCAACTAGCTTCCTGTCGCAGATTATCACTCTCTCCCTCATTTTTACCCTGGGTTTCATCCTTCTCTACTGCTATTGTCTGTAATGCTGCTTAACATTTATATCAAACATTTTTGCTTAACATTTATATCGGTGAGTTGATTCTACGTGACTTTCATTTTTTTCATATTCTTATCTTCTCCCCATTTTCACAGAATATCAAAGCCAAGGAGACTTGAATTCCTACGTTGCTAAAGATGGGTGTACGACGAAGAGGAAGCCGCATATGTTGATGGATGATAACCATTCCATGGCTATCTGAAATGCCATCAGGCTCAATTTCATTCTTTGACAAATTGCCTTTGTTTCCGTGCCTCGTTCGAGGGCATCATGTCCCGTTGCTCCCCAGAAGACAATAGTAAGTATAATTAAGCGTTCGATACATCTCTGCAAACAATTCAGGTACTTTTCTGATAAATGACAATATTCAAAAGCTTAGTATTGATTTAGGTAAGAACTGATGTTCAGCCACGGCCTTTCTACCACTACAACACTCGCATGTTATTTGAATTCTCTGACAAGCTTTGGGAGCTGAAGTGACAGACATTAAAAATAAGATCAACGGTCTTTTTCTTCTGTTGAAACCGTACATTCCGTGTTCCAGATATATATGCATTTTTTTAATAATTAAATGTAAACTCATTTTTACATCAATATCCTTCACACTCGAAGGTGCAGAAGGATAAAAATGGTATTATCCCAAGCCATTTAATGTAAAAATTGAGCTATCCTATTTTGTAAAAATGATATTATTATGGAAAGAGAAAGAAAAGGTGACTAACATTCCAGCTTATACCCAATATTTTAAATTAATTGATGCAAAAGTTCGATTACTTTATAACCAAAAATATGATATTATCAATAAAATCAAAATGAATAGAAGCGACCAATCTTAAGGGCTCTAAACCATGAAAGTCGTAGCTTGAAGTCGTTGGCCCGTTCCAACTATAGAAAACATATGTATCTGCATCCTAGAAATCATGCTTATTAAAACTGTCTAGAGATCAAAAAAGTTTTCCTCAAAGCTCTTAATTTTCTTTATCAAGTCAAAAATTTTAGCATTCAAACCAGTTCCCATCTTTCTATTCATCTCTATATAAATTTCTCCTCCTTCAACTCCAAATTACTATCTTATTTGGAGGCAAAGGTGATATTCATCTATCATTATAATAATAAGCCTTTTAAAAGTAATATTCATCTCATACCAAAACATTTATGATTCTTGGAATACATCTTGATTAAATTTGACTTCTTCATCCATAGAAACATAGTAACCATATATACAAGTACTAAATAATTGGTTAGTACAGTAGTTATTATATTTGATTATGCGAAAAGTAGGAATGCTCATTGTCAATGCAATCATTAGTTGTTAAGTTTTATTTTTCATATTTTTGAAAACTTACGAAGACTTAGAGTTCTTCTCCCGTTTTACCAAGCTGTCCTTAATTAGCACAAGGTCAAAAAAAAAAAAAAAAACTCTACCGTCCCATATAAAAAATAAGGGAAGACCTTCTTTTTTGTAAGAAAAAAAGAGTCGTACATTATATTAAAAGAAATTTGTAATGTACCTTGAAAGATTGGGTAGCCATTTTCATCATAAAATATTTTAAGTTGAGGTAAATTTAGATTTTTCAAGTAATACAAAGTTAGTTCACTCTTGATAAGATTTAATTCATTTTTAAAAAATGGGTTAGCTCTTTGTCTATAAAAGACCAAACTTAAATTTTGAGAGATGTTAGAGAAAAATGTTAATTAAAAGAAACTTATAATGTATCTTATATATTTAAATAATTTATCTCTTTAAAAGGTTATTAGACTAAAAAACCCCAACCTTTCGCGATTAGTCTCTAAATAACTTTAGAAAAGGTTCATTTATTTAGCTTTTATAACTTTGCTTAAAAGAAATAATAAGTGAACCCCAACTAATCCCAACAAATAAACAAATGCACAATCAAATGAAAATAATTTCTTCTACTTGTCCTATAAAAAACTTGATGTATACCTAAAATTAACGTTGAATGGACAGCTTCCATGGACGCTCCACTTGTTGGGAAACGGCCATGGATATTCCATCCACAAGAAAAGGTAACGATCACTCGAGCAAACTCCCTATCGTTGTCTCTGTGAAGTCCGCCATTGTCTCTTTCAAATTAGATTCGCAGCTCTGACTGTGCCAATAAATCACATTTTTTCATTCTTTCATTTTTCTTGCTTTACATTCCATCCAAATGGAATCCAATGTCATTGTGACCATCGTAACCATGGATTGGAAGCAAGCAAGCAACCCATGTTCTATGTCCTAGTCCAATCCCCATAACTCATCCTCGTTCACTCAAGTTGATCGCAGCAGTCCGTGGATGAGGAGCTCATGCTGGTATACATCCGCATCCATGCCCCCAAGATCTTCGCACTTCCATCTTAACAGCTCAATGTGACTCTCGCAGATCCAACAAAGCCTTAGGACTCAACTGCCAAGAAACTCATCTCTCGCGTTCAGTGTGTCAGCTTTGTCTGAGGGTACTAGAGGAAGCAAAAGTAAAACCTTTTTGTTTTCACCATCGTTTATTCTCCTCGGCCTTTTTTTTTTTTTTTTTCACCGTGTGATTTAGGTTTAGAGAATGCTAGAAACTACGGATATTTCTATAAATAACCTACCTATGAATCCCATTCTCTCAGACTAACCGTGGAAGGCACTAAAGGTGTTACATTAAAACCTGTGTTTGGATAGTTCATATATTCGAAAAAGATAATGTATTATCTTCAGCAGGAGCTTGTGCTCCATCCCAAAGTGATGTTCCAAAAGCCGATCGTCGCTCAGCAAATTATAAACCGAGCATTTCGGGAGACCATTTCCTCAAATATGCTTCTGAGTTGGTAACAACGTTTCTCTCTCATTTCACTAAACTGTCCTTAATTGGCATGAAAAACTCATATGTATGCTTTTCACACTGCATGTACGTTCTGTAATCCAGAGTTAGCCTTCACTTTTGTACTTTTAATATCTTCAACTTGGCTTTTTCAATGATAAAAAAATATATTTGGACCTAAAATTGTAGTGTCATTCATATGCTAGCCTTTAATTGTGCATATCACCTATAGTAATCAAACTGCACGATTAATCTTTGAATTGCCTAAAAAGGACACGAATGACAATATAAAACAGTAAATTTAGGAATTGAGGGACAAAGTGAGGATGATGCTTATTGCTCTAGTTGAGAAGCCTTCTGAAAAATTGAACTTAATTGATACAATTCAATGTTTAGGAGTTGGAACAATAGCACGGGACTCTTCATGACTGTGGTGATCATGAAAATCATAATGACCTTTAAATGGTTGCACTTCAATTTTGACTTTTGAGATGGGCGGGTTATTACATTTCATGTGGTAAGCTGTATGATTTTCTTTTTGGTGGTTTAAGTTTTTCTTTTTATTATGTATAATGCTTCTACAAAGTTTCCACAGGAAACCTTAATTTACTAGACAACATGTTAGAGTAAAATTTAAAATTGGTCTCACATTGTATGTTGTATAAAGTGATATTTTTCTATGGATAAAATGTGAAACGATTCTTCCTTCTTTATGTTATCCTATTAGTGTTGCATATTTTTTGATTGGACTGTAACCAGACAAGTTTGTCAAGGTTGTGGAAAACCATGAGAGGTTCATGGAATCACTAATCAATGATGTGCAAGGAATGTTAAGCTTGTACAAAGCCACGCATCTCAAAATGCATGGGGAGATATATTGGATGAAGTACCTGTCTTTTCTACAACACATCTTAAGGTTGTAGGGTCCCCCTCAAACCATTGTTTTGCAACACAACCCTTGTCCTAAAGCAACCTATTTGGAAAGGAATTCCGGGGTTGGAGGGAAGACATTACTTTTCCATCTACCAAGTAGATGCTTCACATGATGAAACACTTCTTACCTTTGCAAGTTTAGATTTCAACCTATTACAAAAAATGCACTAGAAAGAACTTGTTGAGATTTCAAGGTTAGTTTTTAACCCATGCAATAGTTGTAAGTATATAAGCTTTTAAATTATTCTAGATTGATAATATGATTTTTATAATATCATTCTTATAGGTGGTGGAGAGACTTTGACTTCCCAAGGAAGCTACCTTTTGCAAGAGATTCCTCCTTGCAACACTTGTGGAGTGTTCTTTGAGCTTGAGTAGCTCCTTGCTAGAAGGATACTAACCAATTGACCTTTATTATTGATGACATCTATGATGTGTATGGCACAATTGAAGAACTTGAATTCTTTACTAAAGCAATTGAGAGGTTGAATTGAGACACTTATTAATTTTAGCCCTCTTTAAATGAACTTTACATGGTATTAGTATAGCTTTGTTCTTCCAATTGTTAAATTAATTTGGAATGATCAAAACGTACTTTATTGGTGGGATATTGGTGCCAAAGATGGACTTCTAGGCCATTGAATTCAAGGACTATAGAAGTCATTTGGTTTATTTGGCTGAAGGATTAAATATAGGGGAGGATAAAATAGTTGTTGCTCCTAAAATTCACCACTACAATCATCCACAATATGAGTTAATTTTTAGCTATGAAGATTGCAAAAAAGACAAACAACTTTACAAGAATGAGAAGCAATGTTTGGCATGTTAAAATATTTTCTCTTCCTCTTGTCAATTGAATTGAACAATATTTTGATTAAAAAAAAGAGGAATAATATCTCTTCATTTTTTTTATATGGTAAGATTTGTATTGTGAAAACAGAAGTTGAGAAGCTCCTTGGGACTTCCTTCACAGAAATGTAAGAGGGAGCAGTGTCTCCTTCAGGAAGGCCATAAACTAACTTCAGCATAAGGATCTCCGTAGCCCCCGGGACAAACTGTTACGATAGTTGACGTCATGCTCATCACAGAAAATCATTTTGCATCATTCCTGATGGTTTTACCCAATAATCCAACCCCAAATATCGGTATGGAAGGGAAGGTTAGGACCCTTGAGACTTGAAGAGCAAGCAAAGGTGTTGAGCTTATCGGGTTCAAAGTATAACCTATGCTTTTCTCTTTTCAATTAGATTGATAGTGAGAAAGAGGAAAGGAGTTTATAATAGGCTTATTTACTCTTGTAGTTGCATCAAGGACTCAACACCCATAGAGTAATGGATTGAGAGTTGTAGAAGCAATCTGACTTCCCATAGTAAATAGGGAAAGAAGGTCTAGAGAACACTTGGCAACCACCTCACACAGAAAGGTAAGCAGGAGAAATTCAGGAATGAGATTTCGGGGTAACTTCAATCATTGTTCATAGACTTCCATAAAGAAGGGGATGCCTACAGAAGTTGGTACTGGCGTTGCAAAATTAAAAAATTAATCCTTGTTCATTAAAAAGATTTGAGAACGCGTCGCTCACAACCGTTAAAGAAGGGCCGCACTCACCAGTTGCTTTGTCAAACAACTATTTTGTCACGTATTGATATTTGAGTATTGGCTTGGCTCGGTAAAAAGTTAAAAAGGAAGAAGAAAACATGCCACATAAAATGCAGGAATGGCATAGTGAAAAAAGGGGAGAAATATATGTGCTGTAAACTAAAGATAAATTTACCCACTTCATTATATTACACTTATAGCATTTCTTTCCTATTATAATAGGATTAACTGTGGTAGATAATGCCTCAATATCCATTTCTTGCATAAGTCGATGATAATTTAAAGTGTTTTGAGATAATAAAATAACACGATTGAATTAAAATCATTGAGTTAAATGATTTTAGTACACATAAGAAACTATTTTTGCTCATGTTAAAAAAATCTTTTACCATTAAATTCAGATTAAGTAAAAGAACATGAATTGTTTGGCACACTAATGCAAACCAAACTATGAAGATGTTCAATTAATCTCCATGTTTCTAGTTATCAAGATTGAATTAAAAAGGATTTAACCGAAGAAATGAATAATTCAAAATGAAGAATAAAAACCTATATAGAGTAAAATTAAAGTTGAAACTACTTGTAAAGAAAATTATATATGTAGCACCCATATAAAGTGTCGATAGACAGGATAAGTCACTACTCTTATGTGAAAACAATCACCAAATTCTCTTGAAACTTTCACATGATACTGACCTTCATGCTAACTTTATATTATATAGTTAATTCGCTAGCGTCCCGATAGGGCTACTGGTAGTTTGACATTTGAAATTTATTTCTCACACTCTTTCTACCAAGATTAAAAAAAGGAAAAAAATTATATGATGTAGCTCTTCATAACTGGTTGGCGTTTGCATTACACTGTAACTAGCCAACCCTGGTACGACCAGTTGATGCCTTCGAATGGATGACCATCAAGTTGAGTGTTGGCCTCCAAGTCAACATTACTTATTTTCCAACCGGCTAGTACTTAACTCAGAAATGCTATTTGTTTTACTGCATGAGAGCTCGGGATTTTATATTTAAAAGGATGCATCATTTGAAGGAACTCCTAAGCTACAGTAGAATGTTAAGGAATTTGTGAAACTGGCCTTCCCATATTAGTCATTAATTTATTCACTGCACACTTTATATGCATGAGAAGTCATCGTAAATTGCCTAAATATTGACGATTAATCAACAAAACAAAACATGGGAGACATTTTAAAACTTGAAGTGGTGTGGAGTTGGAAAAGCAAAAAGCATCGTGCTTGGTAGCACATCGCCTCCCGTGCAGCTTACAATCCTTTTTTATCAGACGCGATATGTTTTATGCTTTTCCATTAGTGGCCATTGGATAACGCTTAATCAAACTCAATCATGCACAAGGTCACGTTGATTTTTTTAAAAAGTAGACCGCACCCAAGAGAGATAATGCCTCTATCATTAGTCAAATTTGTACATATATCCTAGAACATGCCATTGTTCAATACTACTCAACACCGATGATCCCTAGGTGAGCTAATTTATCGTCGACTATGTGAGTGCACGAGTAAAGTATATCTCACTATAATTTTCAGTTGCTTGCTAACTTTTTTTTTATTATGATAAATTACCCTTAAATTTAATTGAATCAAAATGATAAGAGTAATTTAATGAATACATTAAAACTTTGAGTAAGTTTCTGTTAAAGATTGACAATTTTCTCTCTATGATATATTTTTCCTATATTGTAGGATATTATGGTTTCCTTGTATAAGTCTTACTTTTATTTATATATAGTCTCTTAGGTTAAAATGTTTTTAACATAGCCGCACACCAAGAGTTATTTTCTCTATGACTTTGTCTTCTCTTGTAACTAGTTTTGGTTTTGCTTGATCAATAAATAAGCTTTTCTTCCAAACATGCAAGAGTTTATCTAATTCTTCATGGTATCAAGAGCCTAACGATTTTATGGGGTTCTTCATTATAGATTGCACAAAGTTTTATGCCGTTTGAGGTTTTTTTCTACATAGAGTTCTAGTCTCACAATTTTGTGGGGTTTGGATTGATTTTTGCTTTAGCCGATGGGATTTCTTGGTGGCAAGCTTGCTTTTGCCGACGGGATTTCTTAGTGATGAGCTTTCTTGCTCTTATCCATTAATTTTATCCCATGTTTTTGGTGTTTTGAACAGAGAACGAAAAGAAAGGTGCAATCTTTATTTGGTTTTCTTTCTTTGGTGGAAGGAATTGTGTTTTGTTTATCAATTTTGATTCTGTTGTCCACATCAAGACCTTGGTACTTTCTCATTTCCTTCACTTCCACGCTTTGTGATTATTTGGATTTGTTGTTGTGGTTCAAATACTTTATTGAACCATTGCTTTTTTAGATATTTCTTGGTATGAGTAGTTTGAAGACTTTTTTGGTTTTGTCATGACTACCGAGTTGGATCCTTTTCAATCACCGGTTACTTCATATATTGCTCCTTATGCCCAGAAAACTCACCAAGAGAAAGGGGATCAATCAAGTTCTAAATTGGATCATCATGAGGGTTATGTTTCCCTAATTCTGATTATTACAAACCCAAATGATCCTTTATATCTACTACCTAGTGACATTAGTGGAGCTCTCTTGGTTGGTTTCAAACTTAATAGCTCTAGTAATTATGTTGTTTAGAGTTATGCTATGAAACTTGCCATTCTCTCTAAGAACAAGTTAGTACTTGTGGATGGCAAATATCCTACTTTAATTGAAAATTCGCCCTACTTGCCCATTTGGGAGAGTTGTAATGCAATTTGTCTTTCTTGAATCCTTAATTCACTATATGGGAAACTTCATGAGAGCCTAATCTACATAGTCAGTGCTGCCGATCTTTGGAAGGAGCTTTGTACTTGTTACAGTCAAGTTGACCTGACTTAGATCTATGAACTTCTGAATGAATTGAGCTCCACAAAGCAATCAGGTGGATCAATTGCTTCTTATTTTCATCGATTGAGAGCATTATGAGATGAGTATGCAGCATTGATGACTCTAGATTCATTAGAAACGTCTAAAAATGATGGTTGAAAACTTCATCAAGAACGTATGAAGTTTTATCAATTCTTGAAAGGACTAGATGACCATTTTTCTCATCTTAGGGACCAGATTTTACTCTTAAGGCCACTTCTTGACGTTTTTGCAAGCTTACTCGATTGCCAATAATGTTGAATATCAATATGGAGGATTAGAGAATATGATTGGCGACTCAAGCTTTTACGACGACTTATGGGACTAACGCAACAAATTGGTCCACATTTAAGCCATTTGTTGTAATGTTTAGGCCTCAATGGTCAATTGGGACAACATCTCTACATAATGGAAATGACACATTGTTTTCACTTAAAGCGAGGTAAAATAACATGTCATCTAGGGTTTTTAATAAGTCCAAATGTGAGCACTATGGACGTAAAGGGCACCGCAAGGAAAGTTGTTATCATTTTAGAGGGCCTTAATGTGAGTATTGTTAACTTTTTCGACATAAGAGGAAGCTTGTTACAAGCTTAATGGCTATCCTTTAGGTCATAAGAATTTTGTTGGTAACTCTACTGTGAATTTTGCCATTATTGATTGTAATCATTACATTTTTACACTAGAGCAATATAACCACATTATCCATTTGGTCAAGGAAGACTATGGTAGGACCTCTCATGCTAATGAAATATGTATTTCATAATCTTTTCCTTACATTTGGATTATAGATAGTGGGGTCAGTGATCATATTACTACTAATTTTAATTGCTTAGAATTTCCTATTAAATGCATGTCTAAGTTTAGATCTATTAAATTGCCAAATGGAGAAGTAATCCAAGTCACTCACACTGGTTCCATAACCCTAGCTAATGGTTTGAAATTACACATTGTACTTTATTCTTATGATTTCAAATATAATTTTTTATTCATAGCTAAATTCACTGCTGAGAATAACTATGTAGTGGTTTTTTATGTTAATTTATGTGTGTTTCAGGACTTCTTGATGGGTGATGTCAAAGGAATTGGTAAAATGCGACATGTACTTTATTTTTTCTTGCACCCTAGGAATAAGCATTTTAGCAAATTTTCTGGTACTGCACTGGCCTTTTCAATTACTTCAGCATGTAATGACCTTAATTTTCATTTATGGCATTCGAGACTTGGTCATATGTCTTTACTAAATTTAAAATTTTGAATCATTTCAAAGATTTTTCATCTTATGAATTTTATTGCTCAGTTTGCTTTCTTGCTAAGAAAACACATGATTTATTCACTATTCGCACTGAAAGTGTAAAAAATCTTTTTGATTTAATCTATGTGGACATTTGGGGACCATATCACACCCCAAATCATGATGGTTTGAAATATTTTCTAACCATTATTGATAATTTTTCACAAGGAACATGGACTTTCCTTATGAAACATAAGGCTAAAATAGTATTACATTTGGAATATTTCTTTAACACAATTCAAAATTATTTTAGCATTAGAATCAAATACATTTGTTATGATAATGCAACTGATTTATTTAATTCCTTATATGATAAATTGTTTTCCTTGTCGGGTATAATGCATGAAAGTTCATGTGTATATATCTCGCAACAGAATGGTGTGGTAGAACATAAGCATTGCCATTTATTAGATGTTGTACGGACATTAAAATTTCAAAGTCATATGCCCAAATGTTTTTGGGCTAAGTGTATACTCACTACTATATACATTGTCAATCACATTCCTTTTTCAGTCTTACATGGAAAATCTCCTTATAAAGTGATTCATGAGAAAACTCCTGACTTATTTAGACTCTGAGTCTATCATTGTCTTTGTTATGCTTCAGTAGTGAGGCACAAAGACAAATTTGCCCTTCAAGCTATTCCTAGTATTTTCATAAAATACCCTTTTAGGCAAAAAGGATATAAACTTTATGACATTGAAAGAAAGAAATTTTTTGTGAGTCGTGATGTTCACTTTGATGAATATGTTTTCCCTTTTACAAATATTGAAACTGGGTCTCATTTTTTAGAATTTCCTATGATGTCATCTTAAGATAAGGAGCTTGCACAATAAGTTATCAAAGTTAACCTTGATTCTGATGCTTAGGTAATCCTTCTTACACAATTAGATCCCATTCCTGATATTACCATTCATATTACACCAAATATTACCACTTCCAATACATCAGGCAACCAACCGAATGATTCTATCTTGGAGATTTTAGATCCTCCTTTTGCATCATATGATGAGACAGAAGATGATACTTTCTCACCAACCATGCATGATCTCATAGTCCCTCCATCACTTCCTAAACGATCTACTAGAATTTCTAGGCCCCCCATATGGACTCAATATTATGTTTGCAACAACATTGTTAGTCCATCCATATAGTACCCCATCTTTAACTATGTATTTTATGCACATTTACTCATTTCACATCAACACTTCATAGTAGCCATTTCACCTAAGACAGAACCTTTGTTCTACCATAAGGCAATTAAGGATTCTAGATGGCGAGATGCCATGGGTTAGAAAATAAAAGCATTAGAATTGAATAGAACATGGGAACTGGTAGACCTACCATCACAAAGAAATCCCATAGGATGTAAATAGGTATACAAGATTAAGTATCATGCTAATGGGAGTATTGAGTGCTATAAGGCTCATCTAGTAGTGAAAGGTTATAGTCAAACAGAAGGGATCGATTGTCATGAAACTTTTTTTCCTACAGTAAAATCGATGATAGTTAGAAGTGCATGATTTATTGCTTCCAACGTAAATGGATTATTCGACAAATAGGTGTCCACAATACATTTTTACAAGAAAACTTAGATAAGGAAGTATATATGAAACCACCACCTGGGAGTCCTTTTGAAGGGGGGTCCAAAGTATGTCGGTTGAGGAAATCTTTCTATGGGTTAAAGCAAGCTTCACGACAATGGAATGAGAAATTTACTGAAGCTCTAGTATCTGTTGGTTATTGACAATCGCTGTATGACTATTCTCTTTTCACTAAAGAATAAGCTGGTAATATTTTTTTAGTGCTTATATATGTGGATGACATCTTAATCACTAGTGATGATACATAAAAAAATTAAGGCTTTGTAAGCTTATCTTCATTCTGCATTTCAAATGAAAGATTTAGGAGAAGTCAAGTATTTTCTTGGGATTGAGATCCTTTGAGTATCAAATGGCTTGCATTTAAGTTAATGTAAGTATATCTTAGAATTGATTTTTGAATTGGGATTGTTTGTTGTAAAGCTTGTTCGAAATCCCATGAAGACAAACATCTTATTCATTAGTTTAAAATATGATGAGCGAGTTCATCCATAAATAGATGATCCACCGTTTGAAAACATTTTTGAGTTATCAGCAGTTGATTGGTAAGCTGAATTATCTTAATATGACACGCCCTGTCATAGCTTTTCTAATACACCTCTTAAGTTAGTTTATGCAAGCTCCCAAGTGATCCCACTAGGAGACAGCTCTCCGTATTGTTAAGTATCTCAAAGGAATAGTAGGGCTTGGTTTATTCTTTCCTTTGGATGATGATTTTCTCTTGCAAGCTTTATGTGATGCTAGCTATACAAAATGCCCTATAACATATCAATTCACTATTGGCTTTTATCTTACACTTGGATATTCAGTAATTTCTTAAAAAAGTAAAAAACAACTAGTTGTGACTCTTTCTTCAACAGAGGCTGAATATAGGGCCATGACAATCATTACTTGTGAGATCGTTTGGGTGGTTGGTCTATTAAAAAAAATATGAGAATTAATGTTTCACAGCCAGTGTTGTTATATTGTGATGATAAGGCGGCGTAAAAATTGGCAGAAAACCTAGTCTTTCATCAGAAGATCAAGCATATAGATTTTTCTTGTCATTTTATTTGAGAAAAAATATTTCATGGTTTAATTAGCACAACACATGTTAGGAGTGGTGACCAACCTGCAGATATTCTGACCAAGGCTTTAGGGACAAATCAAAACTATCATTTCCTTAGCAAGCTTGGGGTCTTAGACTTCTTTCGACTCTCAGCTTGAAGGGGGTATTAAAGATTGACGGTTTTTTCTTTATGATATATTTTTTCTAT
Source organism: Casuarina equisetifolia (assembly GCA_028551475.1). Classification (NCBI taxonomy): domain Eukaryota; kingdom Viridiplantae; phylum Streptophyta; class Magnoliopsida; order Fagales; family Casuarinaceae; genus Casuarina; species Casuarina equisetifolia. Next base: position 25,467,467 of record CM052360.1, read on the forward strand.
ATTGTAGGATATTAGGATTTCCTTATATAAACCTTACTTCTGTTTATATATGGACTCTGAGATTAAAATATTTTTAACATAGTCACACACTAAGAGTTCTTTTCTCTACGGCTTTGTCTTCTCTTGTAACTAATTTTGGTTTTGCTTGATCAATAAATAAGCTTTTCTTCCAAATATGCAAGAGTTTATCAAATTCCTCAATTTCCAAGAAATTTTTAGGTTGACTTTCTTTTGTTATAAACAAACTTAAGCATAAAACCTACTCCAAAGATCAATATTTTCATCATCAAAGAACTTTCTATGAGATTAACTTGGTCTAAAAAAATTTCCAATATAAAAAAATTAAAGTGTTTCCTAGTATTGTAACAATTGAACAAATAAAAATAAATTATGGGCTTTTTACCTAATTGAGTCATTAACTTTTATTTTAACTTAGTAAGATATGAAACACAGAAGAGTGAAATTTAATTTTTGATTGTTAGTGACCTACTGACACATGGATTAGAAAACTATACTTAAAAAAATAAAAAATAAAAAATAAAAACCCTAGCTGTTAAGTTGTACCGGCACCTTTGTTCAAATGTTGTCCCATTATTCAATCCCAATAATTCATGCTCAAAACATTTTTATACTTATCTTAAATTCCTTGCATGTAATTTTCACTTTTTTAATTTCATATATATTTTAAACATTTTCACATATATTTTTATCTCAAATTTTAAATTATTTGTGCTTTAAATCCAATTCCAACGATCCACTCCAAGCGTGCTGAACTATACAACTTGGTTGGAGAATGAAACTCTATTAAGAATGCTGATATTTATTGTTGGACTTGGGTCATTGTTATTGTATAGTTGTTGGGCTTGAGCCCGTTTGGTGTAGTCTGAGGGTACACTAGCCCGTTTTCAGTTGATTTCTACATTGGATCTGGATTTCTGGAGTTTGCACTGTGTTTTCGGTTTTATAGAGTGCTGATCCCAAGGGTAGATAGAGCCACGTTCCTGCTTTCTGGAAGTTTATTAAGATACCGAGTTACCTCGTTACTCCACGGATCGAGGATAATTACTGATTGTGCCATTCCTTCTGCAATAATCCACTCAATGACCCGCGTTACCTCTCGCATGCTAATGTTCCCCGTACTCCTCTCGTCATCCACGAGCTCCTAAATGAGTCTAAATATATGATCTAGAATCAGCATATGAAGAATGGGTTGAAAGCCAAAATAAAGTTTGGCTTTCCAAGGCCTACGAATGATCCGACTAAAGCTGTGTAGTGGGATCAATGCCACTCCGCCCCGCCTGTTACAGACCCGATCAGGCGATAAGAGTAGAAAATGACGTGGGATTGGAATATGTATAGGTGTTCGTTTGGTTGCGGCGTTAGTGGGTTGTTATTGCCTTTCTTATGGTTATTTAACTCATGTAATTGGGTCTTTCTTTGTATTGGATTTCTGTTGTTGGGCCTTCTGTGGGCCGTTGTTGGGCTAGTCCAACCCGTGTGTCTTTTTACGGGTCATTTGTCGGGTTAAGTGGTCAAGGATGATGACAATGGCTGGACGTATATTAAATATTCAAGTTTACGAGAAAAGAATGCGTAGAGACTAAGGCACATTTACAATAAATAAAAAGAAAAAGAAAACAACGAAAATATTTTAAAAATAAATAAAGGAATCAAATAGACCAAGCTAATATAGTAAGCATGTGCAAAGAGAAATAAGGAAAAAGAATAAAAAGAAGAAAGAAGGAATACAAAGGTGTGAAGAAGGCTGTTTATTGATTCTTCCTTGATTTACCAAAGACACGAGAAGCTTGGCCTTCTGTAACAGGTTTGTTCCTCTTTCTCCCTCCCTCATTTTCACTTTTTCTTCTCTCATTTATATGAAATATTGAGAACAAAAATACCTAGAATCGGACACAGCTAAGGGATGGGGGTGTAACCAAAAGCAAGCCAAATCCTTTTCATGAGTGACATGTTTGGGTTAGGTAGTGGCGTTGCAAGCATGTTGATTGATATAATTATTTTTAGGCTATTGAAGATCCCATTGGACCGACTCCTACATTCCACTGTTGAGAAAACTCCTTTTCCTAACTAAACTGTTTCCATCTTTTTCTTTTTGGAAGGGAGTGTGACAGAAAATGGATGGTAGACGTGGTATCAAGGAGAGAAGATAAGTTTCTTGTATTGAATCAATCTTTCATGTATAAAACTAGTCATGATTGTAGAGTAATTGCTCGTGACTTATTATTATTATTTTTTGGCTTATTGACAATGTTCCTAAATTCCGCGGCTAGCTACACTGTTGTCAGAAACAATTATTTGATATAAGCGACCTAAGCCGTTGTATATCTTATGGGCTTGTTATTGGGCCTTCTATTTGGGCCATTGTGTTTCTGTGCTTTACGGTATATGCTTCAACGCTTCCTTTCAAGGTACATAAATCAAATATATTGAATTTGCTTACAAAATACTTATGTGGTTTACTACACAAGGCCATAGTTAATAAACCTGCCAATTGCTTTCATGTTGGGATGTTTTACATTATGCTTGATTTTGCTGCTGCATTTACGTAATTAGATGATGGTTAACTCAATATATATTTGCCTTCCATAAAAAAGTATGGTTTTTTTTTTCATAAAAAAGTATGGTTAGTTATGATGTGTGCAATTTCCTTATTCTCATAAGAAATGAGTATTTGTAACTTCAGTTCCATTCCAAGATCTTGAAATAATTCACAATTCATGTAATTTAGGAAGTAGTTCTAGCTATGACTTCATATTCTGCTTTTGTGATGATATGAAAACCATTGATTATTTCTTTGTTTTTCACTAATTTAATGAGTCTTCAATTTTGATATAATATCATGTGTGACATCATTTGGTCATCACACAAGATGCCCAATTTGAACCACAAAATACTAAAAGCTTCATCTTCAATATTAAGGATGGTAAAATCACTAAACTTGAACATCTCTTTATGTAATAAAGTGATTTCAAGGAAATTTTCATATGTATCTTCTTAAGGATATGCATGAATTGAATAAGTAGTTGCGTCAAATAATTGATGTTAGGCTTTATTATGATGAGGTAAATTAAGTTTTCTATTTACCTTCAATAACTCAATAGATCTTCTAATGGTGGGTCTTTGAGAGAAGCGAAGTTAAGTTTTTTTTTATGTCCTACAACTATTAATTTCGTGTTTGTTCCATTAGTTTGAGCACTGGTTTAAGCTCTTTGACAAATTGCTTGTTAGGGGTGTTTCCCTTGGTGTAATGACAAAAAGTCAAGACCCCCTAATTAGTGAGTTCACTGGATTAGGGGTTCAAAATCCCTTCCCCCTCTCTTATGTGTGTGCGTGAAAAATGAAAAATAAAATAAAAAATAGATTGTTTGTTGCTTCCAATGATCATGATATATATAAGTAATGCAATGAAGGATCTTCCTCCTTATTCAAACAAAAACTAGTCATGTTTTGAAGCCCACTTGTGTAAGAGTTGAACTTGTTGTTTCATTGGCGTGGCGCTTTTTCTAGGTCGTAGAGTTATTTCTGAGTACTTTTGTATTGTCCCATACTTGGATGTGAATAGTTTCAAAAATTCTAACTATATCTGTAATACTAAAGTAAAACGGATTGTAAGTTTGGTTAGAGGAGAAATAATACAAAAAAAATTTGCGTTCATATGGAGTAAACATTGAGCACGGACCAGCGCGCTTATGTTGGGCCCCTTTCTGGGCCCGGTTCTGTTGGGCCATTTTCATATACTTGTTCCATAGTGCGTAGTCGTCCATGCCGAGGAGCTGGGTAACGAGGCAGACATTCGAATTTTGTAAGAAAGAAATGAAAATTTCTAGACGGGGGTACTTTTCCACAATGACACCAAAAAATATTAGAGGCTTGTCATTTTAGATGGGAATTCTAGAATTGGGGTAGCTGGCAGTTGGCACGCATTGAAGAGATGTATGGTTTTTCCTAAGAAATTAATGACTGAATGGTTGGCGTGCATTAAAAATCTGTTTGATATTTTTGCAAAAATGAAGACTGAGGTTGGTGAAGAGTTAAACGCAACAATGTTTATGGAGAAAAACAGATGCTGCAACTATTGGTTCGGTGGTTGATGGACAATGTGGGGGAGTAGAATACAGAGACAAAAATCGAGACAATAAAGTCTTTCTGAAAGATAAATGGAATGTTTGAAACAAACTCTTGGCTTGCTTCTAGAAAATTGGTTTGCATGTTTGTCGAAGGATTTCTACTGTTATGGTGTATTGAGCCTGTTCTGGAGTGTTTTCAGGAGGATCGTTTTGTTAAACGAAAGTTATTATGGTAATTAATATATGTTACGATTTGAATATTCAATTTTATATTGTTAAGATATGATTATGTGTATTGGGTTAAATGTGAATGTGTTCATCAATTATAAGAGTTTGTTTTTAAAGTGAAAAGTTATTTTTTTAACATAATATTAAAGTCTAAATTCTTCTTTAACAAGTCTCGTACACGTAAATTAAGAGTCTCTACATAAAGTTATAATGTAAGATGGTCTATATTGAACTATTATGGTAAAGAGTGCATTACAGTATAAATGTTCAATACTATGTTGCTAAGATATGTATATAGTTCATTGAATGTGTATGTATCAATTGTTGTATTTTTCCCACAAATGATATACTATTCCCATTTTAAGTATCTTAATAGAACTTGGATGGAAACCCCAATCTTTCTAGCCTTTAGTTGTACATCATTTTCATCAAACTCATTTAATCCACCTTTTTCCTCATTTGGAATTAGTTGAAGTTGGGAAACCCAAATAAATTGGTTTCATTTCTATTTTCTTAAACTTAGATTAATAAAATATGTCTACTAATATTTTAAAATTATGAAGGCTAAACTTTAACGATTTGAATATCTAATTCATTGCCTAGTCCAAAACTATATAGTATACATGCTTGTGAAAGAGGACTTCCTTTATCCCAATCATCAAATTATGTAGCTCTTAACTTCATTGCAACAATCAAATCACCTTCTTCCAATCTTTGTTGTATGCAATCCAATAAACACTTGACCAAGACAATTATTTTAGGAAATTTTGAATTGATTGGTGTCAAGTGAACATGATATTGACAATGAAGTCTTGTTCTTATTTAAACTTTTCTGTAGCACTCCTAGTAAGAAAACCACTGTTTAGCATTAAGATAACCAACAACTTTGCCCGTAGGTTGTTTTGATGGGAATGAACTAATGAAACCTCTCCCCACTATAGTTGTAACTTCACTTTGCTCACTAGAAGAATCTACATGCAAAGAATTTGAAGCAGTGAAGCAATTTCCATTAACCATATTATAAATAAGGTAATACTGAACATTTCTACCTATAAAAGAACCATCCCCACCATACAATTCCTTCTTAAGTATGTGACAACTCTTATATAAATACTCACAATCTTCATCAATCTTACTTTTACCCTTATGGTTATCATTAACAATATCATTGTCGTCTAGGAGGAAGCTACCATCATCAAATAGTTGAGGATTGCTACTTATACCAATTGACATTTTCATCTTAGTCCACGATGACAAAAGTTTGACCCTAACTACAACAATGTCACCTTCAACCTACAACAAAAAGTAATGAACTATGGAAAAACAATCCTAGTGGCAACACTTGGAGGATGTTTTATTATAGTCTAGCAACAGTCACATTTAATAAAAGTGTCATTTCATACAACTAGTAAGTCTATGCTTGTTGTCAAAATAAAACAAAAGCACATTAACAACCTCCCTTTAAAAAGCATGTAGCATAAGGATATGGTTAGAATTGGTAAAACCAAAATCCAAATACTTCATTAAATGTCAAATTGGGGTACGATCAATGGGCGAGGACTAAAATGGAGATGAAGATTTCAAAGTGTAAAGTGCATAGTCTAGACTTATAGCTTTATTTTAGGAAATGATTCCATTTATTATAACATCCATTGGCACATTATCAATTTTGCAATAATCCAACAAGGAAAACAATAGAGTATTGCACATCTTATTGAGGAATCTTATATACAAGACAACTAAGAAAAAACTTAAAATCATATTTTTTTTCTTCAAGAACAATGTAACATACCTCAAATTTATTATAAACATTGACTTTAAAAAAAAGAAGCTTTAAAAGCATTCCTTTTCTAAAACAAAAAATAACAAATGAGAACATTTTTCCATTCCTTAGGAGCACATAAGCATAGAATGTCTCACTTAACAGCCTCTAAGGACTAGTGTGGATCAAAATATTTTTTTTTAAAGAGGCCTCAACATGAGGCAAAGGAAATAGATCCTTGTTTGTAAGCAATCCTCCACAAGTGAGTGGTTTAGGATATGATTGTGAAATCACTCTTCCAACAAAATCAAATACATTATGATATAATGTTTATTATGGGTTTATGAAATCCTTTTATTCACCAATATGCATTATAGGCATAGGATAGTAACCAATGGTTGATACTCCACTTACTCCATGCTCATTTGAATGACATATGTAATCTCCTTACTACTTTGACGACAAACTACTCAAGGATGTGGTTATATGATTAAAAGTTCTATAATCCCTCACATACTTTAATGCTTCCCCATACATTTCATTCATTGTACCATAAGGAGCTAAAAGATAAAGAGATAATGCAAGAAAATGACAATCAATGTAGATAGGTTGAATACTTTATGTAGAAGCTAAGGTAAAATCCTATTTGAAAAAGGCATCCTAACATTTATCAAGTCATTGGTTTCAGGTGGAACCAAAAAAAAGGGACTTCTAGTTGTATCCCAAAAATAATTCATGTATGTATTTCATAAAAATGTGAAAATAAAGTAATAATAAATAAGCTAGAAGGTGCCAAAGTAAAGATACTATTTCCAAAGTTTTGCCTAGACAAGATATGCCTATTGCATGAAGTGAGAATTAAAGTGTAAAAAGTAACTTGAGTTCAACCATACTAAGTAGGAATTAATGTGGTGTGAAGTGGCATAAGATAGAAATATGTTAGGATGCTAATTGCTTAGCAAAGCTTACAAGGCCATATAATTCCTAGCATTAATATCAATTTACCTAATTTAACTTAAAGCATTATTTCATTTATGTGTCCAAATTATTGTATATAATCGAGTTGCTAATTAGCATCTTCTTCCTTTGATTTGCATTGTATAAGAGTAGCCTTTCATTACCTGCTTTTCATGAATTGATAGTTGTATTCAAGTTGTTGATTCACGATATGCTCTAAAAGTGCATCAAATATCAAAATCTACGATTTAGAACTTAATTTTATAAACATTAAAACCAATTAATCAATTCCTTTAATTGCAAAACTTGTGAACATTGAAAACAAGTAATCAATTCCTTTAATTGTGAAACTATGTAGAAGAACTGTCATTTGATAAAACAAAATAAAAAAACAACGAAATCATCTAGGCTATTTCCATTGTTTTCCTTTCAAACTAGTATCGTATACAATCACTCACAAATTGCTAGAAAAATCAAGACCTATACTTTCCATTTTTTTCTTGTATTGGATAAACCAAATTTCCCTTCATTGACATGAAAGGTAGCCTATAAGTTGAATTATTAATGAGCAACCTATTCAAGCTTATTTGAAAAATTAAATAGGACCAAATCAAATGCATGTGCCATATTTTCTTGTGAATTTGCTTTCCTTGTCTTCTTTTCCTCTATAGCATATGTAGAAGGCAATGACTTTCAAAGGTAAGGGATAAGTTAATCATGGCTTTATGGGAATGCGATGGGAAGCCAAGGTGATGCTTTGGTTAGACTTTCTTTTATTATCTCTCCATCCCTTAAGATAGACATGCTTTGACTAAACCTTCCCACTTAAAGCAAACAAGTCACCTAAACCTGTGATGATACCCACAAAAATCAATCTATCATAGTCCTTAATGCAAAAAGGATGCTTGTAACATGTCTGATATAGGGATAAAACTTCCTTGAGATACATCATCCTACTTAATTTTTTAGCAATTTTTTCAATTGATGCTTCAATCCCTCTATAGAATGGTATATCCAATGAATAACAAGTAAAGCATCTTCATAAAAAGACTTTGCAACCATATCAGGGGCAACACAACCTTTCTCACGAGCCAAACTAGGCCAATCCTGAACATCATTACTTATACCAATAAATAAAGGATGGACATAAACTCCAAAAGGCGTAATAAGGATTATCTTATGTCTAAGATCTTTAAGTTGTTAACAGGTCAAAGTAATCTTTATCCCCAAACATCAACATGATAATTTTACATTGACACCAGTGATTGGATAGACAAAGCTTATCAACCATATTGAGATTGTTAAAAGCATTTTTCCTTATACTTAGAATATCAATAAACTTATGATTAGCTCTTTGACAACCTTCCTTATTGTCTATAAAAAATCTACTAAAATTTGCATATGTAATGTTTTTCAAACTGCATGGAACAATTGTCATTTGGTAAAGATAAACAAAATTAACCAAATCATTTATGTTATTTCCATTGTTTTCTTTTCAAACTAGAATTATATATAGACACTCACAAATTGCTAGAAAAAGCAAAACCTATCCTTTTTCACTTTTTTGTTGTATTGGATAAACAAAATTTGCCTCCACAAATTATTGACAAACAATCTAGTTAAACTTGTCTGAAAAATCAAACAAGACCAAATCAAATCCATGTGCCTTATTATCTTGTAAATTTACTTTTCTTGTCTTCTTTTCGTGTAAAGCATACGTAGAAGGGTAGTAAGTTTGAGAGGCAAAAGACATGTTGATCATGGCTCTATAGGAGTGTGATGGGAAGCCAAGGTGGTGCTCTAGTCAAGCTTTCTTTTGTTATCTTTTCATCCCCTAAGATAGACAAACTCTTACTCTCCCTTCCCATTCAAAGCAAAGGAGTGACCCAAACCCTCAATGATACTCACAAGTTTCGATCTATCATAGTATTTAATATAAAGATGATGCTTGTAACATGTCCAATATAGGGAAGAAGCTTCCTTGAGATACATGCTTCCTTCATAAATTTTCAGTAATTTTTTTAATTGATGCTTCAATCCTTCTGTAAAATGGTATATCTAATGAATAACATGTAAAACATCTTCATAAAAAAACTTTATAACCATATTAGGAGCAACAAGCCTTTCTTGCAAGCCAAATTAGGTCAATCTCAAACATCATTACTTACACCAATAAGTTAAGGATGGACATAAATTCCAAAAAGTATAACAAAGATTATCTTATGTCCAAGATCTTTAAGTTGGTAAAAGGCCAAAGCAATCACTGTCCCTAGAGATCAACATGATAATCTTACATTGAAGCAGGTGATTGGATGGAGAAAGCATCTTAACCATAAAGTCATTGTCAAAAAATTCTTACTCGTACCTGGAACATCAATAAGCTTAATGTCAATTCTTTGACAACCTTTCTTAATGTCAATTCTACTAAAATCTACATACCTAATGTTTGATTTTTCAAATTACATAGAATAATTGTCATTTTAATAATTGTCATTTAGTAAAAAAACTTTAGTAAAAAAACTTCAACCAAATCATTTAGATTATTTCCATTGTTTCTTTTTTCAAATTGGAATTATATATAGGCACTTATAAATTGCTGGAAAAATCAAAATTTTTCCTTTTCACTTTATTCTTGTGTTGAATGAACCAAATTTCCCTTTATTTACATGAAAGGCAACTTATAAGTAGAATTATTAATGAACAATCTATTCATGCTTGTTTGAAAAATTAAACACAACCAAATCAAATGTATATGCCATATCATCTTGTGAATTTGCTTTTCTTGTCTTCTTTTCCTCTAAAGCATATGTAGAAGGGTAGTAACCTTGATAGGCAAAGGATAAGCTGATCATGGCTTTATAGGAGTGCAATGGGAAGCCAAGGTGGTGGTATAGTCGAACTTTCTTTTGTTATCCCTCCATCCTTTAAGATAGACATACTCTAATTGGCCCTCCTTATTTAAAGCAAAAAAGTCACTCAAACCCATGATGATGCCCACAAGCTTCAATCTATTATAGTCTCCAATACAAAGAGGATGCTTGTAATATGTTTGATATAGGGAATGAACTTCCTTGAGATACACACTTCCTTCATGATTTCTTAGCAATTCTTTTAGCTGATGCTTCAATCCCCTGTAGAATGGTATATATGATGAATAGTAGATAGAAAATTTTCATCAAAAGACTTTGCAACCATATTAAAAGCAACATATCCTTTCTCATGAGCCAAACTAGGTGAATCCCAAATATCATTACTTATACTAGTAAACTAAGGATGGATATAAATTCCAAATGTTATAACAAAGATTATCTTATGTCTAAGATCCTTAGGTTGACAAAAGGCCAAAGCAATCTTTGTCCCTAAAGATCAACATGATAATCTTACGTTGATGCTAGTTATTAGATGAACAAAGCATACCTACCATAATGGCATTGTTAGAAGCATTCTTCCTCCTACCTGGAACATCAATAAGCTTAATATTAGCTTTTTGACAACCTTTCCTAATGCCTTTGAAGAATTTACTAAAGTTTACATATGTAAACACCACAACAACTCCTTTAGTTACTTTCCTCATAACTTTTTTAATGTTCTTTGTAGCTTTTGAAAGGTTAACATCTTGTGGAATAGGGCAATTCTCCATGTCCCAAAATATAGAAATAGATCTTTGACTTACTTGGCTTGAAGAATGTTCAACAATCTTCATCTTTAACAAAATTGTATTTGTAATATTTTCTCCATAAGTGTAGACATATATGTGACAAAACATAGCAAGCATTACAAAAAGCATTTCAATATAGCACAATTGAGATAATCTCCACAACATAATAGGGGGAGAAAAAAGGGAAAGCTTAACAAATAGATGACTAAAATTAAAAAGGACTCATAAGGAAAATCAGCTAATTATCACTTTCTTGTCATAATAATATAGTTTTAGTAATAGACAAGTCCCAATTTCTTATCAATATAGTAATTATAGCGTACAAAGCAATCTAGCTTTTGAAAATCAATGTCTAAGTACCAAACATATATAGTTTAAATGCAGTAAAAAGAATTGACAAGTTCTACTTTTTTTTTCCTTTTTTTTTTGTACTTTCTTCTTTAAGAAGGTGGAGGGAATAATTTGTGAATCATCAACTTCTTAATTCTCTAAGTTCATAAAATTATCATCAAGATGAATATATCAATTTAGATTAGCTTGTAAATTTCGACATGAATAATACCTTTTATCTTAAAGATATGGTATGTGCATACATTTATTTAGTTGTAAACTACTTGAAACTTTCATTTTCTTATCATAGAAAAAAGAATTGGTATAAAAAATGTATATTTATACTTAAAGTATCCTAATCATGGGTAGTCATATGGATTTTTTATTGGATTTTTTCATAAGTTTAATTTTCCTATGAACTGCCACATCACATGCCTATCAAATCAAATTAAACTTTCCTTTTTCTAATTTATTTTTTCCAATTTTATGCATCTAATTACTTGAACATAATTATTCATAGGACTAAAAACGTCCTTTCATCTTGTTTCATCCACCCTAACTTTCTCTAACCTATACAAGGTGTGTCAAACAAAAGCTTTTCTCTTGATAAGCTGAAGCTATCCAACACAAAATTATCATGAAGGTAAATATATCTATTTGGATCAACTTGTAAATTTGGAAATGAATAAGACCCTTTATCCTAAAGATATGATACATGCATACTTTACTTTTATGTAGTTGAAAACTACTTGAAATCTTCATTTTCTCATCATAGAAAAATCAATTGATATAAAAAAATGTATATTTATAGTTTAGTATCCTAATCGTGGGTAGTCATATGGACTTCTTATTGGCTTTTTTTATAAGTCTAATTTAGCTATAAATTGCTAACTTACATCCATATAAACCCAAATCAAACTTTCGCCTTTCTTATTTATTTCCCTAATTTTGATTCATGAAATCACTTAGACATAATTATTCATAAGACCAAAAAGATGTCCTTTCATCTTGTTTGATCCACACGACCCTTCCCCAACCTATACTAAGGGAGTGGTCAAACAAAGGCTTTTCTCTTGATGAGCTGTAGATATTTAGCATAAAATGGTTGTATATCTAGGTCATTTACTTAAATTTTTCTCAATTATATCACATATCTAGCAATAGTGTATGAATTCATGTAAAAATTGTAAATCTATGCTCTCATTATGCAAAAAACATGTTCTTGTAGTCCAATTTAATTAAAAAGAATTTATATTTCTATCTGTTCACTCTTCTCCTCTAATGAGTTGTCAAGAGTACTAGTAGAAAAATAGGAGTGGTTTGTAGATCTAGATCATCTACTTAAAATTTTCTCAATTATACCTCACTAGATTATCCAAGAGTGGCGTATAAATTCATGTAAAAATTGTAAATCTATTCTTTCACCATGCAAAAAACAAGTTCTTGCAATCCAATTTAAACAAAAATAACTTATATTTCTATATGTTCATTCTTCTCTAATGAATTTTCAGAAGTACTGATAGAAAAATGAAAATGGTTTATAGATCTAGATCATTTACTTAAATTTTCCTTAGTTATATCACACTAGATTATATAAGAATGATGTATAAATTCATGTAAAAATTGTAAATCTATGCTCTCACTATGCAAAAAAGCTTGTTATTGTGATCCACTTTTTATTACAATGCATGTATGTGACTCATGCATATAAAATGTCAAATCCTAAATCTCATGATAAAGGTTAGATAAATTTTGAGCCATTATATTTGAAGAACAATAAATTTGTATTACCTAAATTCTTTAATTAGTTCTCATTTAATACAAAAAGAAATTAATATCTAAATTCATTGTAACCCAATACAAAAATATCATCCTATATAAAATGATATTTGTTAGGATTAGAGGAAGAGTTAAACTCATTTTCTTATCTCATATAAACAAATGAAATGTATGATTATTTATTTTTCATTTATTTACCAAAGACATAACAAGCTTTGCTCTCTATAGTAAATTTGTAACTCTTTCTCCTTCATTTTAACCATTGATTTCTTCCTTCTTTACTATTATTGTTTGTTGTTCTATTTAACATTAACTTCAAAGTTTTTTGTCAATCCTTACTGAGTTACTCATGTTTATAGTATTTGTTGTTGGTGAGTTTGATCTTATGTGACTCATATTTCTCTCATTTTCTTCTTATCTTCTTGAATTTTTATAGAATTACAAAGAAAAAATATACTTAGATGTTTGACACTACTAAGAAATGGGCATATATCATGAAGAGGAAGACAAATCCTTATCATGGCTATTAAGAAATCCCAATAAATTGAACCCTATAATCAATTGCCAATAAGTCTTTTTTTCTAACAACAATATTTTCATCTTTGGAATTTTTAGATCGTCATCATACACAAACAATCATCACTGTCAAATGCTAAGTGAGTTCCATGATTTCATTTTAGATAGATACATAGTCTCCTTTATATTAAAGTTAATCAAGAAGCTTAATATTGACTCATTCATCATATGCCACCACACTTGGTTAAAAATTTAGCAAATGCATATAGTATATATACTTTTTCATTTCTTTTTCTATTTTATTTTATTTTTATGATAGTTTCCTTGTCCATGATTTTATTATCTTGATTTGTTCTTTTATATGTTTGTTTTTCTATAACTTTTGATCACATGAGCTTCATTAACTAGAGAGATGAAAAGCATGCTGTCTGATTCATCTCAAGTGCCTTTTGATCAAGAACAAAGTAATGATAGATTATGTACTTCTAATGAAATTGATGGAAGTTGCATACATTCATTCAATTTATGAAAGGACTTAAACTTTTTTCCTAGGCTTTTTAAACTCTGTAATCATAAGAGAGACCTACTTTTCATCAAAAGAGCTCAAAAAGTATTGGAAATATTAAAGTCTATGCATTATAACTTAAGCTTCTGAACATCGAAAACAACTAATTAATTCTTTCAATTGTATAACTACATAGGACAACTTCCATTTGGTAAAACAAATCAACTAAATCATTTAGGTTATTTCCAGCAATTTCTTTCCAAACTAGAATCATATACGGGTACTCACAAATTGCTAGAAAAATCAAAACCTATCATTTTCATTTTTCTATAACTTTTGCTGACATGAGTGCCATTAATTACAGAGATGAAAAGCATGTTGGTTAATTCATCTTGAGTACCTTATGATCGAGGACAAAGTAATGATAGATTTATGTACTTCAAATAAAATTGAAGGAAGTTGAATATATTTGTTCAATTTATGAAAGGAATTAAAATCTTATCCTAGGATTTTAAACTCCATAATCAAAAGATAGATTCACTTTTGGTGAAAAAAGCTCAAAGACTGTTTTAAATATCAAAGTCTATACTTTAGAACTTAAGCTTGTGAACATTGAAAACAACTAATCAATTCTTTCAATTGTGTAACTACATAGGACAATTTCCACTTGGTGAAACAAATCAACCAAATCATTTAGGTTGTTTCCATAAGTTTGTTTTCAAATTGGAATCATATATAGGTACTCACAAATTGCTAGAAAAATCAAACTCTATCCATTTCAGTTTTCTTATGGAAACAACCTAACTTTTGCTTACATGAGTTCCATTCATTAGAGATGTGAAAAACATGCTACCTGATTGATCTTGAGTACCTTATGATCAAGGACAAAGTCATGATAGATTTATACACTTCTAAATAAATTGAAGGAAGTTGCATATATTCATTCAATTTATGAAAGGAATTAAAATCTTATCCTAGGCTTTTTAAACTCCATAATCATAAGATAGATTCACTTTTGGTGAAAAGAGCTCAAAAACTATTGTAAATATCAAAGTCTATACTTTAGAACTTAAGCTTGTGAACATCAAAAACAACTAATTAATTCTTTCAATTGTGTAACTACATAGGACAACTTCCACTTGGTAAAACAAATCAACCAAACCATTTAGGTTGTTTCCATCAATTTCTTTTTAAATCGGAATCATATACAGGTACTCACAAATTGCTAGAAAAATGGAAACCTATCCTTTTCATTTTTTTATAACTTTTGCTGATATTAGTGCCATAAAATAGAGACGAAAAGAATGTTGCTTGATAGATTATGTAGTTCTAATGAAATTTAAGGAAGTTGCATATATTTGTTAAATTTATTAAAGGAATTAAAATCTTATCCTACACTTTTTAAACTCTACAATTATAAGAAAGACCCATTTTTGGTTGAAAGGGCTCAGAGAGTATTGCAAATATCAAAGTTTATACTTTGATAATGTTTTAGCAATTGTTTAAATTGATACTTATGTCCCTTTATAGAATGGTATTCTAAATGAATAACAAGTAGAGCATCTTTATAAAAAGATTTTGCAATTGTATCAAAAGCAACAAAGTCTTCCCAATGAGACAAACTAGGCACCAATAAGCTGAAGATGGACATAAACTCCAAAAGGTATAATAAGGATTATCTTATGTTCAAGATCCTTAAGTTAGTAAAGGGCCAAAGTAATCCTTGTTCCTAGATATTTATATGATAATCTTACATTGGCATTGGTGATTGGATGGACAAAACATATCAATCATAATGGCATTGTCAGAAGTATCCTTCCTCCTAACTGTAACATCAATAAGCTTAATATCACTCTTTGAAAATCCTCCCTAATGTCCTCGAAGAATCTACCAAAATATACATACACAATGTTTGGTTTTTCAAACTACTTAAAACACTTGTTATTGGTAAAAAAGAAAAGAAAAAAAAACAAATCATTTAGGTTGTTTCCGTTATACAATCATTCATAAATTTCTCTTGTATTGGACAAGCCAAATTTTTCCCATTGACATGAAAGGCAACCTATGAGTCAAATTACTAATAAGTAACCTATTCAAGCTTATTTGAAAAATCAAACACAACCAAATCTAATGCATGTGCCATATCTTCTTGTGAATTTGCTTTTCTTGTGTTTTTTTTTTCTAGAACATATATGGAAAGGTAGTAACTTTGAAAGGCAAGGGACAAGCTAATCATGGCTTTATAAAAGTGTGATGAGAAACAAAGGTGGTACTTTAGCTAGACTTTATTTTGTTACCCAATACACTCGATGTCCCTCCCTACTTAAAGCAAATGAGTCACCTAAACCCTTAATGATACTCATAAGCTTCAATCTATCATAGTCTTCAATGCAAAAAGGATGCTTGTAATATATTTGATACATGGATGAAACTTCCTTAAGATAGACGCATCATTCATTATTTTTCAACAATTATTTTAACCAATGCTTTAGTCCCTCTATAGAATGATATATCTAATGAATAATAGGTAGAACATCTTCATAAAAAGACTTTGCAACCATGTTAGGAGCAACGCAACCTTTCCCATCATCCAAACTTGGCCAAACTCAAATATCATTACTTACACTAGTCAGCTAAGGATGGACATCAACTCCAAAAAGTATAACAAAGATTATCTTATGTTCAAGTTCCTTAGGCCAATAAAGAGTCAAAGCAATCTTTATCCCTAGAGATCAACATGATACTCTTACATTAACACTAATGATTAGATAGACAAAGCATATCAACCATAATGACATTATAAAAAATACTCTTCCTTTTATTTGGAACATTTTTTTTCTTTTTAGAAACAAGCCTTTGGATTTGTCATCATTGACATTTTATTTGGAACATCAATAAGCTTAATATCAACTCTTAAACAATCCTTTCTAACATCCTTGAAGAATTTACTAAAATTTGTATATGCAAACTTTAGTTACCATCTTCATAGCTTTTTTAATGTTCTTTGCAACTTTTAAAGGGTTAACATTTCAAGGAACAATGCAATTCTCCTTGTCCCAAAAAATAGAAATTGATCTTTGACTTACTTGGCTTGAAGAATGTTTAGCAATGTTTGTTTGTAACCTTTTTTTGCATAGGTGTAGACATATATATATAAATGTAGCAAGCATTGCAATAAAAGCATTTGGGGAGAAAGAAAAGGGAAAACTAAACAATAGATGACTAAAATTAAAAAGAACTATAAAAAGAAAAATCAACTAATTATCACTTCTTTGTCACAGTAATTCATTGTTAGCAATAACACAAGTCCCAGTTTTTTTAATCAATATAGTAATCAATGTCTAAAATATAGACTAAATGCAATAGAAAACATTGATAAGCTTTACTTTTTCTAGTTTTGTACTTTCCTTATTCTTCGGTGAGGATGGGGATGATGTGTGAATCATTAACTTCTTAATTCTCTATGTTCACAAAATTATCATCAAGGTAAACATATCAATTTAGATCAACTTGTAAATTTGGATATGAATAAGACCCTTTATCCTAAAGATATTATACATGCATACTTTTATGTAGTTGCAAACTACTCGAAACTTTCATTTTCTCGTCATAAAAAAATAATTGATATAAAAAATGTATAATTATTTAAGTACCCAATCATGAATAGTCATATGGACTTTTTAGTGGATTTTTTCATAAGTTCATTTTACTTATGAACTACTAAGTCATATGCCTATCAACTTGAATTGAAACTTTCCCTTTCTTTTTTTTTTTTTTCAATTTTGATTTGTTGGATCCTAATATTCTCTTTTATAATCCTTTTTTCTTTCTCATCATCAAAATGCTAATATATTCTAATATCATTAAAATATATTCCAACATGATTCATAAAATTGGTCAAACACAATTATTCATATGATCAAAAAGATGTCTTTTCATCTTATTTCATCCAACAAACCTTTCCCTAACCTATACCAGGGAAGTAGTCAAATAAAGGATTTTCTTTTGATGAGCTAGAACTATTCAGAATAAAATTATCATTAAGATAAATATATCCATTTAGATTATCTTATAAATTTAGAAATGAATAAGACCACTTATCTTAAAGTTTTTTTTTTTTAAAAAAAAAACTCACACATAGGGGACAAGAGGGGAAATTGAACCCTTGATTGGTTAGACTCGCATCAATTGAATAGGAAAAACTAAGATTTATATCCATCATAGTTCCTAATAATTATTGTAGTGAGTTAACTATAGATCTTTAACGATTCCAGGTAATAACAAATGTAGGAAATAGAGATTATTTTGGGACTATTCTAACTAACAAATCCATTATCAGCAAAATTACAAAAATTAAAGATGTTAATTTCAATATGAGCCATTGAAAGGAAACCATGTGAAAAATTCTTATCCTAAAGATATGGTACATGCATACTTTTATATTGTTGCAAACTACTTGAAACTTTCATTTTCTCGTCATAGAAAAATTAATTGATATAAAAAATTTATATTTTATACTTAAGTACCCTAATCATGGCTAGTCACATGGACTTCTTATTGGATTTTTTCATAAATCTAATTTACGTATAAACAGCTAAGTCACATGCCTATCAACCCAAATCAATCTTTCCCCTTTCTTATTTGTTTTTTCCCAATTTTGATTCATCAAATCACTCAAGCACAATTATTCATAAGACCAAAAAGATGTCCTTTCAATTTGTTTCATTCACTTAACCCTTTCCCAACTTATATAAAGGGAGTAGTCAAAAAAAGGATTTTCTTTAATGAGCCAAAGCTATTCAACACAAAATAATTTGTAGATTTAGATCATCTACTTAATTGTTTTTTAGTTATATTACATTAGATATCCAATAATGGTATATAAATTCATATAAAAATTATAAATCTATACCCTCACTATGCAAAAAACATGTTCTTGTAGTCTAATTTAAACAAAAAGAGCTTATATTTTTATTTGTTCATTTTTCCCCTCCAATTAATTGTTAAAAGTACTAGGAAAAAACTGAAAATGGTTTAAAAATCTAAATCATCTACTTAAATTTTTCTCAATTAAATCACACTAGATTATCTAGTAGTGGCGTATAAATTTAATAAAAATTATAAATCTATACTTTCACCATATAGAAAACATGTTGTTGCAATCATATATAAATAAAAAGAACTTACATTTCTATTTGTTCATTCTTCTTTAGAACTTAAGCTTGTGAACATTGAAAACAACAAATCAATTCTTTCAATTGTGTAACTACATAGGACAACTTCCATTTGGTAAAACAAATCAACCAAATCATTTAGGTTGTTTCCATCAATTTCTTTCAAACTGGAATCATATATGGGTACTCACAAATTGCTAGAAAAATCAAAACTTATCCTTTTCATTATTCTATAACTTTTGCTGACATGAGTGCCATTAACTAAAGACATGAAAAGCATACTACTTGATTGATCTCGAGCACCTTATGATCAAGGACAAAGTAATGATATATTTATGTACCTCTAATGAAATTGAAGGAAGTTGCATATGTTCGTTCAATTTATGAAAGGAATTAAAATCTTATCTTAGGCTTTTTAAACTCCATAATCATAAAAGAGACCCACTTTTTGTGAAAAGAGCATACAGAGTATTGCAAATATCAAAGTCTATGCTTTAGAACTTAAGCTTGTGAACATTGAAAAGAGCTAATCAATTCTTTCAACTATGTAACTACATCAAACAACTTCCATTTAGTAAAACAAATCAACCAAATCATTTAGGTTGTTTCCATCAATTTCTTTTCAAATTGGAATCATATACAGGTACTCACAAATTGGTAGAAAAATGGAAACCTATCCTTTTCATTTTTTATAACTTTTACGGACATGAATGTCATTAACTAGAGAGATGAAAAGATGCTACCTGATTCATCTCGAGTACCTTATAATCAAGGACAAAGTAATGATAGATTTATTCACTTCTAATGAAATTGGAGGAAGTTACATATATTCATTCAATTTATGAAAGGACTTAAAATCTTATCCTATGCTTTTTAAACTCTATAATTATAAAGGAGACCCACTCTTGGTGAAAAAAGCTCAAAGAGTATCGCAAATATCAAAGTCTATGCTTTAGAACTTAAGCTTATGAACATTGAAAGCAACTAATCAATTCTTTCAATTGTGTAACTACATAGGACAACTTCCATTTTGTAAAACAAATCAACTAAATCATTTAGGTTATTTCCATCAATTTCTTTTCAAATTGGAATTATATACAGGTACTCACAAATTGCTAGAAAAATCAAAACCTATCATTTTCATTTTTCTATAATTTTTGCTGACATGAGTGCCATTAATAATGGAGATCAAAAGAATGCTGCCTGATTCATCTTAAATACCTTATGATCAAGGACAAAGTAATGGTAGATTTATGTACATCTAATGAAATTGGAGGAAGTTACATATATTCGTTCAATTTATAAAAGGAATTAAAATCTTATCCTATGCTTTTTAAACTCCATAGTTATAAAGGAGACCCACTCTTGGTGGAAAAAGCTCAAAGAGTATTGCAAATATCAAAGTCTATACTTTAGAACTTAATCTTGTGAACATTGAAAAAAACTAATTAATTCTTTCAATTGTGTAACTACATAGGACAACTTCCATTTGGTAAAACAAATCAACCAAATCATTTAGGTTGTTTCCATCAATTTCTTTCAAATTGGAATCATATACGAGTACTCACAATTTGCTAGAAAAATTAAAGCATGTCGTTTTCATTTTTCTATAACTTTTGCTGACATGAGTGCCATTAATTAGAGAGATGAAAAGATGTTGCCTGATTCATCTTAAGTACCTTATGAACAAGAATAAAGTAATGATAGATTTATGTACTTTTGATGAAATTAAAGGAAGTTGCATATATTTGTTCAATTTATAAAAGGAACTAAAATCTTCTTTTGAGCTTTTTAATCTCTATACTCATGAGAGAGACCCATTTTTGGTGAAAAGATTTTAGAAAATACTGCAAATATCAAAGTCTATGCTTTAGAATTTAAGCTTGTGAACATTGAAAACAATTACTCAATTCTTTCAACTGTGTAACTACATAAGACAACTTCCATTTGGTAAAAAAAGTCAACCAAATCATTTAAGTTGTTTTCATCAGTTTCTTTTCAAATTGGAATCAGATATGAGTATTCACAAATTGCTAGAAAAATTAAAACCTATCCTTTTTCTATAAGTTTTGCTGACATGAGTTCCATTAACTAGAGAGATGAAAAGCATGTTGGTTGATTCATCTCAAGTACCTTATGATTAAGGACAAAGTAATGATAGATTTATGTACTTTTAATAAAATTAAAGGAAGTTGCATATATGTGTTCAATTTATGAAAGGAATTGAAATCTTATTCTAGGCTTTTTAAACTCCATAATCATAGGGAGACTCACTTTTGGTGAAAAGAGCTTAGAAAGTATTGCAAATATGAAAGTCTATGCTTTAAAACTTAAGCTTTTGAACATTGAAAACAACTAATCAATTCTTTCATTTATGTAATTATATAGGATAACTTCCATTTGGTAAAACAAATCAATCAAGTCATTTAGGTTGTTTCCATTAGTTTCTTTTCAAACTGGTATCATATACCGGTACTCACAAATTGCTAGAAATATCAAAACCCATCCTTTTCATTTTTCTATAACTTTTGCTGACATGAGTTCCATTAACTAGAGAGATGAAAAGCATGTTGGTTGATTCATGTTGAGTACCTTATGATCGAGGACAAAGTAATGATAGATTTATGTATTTCTAATGAAATTGAATGAAGTTGCATATATTTGTTCAATTTATGAAAGGAGTTAAATTCTTATTCTAGGCTTTTTAAACTCCATAATCATAAGATAGACCCACTTTTGTTGAGAAGAGCTCAGAGAGTATTGCAAATATCAAAGTTTATGCTTTAGAACTTAAGCTTATGAACATTGAAAACAACTAATCAATTCTTTCAATTGGGTAGGTACATAAGACAACTTTTATTTGGTGAAACAAATCAACCAAATGATTTAGGTTGTTTCCATCAATTTCTTTCAAATTGGAATCATGTATAGGTACTCATAAATTGCTAGAAAAATCAAAACCTATGCTTTTTACTTTTCAATCTATTCAAGCTTGTTTAAGAATATGAATATGACTAAATCAAATACACGTGCCATATCTTTTTATGGATTTGCTTTTCTTATCTTCCTTTCCTTTAAAACATATGTAGAAGAGTGATAACTTTGAAAGGTAGGGGACAAGCTGATCATGAGTCTATGGGAGTGTGATAGGAAGCCAAGTTGTTGTTTAGAGCAAACTTTCTATTCTTATCCCTCCATATGCTAAGATAGATATACTTTGACTAGCCTTCCCCACTGAAAGCAAAGGAGTCACTTGAACCCTTGATGATGCTTATAAGCTTTGATCTATAAATCTTCGTTATAAAGAGGATGTTTATAACATGTTTAATACAAGGATGGAACTTTCTTGAGATGCACATGTCCTTCTCCTTTGATGAATTGTCAAAAGTACTAGTAGAAAAATGAAGATGGTTTGCAAATTTAGATCATTTACTTAAATTTTCCTCGATTATATCACATTAGATTATCCAATAGTGGTATATAAATTCATGTAAAAATTTTAAATCTATACCTTCATCATGGAAAGATCATGTTCTTTCACTCCAATTTAAATAAAATAAAAAGAACTTATGTTTCTAGATGTTCACTCTTCTATTCCAATGAATTGTTAAGAGTATTAGTAGAAAAATCAAAATAGTTTACAAATCTAGATTATCTATTCCTTAGTTATATCAAACTATATTATTTAAAAGTGGTGTATAAATTCATATAAAAATTGTAAATCTATGCTCTCACCATTAAAACAAAACATGTTTTTGCAGTCCAATTTAAACAAAAAGAACTTATATTTCTATTTGTTCACTCTTCTCCTCTAATAGATCGTCAGGAATACCGATAAAAAAATGAAAATGGTTTGCAAATCTAGATCATCAACTTAAATTTTCCTCAGTTATATTACACTAGATCATCCAGCAATGGTGTATAAATTCATGTAAAAATTGTAAATCTATGCTCTCATCATGCAAAAAATATGTTCTTGTAGTCTAATTTAAACAAAAAGAACTTATATTTCTATCTATTCACTTTTCTCCTCAAATGAATTGTCAAGAGTATCAATAGAAAAATGAAAATGGTTTGTAAATTTATATCATCTACTTAAATTTTCCTTAATTATGTTACACTAGATTATTCAACAGTTGTGTATAAATTTATGTAAAAATTGTAAGTTTGTGCTTTCACCATGCACAAAATGGCCAAAAAATTGAACATCTTTTATATAATAAAGTGATCTTAAGGCAAATTTTATGCATATCTTCTTAAAGATATGCATGAAATGGATGAGTAGTTAAATGAATAATTAAATTTGGGCTTCATTATGATGAGGCAAATTAATTTTCCTCTTTATCTTTAATAACTCAATAGATCTTCTAGTAGTGAGGGATCTATTAGGGAAGAGAAGTTGAGTTTTTTTTTAATATGTTCTGCTACTATTAATTTTATGTTTGTTCATTGGTATGCGCATTGGTTTAAGCTCTCCGTAACAGGGCACCAATATATTACTTGTTGCTTCCAACGATCGTGACATTACATATTTTGCATATGTTAGTAATGCAACGAAGGATTCTCCCCCTTATCCAATCAAAAGCCAGTAGTCATGTTTTAAAGCCCCCATGTCAGAACTGTAGTGAACTTGTTCCATTGGCACACCGCAGTTTATCATGCCAGAGTTATTTCTGGTTACTTATATATTGTCCAATACTTGAATGTGAATAAGTTCAAAAATTATAATTATATATGTAGTACCAATTTTAAATGGATTGCGTGATTGGTTAGAGGAGAAATTGTACAAAATTTCTTTAGGATCATATGAAGTAAACATTGAGCAAGGACCAAGCGTTTCTGTTGGGCCCTATTACGGTCACCCACCATCTTCACAGTCCGAAGGCTACGGAGCTTAGGAGGCACGAGTGAACGACGTCCTCGTACCGCTCCCATCGTGCGACTCAAAACGGGTCTCTGTGTAGCCCAGGCAGACTGCCGTCGATGAAGAAAAATTTCGTTACGGGCACCGAGGGCCATTTTCATTTACTTGTTCCATAGTGCGTAGTCGCCCACTCTGACGAGGTGGGTAACGAGGCAGACATTCGAATTTTGTAAAACATAAATGAAAATTTCTAGAAGGGAGTACTTTTTCACAATGACACCAAAAAGTATAGGTTTGTCATTTTTAGATGGGAATTCTAGAATTGGTCTAGCTGGCAGTTGGCATGCATTGAAGGAGAGGTATGGTTTTTACAAAAAATTAATTTGTCAGTGGTTCGTTTGCATGAGAAACCTGGTCGATATTTTTGAAAATGATGAGGGAGGTTGTCAAGGAACTAAACGGAACGTTGTTTATGGTGAAAAACTGATACCGCAATTATGTGGGTTCAGTTGTTGGTGAATAATGTCGTGAAGTAATACAGAGATAAAAGTCGAAATAATAAAGTCGTTTTCAAGGATAGATAGAACGTTTGAAACAAACCCCAGGCTTGCGTCTAGAAAATTGGTTTTTTTTTTTTTTTCTTTTTCTTTCTTGGAGGATTTCTCCTGTGTATCAAGCATGTTCTAAAGTGTTTTTAGAAAGTTATTACAATAATTAATATATGTTGTGGTTTAAGGCTTACGTGTTAAGATATGATGGTGTGTATTTAGTTAAATTTTTGTATGTTCATCTACTACAAAAGTTGGTTCTTAAAATGAGAATTAATTTTGTAACATAATATCGAAGTTCCAATTATTGTGAGTAGGCTTAAAATCTATGCATAAAATAATATTATAGGAGATATATGTTAAACTATTATGGTTTAGGGTTTAACAATCTCTATGGTAAGGAGCAGTTGCTATGCAAATATTTAATTTTATATTGCTAAAAGATATGTGTACTTTGTTCAATGTATACTTGTCTCATTAAATGTGTGTTTTTTAACTTTAAAATCTAATTTTTAGATAGAAATGAGCTTTTGAAACCATTCTTGCAACTTATTCACAAACTTTTTGAATAGTCATCCCAATTCATGTACCAACTTATTCAAGCGACTTACGTGCTCTTATGATGTTCCAAGAAGAAGATATCCCATCATTTATCGTTTCTCCATACCCCACTACCCCGGAAAACGAAAACAAGTATCACCAAGCGTTTACTTTCTTGATTTATCAGAATCGTCAATTGCCAAGTGGTTCCATGCCTTCAATGACAATAAATAACTCAATCTAGCTTCTAGCAAACCTAATTATGAAGCTTAGTACCGATTCAGATAAGCTCTAATGTCAGCCATGGCATCCTCCCCAAAAACACAACCACATGTGCTTTGAATTCTCTGACAAAAGTTGGACACGTAAGGCAACAGAGGTTGAAATTAGTACGGAACATTTTAACTTCTGTTGAAACTGTACATTTCATGTTGTCAATATATCTTCTAATAAAAATGATATTATTGTAGAAACAGATAGATTGGGCTTACCAGAAATACTATAAGCCATTTAATTCAAAAGTTTGACTGTCCCTTCTCATGAAAAGGAAATTATCGTGGAAAGAGAGGTATAAGGTGACCAACATTCAAACTAATAAAAAATATTTTAAGCCAAGTGATGCAAAAGTTTTATCATCTTGTTGCATAAAAATGATATTATAATGGAAGAACATTGGCGGTGGAAGTATCAAGCAATGCTTTGGGCTTTTTCATTTTTTAAACCTTTTACACTTTGAACGGGAGGCCTGTTTCCCTATTATTGTTTCTTCCATGGACAGCGATTCTTCAGGACCTGTCCTCGGCCCCCTCTTTGGGCCGTGTTGCGCCAGGCCACACTCACTGCATCGACAGGCTCCGCTGGCCCCCTGCTCTCCCTTAGCGGTTTCCGGGTGCTGCCAAAATGCAACCAGCAAGATCTTCAGCCTTTCTAGCCTCTTAGCTTACTTTCTTTACCCACTTTGCTATCACTTTCAGGTACCGCCAAAAATATGACAATGTCTGCGGCAACGCACGGCGAGCCTGCTTCGGCTTCTTCTACGGATAAGGGTTCTTCCCGCGACCACTAATCTCATTGCATTGTAGAGGTTTCACTGCGGGTGTTTTGAGCGAATTGGCCCTGATTATTTGAAGAAAAGAGATTTCGTGTCCACTTCGTTAAGGTTTCGAAATCTCTTTCAACAAATGATGTTTAGAAGATTATGTAATTGATTTCTGCGAAGCCTAGAGGAGAGACATTTTTATTTCGTTGAATATGAGGGTGAAAAAGTAGTTTCAAGTCGGTGCGTTAAAGGACAGGAAGAAACGTTTGACATTTTGCCCTCGGGCAGTTCGAAGTAGGCCGGAGGGGAAAAAGGAGACTCGTCTGAGCCGAAGACGTGACAGAATCTTGGAAACCTAAGTTCTTTTTAGAGTGCCTTTGGGAGCATAAAAAATAAAAACGGGGAGCCTTCACCGAAAACATGAATCCATCTTCTCAAAAAACCCTTGAGGAATTCCTCTTGCTTTATTTTCATGACCTCCAATCGGTGTTCAACTAAATGGGGCAAATTACGGTGCATGGAAGTCGTGTCTCCTTCCGTATTTACGAGCCAGCTCTCTCCTTCCCATCTTGGACGGTAGCCTACCATGCTCACCCAAGTTTATATCCCAAGTCGACGAGAATGGCGGACAAAAACTTATTCCAAATCCAGCCTTTGAAGATTGGCATACTTAGGATCGGATTGCACTTGCGTAGTTTCTAAACAGCGTTCTTGACTCCATTGTCACAATAACGTCCACACTTACGACTTCAGCCGCAGTTTGGAGTTTCCTGACAAATGCAAGTGCTGCCTATAGCATTACTGAAGTTATATTTTCCTAGAAATCCTCACAAAATTACTGAAGTTCTCTCATTTTCAAGAATATCAAAGACAAAATTACCTACAGCCCAATACCATTCAGGGATGGGCGTATGGCGAAGAGGAAGCAGAATACTACTCAGGGAACGAAAGCGAAGGTTAATACTACCCAGGAGACGAATGGGAAGGTGAATACTACTCAGATGAAGAAAAGGAAGCTGAATACGACGTGGGATGATCGGCGGAGTGCGAGTTTGTTGATAGAAACAACTATTCATTCGCTGAAACCTCATTTCCATCTGCCTTCTTTTTGGATTGAAATCGTACAGAGGCATATTCTATAAGGTTGATTAGAAGAATTAAATTTCTTATTAAATGAGCAATCCAGTCAAACTTGTTTAAGAAATCAAACAGAAGCAAACTAAATCGTGGGTTTGCTTTTATTATATGCAATCTGTCGTTGTTTCATCCACATTCCCCAAAACAACAAAAGCAAATGAGATGGAAGTGCTAGAGTCAAAGCCCCTGGGTATTGGTTCTATAATATATTGCCCATAAAGTTATGATCAGTAAGGTTAACTTGTTTCTTCATATGGTTTAAATGGAAAATTTAAATTGTTCCATTCCTAATTCCCAGCCTTCATTAACTTAACAATGATCAAGGAATTCGTTAAGGAAGCTATCTTACTGTGTTCCGATATTCTAAAGCCTCACTATCTTCATTTGGGAGTTGGTCCTCTCAGAGGGACCGTTTGTTTTTCATTTTTTATTTTTATTTTTGGGGACTCGTAAGATAAGATATGAGCCACCGCATTTGATGACCAAACAGCAAGACATTCATTTTTGTAGAAACTGGGAGGCTTTTAAGTTTGGCTGTGGGCTCGGACCTTTTGGCCCAAACCTAAGTGTCTTGTGAAAAAAGATGGGGTAATAGGAGATTAGGGTTATGTCGTGGTTATTGCTACAAGCCGCCGGAAACGATGTCAGGGGTTTAGTGTTCCTTGACGCTGGTTGTTCCTACAGTTTCCGTTTGTTGTTTTGTGTGATTCTTTGATTTCCCTTCATAGCCAAAAACGTCTCCGGCTCTGCGTCTTACTGCTGGTTAGCATTCTTTCTCCCTCTTTCCCTTTACCGATCGCTATGATGTTTGTTAACCATATTTGACAGATACTTGGAACGATTTTGATTGGTTTGATGATAGGGGACGCTTACTCCTGTTTAATCCTTTTGATCAATGATTATTATCATATATTTGATAACTCTGTAGATCTTTCTAAACCTATGCTCCCGTCACAAATTTGAATGCTGACCGTCGCTTGGGTGGGTTTGTGATTGTAGAGGGAGACAGAAATGGAGTTTGAGCATTCCAACATGCTGTATTACTTGATCTTTTATGAAGCGCTGGCAAGTGATTGTGAGAGAATGACATCTTTTGCTGGCTGTGTGATCGAGGATCCAGATATCCATCTGGTTTGCCTCCAAATGCTTGCCTACAAATGCATCTTCTTCTTTCATAAACTAAACTGTAGATCAATTACTTTAACTTAGAAAAAAAGTAGTTGATTTACAGCTTAGGTAATTCTCCGGTCTCTTGACAGTAAGCACATCTTTAATTTAGATAGTTTAAAGAATATTTAACAATATTATCTTTAA
This sequence comes from Casuarina equisetifolia, assembly GCA_028551475.1. Classification (NCBI taxonomy): domain Eukaryota; kingdom Viridiplantae; phylum Streptophyta; class Magnoliopsida; order Fagales; family Casuarinaceae; genus Casuarina; species Casuarina equisetifolia. The sequence goes on from CM052360.1 coordinate 25,495,906, forward strand.
TTTTATTGTATCTATAATTTTTTTTACATAAGATTAATTTTATGTGAGAAACTATGTAAATAATTATTTAAGAATACAATATATGGGGTTAGATGTATATATTACAAAGTATGGCCAGCATTGCAATGAAAGCATTTCAGCAAACACTCATTTCATTTGTTTCATCAAATCAAAACTTCACTGCCAACAATTTTAATACCAGAAATGTAAGCTTTAGATTTCAGGAACTTGCTTTCATTAATTATGTAAACTATTTCTTATGTTCTTTTACCTAAGAAATGTAAGTTTTACCACCATTATCAAACGAGTCCCATTATCGTTTACACTTACAACGGAAGCCGGTTTCCCCATTATCGTTTCTTCAATGGACAGCGATTCTCCCTCTTCGGGCCGTGTTGTGCCAGGCCACACTCGCTGCCTCGACGGGCTTCGCTGGCCCCCGGCTCTCCCTGGGTGGTTTCCAGGTGTTGCCAAATGCAACCAGCAAAATCTTCAGCGCTTCTTGCCTGACTTTCTTTACCCACTTTGCTATCACATTCAGGTACTGCCAAAAATATGAGCAGTGGCTGCAGCAACGCGCGGCGAGCCTGGTTCGACTTCTTGTACGGATAAGGGTTCCTCCTGCCGCCACTAATCTCACTGCAGATGTCGGTGCCCCGACGCTTGTTTTAGAGGTTTCATTACGGGTGCTTTGAGCGAATTGGCCCTGTTGGTTAAAGAGCAGAGATTTCTTGTCTACTTCGATGGGGTTTCGAAGTCTCTTTCAACAAATGATCTTTAGGAGATTAAGTGATTGATTTTTGCAAAGCGTAGAGGAGAGATATTTTTATTTCGTTGAACACAAAGGAAAGGCAAAACGGGGAGCCTTCCCCGAAAACATGAATCCATCTTGTCCCACAATCGGTGTTCAACTAAATGGGGCCAATTATGGCGTATGGAACACTCGTCTCCTTCCGTATTTACGAGCCAACTGTCTCCTTCCCATCGTGGACGATAGGCTACCATGTCCACCGGAGTTTATATCCCAAGTCGACGAAAATCGCGGACAAAAACTTATTCCAAATCCAACCTTTGAAAATTGGCATAGACATGGTCAGATTGCACTTGCGTAGCTTCTAAATAGCGTCTCTGACTCCGTTGTCACAATAACGTCCGCACTTAGGACTTCAGCCGCAGTTTGGAGTTTCCAGACAAACGCATACGCTGCATATAGCATTACTGAAGTTCTTTCATTTTTATAGAATATCAAAGACAAAATTTCCTAGCGCCCGATACTATTCAGGGAGACGAAGGGCTGGTGAATACTACTCAAAGAAGAAGAGGAAGTTGAATACGAAGAAGTTGAATCTTTCTCACGGCTGACAATTGTGGACTAGGCGGCGGCGTACGAGTTTGTTGATGGAAATAACTATTCATTTGCTGAAATCTCATTTCCATCTGTCTTCTTTTTTAATTGAAATCGTACAGAGGGATATGTTCTATAAGGTTGATTGGAAGAATTAAATTTCTTACTAAATGAGCAATCCATTCAAGCATGTTTACAAAATCAAGCAAACTAAACCTATGCATATCTTGTGGGTTCGCTATTCTTATCTGGAATGCAATTCAATCTGTCGTTGCTCCTCCACAATCCCCAAATAAACAAAAGAAAATGTCATGGAAGTGCTGGAGTCAGAGCCCCTGTGTTTTGGTTCTATAATATATTGCCCATGAAGTTATGATCGGTAAGGTTGTATTGTTTCTTCTTATGGTTTAAATGGCAAATTTAAATCGTTCCATTCCTATTTGCTTCCACTTAACAGCTTGTTTAAAAGCATTGCTTCGAAGTGTTTATACTTAACCTTCGTTAACAATGATCAAGGATTTCGTTATGGAAGCCATCTGAGCATGTTCCGATATTCCGAAGACATTTGTCACTATCTAAAGGGGACATTTGTTTTTACATTTTTCTGGGACTCGTAAGATAAGATATGAGCCATCGTATTTGATGACCAAGCAGCAAGACATCCATCTCTGTAGAAACTAGGAAGCTTGTGAGTTTGGTTGTGGGCTCGGGCCTAGGCTTGTTTGGCCCAAACCCAAGTGTATTGTATAAAAAGACGGGAATAAGAGATTGGGATTTTGTCTTGCTTACTGCTATAAGCTGCCGGAAACGGTCTCATGGCTTCAGTGTTCCTTTGACGCTGGTTGTTCCTGCAGTTTCCGTTTGTTCTCTGTGATTCTTTGATTTCCATTTTTTCATAATAGCCAAGAACGGCTCTGTCAGTACGCCTTATTGCAGGTTAGCATTCTTTCTACCTCTTTGCCTTTATTGATTGCTATGATGTTTGTTAGCCATGTTTGATATATACTTGGAACGATTTTGATTGGTTTGATAGTAGGGGACGCTTACTCTGTCTAGTCCTTTTGATCAACGATTGTTATCATATATTTGATAACTCTATAAATCTTTCTAAACGTATGCTTCCATCACAAATTCAAATACTAACTGACTTCTGGGTGGGTTTCATGATTGTTGAGGGAGACAAAAATGGAGTTTGAGCATTCCAACATGTTGCATTATTTGATCTTTTGCAAAGTGCTGGCAATGATTTTGAGAATGACATCTTTTGCTGGCTGTGTGCTCTAGGATCTGAATATCCATCTTGTTTGCCTACGAATGTACCTTCTTCATTCATAAATCATGCACTAAACTATTCTACATGATACACACCCGATATACTTAGACCACATGTAATTTTTTCTTTTTAGAAATTAATCTAATTTAAATATGAAGCATGTGGTGAGGAAATTCATGTATTACTTATCATTCTAATTCTATTAGATCTTGATTAATCATGTATTCAGTTATAAATACAACTTCCCATTCACAAATTATGCATTTAAATGTCTCATACAAATTATGTATTCAACTATCCCACATGATACACATCTAATATAGTTAGAGTATAATTTTTTTAGAAGCCAATGTAATTCAATTATAAAGCCTATGGTAAAAAAAGCAAGGTGTCGCTTGCTAATGTAATATTTATTAGATCTTGATTTATTGTATATGTATCCAATTCTATATTATATTGTAATTAAAGTACATGATGACTCCCTTTCTCTTCTTTATTCTATTCATTGAATTAATGAACTAGGCAACTTGTTTTGAGAACTCTATTTATAAACAAGTGAATACAAAGTATGAAGTTTATAATTGTGAGCAATGTGACTACGTTGTTTACATGAAGTGCACAATAACATTAGAGGGTCACTTGGTGCAAGGCTTGGATGTTCTGGAAAACAAATTAGCTAGTAATTTAGGGAACAACCTTTTTATTTTTATTTTTTTAACAATCATCTTTAAAATAAGTTAACCCTCTTGACTAAGAACCTATGGATGACAAGCATTGTAAAGCATATATGTAATTTACTATGTACCTCGCATTTTTTATTGCTTACAATATAACTTTTTTTCTCCATACAAGATATGTGAGACTATGTAATTCTTGTTAATGTTGCAAATTTATAAGGGTAAAATTGAACAACTTGGAGATTGAAAATGTTAAGTTTACTTGGTCTAACTTCCCCAATCTCTTAAGGACTATGACAATGCAGAAAAAGAAAAATCACGCAACACAAATATTAAATTAAAACCTTATACGATGCTCTCAAATGCATTAGACCCAAATTCGGAAACCATCAAACTAACCTTTTTTTGTGTTCTGCAAAACTATTCTTAAGGTGTAATAAAGCTTTAAATACTAATTAGACTCTTCTAAAGGCTCATTTAACTGTTGTGTCTTTTGTTTTACATTTTTGGAGACTTTACAAGCAATAAGACGAATTTTGAACCACTATACTTGAAAATCAAACAATTGGTATTACCTTTAATCTTTATAAAATATTTTTCTGAGTCTCTTTGAGTTCCATTGGCTGCGTCACAGGAAGCTTGAAAGTAGAAATGAGAAAGTGCTCATCTTGGGGTGATCCTACTACTTAGATACTTTCACCAATTATTTGCAATCAGTGTGAGTGATCATAGTAATGAACCTCTAAATGTTGCATTCATCTGTTGAGACAAATGTTCATGGATTTTCTTATCCATCTCCACTTTTTTTTTTTTTAGACTTCTCTGTTGAATAAAAACAAATATGAGCCACAATAATCATAGACCAAGCAGTTAACAAGGTAGTAGTTAGCGTACTTGATCATGAATAACAATAACACTCGTAGTCCTCTAAGATTCCCCAATATAACACTTGACTTCTTGCGTGATATATCTTAAGGCTATAACTTGCAAAAGATCAATTTTTTAAAGTTTACTCTCTGTCCTTCGTCCTCTCCATTCGCCCCTTTGGTTTCAGAGTTATCAATCGAAAGCTATTACAATCCTAGTCCAATGGCTTCCACATCCGAAACCTCATCAACCGCATACGCTGCCTATGGCAATGCGACTGAAGGTACCACCTACCGTGTAGCGTTTTCTCTCAGCGGCGGCAGAGACCATGAGGAAGATGAAGCCCAATCCTTCTCAAGGCTCACATTTTTGGGCTAGGCAGCGGCCTACAAGTCCGCTGATGGATATAACTACTCGCAGTCTATTCAGAAAACTCTTTCTTCCTAAGCTGTATCTATCTTTTCTTTACGAATCGGAATCATAAGTTGTTTGGAAAGGGATAACTAAAACCAGATTTCGTGCGATTGACATGAAAGGCTCGAAGCTTGTCTAAGAAATCAAACTTGACCAAATTAAGTACTTGCGCGTTATATGTTACTGAGGATGTGCTTTTCTTGTTTGGAATGCAATATAGTCGGGTTCTGGTTCTTTCAGGGCCTCATATCCTGTTGCTCTATATCCCAATACCCAGAAAACAAAGATAAACATAATCAATAGCTGTTCTTATACACCATTTGTCCATGAAGCACCCCCAAGAATTCCATTCAAGTTGCACTGATTGCTGGTTTAATTCATCCCCTTTGGCTTAATTGTTATTGTGCTGTCCGGTGATGTGGTGATTTAATTTTTGGAATCAGAGAAGAAATTTTGTTGGCTTGAAATGGACCTTTCATCTCAACGTTAAGAATTCTAAAGTATATCGCAGCAGGTATTAATGATGTACAGAAATAGATTGACAAAGGACCTCTCTATACAGAAAGATATTGTGCCATTCCTCAATTTGTAAACTTTTTGTCAAGAAATGTGCTAAATATTCAGGTTTTAATAGAAATGATGTTCTAAAGCAGCGATCATCAAAGGGGGGCCTGGTTAAACAATCAAACATATGAACATTATTTTAAAAGTCATTTGATGCAAAAGTTTGACATTAAAAACCGGGGTGGTAAACAATCAAACATATAAAATAAACTTTTAAGCCATTTGGTAGAAAAGCTAGACATTGTTGTGGGAAAGGACGGGTGGTGAGACAATCAAACATATAAGCATTATTTTGAGTCATTTGATGCAAAAGATTGACATTAAAATCCAGCGTGCTTAACAACCGAACATATAAACAATATTTTAAGTCAGTTAATGCCAAAATTTCACTATCACACTGCATAAAAATGAAATTATTGAAAAAAGAAAGATAGGAGTAGTTAACAATCAAGCTCATAAGCAATATTTTAGTCCACTTGATGTCAAAGTTTCACTACTCTATTGTATAGAAATGACAATCATAGAAATAAATGGATCATGGTGGCCAAGTTTCAACTTTATAAGCAATATCTTGACCATTTGATACAAAAAGTGTCACCATCCTATTGCATCAAAAATAATAATATTGTGGGAACAAAGAGATTAAGGTGGTCATTATTCAATCTACTACGGAAAATATGAATAATATTGCAAGTAGTTGATGCCAAAATTTCACCATCATGTCGCATAAAATGAAATTATTATAAAAGAAGAACAAATAGGAGTAGTTAACGTTCATACAAACAAAATGGATGATGGTGGCCCACTTTCAACTTTATAAACAATATTTTAACCATTTGATATAAAAGTTTCACCATCCTATTGCATTAAAAGTAATATTATGATGGGAACAAGGAGATTAGGGCGGCCATCATTCAATCTGACAAGGAATATATAAATAATATTTTAAGCAGTTAATGCCAAAATTTCTCTATATGTCGCGTAAAAATAAAACTATTGTAAAAAAAATAAGAAAAAAATAAGAAAAAAAAAGATAAGAGTAGTTGGCAATCAAACTTACAAAGAGTATTTTAAGCCACTTGATGCCAAAGTTTCACTATTCTATTGCATAGAAATGACAACATAGAAACAAAATGCATCATGGTGGCCGAGTTTCAAAATTATAAGTAATATTTTAACTGTTTGATACAAAAATTTCATCATCCTATTGCATCAAAAATAATATTATTTTGAGAGCAAAGAGATTAGGACAGCCATCATTCAATCTAATAAGGAATATATAAATAATATTTTAAGTAGTTAATGCCAAAATTTCACCATCATGTTGTATAAAAATGAAATTATTGTAAAAGAAGAAAGATTGGAGTAGTTAACAATCAAGCTCATAAGCAGGATTTTAAGCCATTTTAATGCCATAGTTTCACTAACCTATTGCATAGAAATGACAAACATAGAAACAAAATGCATCATGGTGGCCGACTTTCAAACTTATAAGCAATATTTTAACCATTTGGTAAAAAAGTTTCACCATCCTATTGTATCAAAAATAATATTTTTGTGGGAACAAAGAGTTTAGGGCGGCCATCATTCATTCTTATAAGGAATATATTAATAATATTTTGAGTAGTTGATGCCAAAATTTCACCATCATGTTGCTTAAAAATAAAATTATTGTAAAAGAAGAAAGTTTGGAGTAGTTAACAATCAAGCTCATAAGCAGTGTTTTTAAGCCATGTTAATGCCATAGTTTTTCACTAACCTATTGCATAGAAATGACAATCATAGAAACAAAATGCATCATGGTGGCCAACTTTCAACCTTATAAGCAATATTTTAACCATTTGGTACAAAAGTTTTGCCCTCTTATTTTATCAAAAATAATATTATTGTGGGAACAAAGAGATTAAGACAGCCATAATCCAATTTGATAAGGAATATTTTAAGCCCTTTGATACATAAGTTTCATTATCCTATTGTGGTAAAATGATTTTATAATGAGAAAGAAGGATGAGGTGACCAACATTAAACCCTTTGAGCAATATTTTCATTTGGTGTAAAAATTTTACTGTCCTATTACACAAAATATTTTCTAGAAGTGACAATCATGGAAACAAATGGATCATGGTGGCCAACATTCAACCTTATAAGCACTATGTTAACCACTTACTACAAGATTTTCTCCATCCTATTGCAGCAAAAATAATATTATCGTGGGAACAAAGAGATTAAGGCGGCCACCATCCAATCCAATAAGGACTATTTTTAGCCATTCAGTAGATATGTTTCGTTATACTATTGCATAAAAAGGATTTCAGATTGATAAAGAAGGACAGAGTGACCAACATGGAACCTATGACATAAAAATTTCATTATCCTATGACATAAAAATGTTCCAAAAAGAAACAAAAGACTTGCAATGACCAACATTCAACCTACTAAATAATATTTTAAACCATTTGATATTGAAATTTCTCTATCCTTCTGTATAAAAATGATATTAACATGCAAATAGAGGGATAGGAGTGGTTGACATTACGACTCCAGACCATGGAAATGTAATTTGAGGTGTTTGGCCTACTCCAGACTTTGCAAAAAACAATCCACACATTCTAGATGGTGTGCTTACTGAAGCGGTCTAGAAGTTAAAAATTTTCTTCCCTTAGATCTAATTTTTCTTTGTTAAGGATTTGCAACTCTTTCTTGTATATTTGTTTATATCTAATCAAGAAAAAAATTGTATCTTTTAAGGATATGAATCCTTTTTCTTTTATATTTCTTTATAAAATATACAACTGTCTTATATATACAGTAATTTTTTGTTCTAATCAGAATTAAAATTTTTATAATTAACACTTATTTTTGTAAATTAAGTATTTTTCCTTTTCCAACCACGCCTAAGAATCCCATCATCGATTGTTATTGTAATTAGTCATTCACAAATTTTGTGTAGAAGGATTGATCTCTAAATGTTGTATGTACCCTTAAGATCCAATCAGTAAATATAAACAAATGATAAATGTAAACGAGAGAAATCGACGTTTACCAGTGAAAATTCCGTCGGTGCACGTGGTTAACGAACAGACATGGGAATCACAGCTTTGGAGAATAAAAAATGTTTGGCAAAGTTAAAGAGAAAAAACGTGTCTTGGGCACCGAATTCAACAGTCTTTTCGAAATAAGAGACCGTCAGTAACTGTGACTGCCAAATTTTTTTTTGTTTTCCTTTTAAAATCAAAATTTACGTTTAACGCAGCTCGCGGAACGACGATGAATAATGTAACTTCTTTATTTTTTGGTTTTCTCAGATATTAAGAAGAAATAAGGGGAAAAAAGGGATAATAACAGCTGGGAAGCACCGCAGTTAACGAATTTAATAAGTGATCATTAACCGTTACGTCCTTTTTTTTTTTTGAAGGGGGGGAACTTTATGAAAATTTCTCTGTTACGCTGAATTGATTATAACATTCAAGAGTCACTTTTCTGAGAACGATAAGCCTTTAAATATCGCCCTGCGCCGAAGCTAGATTTCTTCATCTACAAATAATATTTGCGGTAGTCTAGAGACACAGTAAATTTGTGCTTTCTCGTTCCAATATAGAGCAAGACATCGGTGTGAATCTCTTACGTTTGTTCATTTATCATCATCTACGGAAATGGCTTTGACATTACATCCTTTAGCAGGTTTGAACTCTTTCTATCCTTATCTCTTTGTAAATTGGCGTAAGCGTTAGTAGTTATGTTTAATTTATGTACTTTAAATATTCTGATCACTTCGACATGGCGTAACATCCACTCTTCTATTGTTTTGATAAATGGTTTGATATGTGTGTATTGGTAAAACTTTCGTTAATAATTGTCTTATTTAATATGTGTATGGTTCTTGGATAAATTTGAGGACTAACTATATTTAGGCGGATTGTGTGATTGCATCTGTAAGAGAGGGAGACAGAGATGCAGGTTGGAGATTGCAGTTTGTCGCATTGCTTAATCTTTTGTGAAGAATTTGCCCGTGATGACTGCAAGAATGATTTGGTTTGTTGGGTGTGCAAAGAACCAGTATCAGGATATCCTATCTTCAAGTGCTTGGAATGTGACTTTGTACATCATAAAGTGCGTATCCAGCTACCAAACTTGACAAAAATGGACATGGAACATGATATTACAGAAAGACATCACTTGATCTTGCTAGAAGACATGGAGGATGAGTACAACAAAAGTAGGTTGTGCAGGATGTGGGAAACTAGCATCAAGTCCCGCCTACAGATGTTCCATCCCCCATTGTGCCTTCCACCTCCATAAATCATGTCATCAATTATCCCACGCCATACTGCACAACGCACACGCAAACCATGCCCTTATTCTCATATTACCACCACCTCGTTATTATTGTGATCTTTGTATAAGAGATAGAGACAAGAAGACTACTTTGCTTTACGGTTGTCGTCTTTGCAATTTTGATATGGATAGCAAATGTACTTCTCGTTGGGACATTATTGGGAGTAAGAAAAAGATGGAGGCTGGAGATTATAGCATATGGCATTACTTAATCTTTTGTGAAGAATTTATGAATGATGGCTATGAGAACGATGGAATTTGTTGGATGTGCGAAGAACCAGTATCGGGACATCCTGCTTTCAAATGCTTGGAATGCGGCTTTGTACAACACAAATCTTGTACCCAACTATCAGACTTGACAGAAATGGACTTCTTGCATCATATTAGGGATAGACACCACTTGATCTTGCAAGAAGAGACAGAGAATAATGCTGAGGGAGTAGTTTGTGTGGGATGCGGGGAAGCAGCATCTAATCCCGCCTATAGATGCTCCATACCTAAATGCACTTTCCATCTCCATAAGGCATGCCATCAATTATCCCATGCCATACAGCACATCACACACCCGGAGCACCCTCTTGTTCTTACCATGCCAGGTTTTTGGGCTTGGTGCGGATTCTGCGGAAAAGATAGAGAGAAGGAGACCACTTTGCTTTATAGTTGTCGTCCTTGCAATTTTCGGTTGGACAACAAGTGTGCTCCCTCTTTGAAAATAACTGATTGTAACTTCGACCCACACACGTTTATTCTTTGTCAAATGCTGGTCCCGTAAAAATGTGAAGCTTGTGGTGAAGCAACCAATGATTTTGCCTGCCAATGTAGCATCTGTGGGGTTTTGACTCATCCTATGTGTGCTTCTTTTCCACGCATTATTAAAATTACAACACATCATCATTTTGTCTCGCGCACCTATTGCCTTCGTCGGGTTAAGAAGTTGGAGAAGGCAATTTGTAAGCTCTGTTGTAAGAATGTGAATACAGAGTATGGAGCTTATTATTGTCCAGAATGTGATTATATTACTCACATGAAGTGTGCAAAAGAGATTCAGGACACATCAACTATTAATTCAGAAGGCACTGAGTTTGAGGACTATACAAGACATTTGGTTTATTTGATTGAAGGGTTAAATGGAGAGGAGGATAAAGTAGTTGATGTCCCTTCAAAGATCAACCACAACAATCATCCCCAACATGAGTTAATTCTCAGGTTTGAAGATTCTAGAAATGACAAGCAACTCCACAAGAATGACAACCGATGTGCGGTATGCATGCAATTTATTATCTTTCCCCCATTTTACAGTTGTGAGGATTGCAACATTTTTGTCCACAAGAGATGTGCTAAACTTCCTAAAACCGTAAGGCTACCAGAATTTGGCAAACGTCAATATACGCTCTCTTCTCATCTATTATCGTCCACAAATCATTTATTTCAGTGTTCTACATGTGACATTTATCGTCATGGCCTTTTCTACAAATCTGGAAAAAAAAGGATTGACGTCCAGTGCTTTTTGATTCCGGAAACCATTAGTCACAAATGTCACGGACACTTGCTCCATCTTCCTATACTACGAGATTTCAAGCTGAAAGAAATTTGCATTGGTTGTGGTAGGAATATTAATGGATGGGACCGATACTTAATGTGCTCAGAATGCAAGTTTTGGCTGTGTCCTAAATGTGCAATCCTTCCACTGGTTGCAAAATATAGATACCATCCACATCTCCTAAAGCTCACTCACACATGTGATGATGATTCAAATGAATATTATTGTGTAATTTGTGAAGAAAAATTGGATCCAAAATATTGGTTTTATTCTTGTATAGATTGTGATTTTCCAGCTCATATCAAATGTGTCATTGGTAGCAGCTTGCAAAGTGGAAGACATGAGCATCCTGTGATACTTGTTAGAAAATGTGAGTACTCACTTCAATGTCATTTGTGTGAAAAAATCATAAGAAATTATGATAGGGCTTTTGAGTGTAATCAATGTAAATTTAATTTTCACATTAAATGTTATTATTGAATATACTCTTGAATGTTATTGATTGTACTCTTAAATTTCACATGTCATTGAATGTCCCTTAGATTTTCATATTGAATTTACTCTTGAATGTCATTTGTGTAAAGAAAGTATAAGAAATGATATGGTTCTTGAATGTTACTATTCATAATGTCTCTTCATTTTTTCACATAGTTCTGGAAAAATCTTCATCTCTCTCAAATTTCATTTTACAACTCTGAATACTATACATAATGAAGTGAAAATTGACTTGTGTGTGTGAGTTGTAATAAAAAAAAATTAAAGAAAAACGAAGTGAAAATTGAAGACCTTTAAAACCTATAATTTGATTGTAATTTTTTTCATATACTTTTAATTGTATTGTAATTATTTTTTACATCTTTCCGATAAATGATGCTCAATTCTCATTTTAAGCGTCATAATAAAACTTCAATGGAAACCACTTACTCTTTGTAACTTTTAGTTGCACATCATTTTCATCAAACTCATCTAATTCACATTTTTCCTTGTCTAAAATTAGATGAAGTTCAAAAATATCAAATAAATTGGCTTCATTTTTCTTCTTAACTCAAATTAATAAAATGTACCCTTTAAAGTTCTAAAATTATCAAGGCTAAACTCATGATTTGAAGCTTTGAAATTTTTATTTACCTACTTCAGCATTATCTCATTAATGTATTCAAATTGTTGTATATAATCATGGCTAATTTAATCAACGACTCACTTGCAAATTTTCCAAAACTTCAAAGCACTCTAGCATTAAAGAAAGTTAGAATCATATATTAAATATACGTTTATGAAAAAATTAGGAATTACTAACCATAGAATATTATGGGGAAAAAAAAGCTAGGATCATGGAGGAATTTCTAACCATTGTGCCATAGAAGGTTTACATGAACTAAGAAGTGAAATTAAAAAACTAACACATAGTGAAAGTGACTCTCATAAATGTCACTGAACCAAGCACTGTTGTAACAAAACCCAAAAATAGATAAATAAACATATTAATTGGTCCGTATAACAGTAGGTTTATTGGTTATTCTATCAAAAAGTACAAATTGAAAGTTCTTATATATATCTAGACTCATTGCTAGGACAAATCCTAAATTTAAAACCTTTTACCATACGGCTCTCAAGTGCACTAGATGCAAATTTGGTGACCATGGAAATAACTGTTTTTTCATGTATTCTGAGAAACCTTTATCAAGATGTAACACAACTTTATAAACAATTATTAGTTGCAAGTATTTCTCTCTATTTTAATCAAAAGATTTTAAAGAAATCGAACTGCTGCGATAGCTGGAATTTTCTTGGTTTTTGTGTAACAGCCATCCGTACAGTCACCGGCAACGGGTCCCGTAAGCTGCAAGGAAGAATGCAGGTTTTGCAGTCTGCAGGATTAAATCAGCCGGCGTAATCAACAATTGACGGTACCCTCGGGCAGACGTAGGTCGGAGGAAAAATAGTAGACTCGTCTGAACCAAAGACGTGAAAGAATCTTGGAAATCTGTGTTCTTTTGAAATGCATTTGGGAACATAAAAGAAAAAAACGGGAAGCCTTCCCCTAAAACATGAATCCATCTTCTCAGAAAACCCAGATTACAATTCCTCTTGCTTTATCTTCACGTCCCATAATCGGTCTTCAACTAAATGGGGCCAATTACTGTGTATGGAAGACGCGTCTCCTTCCGTATTTACAAGCCAGCCGTCTCCTTCCCATCGTGGATGGTAGCCTGCCATGCCTACCAGTGATTCCATCCCAAGTCCACGAAAATGGCGGACAAAAAATTTATTCCAAATCCAGCCTTTGAAGAATGGCATACACATGATCAGATTGCACTTGCGTGGCTTCTGAATAGCGTCTCTGACTTCATTGTTACACTAACGTCTAAACTTACAACTTCGGCCGCGGTTTGGAGTTTCCTGGCAACTGCATACGCTGCCAATGCCAGTGTGCCTGCAGGGACCACCCCCCGTGCAGCGTTTTCTCTGTACCAACCGCAGGGACCACAAACCCACTTCTATCAGACCATTCCGCCGGCCAAGTCGGCCGCTTCTGATCTCGCCCTACCGACCCAGATCACCCATCAACACCCGCACAGTGCTAACAGGGCACATTGGGGCTGGATGAGACAACCAAAATGTCAGATTTGTCTCCGATTTGGGCACGAAGCAATCAGTGTAGCGGAGATTACAACCCAATTTTCAGCAGTACGCCGCCGCTGCCGCCTCAGTCGCTTGTGATGGCCGGAGGAACTTGGTTTCCTGACGCGACCCATTATATTATAAGTTAGCCCATCCCAACTATCTGCTGGCTACCCATATTCAAGTTCGCTGTTGATTACAGGTTACGTATCAACTTTTTTTATTGTTATGTTTTCCTATTAATTCCCTCAAAATTATTGAAGTTCCGTTCGTTTCATTACCAAAATATTGTTGGCTGTTTCTATAACTTGTACTTCAAAGATTTGATCAAAGCTGAAAGAGTTGATAATGTTCTTATTAGCTGTAAATTGTCAATTGGATCTGACATGACTCCCATTTCTCTCGTTTTTTTGTTATCTTCCCTCGTTTTCATAGAATATCACCTAGGGCCCGATACTATTCAAGGATGGGTGCATAACAAAGAGGAAGCTGCATACCTTGCACGGGACGAATGGGATGGAGAATACTGTCCGGAGGATGAATGGGAAGGTGAACAGTACCCAGAGGAAGAATGGGAAGGTGAAATACTACTCAGAGGCAGAAGAGAAAAGTGCATACGAAGAAGTTGAATCTTTCTCACGGTTTACAATTGTGGGATAGGCGGCGGCAAGCAAGTTTGTCGATGGAAATAACCTTTCCATTTTGTCTTCTTTTTGGACCAAAATCCGACAAAGGTTTATGCTCCAGAAGGCTGGGGGAAAAATAAAAATAAAAATCAAAAATCAAAATGTACCGCTTTGCACTTCCTTTGATTGAAAGAATCAAATTTCCTACTTTGGACGCTAAAGAATGAACAATCCACTCAAGATTGTTTAAAATCGAACAAGAGCAAATTAAATACATGGTGATATCTTGTGGGTTTGCTTTTCTTCCCAGGAATGCAGTGCAATCAGGTTCCTTTCTTCTGGGCCTTCTCCATACCACAATCCTCAAAATACAAAAGCAAATGTCATGGAAGTGCCGCACTTTGGAAGGCCAAGATTAAAAATAAGCCAACACCCATAGTCTCTAGAACCCTGCCTTGAAAAAGGACTCGGGGGAGTTCTGGTCACTGCAGTGTGACCATTAACTGTAAAGTTTTTATCTTTCATCTTTTGGGGCATTATAAGGAATAAGTCAATATGTACCACCAAGATTGTTAGGTTGACCAATAAAATTTTTAGCCATTTAATACAAAAATTTAACTATCCTGCTTCACAAAAATGATATCACGTGATCAACATTTCAGCTAATAAGCAATATATTAAGCTGTTTGATGCAAAAGCTTCAATATCTTATTGCGGAAGAATGATTATCATGGAAATGGAATGATAGGGATGGCCGATCTTAAGGACCCCAAACCATGAAAGTCAAACTTAAAGTCGTTCGCGTGTTCCAACTTGGAAAAAATAGAGTACATGCAATCTGGATAGCGTGCTTATTGAAATAAAGTAGAATTTTTTTTTCCTTCCAAATAGCTCTTGCTTTCCTTTATAGGTTCACAACTCTAACATACAAATTACTTCTTGTATTTCCATTCATCTACGTATGATTTGTTTTTGTTCTTTTTACCATATCTCAACTAAAGCAACCTCTCCGATCATAATAATGAGCTCTAAGGGTCGCATTCATCTCTACACCAAAGTGTTCATGGATCTTCTTATGCAAATAATAAGACTAATATTGTTCTTTATATGTTCTTTATATGTTCTTTATATGTACTTTGTTATATGAGTTTCTTCTTATTTTTAGTTGTTTGTGGTTTTAGAAAAACTTCACCTCTTAAATGCATTTCTATTTGTATTAATATGAGTTTATTTTAGTCAAAAACAACTTGCTTTTGTTTCTCAAAGTTCATTTTACAACTCTCAACATTGTTGATATCACTGAAATTGGTCTTTAGACTCTACACCATTAATGTTGCAAATGATAATAGTTAAATTGGATAGTAAAAGAAATATAATCCAAAGGAGGAAAGAAAAAGAGCATTCGTTCTTCTCTTTCGCAAAACCTGTGTTGGCCTCTTCTTTCCCTTGGTTTGCACCACACACAGAGTAGCCCTTCATTACCTATTTCCAATTGATTGATGGTTGTCCTCAAGTTGCCGATTGAATCCAAAAATTTTGGATTGTTACCAAGGTATTTGTATCTGATTCAAACGTTCTTCTCTTGATTCCAAAACCAAATGGATCTTAAATTTGCCAAACGCGCCCCATGCAATCCCAAATGACTTTTTATCGATTCACAAGAAGCTCCCAAGGATTCAAAATTATTTCTTCTTAAATTTTTGATGTTCTCCTTACTCGCTAGATATTACCTTGAGTAGAATGGTTACGTGGATGTTGCTATGCCAATTTCTACTGAAGCTTCAATATAGAAATCACTTCATGTTTGCATACAATTTGATTCAGGATCTAAGATAATGATATAGTTAAAAGTGGTAGATGTCTTTATAATGAGAAAATTTTGTGAATTAAATGAAAATCACAGTAAGATTTTAGAGAAAACTTACAATGAATTTTATTTCACCTTGAAAACACATAAATTTCTTTGCACATATTTTATATAGAAAAATGCGTAATAAAATAGGTGACTTATAAACCTCCAATAAAACGACTATCTAAATCTATGAATCTGTTTTCAAAAATCCTCCTCAAATTTAATATTTTGTACCAATAAAATAGCAGATTTGTAAAATAAACCTTTAGCGGATCAAAACACAATTTGATTGGATGAACTTAAGAACTTTATGACTTTTGGATCTAGTGGCCCGTGTGTAAGCTCTCCAATAATAGACTCGCGGATCCGAAAAGTTGGGTCCAAAAGTCCCAAAAATTGGACCCATTAGTTTAATAAATAGAGATTAAAGGTCCAGTGAACTAGACTCAGGCCCAAAAGGTCTCTCTTTTCAATTTTTACTCTTCTTTCCACGGACCAAACATTAAATACATATCCAGCACAATGAGTTTCATGAAATGAAAGGCTACAAATAAGTCAAATATGAATGAGCAACCACTCCGAAGGTCGTTTCACAAATCAAACTTGATAAGATTAAATACATGCACAGTATATCTTCCTGGGGCTGTGCGTTTCTTATCTGCAACCCAAACATGACAAGTTTCTTTTGTTTCAGCTCCTAGAAAACAACAGCAATTGTAATTCAAGCATTGCGCTTTTCATAATCCACAAGAATCTTTCTATTCATCGTTATCAAATGTGAAATGGGTTCCACCCTTTCAATCTCAATAAATAATTCAGCTTCTTTTTCTCCGAAGCCAATTCAACGTCAAAAGAATTGTTTCAAACATGGGTTCCGTCCTTTCACTGTCTCAATAATTTAGCTATCTTTCCAGTGAAGGCAATTATGAAACTTAGTACTCATTCACGTAAGCCCTGATGTCAGCCAAGATTCCTGATTGAATCCTCACAAGTTCTTTGAATTCTGCCTTATAGTTTGACTGCCTGAGAGATACGTTGCTTTGTCACTTTTGTCAAAACTTTATCAAGACAATTTTAGGATAATCTTTTTTTTAATAACCATTTTAATATTCTAACTTTTAATTTAATACTTTTCACAGGCGAAGAAAACACTCACCTGAAACCCTGTTGCAGGCTCAATCTATGCCATAAAGAAAGACGTCCATTAACGTTGGCAAATCATATTTAATTAATCATTTCCTACTTAGAGGGGGGTGTAAAGTAATAAAAATAATATTATTATGAAAATGGAAGAATCGGGTTGACTAACAATATTCTAAATCATTAAAATTTTATTAAAAAAATAATATTATCGTGAAAAAGAAAAAAGATCAGATGACCAACGTTTTAGCTTATAAGTAATATTTTAAGCTGTTTGCTGTCAGAGTAACTTGGTTTACTTTATCATAGCTGTGCGATTTTTACAAACAAACCATTTATCGTATTTTTATTCATTTTCATGTAAATTAACTAGAATTTAACTATATGATTAAACCGGTTCCATCAAACAATGATCCTTTAAAGGTCACATTCATCTCTCTTACCCTACGTTGAGGGATCTTCTGACCCCTTTGGAATTTTTGCAACTTCGCCAAGGCCGCACCAGTTGGCAAGCACAATAATTAGCACTGTAAAAGGGTCTGGGAGTGCTGGTCACTTTCAGTGTGACCCCAGTTAGCTGTAAAAGCTTTTACTTTTCAATTTTTTAGCACGAAGATTAAGTTGAACTATGAGCAACTGTATTTGAAGAACAATCAATTGGTATTACCTAAATTCTTTATATAAATTATTATTATTCTTTCTTATTAAATTAGCCATCACATTCAACAAATGTACGTGATAACATGCAAAAGCAAAATTTCATCATTTATATATCTTCCCCGGTGAAAGCTGGACACAAAAAATCAGTGGCTCTGGAGGTTTCATCGCTGGAGTTTTGAGCGAATTGGGTTGAAGAAGAGAGCTTTGGGATTCTGTTTGAGGAGGTGAAAACAATTGTGGAGGTTTTGAGTTCTTTTGATTTGTCACTCGGTTTCTTAGAGAGTTTGTCACTTGTTCTATCTCATTTTTGCTTTGTCCTTCCTACTGCTATTATGTTAGTAGTGTTGTTTAACAATTTACTTCAGTTTTTTGCCAAAGCTCAAAGAGTTGATAATGTTTGTAGTATCTGTTACTGGTGAGTTTCATAAAGTACCTAAATTCTAACAATGGTAATAAATAAGCTTATCATGAAGAGGAAGCCAGATCCTTCTCATGGCTATTCAAAGATCCCACTAGACTAAAGCCTACAACCAGCTGCCGAAAAATCTCTTTTCTCACTACATTGTTTTCATCTTTTGAATTTTCTGATAGGAATCAAACATGCACACAAAAGTTGTTTGGAAAGGAACAACCAAAAGCTATGTCTTTTTCCCCAGAAAGCAACAAGAGCTATAATTCAAGCGCTATACCTCTTACAATTGCTATCGAATGCCAGGTGGGCTTTATGCTTTCTAAATAATTCACCCTCCTTTTTTCAACAAAAGCCAATTGAATATCAACAAAAATTGTTCGGTACATCACTATCAATTGTCTTTTCATTGTCACTAAATAATTCAACCTCCTTTCCACCGATGGTAGTAAATAACTGCATATGGCAAATATAATTTTCCTTGTCCATATTTTTGTTTTCTTGATTTGTTCTTGTTTTATGTTTACTTTTTGTTACCAATTAGAAAGCTTGTTGGGATGATTATGGTTGACTACAAAAATAGAACACATGCTACCTAATGTCTCTAGACCCTATGATTAAGGACAAAGTAATGATAGATTTACATACTCTTAATGAAAATTGGAGGAAGTTGCATATATTTGTTCAGTTTATGAAAGAAATAAAATCTCATCTTAAACTTTTTAAACTTCACAACCAGAAAGTATTGTGAACATCAAAGTCCATACTTCAGAACTTAAGCTTGTGGATATTGAAAACAGCTAATCAATTTCTTCAATTGCATAACTAAGTAGAAGAACTTCCATTTAGTAAAAAACATCTACCAAATTATTTAGATTATTTTCATCATTTTCTTTTCAAACTAGAATGATATACCAGCACTCACAAATTGTTAGAAAAATTAAAAGTTTTCCTTTGCACTTTTTTCTTGTATTGGTTAAACCAAAGTTTTCCCTATTGACGTGAAATGCAATTTCTAAGTTAAATTATTGATGAACACTCTATTCAAGCTTGTTTGAAAAATCAAACATGATCAAATCAAATGTATGTGTCATATCTTTTTATAGATTTGTTTTTCTTACCTTCTTTTCTTTGCTCCGTAGGCCAATCCCGAGCAAACGAAAACAAATAGGTTCAAGTGCAATGCTTTCAGAGATCAAGATCAAACGAGAATCATATCATACGTCACCATTCGTGGGTTTGCAGTTTCGTCGATAGCAAATAATTTAGCCTCATTTCAAGGCAAGGGAATTATTAATCTCAGTACGAATTAACATAAGCCCTGATGTCAGCCATAGGCTTCCTGTTGAAAAATTCTTTGAATTTTTCACGATGGGACATTTAAAGTGGTAGATAATTGAGCCAAGGTTAACATCCAAGGAATAAGAAGTTGTAGAAATTGAGCGTTTGCAACACCTGCATCCTAAACTAAGCAATCTCTTAGAAGATGTGCTTCTGTATGACAAGTATGAAAACACCTCTTGTTAAAATTTTCAGCATCTGGGTATTGTAGATAAAGTTTTCTTTCTTTATGATGGCTTCTTTGTCTATGTTCCTGTTTACTTAATTTGGCTCTTTTATATATTTAACTTCTGTAATTAATTAAAAAGTTTGTATAGACAGAAAGCATACTGCCTAATGTGGGCTTGCATATACTTATTCAGATTATTAAAGAAATTAGAATCTCGTTTTAGGTTTTCTAAACTCTGCATACATAAGAGAGATTCACATTTGATGAAAGAGCTCAAAAAGTATTATGAACATTGAAGTTCATGCTTTATAAGTTAAGCTTCTAAATAATAAAAAAACTAATCAATTACTCCAAATGTGTAATGACGAGAAAAACTTCAATTTACTAAAAAAAAAAAAAAACCTAACATTCCATCTTTTTCTTTTCAAATTAGAATCGAAGCTATCTCTCTTCACTTTTTTCCTTGGATGGAAGGACAAAATTTTTGGACATTAACCTTCTTTCCAGCGAGGCTAATTATTAAGCTTAATGCTAATTAATGTAAGCCCTAGTGTCAACCATAGAGTTCTTGCTAAAAGCACTCACTCATACTCTTTGAATTTTTTGTGATGTGACATTTAAAGTAGTATATGACTGAGTTGAGGTTAACATTTTAAAACTATTAAAATGTTTATTCAATTTCTCCCGATCCATTTTAAAAAGGTAATAAACTTCTCTTATTTTTAGACCTTAATAAACTTTCACTTTTAAGATGGCTCACATCTAAAGAGTAGTCATCTAAATTAATAAAGACTAATTTTTTCCCCTATTTTGCTCAAAGTATAAGTTCATCCTGTTTCTCTAAGAAAAAGAAAAGAAAATATACCTTCAACTTGTTAATGAAGCCTATGTAATATTGAAGCCCGTGTAACATGGTTCACATCTTAAGAGCAGTCATCTAAATTAATGAAGCCTATTTTTTTTTTTCATTTTTTGCTTAAAGTATAAATTCAACCTACTTCTCTAAGAAAAAGCAAAGAAAATATAACTTCAAAATAATGGCTATTATCAAGCCTGTGTAATAATAAAGCTTGTTAATAAAGCCCATGTAAAATGGTTCCCATCTAAAGAGTAGTCATCTAAATCAATGATGCCTAGTTTTTCTTTTCCCCCCCTTTTGGCTCAAAGTATAAATTTAGCCTACTTTTCTAACGGAAAAAAAAAAATATAACTTCAAAACAATGACCATTATGAGGTCCGTGTAATATGAGATTCGGCGATAATATGAAGCAGTGCACATATTGCAAACTTAGGATGCATACTTCGGTAATAAAGAAAGGTGTGTTTTAGATTTGATAATCATCCTTTGAATGTGAGAATATCTAATTTATTGTTTTCTAAATATGGGTAAAAAGGTAACAAGAATACCAGTTAGCACATTTAGTTATGTCTAAACATCTAAACATTGATTGGACCCTTTCAAATGCTCACTAGCTGCTATGTCTTTATTTTTCACATTTGAAGACTTCAAGAACCATAAAAATAGTTCCTAATTATTGTATTTAAAGATCAAACAACTAATATTAGCCTTTATATTTATGAAATATTTTCTCTTTCTTTTAGCATAAATTGACTTTCTACCTGAAACTCAAGTTGGGGTGGAAAATCACTCATCTTGGGATGGTACTACTACTTAGATGCTTTCAGCAATTACCGGCAACTAGTGGGAGTGATCATGATATGAATTTTTAAAAGTTACAAGCATCTATTGAACCGAATGTGTATCGATCTTAGATCTTATGAGATAAGATTTTACTTGAATTCATAGGCCTTTTCCGACCGTGAAAAACAGAAACTACGCGTTGAAACAGTCCTATGGTTAAAATATTTCTTCTTCCTTAGCAAGACTGTGGACCTTTTCTCTTTTTCCAGGTTAAAATATTCCTTCATATGATTTTTCTGGTTATTTCTATGCTAAAGTTTTTACCATAATAAGGAGCGCTTGTGTATGGATCTCTGACGCATGGAATCGGTTGACTTGATGAAAGATTAGAACAAATATGAGTAACCATAAACAAAGACCAATGAGCTGGAACTGCATCGTAGTTGATAATGTCTAAAATTTTGAAGACAGATTATCTGTAGACATTCTACTTTTATTCAAGATGGATAAGTATACTCTTAGTCAATCTATTTAAAGACCAAATAGCTGATATTTATTATACAGATTATCATACATAAATTTCTTCTCCTCTCTCTTCTAATCATTTGAGCAATTCCGGAAATACTAAGTGAATTGATTGAGACTTTTGTCATAATATGTGAATTTATCATACAAGATTTGACAAAAGGTTTAATGTATGTGCACATCATTGAGGTCTTATTGCATACAGTTCTTGTTGTTGTTGTTGTTTTTGTTTTGTTTTGTTTTTTTTTTTTATCAAAGTTGCACTTTGCAAAGACATTCATAAAGAGAAAGAAACGGATACAATAGCAGAAAGAAAACGAAGAAAATAGTCGAAAAAAATAAAAAGAAAATTAGGCGAACCAAGATAATCAAAGAGTATGTAATGTGGAGGCTTCGAATTCTGGAAGCTTTTTCTGTTATTTTTGTTTCTTTGGCCCTCTTTCTCTCTCTTTTTTCTTTTCTTTTCTTTTTCTTGAAAAAAATTTATCAGAGCCGAAGTGACTGATTTTCCGGGGACGGTGTATTTCGAGAAAACGCAACGTTGAAAATCTTTTGAAATTGAAGAGCGATGTTCTTGAGCTTTTCGACTTTTTTGCCCTTTTGTCAATCACTCTTTCTTTTTGGCACTCTCTAGAGCTTTTTTTGAGAAGAAAATCGGGTCCAACTGATTTCTTCGAAGCGTGCAACAGGCCTTGCCAATGTTGAACGCAAAGGAGAGATTTGGTATTGGAATTGTAAACGAGAGAAACAGACATTTGGCAGTGAGTTCGGTCAGTACACGGCGTAAACGAAGAGACCTGTGAATCGCAAATTTGGAGAACCAGAAAAATCATGGGGAAAAGGCTGAAGAGACAAAACCGCGTCTTGGGCACTGAATTCGACACTACAAAACCAATTCAAAATAATGCACCTTCTTTGTTTTTTGGTTTTCTCATATGTCAAGAACAAATAAGAAAATACGGAAAACAACAGGTGGCGAGCACACCAGTTAACGTAATTAAAAAGTAATCAAACTTGTCGCGTAATTTTTTTATTTTTTTTTATTTTGTTAGACTTCATAAAAGTTTTTCTTGCTTTTTGAGTACTGAATTGACTACAATATTGAGCGGCGACTTCTGTGATAACAAGGAGCCTCTTAAGTGTCGCACACGCGCTAAAACAAAGTTTCTTCCACAACAAATAATCTTTGCGATAGCTCAGACTCAAAGTAAATCCTTACTTTCTCCATCCTTACCACAAGGAGCAGAAGATCGGTGTGAATCTCTTGTTACCGTTCATTTACGACCATCTACAGAAATGGTGACATTACGTCTGATAGAAGGTTTGAACCCTTTCCATCCGTGTTCCTTTGTAAATTGTTAGAAGTGTTTCATTTGTGTATTTCAAATATTCTGATCACTTTGATGCGGTATAACATCTACTCTTCTATTGTTTTGATAAATGCTTTGATGTATGTGGGTTGGTAAAACTTTTCCTAGTGATTATCTTATTTGATAAATTTATACATAGTCTTCATATCATGCGTATGGTTTTTGTGTAAATTTGAAGACTGTTAACACATAAGAGTGAGTCAACCCAGTTGGCGTGTGTAGAGCACGCACATGCCCCATTAGCACCATGTCAGCAGTCGCCACCTGATCTTGACCCACGATTGGATCCACGACCTGAGCTCACCCGCGGGACGACCCGGTTCATCCTCGACGCTCCTGCGAAACCCTAGCTGCCACAGATTGTTCGGTGAAATTCTACATGTAAGTGTACATGTCGAACAAGTAATATAATGATAAGTATGAGTATCGTCCTACAGGGATTAATGTTATCAACTTGACTAATTACTAGTGGTGAATTGATCCTACAATTTATCTAACAAGATATCATGAAAAGATGTTCTAAATTGAAAGATCACTAAAGCAATTGACTTCCAAAGAGTTAATAAAATATGCTAAGTATGCTAGAGCCTCTAATTTCACCATAGTTAGTAAATATGAATTCCAACAATTTAATGCTTGCAAGAACAATGATATTTATGAGATGACAGAATTTCCTAATTTATTCATTATCCTATGTCTAAGTAAAGTGAACCTACTTAGCTTATTAATTCACTGTGAGTTTGCATATGAATTAAATAAGCTAAGAGCATTAAAGTCAATGAATATTCCAATTAAAGTCACACAATCAACATGACATATGTTTACCCACATTTGATTTATGGTTATATATTATAAGATGCATTTGCATATTCTCTCATGTCGGTCTCAAATATGCACATCAAATTGATCAATTGATGATTAATCACTCAATCACATTAAAAATAATAACATACAACTCACATAAATATATTATCTTGTATAATATGTCAACTAAGGAACTCATAACATGCTACCTAGGCTATATCTTAACTTTAGCAAAAGTACTTTAGTTCATAATATTAGAATAAACAAAAATAATACAACAAATTACACAAAGCATCTAGATTAGAACAAACTAAAAAGCTGTCACCAATTGTTGTCCCTTTCAAAAAATTTCTGTGCAACTTTACACATGGGGAAAAAAGAAGCCGTCTGGAAAGAGTGACGAAATTCCTGCTCATAAGCCGCCATGCGCCGCCGTCGGTCGTCACGAAAACCTCCAGAAATTGCCGCTTATGACGCCTAGAGTGCCGATCTGCCAAAATCTTGAGCTGATTCGCCATCAAACGGCGTAGATATGACTAAATCTTCACTCGGCCCCCACCGCGTCTCACCTAAAACCGCCGCATGAATCACCTCAAATAAGCTGCAGAGTGACTGGAACTCTCTGTTAATGGCTGGATATGGTCCTTCCTTGCTGATCTGGTCTTAGATTTGGCCGGAAAATGTGCTTCTTCGTCGGAAATAACACCGAATGGTGATTTTGCTCAAAACTTGATTAGAGAACGAAAGCTGGACGGCGTTCGCACGTTCCAAACACCCGGATTCTTGGATAAAATTCTGGGTTCCACCACTAGGAGAATCGGTCGGCTGTCACACGACCGATTTCCTTTTTTTCTTTATTTTTCTCTGACTTTTCTCTCACTTGCTCGGTCCCGCACACTACTCACTTCCCTTTTTTCTCAATGATGGTCCCGACAATTCACGACCAGCTCCACCTAATAGCCTCCGGGTCCCACGTTTTTTCTTCTGTTTCGGTTGCATGCTTTCCTATGCTTTCCCTTCTTAGCTCTTCCATGTGTTTGATTAATTGCTTCTTTCACATGAGTTCTTTTCTCTTCTCTTTTCCTTCCAATTTTGTTTCATTTCCTTCATTTTCTTTCATTTTGGGTTTGCTACATAAAATAACAAAATATGCATAAATATAATTGAATACCAATATAATCTAATAAAATAATATTAAATATCACCTAAAATAATCAAAATAACTCTATATAAAATAGAGTTATCACAAATCTTCTAATCTTGGCGATTCTTACCAAATCTATTTGTAATTGATTGTAATTAGATGTAATTCCTTATTTAGTTTTTGATTATAGCTTTATAATGTATAGATTTTGTATAGAATGATTTCAATTGGAGTTTTATCAGTGAAATAAACCTAGGTTTAATCTCCACCACCGTTCTTCCCTTTCTTTGCAATTTCGGCCAAATTAGGGTTCCATCTAGGTAGTTGAAGTCAAATTCTAACATGGTATCAAACGAGCTGCTAGCAAATGCCTCCATTCCAATCCCCATGGCCTTTGATTCTGATAATTCCTCTTTGTCCTCCTCCGTTCCCACCCTCCCAAGTAACCCTAATTCTTCACTGGCGGTCCCCTTCCCCCACCTCCTTTGACTGCTTCGACGGGTCCAACTACGTTATCTGGTTGAATAGTCTCATGCCGTTCCTCCTCTCATGGAATATGATTTCGATTTTGGACAGCTCTGAACCCGCTCCTCCTAAATCGCTCATCGCACCCAACAGCTCCGCCAAACCGAATCCCGTTTATTTCGCCTGGCTCAGCCATGACCAAGCTGCTCTCAATTGGCTCATGACGACCTCGACCAACGCCGTCGTCACCCAGCTCACTGACATGTCTTCTTCGACGTAACCGTACTTGGCACACTACTATCTCCTCCGCCGCTACTTTCGCGGCAATCCCCAACTCACAGTGGGGGGGGGGGGGTCTAGATCCGGTCTCTCTGGATTGACCCATGCAGGATCCTACTCGGGCTAGCCCACACGAGACCATGCGGGCCAGCACGCGGGTTCGTACCTGGGCCAGCACGCGGGCTCGTACGCGGTCTAGCACGCGGGTCCGTATGCAGGCCCTGTCGCGCCCTAGCCCGCGAGTGCGCCCACGGGCTCCTTTGCTACAGGCCCCTCCACAGGCTAAATTACGGGCCAGTACGCAGGAGATGGGCTTCTCCCTCTCCCGCAGGCCCAAAATTGGCCCAATCGCTCTACCAACTGTGGAGCCCGCCAAGGCCACCCTTACTGCCACCTATGCTGCAAACCAGGCCACCATGTTGCCAATTGTTGAGAGCGATTTAACCCCACTTTTATGCCGCCCTCCAGGCCTGGCCCACGCTTTTCCCCCCAAGCTCACTATGCTTATCGTTCTGTGCCCAATCCATATTACTACCTTCCATAAGCCTAATATGCCACCCTTCCACCTCCTATGTCCCACTATTACCCCCTTCCTCCCCCCTCCTCCCTAGACCTCGCCTCTTGGCAGCTTGGCTCTGGTGCTTCTCACCACATCACCAACTCCACTTCCACTCTTTCTAGTGTCTCCCCCCACTTTGGTGCCCAGCAACTCACTGTGGGCAATGGTGTCTCCCTTCCCATCACCCACACAGGTACTCTCCGCACTCCCTTGTTTCAACTTAAAAATGTTTTAGTTGTCCCCAACATTACTAAGAATCTTTTATTTGTCTCTCAATTTTCTATTGATAATAATTGTTATTTCATATTTTTTGACTCTCATTTTTGGGCCATTTCATGTCTTATGGGGCAGATCCTTCTTCACGGCACCCTTGATCGTGGTCTCTATCGAGTCTCCTCATATGGCGCCTCGTCTCTTCTTCGTGCACTTACTGCTGTTCACTCTAGTCCTCTTTTGTTATGGCATCATTGCCTCGGTCATCCCTCCTCTGAAGTTCTCTTCTGCCTTTTGAAGTCTACCAACACTACTTTTGTGTCTTCCTCATTTCCCCCCTATACGGCATGTGCTCTTAGTAAAACACATCGCCAGTCCCACCCCCCCTCTGAGTCCAAGTCCACTGCACCCTTGCAGTTAGTCCATTTTGATGTTTGGGGTCCCTCCCCTGTAGTGTCTTTGAATAGCAATAAATACTATGTTTGTTTCATTGATGATTTCTCTCATTTCTCTTGGCTTTATCACTTCTCCTCTCGTTATCAATTTCTTGACATATTTACCATCTTTCATAAATTTGTGGAAACTCAACTTCAATGCAAGTTGCAGGCTATACAGTGTGATGGTGCTCCTGAGTTTCTCTCCTCAGCCTTTCGCTCCTACCTTCAGCAGCATGGTGTTCATCAATGATTATCCTGTCCTTATGCCCCTTTTCAAAATGGGGTCGCCAAACGCAAGTATCACCATATAGTTGAGACTGGTCTCGCCCTGCTTACTCAGGTTGCTGTCCCTACCCACTTTTGAGACTTTGCTTTTGAGACGGCTATCTTCCTCATCAACCGCCTCCTGACATCTATTCTCGAGCACCGTTCTCTTTGGCATGTGCTCTTTCATCGCCCTCCTAATCTTTCCTACTTACGTGTGTTTGGTTGTGCAGTTTTTCCTTATCTGCGGCCTTATTCCCCACAGAAGCTTGCTCCTTATTCCCGTGCATACGTATTTCTTGGCTTATCCTCCTGGATACCGGGGGTATCGCTGTTACTACCTGACCACCCACAAATACTTTACTATTGCCAATGCTGTCTTCCATGAAGTTGTCTTCCCCTATCATACTTTCCCTACTCCCCCTTCTTCCCCCTCCCCCTTCGCCCCAACACCATCTCTGTTACACATCCCTCCCTTCGTTCCTTCCTTACCTCCCCCTTCATTACCCTTTCCTCTTACCTCCTCCTTAAACCCTACTAGTCCTGAGTCACCTGTTGCAGCCACCTCCCCTTCTCCTCCTCCAACTGTCTCTCCCCCACCCCCTCCCCCTCCCCCACGTCCTGTTACCCGCCTCTAAGATGGTACCATCACTCGCAGTACCGTTACCCGTGATCACACCTTTGCTCTTGCTGCCTCCCCTTCCTCCCCCCTGCTTAAACCTACATGTTTCTCTCAGGCTGTTCGGGATTCTCATTAGCGCGAGGTTATGGCTTCCGAGTACACTACTTTAATTTACAATGGTACTTGGTCTCTAGTTCCCCTACCCCATGGTGCTCGTCCTATTGGCTGCAAGTGGGTTTACAAGATCAAACTTTAGGCTGATGGCTCTCTTGAATGCTACAAGGCTTGTCTTATGGCAAAAGGTTTTCACCAATAGGAAGGCATTGACTTCACTGAGACCTTTAGTCCGCTTGCTAAACTAGTCATTGTTCGCACTGTCATCTCTCTGGCCTACTCTTGTGGCTAGCCGATACTCCAACTTGATGTTTCCAATGCTTTTCTTCATGGATTTCTCTTTGAAGTTGTTTACATGGTTCAACCTTCGGGGTTTGTCGACCCTACTCGGCCCTCTCATGTTTGCCAGCTTCATCGCTCTCTTTATGAATTGAAACAAGCTCCTCATACCTGGTATCATCGGTCCAGTATGTTCTTGGCATCACTTAGTTTCATCATCTTTGTTGCTGACACATCCTTGTTCACTCTCCACACTCCCTAGTACAATGTCATATTACTCGTGTATGTGGATGACATCATTCTCACTGGCTCTCCTCAAGCCCCCTTTTCACGTCTTCTTCAGGTTTTCCAAACTGAGTTTGCTCTCTAGGATCTTGGACCTCTTCACTACTTCCTTGGTGTCGAGGTTCAGCATACCTCGACTGGTCTTGTTCTTCACCAAGGCAAGTTCACTTAAGACATTATGGTCCATGCTAAGATGGCTGATGCCAAAGTTGTCTCAACTCCTTGCACCACTAATGAACCTCTTTCACTTTGGAGTGGAGATTCTCTTAAAGACTCTGGCCTCTATTGCAGCATTGTTGATGCTCTCCACTATCTCATTCTCACTCGCCCGGACATTGCTTATGTAGTTAACACTGCATGTCAGTTTCTTCATTGCCCTACGACTGCTCATTAGCAAGCTGTCAAGCGCATTCTACGCTACCTTGCAACTACTCCTCGTCTTGGCCTCCTCCTAACTCGGAGCCCGTCTACGACTCTTCATGCATTCTCGGATGCTGGTTGGGCTGGTGATTGTGATGATCGTCGCTTTGTTGGTGGCTTTTGCATTTTTCTTGGTTGCAATCTTATCTCCTGGAGTTCTCGTAAGCAATGCACCGTTGCTCGCTCTAGCATTGAAGTTGAATATAAGTCTCTTGCTGACACTACTGCTGAACTCATGTGGCTGGAATACCTTCTTCGGGATCTTCGTGCTCTTCCTCCTCATCCTCCGACCTTATGGTGCGACAACCTCTCAGCTCTTTATTTGATTACCAATCTAGTGTTCCATACTTGCACTAAACACATTGAAATTGACTTTCACTTTGTTCAAGAATGTCTTGCTCGTGGACAACTTTATCTCCAGTTCATTTCTACTGTGGATCAACCTGCTGATATTTTCACCAAAGGTCTTTCTTCAGCTCGCTTTTGCACTCTTCGCTTTAAGCTTCAGGTTCAATCTACCCCTTCAACTTACGGGGGCATGTTAACACAGAAGAGTGAGTCAACCTAGTTGGCGCGTGCAAAGCACGCTCATGCCCCGTCAGCACCACGTCAACAGTCGCCACCCGATCTTGACCAGCGACTGGATCCACGGCCCGAGCTCACTTGCGAGACGACCCGGTTTGTCCTTAACGCTCCTACAAAACCCTAGCCACCGCAGATCCTCCAATCTTGGCTATTCTTACCAAATCTGTTTGTAATTGATTGTAATTAGATGTAATTCCTTATTTAGTTTTTGATTATAGCTTTATATTGTATAGATTTTGTACAGAATGATTTGAATCGGAGTTTTATTAGTGAAATAAACCTAGGTTTAAACTCTACTGCCGTTTTTCCCTTTCTCTGCAATTCCGGCCAAATTAAGGTTCTGTCTAGGTAGTCGAAGTCAAATTCTAACAAAGACTAACTATATTTAGGTGGGTTGTGTGATTGCGTGTAGAAGAAGGGGAGACAGAGATGGAAGTAGAAGATAGGAAGACGGAGATGGAAGTTGGAGATTGCAGTTTATGGCATTACTTAATCTTTTGTGAAGAGTTTGTTAGTGATACCTACAAAAATGATTTTGTTTGCTGGGTGTGCAAAGAATCAGTGTTGGGACATTCTACCTTCAAATGTTTGGAATGTGGCTTTGTTAAACATAAATGGTGCTCCAAACTGCTAGATTTGACAAAAATGGACGTCAAACATGATATTTCAGAGAGACATCATTTGCTGCTGAGAGAAGAGATGGTGAATAATGGAAAGGAGGAAGCAAAATGCTTAAGATGCGGGAAACTAGCCTCTGGTCCTACCTACAGATGCTTTGTTCCCTAATGTATCTTTCATCGTCATAAATTGTGTGATCAAGTATCTTATGTGATCTAGCACATCATACACGCAGACCACAACCTTCTTCTTCAAATGCCATCACCAAATCCATTCTGTAATCTTTGCAGAAGATTTATAAAGAAGCATCCTCTACTTTATGGTTGTCAGATTTGCAATTTTAAAGTGGACATCAAATGTGTTACCCGTTGGGACAATATTGAGAGTGAGAGAAAGATGGAGGCAGGAGATTGTAGCAAATGGCATTACTTAGTCTTTTGTGAAGACTTTGTAAATGATAACTATAAGAATGATGTCATTTGTTGGGTGTGCGAAGAACCAGTATTGGGGAATCCTACCTTCAAATGCTTAGAATGTAGCTTTGTACAACATAAATCTTGTACCCAATTACCAGACTTGACAGAAATGGATGTCAAACATGATATTACATGCAGACATCACTTGATCTTAAGAGAAGAGATGGGGAATAATGATGCAAAAAAGGTAATTTGCGCAAGATGTGGGAAACTATCATCAAGTCCCGCCTATAGATGTTCCATCCCCCATTGTGCCTTCCATCTCCATAAATCATGTGATCAGTTATCCCACGCCATATTGCATGATGCACACCAAGACCACACATTTTTTCTTGCTTTCCCTCTCCCTCCGTTGTCAAAATGTGATCTCTGCAGCAAAGATAAAAAGACTACTTTGCTTTATCGTTGTTATCTTTGCAATTTTAAAATGCACAACAATTGTGCTACCCATTGGGACGTTTTTGAGAGTGAGAGAAAGATGGAGGCTAATTATGATTCCCCTTGGGATGTTATTGACAGCAAGAGAAACATGGACGCTGGAGATTGTAGCATGTGGCATTACTTAATCTTTTGTGAAGAATTTGTGAGTGATGACTACAAGAAAGATGTCGATTGCTGGGTGTGTGAAGAATCAATACGAGGACATCCTACATTCAAATGCTTGGAATGCGACTTTGTACAACATAAGTCTTGTACCCAACTACCCAACTTGATAGAAATGGATATCAGTCATGATATTATTGACAAACATCATTTGATCTTACAAGAAGTGACAGAAACTAGTGGTAAAAAGAGTGCAGTTTGCCTGGGATGTGGGAAATTAGCATCTTGTCCCTCCTATAGATGTTCCATCCCCCATTGTGCCTTCTATCTCCATAAATCATGTGATCAATTATCCCACGCCATAAAGCACAATGCACACCCAAACCACACCCTTGTTCTTGCACTGCCTCCATTACGTTACTATTGTGATGTCTGCAAGAAAGATAGAAAGAAGAGGACTACTTTGCTTTATGGTTGTCGTCTTTGTAATTTTGACATAGACAATAAATGTGTTTCCCGTTGGGACATTATTGAGAGTGAGAGAAAGATGGAGGTTGGAGATTACAGCTTGTGGCATTACTTAATCTTCTGTGAAGAGTTTGTAAGTGATGACTGCGAGTATGACATCATTTGCTGGGAGTGCGAAGAACTAGTATCGGGACATCCTACATTCAAATGCTTGGATTGCAGTTTAGTGCAACATAAATCTTGTACCCAACTACCAGACTTGAGAGAAATGACTGTCGAGCATTATATTT
This sequence comes from Casuarina equisetifolia, assembly GCA_028551475.1. Lineage (NCBI taxonomy): Eukaryota > Viridiplantae > Streptophyta > Magnoliopsida > Fagales > Casuarinaceae > Casuarina > Casuarina equisetifolia. The sequence goes on from CM052360.1 coordinate 25,528,142, forward strand.
GGAACAGACATCACTTGATCTCAAGAGAAGAGGCGGAGAATAATGATAAAAAGGAGGTTTGCCTAGGATGTGGGGAAACAAGATCTGGTGCTGCCTACAGATGCTCCATCCCTGGATGTACCCTCCATCTCCATACATCATGCCATCATCTATTTCGCGTTATCCAGCAGATCGCACACCAAAAACACCCCCTTTTTCTTGTACTGGCAGAAAGGCATACTTTCTGTGATCTTTGTGGAGAACGTAGAGACAAGAAAATTATGCTTTATACATGTCAGCTTTGCCGTTTCAACGTGGACATAAAGTGTGCTTTGCCTGAAATTATTGATGACGACTGCGACCAACATTCGTTCACTGGTGGTCGGAAGCCGATCAAATTCACTTGCGAGGGCTGTGGTGAGGAAACTGAGGATGTTGCCTGCCACTGCAGCAGCTGTCGGGTGTTGTGTCATCTTTACTGTACTCATTATCCACGGATCATTAAAATTACAAGCCATCATCATTTATTCTCTCGCACTTACTGTCTTCATCAAGTTAAGAATCTAGAGAATGCAATATGTAAGCTCTGTTGTAGGAAGGTGAACACAAAATTTGGAGCTCATTATTGTCAAGTATGTGATTATATTATTTACATGAAGTGTGCAAAGCGGGATCAGGACACGTCAACTACTAATTCAAAAGTCATTGAGTTTGATGACTATACAAGACATTTGGTTTATTTGGTTGACAGGTTAAATACAGAGGAGGATAAAACGGTTATTGCTCCTTCGAAGATCCACCACTTCAGTCATCCACAACATGAGTTAATCCTCTTACATGAAGATCGCATGTGTGACAAGAGACTTTACAAGAATGACAAGCAATGTGAGGCATGTATGCGTTTTATCATCTTTTCTCCATTTTATGGATGTGAAGAATGCAATATTTTTTTTCACAAGAGATGTGCTGAAATCCCCAAAACCATTTGGCGGGTGCCATTCAGCGATCATACAAGTACGCTTCATGCAGAGTCATCATCCAAACGTGAGTTGTTCCGTTGTGGGAAGTGTAAGATTTCTCGGCATGGTTTTTTCTACAATGGTGAACGCGATGCAGGTAAACGTATTAATGACATCCAATGCTTTTTGATTCCTAAAACCATTAATCATGAATGTTACGCGCACTTGCTCCATATTCCTATACTACAAGAGAAATGGTTGAAAGAAATCTAAAATGGATGTGGTGAGAAAATTGACGGAAAACGCTGGCGCTTGATGTGTTCAGAGTGCAATTTTTTGTTGTGTTTTAAATGTGCAACACTTCCAATGGTAGCTAGGTATAAATACCATCCACATCTCCTAAAACTCAATTGGACATGTAAAGTTGATTTGGAGGAATGTTATTGCCTAATTTGTGAAAAAAAAAGAGATTCAAAGTACTGGTGTTATTATTGTCTCCATTGTGATTTCACAGCTCATATTAAATGTATTATTGGTAGTCCCTTAAAAAGTGGAAGACATCAGCATCCAGTGACACTTATTCGAAGAAATAAGGACACTCTTGAATGCCAATTGTGTGAAACAAGCATAAGAGGTGAGATGGCTCTTGAATGTGTTCAATGTGAATTTAATTTTCGCATTGAATGTTATTATTTAATGTACACTTAAGAGGTGGGGGAAAACCCACCAATGCCGTAGCCGTGGGAGCTTGTTCTAAGCCAGAGGTGGCGCGTCGCGGTGGCGGGCAGCCAACGGTGGCGTAACTAGGTGGATTGGAGGCAGATCGGTAAATCTGTGTACTGAGATTTTGTGAACTGCTGTGATATCGTGACTGTGAGGAGAACAACGGTGAGCGGCGTTGAGCGGCGGCAAGCATCCACGAACCCAGGGAGGCTGAATCGGGGCTATTCATGGAAGAACTGTCAGCTTACATTTCTCTTTGTAGTGTAACGTTTCTAGCTTCCTTGCAGTAGTTTAGTTGTTGATTTGTAATTCCGTAGTTGAAGAACTTGCTGTTTTAGTGTTCTGTCATTTCCAGCTTTGTTATTGTAGCTTGAACTGCCTTTGTAATCAGGGAAATAACCTATAAACAGGGTAAACTCTGCCCAAATTTCGTCCAATCTGTGTTGTTCTTAGTTGATGTGGAATCTTGGTCTTAACAGAAAGCTGTTAGAAATCGATGGGAGGGAAAATTGGGGTTTGCAACTTCTTTCTCTTACACTCGTTGCCGAAACTGTGGAGGTAGGACAGGGTTGAGATCGTGATATGCCCAGTTTAGGTACTGTTTTAACGTAGAAAATGCCTTCTAAAAATGAGATTGTGACGATATCACAAGAATGAAAAGCGATATGCATTATGTATGTAGTTTATAATCTTTACCCCATTTCACAGTTACAAGGATTGTAACATTTTTGTCCACAAGAGATGTGTTGAACTTCTGGAAACCATTAGGTGACCAATATTTGGCAAAAATCCATCTACCCTCTCTTCACATCCATTGTCATCCATAGACCATTTATTTCAGTGTTCTATATGTGACATTTATCGTCATGGCCTTTTCTATAAATCTGAATTCAAAATCATCAATGTCCCATTTTTTTTTTCAGAAACCATTAGTAAAAAATGTCACGGACATTGACTCCATGTTCCTGTACTAATAGATAATAGGTTGAAAGAAATTTGCTTTGGCTGTAATGGGAATATTATTGGATCAAAATGGTACTTCATGTGTTTAGATTGTAAGTTCTGGTTGTGTTTTAAATGTGCAACCTTTCCATTGGTTGCTAGGTATAGATACCATTCACCTCCTAAAGCTCACCAAAACGTGGGAAGATGATTAGTAAGAATACTATTGTCTAATTTGTGAAGAAAAAATAAATCCTAAATATTGATTTTATTCTTGTGAAGATTGTAATTTTCCAACCCATATCTAATGTGCTATTGCTAGATCCTTAAAAAGTAGAAGTCATGAGCATCCTTGACACTTGTTGAAGAATTTAAAATCTCTATGCAATGTCATTTGTGTAAAAAAATCATCAGAGATTGTGAAGTCTTTAAACGTACTCTTTGTAGATTTAATTTTCACACTAAATGTTATTATTGAATGTACTCTTGAATTTCACACAAAATGTAATTGACAACTCTTTAATTTTCACATTGAATGTCACACGGAATGCCATATCATTATATGGCTCTTAAATGTATTGGATGTAAGTTTAATTTTTGCATTTAATGTTATTATTCGGAGCTAAAATATCGTGTAAGTTTTTCAAATAGTGGGTAATAAAAATTATAATAGTTTCTCTTCCTAAAGCCAATTAAATTGAAAGATATTTTAATATGTACAAAAAAAAGGTGTAATATCTCTTCCTTTTTTATATTGTAATAGGACAATTGTTGTTTTATAAATACTTTCTCACGTGAGTTTCTTTTTATATGTAATTCATTTATGGATTTAGAAAAACCTTCACCTTTCTTTAGTTTATATCTATTGATACATTATTTTGGTTTGACATGTTAAAGGCAAACTTACATACCTTCTACTCATATTTTATTTTACAACTCTAAATACTTTGGGTATCACCAAATTGACTTCTACTTGTTTCCTAAAATAAAATTCTTCCATAATGAACTAAAAATTGAGGGAATATTTGATATGCAATATATTCAATTTATTGAACTTAGAACTAATAAGTAAGATTAAAAAAACAAACTTCTTTATTCACCATCAATGTTACTAAATTAATGAGTTTACAATAATTAGGATTCGGATAAACCAACATGTAGTATTATGTTGAGATTAGGAAATATTTATTACAAAGAGCAAATATTTATAAAATATCACATTTCAAGAATAAAAATAATGATAAAATTTAGAATAAAAAAAAAACTTACAAGTAAGGAAGTGAAAATTAAAGACCTTTAAAACCTGTAATGTGTTAGTAATTTTCTTTTTCATGTGCTATTTCTCGCATCTTTCCCCCAAATGATGCTCAATTCCCATTTTAGAGTCAAAATAAAACCTAGATGGAAACCACATACTCTTTGTAGCCTTTAATTGTACATTATCTTCATCAAACTCATCTAGTCCACCATTTTCCTCATTCAAATTAGATGAAGTTAGGAATCACCAAATAAAGTAGTTTCATTTTTTTTTCCCCTAAAACTCATATCAATAAATGTGTCTCTTAATGTTCTAAAATCATGAAGGCTAAACTCAACAATTTGAAACTTTGAAATATTGATTTTCCTATCTAACTTCAGCAATATCTCATTAATATATCCAAATTATTGTATATTGTTTGATGAAATTTAAATGCAAGTAAACATGTCAAACAAATAATATAATGATGAGAAAAATATCGTTCTACAGAGATTGGTGATTACTAATGATGAGAAAGATATTGTCCCACAGAAATCGGTAATTACTAGATCAACTAATTACTAATGTTAAATAACTCTTAGAATTTATCTAACAAATCTCAATGATTGATGATAGATTAACTAATTAAATTTAAGAAAACTAAATATACAAAATATGTTAGAACATATGATTTCACCATAACTATTAGGTATTAATATTGATTATTTATGCTTGTAAGAAGGATAATATCTATATGATAGTGAAATCTTCTAATTTATTCACTATCTTATGTCTAGTTATAATGAACCTATTTAGTTCATTAATTTATTATATCTTTATACGTGAATTGAAACAAATCAAATGCATTAGGATCTATGAACATTCCTAGTTTACACCGAAAGTTACACAAACAATATGGTATATGTCTATCTATATTTAATTTATGGTTACACATTACAAGAAGCAATTGCATATCATCTTCTGTCAGTCTTAAACATGTAAATTAGATCATTTAAGTGGTAGCTAATCACTTAAAAACATTAAACATTGTAATATGCAACTTTACATAAACAAAATATCTTGCAAAATATAACAATCATAAGATTCATACCATCATAATTAGGTTAAATCATAAATCTAAAAAAAGTAAACTAAAGCATAAAGAAATAATGAGGAAGAACAATAATAGGAAATAAAAAAGACATCTTGAATCCAAAAACAAGAAATCTGTCACCCTTTTTGTCTTTTATTCAAGAAAACCTTGAATTCTTGGCCTTTTTCTTAAGTTGTGCTCAATTTTCTCCTTTCTTATTTTTGCCTCTTCTCTTATCTTAAATAAGGTTTAGGTTTAAACCTATCTACTATCCTAGTAAAAGTGGGTTTTGGATACCCAAGACAATTGGGTTTTGAACTTTTATATTAATTGGGCTTTGAACTTTTAACATGACTAGGTTTTCTAATTATTTAGAAAACTCAATAACAATAGAAAATCTAATAACAATTATCCAAAGCCCAAGCCCATCTTGATTTTTTTAATCTTGATATTTTGACCATATTTTTTCATATAATAAATATCAAGTTCTCCATGCTTATCCTTTTTCTCTATGCCTCCTTATGTTACAAAAATAAGATAAATTCAAGTAAACAAAGAGGAATTCAAATATTTTCTCATAAGCATTGTATTATTTATTACCTAAAAATAGGTAAAATAACTCTATAAAAATAGAGTTATCATATATAATCAAGGTTAATTTAATCAATGACACACATGAAAATTTTCCAAAACTTCCAACCATTCTAGCATTAAAGATAGTTAGACCATATAATAAATATGTTTATGATAATAGTGTAGCAAAAAATTAGGATAATATAGGAATTACCAACCATTGTGCCATACAAAGTTTATGTGAACTAAGAAGTGAAATTAGAAAAACTAACACATGGTGAAAGTCATTCTCATTGCCCATCAAAGGTGCTAAACCAAGCACTATGGTAAAAAAACCCAAAAATAGATAAACTAACATTCATTAACTGGTTCAGATTAGAGTAGGTTTATTGGTTATTCTATCAAAAGATACAAATTAAAAAATTTATATACATCTAAGACTCATTGCTAGGACAAATCTTAAATTAAAAACTTTTACCACACGGCTCTCAAAATGCACTGCACGCAAATTTGGTGACCGTGCAAGTGACCTTTTTTATGTATTATGTAAAACTATTATCAAGGTGTAACGTAGCTTTACAAACAATCTTTAGTTGCAAGTTTCTCTTTGTTTTAATCTAAGAATTTTACAGAAGTTGAACTGCTGCGACAGCTGGGATTTTCTCTCTTAGTTTTTGTGTAACAGCCACCCGTACAGTCATCACCCCTGCGGCTGGTCCTGTAATCCGAACTTTGATGATTGGCTCCTCTATTGCCACAAGTTCAAGGGATCCACGAGCGGCCCCAACTAGATACGGCCTTATTTCTTCAAGCACCTAAAAGGGAAAAATAATGTATAAGGAGGGGAGGTTGCACTTGAATATGAGTGTATAAGTATAAAAAACCCATCACTGAGGAACAAAATTTAGTTTCAAAGATGCCTCATTCACATTGACATGTAGTATGCAGGTTATGCAGTGTGCAAAAACTAAATCAACCAGAGGAATCATCCTCGAAGGATTTTAACAATCTAATGTTGACTAAAAGAATGGACAAGAGTCTAAGTAACACCTTCCTTGTTGCAAGTGATTAGATATCTACATATATAAAATAAAGGTTTGTGAGTTTTCCTCCACAACCCATCCAAAAAGATTTGCCTTTATCATTACCATGTAAACAAATTAGACTACAAGATATTGGAGAGTAATGTGCATTTTAGACAAAATAAGTTAACTATTTTTAAATTTGTTCCCGGTTGCATTAACCTTATTAAATTGTCTTTATACACATTTGACAATAAAAAACTGAAACTTTACCTATACATATATGCGTCATTCTAAATTCGCAATTAGTCTCACCAACCATAATTATCACGGGTATAAAAACCAAAACAGGCACATGACAATCATGAATGATAAAACTGAACTACTGCATTCAGATACAATATGGACATAACTTACAAATTAATCTTAACCTCTGTAACCATGTGCACTTGATGATAAAGACCTACTAGGGAATCAAATAGCATTTTAATCTTCAAAAAACTAAGAAACAAATAGAAAATTTGCATACTCCCGTTCTATTTTTGACAGGACTAACTTGTTTAGATCTAAAATCTCATCTATATCTAATAGGAGTGAACTTATATCCCCACCCTTGAAGTAAAGAACATCAACTAATTATAAGTAAACTCAAGTAGAGTAACAAAAACCAAAATTGACATATTTCATAAATGTTTGGCAAAACAATTCTAGCATTGAAGAAGAGAGTTTTGAAAGATCAGTAGAACTTCACCTTTCAATTTTCACTCCCAAGGTGAAAGGGAATCATAGCTTCTAGGCAATGCTAACTTAATTGGCTTGATAATGCATCAATCAACTATTTGTACATGTAGCTTTTTCATGCCTTCAAGTTCCTAATGAAGTCCCACAACACTTAATTTACCCTTGTCTGATAGAAGAAAAGAATGATACAGCTTGAAAGCCAACAAAGATCCTCTAGGTAACATCACTACAGCTCTGGTCTTAAGCATCTAGTCACTTGGAATAACTTACAATGCAGTAATATTTGCCTTTTAGACATCGTGTTTGCATCTTATTTGCATTTCTTGATCAACGAGAAGTCACCTTAAAATGATCCAAATGCTAATGCATGTAGCAAACCTTCCTAAGTTTGCATAAGGATTAATTCAGTGGACTTAGTACACATTGCATGAACTTCTTCATCAATGAGAACTTTCTCTACAACTTCTATGGCCAGTCCTTGGTCCAACAAAATTTTGAGAAGGTTATTTGGCAAACTGCTATATTATGCCACTAAAAGGAAAACAAATTGGTTCCCTAAGGATCTAACCGACCATCTAACTTTTAGGTAATGTCATATCAATTTGTAGACAAAATCCAATATTAACTATAAACAAAATGTTGATAGAGTCTAGAGGTTCCCATTTTTTTTTCTTTTCTTTTGTTTCTATTTTTGCATAGAATCCTTCACGAAATGCAATTGAGGCAAGACTTACTAACAAAGCAAGAGAAAAAGAGATAGACTAGAGCAATGACACATGCACAGGAAAAACTCCAGGTCAAAGTACTAAAGCCCAAACTTGTAAATTAAGAATATCTTAATCCTAAAATGCTTATATTCACAGAAAGAAAAGGCAAAATAAAGAGCGGCTTCATTAAGAATCAAGACAAGCTAATTTATTCTAACAAAAATCTAGAGTTTTGTTAGAGTTCAACAATCATTGAAAAAAACCCTAGTAGTTAGAAGGACAAATCAGAAAATAGTCTTTCATTCCTTTCAAACAAGATCATTTCTGTCACATCAAATTTATACAAATTTTAGAATGATTTCAATAACCATATATACTCTGTCTGCCCACTCACAGCTTAATTTTGTTTGTTCAGGTAGATCTTTACCCTTGCTCCATGTTGTATCAGCAGTATTAGTGAATAGAAAAACAGAAAAATGAATACAATTTTTACATGTCAATCTAGCCATGCAGACTTTTGAACACAAAGGGGTGAAGATTTAAGAACTCTAAAGTTTGTAATAGTTTGACTATTACACAGCAGTGACTACTTCAAATGAGAAATTACCTTGTCAATATTTTCTTCATTCAACTCAAGGCTAGTCTCTTCATCAGCTACTGGTTCCACTACAACTATTTCTGGGATTTTTTTTCCATTAAACGACGCTCAATGCCCATTTTCATTGTCATAACAGAACTTGGACAGGAACCATATGCTCCTTATAGCTTCAATCTCATGTAATGCAACATTACCCCTATCTAAAATCAGATAAGGTCGGATTTCATCCAATACACTTTCAACATTCTTTGCTGTTAGTGGCAATTCTACAGCAGAATTAGGCGTAGCAACAACCTTAGCAACTGCATCACATGCAAATAAAGAAACTTTTAGGAATTAATACAATAAAAATGGAAAAAGAAACTCTCACTAACTGGCGAATGCCTCAGCACCTCCACCATGAAAATGGTAAGACAATTCATCACACATAAACAAAAACCAATAACCATCTTTAAGTTAACATCACATGATATCCTAAAATATGTGTTTTTCTTTCTATTTTAAGAAACAAATATTTGTTTCTTTTACTGTTTTAACAGTCAACAACATGTAAATGATAAAAGAGAAATTGGATGGCTGATACTTTGAAATATTTGTTTACCTACTTTCATTTCCCAATATCTCCCTGACCTTTCCAGATTATAATCAAGGCCAAATTAATATAAGAGACTCGCATGATTATTTTGGAAATATTTCCAGCGCTTTACCTCATACAGCCAAGTGAATGATATTATTATGGCTAAGTTTCAGCCTAATTCTGATCCAGGATCACTTACATGTAGGAATTCAACACAGAAACCACAGACTTAAAAGTAACGATCAGAATAAACAACTAGTATACCTTTTTTCTGAGCAAAATGATAGTGATAATACCATAATGCTTATTGCACGGATACTATGATGGGTTTAGAATTGACAAAGGAGAACAAAAACTGTGTTCTCAACAAATCTATAACAAGAATATATCTTGATACATGTAACAGTCAAACTAGCTTGAAACAAGCTAATCTAAATAAACATCTGTCTGGAGGCATTCCTAGCCTGTTAAACTCGTGGATGTCCTGCATTTTCCAAATCTACAACACCGTTAGAATGACCTATGAATAAACACAAGTGCAGAACATGTACACTTCTAGGTGACTATATGTGCAATTTGAAACAGTTAACTTAGTCCGTCCTATTAGACGAAAGTTTAACATGCAAAAGAACGCATGGTTCAAGAATTTACAACGTCTGTTCGAAGTAATGAGAGGGAATTGGTATACCGTTCCAGGTTTTCCAAATTCCACGATGATGAGACAGATTTAGATTCAATGAACAAGCTTAAAGAGAACTGCTAAATCAAAATCCACGCTTTAGAACTTAAGCTTTTGTAATTAAAAACAATTAACTAATTCCTTTGAATGCGTAACTACGCTGAAGAACTTAAATTAAATAATAAACTCCACAAATCATAATGGAAGCACATACGCATATGAAAGGATAAATTACTCAAGAATAAATAGAAAAGGTTAGCAGCTGAGCGAACGGTAGCGAAACGGCATGAATATCGCCGTAATGGATTGGGTCCCCTGGCGAGAGAAATATGCATACCAGAAAAGCTCAGAATTTTTGTCCGATAATCGTTAGAAAAAAATATAACAGAGAAAATAACAAGGAGAGAGAGAGGGAGCGAGAACCTTCGAGAAGGGGCGAGAAGAAGAGGAGGAAGGATCAAGAGCGCAATATGTGGGAGGGTTCATTACCACAGCTTGCATCGCTGTGATTCAATCCCCTCTCTTCGCTTTTCTTTTCATTTCTTTTCCTTTCCTCGAATTCTCGACAAACAAACATCAACCAGAAAAGAGCAAACCAAGTGGGAATCGAATCAACCTCCTCTTTAACAGGCTATTTCTCATCCTCAATTTCTTTTTTTCCATTTTGTTCTGATTTTTTGACTTTTTCCCCCCTCTTTATGACAATTATTTTTTTTCCCTCCAAAGGAGAATTCAATTTTATTCCACCAATTTTACCAACTCAAATTCCTATTCCAAAACTTTTATGATAAACTATCAAATGTTACAATCTTATCATATTATTTGTTTCTTTATTATAAACCCATCTTCTTTGAGAACTAGGAGATCTTTGTTTCCTGGAAAATAAATCTCCCACTAGAGGAATAATAGGCTTCTTCTTCATCATCTTCCTCTCCTGTTGCATTGCAAAATATCCTTCCTCCCCAAGACTCAGTGAAAGAAAACGGAAACCCTAAACGATGACCGAAATTGTGAGATTTCGGTGAAGACAAGATGGAGGCAAAAACCTAGGTATTTTTTATTGATGATTTTCCCGATACCATTTACAATGTTTACAAGAAATTATATAATCGTATACAGAATTTACAAACAGAAAATATGCACAATCTAATCTTTGAATATGGTAAGAAATCCAGTGATGGCGACGATGAGAAATTCAAGCGACAGTGAGGGAGGTGATCACAATAGCAATTGGATCACTAAGCGGGTCGGTCGAGTTATGGATTAGCAGCTGGGTCAAGGCTGACATGGTAGAGCGACTGACGTGGCTGCGAAAGTTGCAGGTGGCTACTGGTGAGGCGATGACGTGGCAAGGGCTTTTAACATCCCCCCGCAAGCTGAAGGGGCAGATTGCATAGTCAGCTTGGAGTGTAGAAGGCGGAAGCGAGCCGAGGAGAGGCCTTTAGTGAAAATGTTAGCAGGTTGATCTACAGAGGAGATGAACTGTAAGTAAAGTTGACCACGAGTTAGGTGTTCACGGACAAAGCAGAAGTCAATCTCAATATGCTTGGTGCAAGCATGAAATACTGAATTGGTCGTCAAGTAGAGAGCAGAGAGATTGTCATACCACAGGGTCGGTGGGTGGGGAGGTAAGGCACGGAGATCTCTGAAGAGGTAATCAATCCACATAAGTTTGGCAGTGGTATCAGCAAGAGACTTGTATTCAGCCTCAGTATTGGAGCGAGCAATAGTGTGTTGTTTGCGGGAGCTCCAGGAGATAAGGTTGCAGCCCAAGAAAATGCAAAAGCTGCTAACGGAGCAACACTCATCATGGTCACCAGCCCAACCAGCATCAGAAAAGGCATGAAGCGACGTGGAGGGACTGCGAGTGAGACGAAAACCAAGGTGCGAGGTGTCAACCAAGTAGCCCTCAATGTGTTTGACTGCTTGCTAGTGCTCTGTGGTGGGGCGGTGAAGAAATTGGCAAGTAATGTTGACAGTATAGGCAATGTCGGGGCAGGTGAGAGTGAGATACTGAAGAGCTCCAACGATGCTTCGGTAGAGAGCAGTCATGAGTGAACTTGGCTTGATGAAGAAGAATACCATCGCTGGTGGGCTGGACCTTAACGCCTAGAAAGTAGTGAATAGGGCCAAGATCCTTAAGAGTAAACTCCTGCTAAAGTACCTGTAAGAAAGCAACAATGGGGGCCTGGGGAGAGGCGGTCAGGATAATATCATCCACATAGATTAAAAGAATGATGCTGTACCGGGAAGTGTGGCGAGTGAACAAGGAAGTGTTGGCTGCAAAGATAACAAAATTGATGGAGAGGAGAAACGATCTCAGCTACTGATACCAGGCACAGGGAGCTTACTTAAGTCGATAGAGTGAATGGTAAAGGTGACAAACATGATTAGGTTAAGAAGGATCAATAAAGCCCAAAGGTTGCTCCATATAGACCACTTCACTGAGGTGTCCATGTAGAAAGGCATTGGAGACATCCAACTGGCGAATGGTCCAGCCATGAGAGTAGGCAAGGGAAAGAACTGTGCGGATAGTAACAGGCTTGGCAACCAGGCTGAAAGTCTCGGTGAAGTCAAAGCTCTCTTGCTGATGAAAGCCTTTAGCCACGAGGTGTGCCTTGTAGTGCTCCAGGGATCCATTGGACCGAAGCTTGATCTTAAAAATCCATTTGCAACCAATGAGGCAAGCATCTAGTGGAAGAGGAACAAGAACCCATGTGCCATTGCGAGTAAGGGCAGTGTACTCAGTAGCCATGGCTTCCTGCCAGTGAGGATCTCGAATGGCCTGGGTGAAGCAAGTAGGTTCAGGGTAGGGATGAGTGGAGGCAGTAAGGGCATAGGTGTGATTGCGAGTAAGGGTGCGACGAGTAATGGTACCGTCCTTAAGGCAAGTGGTGGGGCAGGGAGCTAGGGTGGGAGGAGGGGAGGGGAGGGGGAGGGAGGAGGAGAAGGAAGGGAAGGAGGGGAAGGAAGGTGTCTGAGGTAGGGGCATAAGTGTCTATTGTAGGGGAGGGAGAGGCTGGGTTAGGAGGTGGTATCGGAATGGGGACAGGAACCATAGTCAGGGTTATGGAGGGGAAGAAGGAGAAGGGGGCGGGTGTAGGGAAATACCTCCTCATGAAAGATAGCATTTGCAACAATGAAAATGCAGTGGGTCTAGGGGTTGTAGCGACGGTAGCCTCGATAGCCAAAAGGGTAGCCAAGGAGAATGCAAGCCTGAGAGCGCGGGGCAAGCTTGTGGGAGCATAGGGTTGAAGGTATGGGAAGACAACATACCTAAATACCCTTAGTGAGGAAAGATCAAGAGATTGGTGAAACAACACTTGCCAAGGAGAGTGATGGCCAAGGAGCGGGGTCGGGAGACGATTGATTAGGAACACAACTGTCTCAAAAGCAAAGTCCTAAAAGTGAGGCGGAACAAAGGCCTAAGTAAGAAGTGTAAGACCCATCTCGACAATGTGGCGATGCTTGCGTTCAGCGGTACCATTTTGGAAGAGAGAATAAGGACACGAGAGGCGTTGTTGAATACCAAATTGCTGCAAGTAGGCCTAGAAGGCTGAGGAGAGAAACTTAGGAGCACCATCACATTGAATAGCCTACAAATGGGAATGAAGTTGATTTTCGGCAAATTTGTGAAAGGTAGAAAAATGGTGAGAAATTAAGAGCAAGAGTGAAAAGTGTATAACCAAATAAAGCGAGAGAAATCATCAACGAAACACACATAATATTTATTGTCACTAAAGGAGTCAATAGGGGCAGGACCTCATACATCAAAATGGACTAATTGCAAAGGAAATGATGACTTAGATGGGGAAGGAGTGGGGGGGGTGGTGGCTTTTGCTAAGAGCACATGCCGTACATGGTGGGGAGGGGGGAGGTGTACTTTATTGAGGACGCTTTTAAAAATGGAAGTAAGATAGCAAACGACGGATGACCAAGGCGACAGTGCCACAAGGAGAGACTATTGGGGCTGGGGACTGCAAATGCATGGAGAGAGGAGGAAACTCCTAAGGGGGCCACACGATAAAGGCCACGATCAAGGGTGCCATGGAGAAGGACCTGTCCAGTGTGAAATGACACAACCCAAAAATGAGTAGAGGAAAACAAGAAAGAACAGTGGTTATCAAAGGCAAATTGAGAGACAGAAAGAAGATTTTTAGTAATGGAAGGAACAACTAAGACACGGGATAAAATAAAAGGAGTATGAAGGGTACCTGTATGGGTGATGGGAAGGGAGACATCATCACCCACGGTGAGTTGTTAGGAGCTGGTGTAAGGGATCACATAAGAGAGACCAGTAGTCGAATAGATGACATGATGGGAGGCATCGGAATTAGGGAGCCAAGAGGTGAGGTCAAAGGCCGAAGGGGGGAAGTTGGAGGGCCATAGTGGGAGATTGGTAGGGGGGAGGGGAGAAAAATGAGTTGAGGGAAAGGATTGGGTGGAGTAGGGTGCATGGTAACTATAGTGGGCGTGTGAGGAGGGCGAGGATCTAGTAGGGGAAGGTGTAAGAGAGTTATAGTGGGGAGGCAGCGCAGGCAAGAATTAAGTGAGGTAGGGTGCAGGATAAGGATAATGAGGACTCAAAGGAGGCAGGGATCTAGTGGGGTACGGTGCAAGGTAAGTTACATGGGCATGCAGATAATTATAGGTTTGGGTGGGCGGGTTGCGGGGTAGGTTGAATTGCGGGTTGAAGCGCTCCGGGCAGTTGCTAACGTGGTGCCCAGCCCACTTACAAAGCCCATAGAACAGCCCATTTCGGTGCTAAAATGCTATTATTAGGATGGGTGGGCTAGGACTGGGTTTGGGGTGTGGGGAATAGCCCATTGTGTGTGGACTGGGCTAAGGGAAATTGGGTTAGGCCTTGCAGAGGGGGAGAGCATGGATTGGGTTTCGGGTGGGAGAATAGTGGGTTAGGTGCAGGTTGACCCCAGAAGGTACCTGGGTAACCCATGAATGCCGCTAGGGAGATAACGGCCACCCCACGGCCGCAAAGACGGCCTTCCTGGGAGAGAATCAAGTTGTGAATCGCTTCACGGGTAAGGGGAGCATTTTCATTTTGAACGGAAACGCAGGTGGCAAGGGTGTCATATTCGTCTCCAAGATCGTGAAAAACTTGGCCGGTGTACTCATTGTCGTCAATCTTGACGCTGATGGCAGCCAATTGGTCGAGGAGGGACTTAACTTCGTGGAGAAATTCAGTCACCGTTCTCGAGCCCTTGGTGATGGTATGTAATTGGAAACGGAGGGAGAAGGCACAGGAGGAGGATTGAGCCGCATAAGATTTCTTGAGGAAATCCCAAGCGGCGGTAGATGAGCAGAGATCTGAGAGCTGTGTCACCACCATGTTGGTGAAGGTCGCAAGGATCCAACTTAGCGCCGTTTAGTCCCTGATTAACCAATCGGCATAGGCTGGATTTGGGCTCTTGGAACCCATCAAGGACAAGAGGGATTGAGGTGGGGCGATTTCTATGCCTTCGAGAATGGGGAGGAGACGGTGGAAAAGGAGAAAGGGGAGGAGTTGGGTGCGCCAGACAATAAAATTGGAGACGTCAAAGTGCTCCTAAAGGGAGGGGGAGGGGGTAGCGAGGTGGGAGGAGGTGTTTGAGGTTGTGGGTAGAACCGGGAGATCAGGAATGAGGGAAGGGTTTCGGGAGTCATTGATGAGGGTTTGAGAGGTTGACATGGAGAGGATCGGTGTAGGGCATGGGCCGGTGGCTTTGGATACCATGAAAGAAAACAAAAACCTTAAACGATGACCGGAATTGTGAGATTCTAGTGAAGACACAATGGAGGTGAAAACCTGGGTATTTTCGATTGATGATTTTCCCGATACTGTTTACAATGTTTACAAGAAATTATATAATCAGATACAGAATTTACAAATGGAAAATATGCATAATCTAATCTCTGAATATGGTAAGAAATCCAGTGACGGTGACGACGAGAAATTCGGGCGACAGTGAGGGAGGTGATCGCGATAGTAATAAGATCCCTAAGCAGGTCGGTCGGGTTATGAATCAGCAGCCGGCTCAAGGCTGACGTGGTAGAGCAATTGATGTGGCTACAGAAGCTGCAGGTCGCTGCTGGCGAGGCAGTGACATGGCAAGGGCCTTTAACACTCAGTATCTGTGCTAAGGTTGGGGATCCTTCCATCTTGATCATCAACTCCCTCTCCTACTCTTCCTCTCTTATACCACTATTTGCTCCCTCAAAACCCGTTTCCCTTCCCTCTTCCTTACCATGCAAGTCTTTGTAAAATAACTCCGATGAGCCGCCCTCATTGTCACTGCCTTTGCCACTGCCGCCGCCTCCACCACGGCTTAGTGCGATAAGTTGCCATTACCTTGAATCTTCTTTTCTTCGGGGCTCGGGGGGAGCTTTCATGAAGTTTCATGCTTTGGAACATTCGCATTTGGCTTCAGAGAGTACACTTCTCTGACCAAAAGCCTCTCGCTGACGATGGCGATGGCTTTTCTGAGGGAGTGTAAGGGATAGGAAGGGTCAACATTGGAGCTATACATCTACGGTTGCTTTTCAGGAAAAGAAGGGGGTTCCGTCGCTCAAGCGATTTGATTTCTATGGACTTTGGAAACCAGCGTTTTTTAAATGCCTTTAGGAACGTAAAAGAGGATTCCTTTGGATGACCATATAATGAAAAACATATGTAGCAGAATCATTAGAGAATCAAGCAAAAAGGAATATTAGTGACGGATATAGCTGAGTATGATGTTACAAGCAACTCAAACCAACTACCTTCTTTTTTTTTTTTTTTTACACATATCCAACTCATATATTTAAAGTATTCTCATATCTAAGTAACATTACTCTCAGTTGAGCTAGATATTTGTTGACAAATTCCAAATATTTGATTATAAAAAGTTTATCACCAACACAACACTTATATTTTCCAATTATTTCCATAACATGTTCAAAGGTTTTGTTAAAATTTAAAAAGTTGATAATGTTCTTAATTATTAGTTTGAACTTAAGTGACTCCCATTTTACTCATTTTTTTTCAATAGAATATCAAAGTCAAAAGTACCTAGAGTTTACATGGTTAGAAAGCATGATAAAGATGAAGATGAATATTTTTTAGGGCGTATGATTCTTAGCGACCAGCAAGCATATGGTCGAACAATATTTGAACAGCTTAGAAAAAAAACTAAGTGTCCTTGGCAAATTAGAGTAGATCCATGAACACTTCAAATGAAGAAAATTTTTTTTCATTTTTAATTATAAATTCGGAGTATCCAAATTATTGATGCCTTTTGGATCTTATCTTCTTTCATTTTGTTTGTTTGTTTAAACGAGCAGTGCTATTAAGCCACAGAAAATAGCCACCAGTGATGTCACGACCACGCATTTGACCGACACCTAACAAGAATATCCGTTCCTGCGGAATAACAATGGTAATGGAGTAAAGGACTTTTGCACTGATCCAGTAAAATTACAAGAATAAAGCTTATAGTATGCAATAGAAAGGTTTTAAAGACTTTTTATTTTTATTTTTATAAATATGTGAATTTATTTATTAAAGAATAAAAGAATACAAAAATTTAAAGACATACTCTAATATTACAATTCATTTAAGCGAAATTGAATTTAAAATCTTTCAATTGTGACACAATAAAGCATTTACTTGAAAGTGTAAAAGTTTTTTATATTATCTTAGAACTAAAGACAAGTACATAAATAATATTTTTTCTTATTTGCTTAGACAAATACAAAGAACCCATGCTTTTTGCAGGAAGTGTCCCTAAGCAAGCCAATTCGCATGTTTTTGAGTTCTATACTAAATCCAAATCCTCCTGATTTCTTAGAGTAAATCTATCTAAACTTCAGTTATTCAAATTAATTAATAACAATAATAATTTTGGATTCTTCGTGGCTGTTGAAAAGACTTTTCAACATTGTAGTTATGTGATACTGATCTGGCCACCTGGTCTGACTGGCTCTGGATGATATTGCAAACCCAGACACGGAGATTAGCCTAATTCTGTCTCTTCTTTTATAATTTTATGTGCAATTTGCTAATTCTTCTTACCACTTCAAATGAATGAAGATAAGATAATACCAGCCAATGACTAGCCTACAAATTTAGCCCTGAAATTCTTACATAGACAACAAAAAGAATCAGTTATTGTAAAGAAGACGTGGAAATGCTTATTGTTTACGCCGTGGAAAGCAGACAACTTAAAATACTGCTTAGTCTACGGAACCCTAGACGGGTTAACCTGGAGCCGCCCACACCAACTGAGCTGTTGGCGTTGTACCAGCCTATTTTTACTTTGTTAAAAAATGGGCAGAAGGTTGTTTACTTACGTTATCATAAAGTCTATTGAAAGTTCAATCTAAATGTTAAAATATCACCTTTCATTACCATAAGGTTTTAAAGTGGATATAAGTTTATTAAAAAGTTCATTTGAAATCCAATAAAAATGTAAAAGGACACAATCTCTCGTCGCCTTAAGGTTTTGAGATGAATATAAATTTTTTAACATATTATCATAATTTAGTTTCTTCCTTAATATCTCTATGAGCAATACTCAAGTTATGAGCCCATATTTATATGACAACACATGTAGTTGTTTTTAAATCTAAAACCCATGTGATGAAAAGACATGTTAAATACATAATATGAAGTTATTGTCTTACATTATTAAGGAGGTCATTAGAAACCTCATTTGAATATGAAAAGATGCCAACTTTCATTATCTTAAATTTTTGAAATGAATATGTGTTTATGAAGACTACTGTTCATTTGATTTCTCCATATATTTGGATGTCCTCGCAGTTTTGGAGCTTGAGTCTGCACATCAAGTAATATGCCGTCAAAATCATTCTTATCGGGCATTAAATGCTGCCAAATCAACCGTTGTTATAATAAAATTGAAAATGTAAGTGTACTTTGTCTAACATCCCCAATCTCTTACTAATATTTTTAGATTACACATATAAGAGGACATATATGTTTCTTAGTACTCAAGGATGATAACTACGGCAAGGCAAGGCCTGTATTAAATATTCAAGTCAAAGGAACATCTACATAACAAAAGAAAAGAAAATGAACAAATATTTAAGGGAAAAAAAGAGGAAGGGATTAGACAAACCAAGATAATAAAAGAGCATGCGTGTACAAAAGAAAATAAAGGAAAAGATTAAGAAGAAAGAAGGAAAGAAAGAAAAAGTGTGAGGATGATAGTTTATTTATTCTCTCTCCCTCATTATGTTCCTTGGTTCATTCTTAACTACCATTATGTTTGTAGTGCTATTTAGCAAGTACTTCAAGATTTTGTCAAATTTAAACCAGTTGATAATGTGTACAGTATTTGTTTTGATGAGGTAAATCAATTAAACTATTTCCCTTCAATAAGTTGAAAGACGAGAAGTTGAGTTTTCAATGCTCTGCTACTATTCATTTCATGTTTGTTCCATCAATATCAGCGTTGGTTTAGTGGTTAGCAAATCTACTGCATGTTTTGTTCCATAGGTGTGAGCGCTGGTTTAAGCCCTTCGATAGATTGCTTGTTGCTTCCAATGATCATGATATTATATATATTAGTAATGCAATGAAGGACGCTCCCCCGTATTCAATCAAAAGCAAGTAGTCATGTTTGAAGCCCACTTGCGTCAACGCTGAAGTTAACTTGATTTTCCACTGGCAGACCGCTTTTTTTAAAGCTAGAGAGTTATTTTTAATTCCTTTTGTGTTGTTCCATACTTGGATATGAATGATTTCAAAATTTCTGGTTATATCTGTTATACTGAAGTAAAATGGGTTGCATGTGGAGTAAACATTGAGCAATGACCACAGCGCTTCTGTTGGGCCATTTTCATATACTTGTTCCATAGTGCGTAGTCGTCCATTCCGACAAGGGGCTGAGTAACGAGGCAGACATTCGAATTTTGTAAAAGGGAAATGAAAAAATCTTGACGGGGTACTTTTGCACAGTGACACCAAAAAATATCAGAGGCTTGTCATTTTTAGATGGGAATTCTAGAATTGGGGTGGTTGGCAGTTGTCACGCATTGAAGAGAGGTATGGTTTTTCCAAAAAATTAATGACGAGTGGTTGGCGTGCATTAAAGACTGTTTAATATTTTTGATAAATGATGAGCGAGGTTGTTGAAGAATTAAACGCAACGTTTTTTTTATGGTGAAAAACAGATAGTGCAATTATGTGGGTTCAGCGTTTGGTGGATAATGTGGGGGAGAATTAATACCGACACAAAAATCCAGGTAAAAGTCGTTTGAAAGATGGTTAGGATGTTTGAACCAAACACTTGGCTTGCTTCTAAAAAATTGGTTTGCGTGTTATTCGGAGGATTTCTCCCGTTTTGGTATACGGAGCCTGTTTTGGAATGTTCTTAGATATATCGTTCTGTTAAACGAATGTTATTATGATAATTAATAAAGGTTACGATTTGAATATTTAACTTTATGCTGTTGAGATATGATTGTGTGTATTCAATTAAATGTGAATGTGTCCGTCAATTGTAAGAGTTAGTTTTTAAAGTGAAAATTTATTTCTTCACATAGTATCAAAATCTAAATTCTTTTTTAACAATTCTTGTATGAGTGAATAAGTTTAGTCTATATATATAGTCATAGTAAAATAGTTTATATTGAACTATTACAATAAGGAATATATTACATTATAAATGTTCAATCCTATGTTACTAAGATATGTATATACTTCATTGAATATGTATGTGTCTAATTAAAAATATTTTTTCACTTTAAAAATCAATCTTTAGATAGAAATGAGCTTTTGAAACCATTTTTACAACTTCTTCAAAACTTTTTTTTTTTAATCAATCACCCAAACTTACTTACAGCTTGTTTACGATCCTTCATGCACCAATCTAGATATTCCTTCCAAGCAACTTACGTGTGCTTATGGTGGTCCAGAAAGACCGTATCCCATCATATACCGTTTCTCCATACCCCAGTACACAGAAGACGAAAACAAGTATGATCAAGCGTCGCGCTATCAAAATCAGCAAGAATCATCAATAAATCGCATTCAAGTGGCAAGTGTTCCGCGCCTACCATGATAATAAATAATTCAACCTACCATCTAGCCAACCTAATTACCAAGCTTAGTACTTATTCAGATAAGTCCGACGTCTGCCATGGCATCTTCGCCAAAAACACTTCCACATATGCTTTGAATGTACTTTTGGCTGGCTTGGTGGAAGTACAGCGATAAGAGTGACCGATGTTAAGGACCCCACCCATGAAAGTCTAGCTTGAAGTCTTTAGAAAACAGTGTGCTCGCATCCTAGAAATCGTGCTCATTGAAGCCGTCTAGAAGTTAATTTTTCTTTCTCCTCCTGAAGCTTTTGCTTTCCTTTACTAAGGCTTGGCGACTTTAACGTTTAGACAATTTCTTCTCTTCCCGTGGATCTTTATATAGTTTCTCTTGTTCTTTTTATTCTATATTAACTGTATTATTCAATAGCAACTTACGTGGGGTTGGGTTTTATACAAAGGCACTGAAAATATCAGACACTTGTCGATTTTAGATGGGAATTCACGAAGCCGGGAAGTTGGCAGTTGATACGCATTGAAGAGAGGTATAGCTTTTTCACAAACTTAATGAGGTAGTGGTTGGCGTGCATTAAAACCCATTTTGATATTTTTGAAAAATGATGAGTGAGTTTGGTGAGGAATTAAACACAACTCTGTTTATGATGAAAAAAAGAGACTGCAATTATGTTGATTCAGATTTGGTAGATAATGTGGCAAATGTAATGAAACTCCTGGTTGCATACTCTGATCCGTATTATAAAGAAAGGCGGGTCTTAACTTTAAGTGTGAACTAATTTTCATGTGAAAATAGAAGGATATATATATATATATATATATATATATATATATATATATTAATGTTAAATATAACAGACTTGATGAAATCCGTTCGGCACCAGGTCGATGAACTAAATTAGTCTTTTAACGAGGATCACTCTAACGAGAGAACTTCTAGAGAGAACACAAGGAAAATTATAAAATATGATGAGAGAGCTTGAGTATTTGAGTGAAGAGAAACGGGGTTGGGAGGTTTTTTTTTTTTTTTTTTAATAACAACGAGGTTGGGCATAGTAACCATAACTTAAATAAATATAAGAGCAAGGTATAAGTCTAATCCTTAGAAAAGACAAAAATGCTATACATATCAAACTATCATAAAACTTGCAATGAAAGCATGAAATACATTAGACAACATATTCGCTTAATTCTATGGTGGTCTATAGTTACCTAGATCGGAAAGTTCCCTTTATATAAGTGTGAGCCTTCTCTCAAGGTTTCAACGCAGCATCGGTTACACATTTATGATGGCTTCTTTGTCCATGTTTTTGTTTACTTTATTTGATTATGTTTTTTATTTTTTTAGGACTCCATGAACATGGTGATCAAATTAGATAATAATGTCTAAAAATTTTGGCATTAATTTTCCCTTCAGTGTCCATTATCTTTAAGTCCTTGTTTCTTATTTTTTTGGGATTCCATGAACATGGTGAGAACATTAGATTGTGCCTAAAATTTTTGGCTATAATTGTCCTTTGAAGTGTTAATTAGCTTTTAAGTCTTTGTTTTTTTATTTTTATTTTTTTGGGACTCCATGAACATGGTGGGTACGTTAGATAATGTCTAAAGTTTTGGCATATAGTTTATTTTTATGAATATGTAAATTTATTCGTTAAAAATAAGAAAATATAAAAATTTAGGAGCATATCCATATATTATAATTCATCTAAGAGAAAATCAAATTTATAATCATTCAACTATGTTACAACTTTTGGCAACAATTATCACTTCAAAATGTCCATTATCTTTAAGTCCTTGTTTTTTTTTCTTTTCTGGGACTTCATGAACATGTGAGTATATTTGATAATGTCTGAACTTTTGGCAATAATTCTCACTCTAGAATGTCTATTATTTTTTAATGCTTTGTTTTTTTTTTTATGTTTTTTGGGACTACATGAACATAGTTGATAACTCTATTTTTATAGAGTTATTTTACCTATTTTAGACAATAAATAACTTTAATAATTGTGAGAAAACATTTGAACTCCTCTTTATTTACTTAAATTTATCTTGTTTATGTAGCACAAGAAGGCAAGGAGAAAAGAGATGAACATGGAGAGCTTGATGCTTATTGTGTGGCAAAATCGTAATATCAGGATCAAGAGAGCTAAGATGGGCTTGGGCTTTGAATGATTGTTATTAGATTTTATTGTTATTGGGTTTTCTAAATAATTAGAAAACCTAATCATATTAGGAGTTCAAAGCCTAATTAAATTAGGAGTTCAAAACCCAATTGTTTTAGATCTCTAAGACCCAATTCTACTAGGATAAGAGTAGGTCTAAACCTAAACCCTATTTAAAAGAAGAGAAGAGGCAAAAGAAGGGAGAGGAGGAAATTGAGCACAACTCAAGAAAGAGGCCAAGAATTCAAGGTTTTCTTGAAAAGAAGACAAAAAGGGTGACAGACTTCTTGTTTTTGGATTCAAGATGCCTTCTTTATTTTTTATTACCATTCTTCCTCATTATTTCTTTATGTTTTAGTTTATTTTTGTTAGAGCTACGATGTAACCTAATTATGATGGTATGAATCTTATGATTATTATGTTTTGCAAGATATTTTATTTATGTGAGTTATATATTATTATGCTTAATGCTTTTAAGTGATTGGCTACCACTTGAATGATTTGATGTGCATGTTTGAGACTAAGAGGTAATAATATGCAATTGCTTCTTATAATATATAACCATGAATTAAATATGGATAGACATATACCATGTTGTTTGTGTGGCTTTTGGTGATAAGATAATCGAAAGATTTATTATAAACTGGGAATGTTCATAGATCCTAATGCATTTGGTTTGTTTCAATTCACATATAGAAATATAGTAAATTAATGAACTAAGTAGGTTTGCTATACCTAGACATAGGATAGTAAATAAATTAGGAAGTTCCGCTATCACATAGATATTATCCCTCTTGCAAGCATACATAATCTACATTAGTACCTCGTAGTTATGGTGAAATTGGACACTCTAACATCTTTTGTGTATTTAGTTTTATTAAATTTAGTTGATTAGTTTATTCTTTATCAATTTGGATTTGTTAGATAAATTCTGGGAGTTGTTCACCGTTAGTAATTAGTTGGCATAGTAATCACCAATCTCTGTGGGACGATACTTTCTTTATCATTATATTACTTGTTCGACATGTTCACTTGCATTTAAAATTCACCGAACAAGTTTTTGGCGCCGTTGCCGGGGATTGGTTGTTTTGCTGCTGATTAATATTAATACCGAATGATTTCTAGGTTTAATCTAGCTTTTATTTTCTTTTAAATTTTTTTAAATAAAAATTGTTTCTTTTAATTCTTGAATTTTTTTTTCTCTAGTTCTTAAAAAAAAAAGAAAAAAAATCATTTTTTTTTGTTTTATTTTTATTTTGCTTCATTATTTTTATTTTGAAAAAAAAAATTCCTTGTTAAGTTGTTATTATGAAAGATTAAGTAACAAGGATGGAAACATATGATGGTACATATAGACTTTTAAAAGACTATGTTGCACCAACATTTTAGAATGCTACATCAAGCATTAAAAGGCTTGAAATTCAAGCAAATAACTTTGAGATCAAGCCCATGCTCATCAAGATGCTTAAAAAATCTGTGCAATATAGTGGGCTACCAAATGAGGATCCAAAAGCCCACATTGGAGCATTTCTTGAATTTTGTGACACGATTGGAGATCATGGAGTTATAAAAGATGTTATCAGGTTGAAACTATTTCTATTTTCTCTTAGAGATACAGCTAAAAAGTGGTTATTTTCACTTCCTGCAGGATTAATTATTACATGGGATGATTTGGCTCAAAAATTTCTTGGTAAGTTCTTTCCTTTTGCAAGATCTACTAAATTGCGTAACAATATTTTCACTTTTGAGCAGATGAATGATGAATTATTATATGAAGCTTGGGAGAGATTCAAGGAACTTTTGAGGATATGTCCAAATCATGGATTACCCACGTGGCTACAAGTACAAACTTTTTATGATGGGTGTAGTATGAATCTTCGTTGTGTAATTGATACAACTGCAGGAGGGGACTTACATAGTAGAACACCAGAGGAGGCATTTAACCTCCTAGAGGAGATGGCATTCAATAGCTATCAATGGTCTACTAAGAGACTACCAATGCATCAAGCAAGTAGAGTTCATAAAGAAGATATATTCACTATAATGTCTGCACAATTGGAAGTGCTCAATGAGAAGATAGACAACTTAAATACTCCAGTTGTGAGACATCAAAGTAAATCATGTGAATTTTATGGTGGAGCACATGAGAGCACAAAATGTCAAGTAGGTAACCCTAATGCTCATTATAATGATTATGCTAATTTTGTTGAAATTCCTAGCAGGTCACAAAATGATTATTACTCAAATACGTACAATCTGGAATGGCATAACCATCAAACTTTTTCATGGAGTAACCCAAGTGAGATGAGACCGCAACCAACATTTTGGCAAACAGAAGAGGTGAAACCTAACTATGAGAACATGATTAGTGAGCTAGCCAACACCACACATAATATTTTAGAAAGGACTGAAGTAAGTTTTCAAAGAAATGAAGCTTCATTCCAAAGATTAGAAGTGCAAATGAGTCAACTGATCAACATGATTTCAAAGAATCAGGAGGGTTCTTGGCCTAGCGATGTGGAGAAAAGCCCTATAGATACCGTAGAGGCAATAACCTTAACATGTAGCATGCAATTGGGAGAAGATAATGCTGACACAAACATTTTTAAAGAAACAAATAAGGATGTCAGCATACAACTTGAGGAGACACCAAGGAACAACCTTGCTTTAGTAAATCATGAGTCCTTTATGCCTCCAACTCCATCTACCCAGAGATTCCAACAACGCGTAAACGATAAGCAGTTTTTGGAATTCCTTGATATATCTTTAAAACTGCACATTAACATTCCTTTTGCAGATACTCCAGTTCAATTATCTAGTTGTGCAAAACTTTTGAATGAGAAACTGGAGAACAAAAGGAAGCTGAAAGTATATGAGATAGTTGTGCTTATTAAAGAATGCACAACCATCAAACAACACAAACTGTCTCCAAAACTGTTGGAGTTTCATCCTCCTTGAGCAACGACATCCAAGATAGTTTGGCTGAAAACTATAAAGCAAGTGCTTCTTGGGAGGCAACCCAAGCAATTTCGTTTTAGTCTTTTCATTAGAAGTTTTGTCACCATCATCTCCTCAAAGCTCTACATGGATATAACCTACAATCAATGGAGTTTTCTCATTCCTATTCCTTCATTATTATTGCTTTCTTTTGTTTTTGCATTGAGGACAATGCTTCATTCAAGTTTGGGGGTAGGGAAAGAACCTTTGTGCTAAATTTGATTGAAATTTTTTTTTATGTCATGATTACATCCCATGTTGTGAATTCTTGGTGATTCTTTGGAAGATATAGATTTTGTTTAAACCTACAATTGTGGTGTGAGTTAAGTGTGATTTTGATTATGTTGATCCACCTATTGAGCACTAAAAGTCCTTCATTTTTGAAATTGTGTGTATTTCTAAAGAATATTCATGTGAAGTATGTGATTTTCTTATATCTCAGCTGGATCTTAGAATTTGTTTGATTTTCTCTTGAGGCGAAATCCTAGGCTACATCTAATTGAGAAAATGATTTAGGTCATTCTTTGGATCGTTTGAGCCTTTCAAGCCAACCTTATTTATTTATCATCAGTCACCCCGCTGAGCCTTGATTCTTATCCATTTTTTTTAATGACACCCACATATATATAGCCATAAGCCTTGAACAACTTATCTTATCGTCCCACGCCCATGAACATGTTAACTTGTAGGATGGAAGTTTGTTTAAGATGAATAAAGGTTGAAAGGAAAATGGAGCATGGGAAGAAATTAATTACAATGATTAAGTGGGGCATAGTATTTCATTTCTACAAAAAAAAAAAAAAAAAAGAAGTACAACATTTGCCTAAGAATGGAATCCTCTTATCATTCCTTATCATATTTAAGCCATTCAATGTTTTGAATTAGGCCATTAAGCATAGCAATTGAAATGATTGGCAAGATAAGAGTATAGTGACTACATGTCTAGTACTTTTACTTGTTTTATTGATGCAAGCATGATTGTGGCTTTGTGAGTGTTAGAATCCAAGTGAAATCAAGCATTTTTAGACGGAAAAGAATGAGAAAAGTGATGGTAGAAAGTGACAAGAGTTTTCGATGAGATCCTAGAAAGTAATGTGTTCATGGGTGAATTAAGCCTAAATGACTTTTATCTTACCCCTAGCCCAGCCTTACATTACAAGCTTATAAAAGTCCTATTGATTTTTGATTAGATGATTGGCTTACATTAGTGGAGAGAGGAATGAAAAGCAAACATATGAGGTTTGGTTAAAGATTTTGAGAGATTGCATATTAATGTGAATCTATTTGGAGTGCATATAGTTGAAAAGATGAGGACTCACACACACACACATGTGGTCAACATAGTTAAGAGTCTATCTTATCTTATGAAATAATTGTGGTGTTTGGATGAAAGCTATATTTTTCTTTGAATTGTTAAGTTGAGCAATTATGGGAGAATATCATGAAGGGATTTTGTCTTAAACATATATTGTTTATTGCTTTTGCTAGAGGACTAGCAAAATGTTAAGTTTGGGGGTTTTGATAACTCTATTTTTATAGAGTCATTTTACCTATTTTAGGCAATAAATAACTTTAATAATTGTGAGAAAACATTTGAACTCCTCTTTATTTACTTAAATTTATCTTGTTTATGTAGCACAAGAAGGCAAGGAGAAAAGAGATGAACATGGAGAGCTTGATGCTTATTGTGTGGCAAAATCATAATATCAGGATCAAGAGAGTCAAGATGGGCTTGGGCTTTGAATGATTGTTATTAGATTTTATTGTTATTGGGTTTTCTAAATAATTAGAAAACCTAATCATATTAGGAGTTCAAAGCCTAATTAAATTAGGAGTTCAAAACCTAATTGTTTTAGATTTCTAAGACCCAATTCTACTAGGATAAGAGTAGGTCTAAACCTAAACCCTATTTAAGAGAAGAGAAGAGGCAAAAGAAGGGAGAGGAGGAAATTGAGCATAACTCAAGAAAGAGGCCAAGAATTCAAGATTTTCTTGAAAAGAAGACAAAAAGGGTGACAGACTTCTTGTTCTTGGATTCAAGATGCCTTCTTTATTTTTTATTACCATTCTTCCTCATTATTTCTTTATGTTTTAGTTTATTTTTGTTAGAGCTACGATGTAACCTAATTATGATGGTATGAATCTTATGATTATTATGTTTTGCAAGATATTTTATTTATGTGAGTTATATATTATTATGCTTAATGCTTTTAAGTGATTGGCCACCACTTGAATGATTTGATGCGCATGTTTGAGACTAAGAGGTAATAATATGCAATTGCTTCTTATAATATATAACCATGAATTAAATATGGATAGACATATACCATGTTGTTTATGTGGCTTTTGGTGATAAGATAATCGAAATATTTATTGTAAACTGGGAATGTTCATAGATCCTAATGCATTTGGTTTGTTTCAATTCACATATAGAAATATAGTAAATTAATGAACTAAGTAGGTTTGCTATACCTAGACATAGGATAGTAAATAAATTAGGAAGTTCCGCTATCACATAGATATTATCCCTCTTGCAAGCATACATAATCTACATTAGTACCTCGTAGTTATGGTGAAATCGGACACTCTAACATCTTTTGTGTATTTAGTTTTATTAAATTTAGTTGATTAGTTTATTCTCTATCAATTTGGATTTGTTAGATAAATTCTGGGAGTTGTTCACCGTTAGTAATTAGTTAGCATAGTAATCACCAATCTCTGTGGGACGATACTTTCTTTATCATTACATTACTTGTTCGACATGTTCACTTGCATTTAAAATTCACGGAACAATAGTGAAGTACATTAGATAGTGTCTAAACTTTGATTTTATTTTTTATTTTTTTGGAACTTCACGAACTTGGTGTTTGAAGACCAAACAACTGGAATATCATTTATCTCTACAAACAGTTTTTCCTCTCTTCTTGCTTTACTGAATTGACCATAGCATTCACAGTGACTTTTGTACCTAACAATGAGCCTTTAAATTTACTTTCAATACAAATTCAAAGGTCGGTTGATTGGGTGGGCTTAGAACCTCTGATAATTTTTGTGCCTTTAATTAATGATTCACTCTTTTTGGCTTATACATTCTTAGTGTGTTGGACCTATAGTTCAGAGATTTAAGACAACAATTGTTCATTATTGAATTAGACGCTTATCAACCAAGTTTATTGTTATAATCTTTTTGTTTTTGGGTATTAAATTCATAATTAAGAGATTTCAAATACTTATTTATTATTGAATTAGATAATTGTCAACCGAGTTGACTGTTACCATCTTTTTGTTTTTGAATCGAAATCATACACAGGCACTCATAAGTTGATGATTGCAAAGAAACAACCAGAGGTCTCTTCACTTTTTCTTATTTTTCCCTCAATGGAAGAGATCTGGATCTCCCATAATTGATAGGAAAGGCTGTAAAAGAGTCAATCATTAATGAGCAATCCACTCCAAACGTGTTTCGCAAGTCAAACTTGATAAAGTTAAAATATTTTCTTTTCTTTTCTGCAACTACCATGTTAGGATTTTTTTTTTTTTGTTGAAAAGCATCGAACGAAGTTGGGAATGGTTACGAACTAAACTTTTTAGTCCCAAATCTAACACTTGAGTTAAGGGGCGAGTATTAAAGGGAAAAAAAAAACACGATAAGGTTCTTTTGTATTTGAGCATCATGTGTCGGTTTCATGCACCACGGCGCCGTGCTTTTAAGTCAACGAGAATCGTTGCTACATCGTCATCAAATGCGCGGTGGGTTCCGCGCCCTCGCACTCAATAATTAATGGAGCCTCCTTTACAGCAAAGCTGATTAATTTCTAAGAACTAATTCACGTATGTCAAGACATCGGCTGCAGACTCCCCACCCAAAACACTCGCACATGTTCAATTAGCTTGGTACGATAAATCTGTCGTTTTTGTCGATATTTTATCAAAACTATTTTAGAGTAATCTTCTTTCAACAACAGTTTTCATATTATAATTTTTACTTCAGCATTCTTTCACACACGAAAAGAACACTCACTTGAAACCCTTGGTTGCATACTTCAATCACTGTCACAAAAAAAGACGGGCATTAAATTTGATAATCTTTCTAACTAATCATTTCCTATATAGAGGTGAGTGTAGATCGATAAATAACGTTATCGTAAAAACACAAGGATCGGGTTGACCAATAACGTTATCGTAAACCAGCCTATTTCATAAAAATGATATTAGTGTCACCAACATTCCAGCTTATAAGCAATAGTAGTTTCCCTAGACCATGAAAGTCTAACTTGAAGTGGCTGGCCTGCTTCAACTTAAAAAAACAAGGAACGTATAGTCTGGATGACATCCTTGATAAGGAAGTCTAGAAGTTAAAATTTTCTTCACTACCTGTTAGCTTCTCTTTACAAGACGCCCCACCATTGCCATCACAATTATGAGCCTTTCAGGTTCACATTTATATCTCGTACTCAAAACATTTATGGATCTTCCAACAGCTGGCAACCAAGTTATTAGCAATAGTCACTTTTGCTACCTATTCTTTTGGAAGGACTTTTATGGCTGTTTTGAATCTTTATCCGTTATTTTGTCTGACTTCACGAAGGATAGATAAATTATAACTAACCATATTTGAAGATAAAACAGCTGGTATTTTCCTTTGATCTCTATATAAATTCCTCTCGTTCTTTCTCTTCTAAATTAACTACAACATTCAACATAGGCTCGTTCTTTCTCTTCGAAATTTTTTCACATCCTATATAAATCATCTCTACGAACTTCGTTTGTCCCAAGAGGAGCAAGAGCTTTCTATGATTCTTTGATTTCTATCCATTTACCATTTACAAGAAGGGCTTTTGTATTTGCATCTTAAAGCAGGTTTGTACCCCATCTCCCTCAATGCATTTGTCCATTGCTATAATGTTTGTAGCCATGTTTAACATTTGTACTTCTAATATTTTGGTTAGTTTGATTCTTTATCACCCCCATTCTCCAATTTTTTAATAATTTCATTGAAGTCAATATGTTAATAGACTTACCAATTATTATCATATTTGATAAATGTAAATGAAGTTATGTTAAACATATGATGTGCAAGACAAATAGAAGGACTAACCTTCTTTGGGTGGGTTGTGTGATTATGCGCTTAACAAAAGGAGATAGAGATGGAGCTTGAAGATTGCAGTTTGTGGCATCACTTAATCTTTTGTGAAGAATATGTAAGAGATGGTTACGAGAACATCGTTTGCTGGGTGTGCAGTGCACCATTATCAGGACATCCCACCTACAAATGCTTGGAATGCTCATTTATCCAACATAAATCATGTGTCGAGCCTTCAATTGACCATGATATTGGAGACAGGCATCACCTAATCTTTATAGAGAACAATGGTGGAAAAGAAATTTGTATGCTATGTAGGAAACCAGTATTTGGTCCAGCCTACAAATGCTCCATCCCCAATTGTACCTTCTACCTTGATGAATCATGCTCCCAGTCATCCTACAAGAAAAACCATCACTTGCACCCAGCCCACGCTCTTACCCTTCGACTCCCATCATGGACTGATCGTTGCAGTGGTTGCTATGAAAGATGCAGTGGATCGTTGTTTTACCATTGTTCCCCTTGCAATTTTGTCCTGGACGTCAAATGTTTTTCCCGTTCACCATATAGTCCTGACAATTGCCCTGGGCACAAATTCTTCATTCACCGAAATCTTATGCAGTTCACTTGCCAAGCTTGTGGTGAGGAAAGCACTGATATTGCTAACCAGTGTAACGTTTGCTTTGTTTTGGTTCATAACCGGTGTACTCTTTTTCCAGCCACCATGAATATTACACCACATACCCACTCTCTCTCACGCACCTATTGCCTTTGTGGAGGCAAGAAGCCAGAGAACATGGTCTGTAAGCTTTGTCCCATAGAAGTGAATACAGAATATGGAGCTTACTATTGCAAAAAATGTGATTACATTGTCCACATGAAGTGTGCTGAATGGAAAAGGGACTGGTCAGCTAGTGATTTAGAGCCTGATGACTATAGAAGGTTTTTAGTTTATTTGGTGGAGGGGCTAGATGTAGCTGAAGATAAAAAAGCTGCTGCTCCTTTGCCGATCAAGCATTACAGCCACAAACATAAGCTAATCCCCTGCTATGAAGATCCCCTGAATGACAATTGTCTTCTCCAGAATGACAGGCGTTGTGAGATATGTATGCAATCTATTTTGTTTGCACCATTTTATGGTTGCGATGAATGCAGCTTTTTTTTGCACTGGAAGTGTATCAAATTGCCGAAAGACCTTAGGCGACGGCCGTTTCACAGACATCCACGTAAATGCAATAGAGAAGAATCCTCCACAGATGATAGATTGTTCAAGTGTCAAGGTTGTGACCGTTATAGTCACGGCTTCTTATATGGATTTGAGGAGGCTGTCAACGAGAATCGTGTTTGGCTTCAGAGTGACCATGGGGATTGGGATGTTCAATGTCTTTTTATTCCGGAAACCATTAGGCATGAAAGTCATGAACACTTGCTCGATCTTCATGAAAAACGTCAAGAAACTTGTCGTGGTTGTGGTGGATGGAGTCACAGCGGTAGAGTCTTCGTGTGCACTAGGTGCAAGTTTTATATGTGTTTTAGATGCGCAACTGTTCCATTGGTGGCAAGACATCGCTTTGAGACACATCCCTTGAAACTCACATACAAATGCAACGATAATTTTGGAGAAAATTATTGTCTAATTTGTGAAAAAGAAAGAGATTCAGAACATTGGATTTATTCTTGTGAAGAATGTGATTTCACTGCACATACTCAGTGTGTTCTTGGAATGAATCCATATTTGAAGCTTGGAAGTACTATAAAGAGAGGATATCATGAGCATCCTTTCGTTTTTTCCCAAACAACCGAGGAAATTACTTGTCATTCATGTGGAAGACACATTTTGGAAGATTCTTTAGCTCTTGAATGCACTCAATGTAAGTTTTACTTTCAACATTATCTTTCTTGTAAGCAATAATCATGAGCATCCTCTTGTTTATGCTCAAAAAACTTAAGTCCATTACATGACATTTATGTGGTAAAGGCATTTCAAATATTTCATGTTTCTTTAATGCACTCAATTTAGACTTTACTTTCACAATGATGATTTTTCTCCCTAGTGATAGTAATAGCTAAATGCAAATTATATTTTCACAATGATAATATTTGTCCTAATGATGGGAAAGGGATACTACATGAAGCTTGGCAAATATTTAGAGATAAAAGCAAAGTAATTTCTCTTTTTCTAGGTAGTTGAATTACTTAAATAGGGAGAAAGCCTTATTATTTCACATTTACTAGGATCGGAATTGTTGTTTACCTATCTTTTGTGATTTTAGAACAACCTTCATCTCTCCACAACTTTTTTCTATTGATGCAAATTATTTTGGCTTAACATGTCAAAGACAAACTTGTGTTCTTTTCTCCAATTTCATTTTAAATTTCTCAACATAATTGATATCACCAAATTGGGCTTACTTCAAATAAAATAATTTTGTACTAAACTAACAAGTGACCTAAAAAAAAATGACATATATAGTCAAGATCATCCTTATTAGCCACTAAATTTTTGTTAACCAACTATTATAGCTACAGAATGGGAAAAAGATAAATAAACAATTAAACCAATTAGTGTAACTATTAAGCCCAATTAATTACTAAAAATGGGAAATTACTAGTTCCCCTCTTGTTTTTAATCAACAATTGGTTCCATTGCAACTATTTTAGGATCTTTCTTATGAAACAATCCTTGATTCCCATTTTTAGTATCATAATTGGACTTCAACAAGAACCATAGTCTCCTTAAAACTTCAATCATACATGATTCTCCATCAATCGAACATAATGCTCCCTTTCATTGTCTAAGAGTAAAGAAAGTCTAGGATATCTTGAAAAACTTAGTTTTATATTTTGTTTGTTGTTTTTATAATGAATATGTGAGTTTACTCATTGAAAAATAAGAGAATACAAAAGCTTAATGACATATCCCAACATTACAGTTCATCTAAGGTAAAATCAAATTTAGAATATTTTAGTTATGACATAACAAAACATTCACTTGAGAGGGTTTAATATTCCTAAATAGATCTGCTCTCTTACATACTTTCCTAATTCTAGCCAATAAAATTGGTATTTTAACAGCCTTATTTGGAAAATACCTATGATTTCGTTTAGACCATATATAATAAATACATGCTAAGAAAGAAAGTTTAAGAAACTTTGCAATCAATCTTTTCCTTTAGTTACTTTAATAATCCATTGCAGTTTTAGAGTTCCAATCGTTAATATTCTTATGAAGGCCTTGTTGTGCAAGAATACTTCTCCAAATTTGCCTAGTTCAAATACACTGAAAAAATAAGTGTGGTTTGCTTTCAAATTGAGAATCACAGAAATTACAATATAAATTGATTGAGGAGAGTCATTAAGAAATCACTTTTGTTATAGAAAGTTTATTGCTACATATAAGCCATCCAATGAATTTATGTTTGTTAATGCCACCTAATCATATCAAATGTACCATTAACTTCAATATTTACTTGGCACAATTTTTTGTATGTTTCTTTACAATAATAAAGAGGTTTAGAGAGTGTAGAAGAGAGAATTTATTGTAGTTTCAAAAGACCTTTCTAACTCCATGCCATACTTTCTTTAATGTCAAGATACATAATTGAAGTTCTGCATTTAATATTATGAATCAATTTAGACCTTTCCAACTCCATGCCATACTTTCTTTAATGTTAAGATAGATAATTAAAGTTTTGCATTTAATATTATGAATCAATTTACTTCATAAGGATGAACTTGGATAGTTTATGAGATTCTAAAGTGAACATCCTAACAAAACCTTATTCTACACTTCAAGGTCTAGTAATCAAAGTCTTGCTTTCTTTTTAGGTGAATAAACAATATGCTAAGAAACCTTATGAGTTTTTTAGTCTTTTGAATTACTTGCCTAAAGAAAGTGATTAAGCACTTTCATATTTTGTTCTCAAACTCATAATTCTAAAATGTGTTGTTCAAGTTACTAATTCACAAGTGTGAAACTAGAAAACTTGAAACTTGAAAATATTAGTTTACCTAGTTTGATCCACCTATTCATGTGAAGATTATTGGGAAAAATATTATTATTCCTTTTGTAAAGAAAAAGATACTAATGTAATAAATTTTATTCTCCTACATGAGAAAGGGAAGTACATAATTTGATCATATAAGGAAACTTGGCTATTTCTCCCATTAAGTTAACTTTTTATGTTAGAATCTAGATTCATGACAAGTAGTATCAAAGTCAAACCACAATATGATTTGGTGGACTTGACCTAATGACATTTGTAATTTTTATTTCTTCGTGTGGGGTAAGTAGTGGATCCCACTCACATCAAGGACAACATAGATTTAGGTGGAAGAGAATGTAATAAACTTTATTCACTCATTATCTTGGCTTGACATGTGGAACACAAACTTTTATTCATTTTTCCTAAATTATATTTTGTAGCTTTCACCATTATAGATATTAGGAAACTGACTTCTCTTAGTTCCTACAAATAAAAATCTTAGGTAATGCACAGAAAATGAGGAGGTCCTTAAGCTACAATATTCAACTTAATAAAGTCTAAATTGCCAAGTTAGTTTAGAAAAAGTAATTTACTTATAAACAATTAAGGTTACAAAACCAAGTATATTATATCAAATGAGACTTAGATAAAATAACATGCATTATTATGTTGAGATTAGTAAGAACAAACCGTAAGTACTTGTAAGATATCACAACTAAAAGAACAAAATAACAACAGATTTTAGAATAAAAGACTTAAGCACTTAAAAGTAAATAAGTAAAGTTTTAAGAGCTCTAAAGTATGTAGATATTTAACTAATTAGAGATTAGTAAGACCAACACATAACCAACATCATTTTTATTGTCCATCAAATGTTGCAAAACCAAGAATTGTGATAACAAAACTGGGAAAATAGATTGTTACAAAACAATCCTGCTGTTCTCATTGAAACAAACCCTTAACAAAATTCTTAAGGTAAATTTGGGCCTTTCTTACACAAAATGTGTTGTACTTGTTGCCACGGCCTTTTCCGCTACCGCTGCCCCTTTGGCCTCAGCCAACTTTGACATGTTCTCTTGAAGCTTAGCATTTTATCAAGTCAATGCAACCTCAATCTCGAACTCTATCTCCTTCAACAACTTTAACTTCTCCTTTGTCTCCTTAATCTCGACCTCAAGCTTCTTCGAAGTGTCCAAAAACAAGTAGTCATTATCTAGGCGATAGCTTCCATGTAGTTTCATGCTATGGAGCATTAGCAAAATTCTTCATAGAGTACACTTCACCAACTAGAAGCTGACAAGGGCGATGGCTTCTCTAACGGAGCGGAAGGGAGGGAAAGTGTTAACACTAAAGTTGTAATCTACAGTTACGATTTTAGGATGAGGAAGGGGTTCCATGATGGAAGCAGCTTAGGGTGACAATGGTGTGCATGAAGAATAGAAGTAAAAGTGGAATTTAAAAACTTTAGAAGAATAGAAAGTGTGAAGTGCCTTGTAAAGCTCTACCTAATTTCATAAGCATATTGAATATAATAGCAAGCATGCCTTTATAGAGATCATTAAAAGTACAATCTAGTCTAACTTCTAAGTTATAGTTATAACTAACCTTAATAGATCTTGATCATTGCATTTGCTAAATAACTAAAGGTGGTTTAAGTCGTTACTACTAAGCTAGATTAGTAAAAGACTTTGAAGCTGAGCTAGATTTAGTTTGACCTTGTTCTGTTTTTATTGACAGTACTTCTTCAGTCTCTTCCAAACTTGGAGTAGATATTAGTCTAAGCTTGTTTCATAGAAACAAAAATGTAGTCTTAGGAAGAGGCTTCATCAAGATGTCTACAATCTGTTGCTTGGTTGAAATGTATCTTATGGTGATAAGTTTCAATGCTACCTTTTCTCGTACAAAATGGAAGTCAATTTCCACATGTTTTGTCCGACCATGAAGAGTTGGTTTTGTGGTTAACTTCAATTCAACAAGATTATCATAGTAAATGGGGTGGCATAAGGTTGACTAACATCTAAAGCATGCAAGAGGGTACAAAGCCAAGTCAATTCTGTAATAGTTGAAGCTAAGGCTCAGTATTCTACTTCTACAAAAGATCTTAATACTGTGAATTGGCGTTTGGAGCTCCACGAAATGAGGTTACTGCCTAAGTAAAAGCGATAACCTAAAGTAAAGTGTCATGTAGACTTACAACCAACCTAATTAGAGTCATTGTAACCATATAGATTCAAAGAGCTATGAGAGTGAATTCTTAATCCAAGTGACAATGTTCCCTATAAGTATCTAAGCAGTCTTTTCAAATTGTGAAAATATAAGTTGGTAGGGGAATGAATTGACTGGCATAACTTATTAATAAGTTAAGCCAGATCTAGTCTTGTGATGGTGATGTATTGTAATACACCTAGAGTACTTCTGAACAAGGAAGGAGCATCACAACCTTGAGATGGATTCAAAAGACTAGAAGCTTGTAGCCATAGGTATTATTATAGGCTTGCAATATAACATTGAGGCCTTATGAAGGATGTCAAGGATAAATTGTCTCTAAGATAGAACATACCCTCATGGTAGATGAACTATTTTGATTCCAAGAAAATTATGAACAATACTAAGGGATTTAAGAGAAAGTTGAGACTGTAAATGGTTAATGAGATCCTTGACAGATTGAGGGGAATTTCCCGTAGAAAGTAAATCATCCACACAGAGAAGTAACCAGATTGTAATGTCTTCAATAGATAGATGAAAAAAAAGGAATCAAACATAGAGTAAAAGAAACCATATTTAAGAAGGCGTGAATTAAATTTGTCATATCAAGCCCGAGGGGCCTATTTTAAGCCATACAAGGCTCTGTGTCATTGGTAGAAAACAATAGGATCTAATTGATTAATGAAGCCCGAAGGTTGTTCCATGTAAACTGGAGTCTCTAAAAATCCATGCCAAAATGCATTTGAGACATCAAAGTGTAAAATAGACCATTTATGGATGGTAGCAAGTGACAACACCAATTTGATTGTGGTTAGCCTTACTATAGGTGAGAAAGTGTTAAGGTAGCAAGGTGATCTAAGTAGTTTTGGATGTTAGAGGTTGATGCATTAATAAGGGAGACTGTTATTATAATGATGGGATGAATAGCTAAGGTTGGAAAGGTAGGTTGTAAGCTATCTAGAGAACAATGTTGGTTGGTAATAGAAGTAGGGATAGGGAAATGAGGCTTGTGTAAGGCTTGAAGTGAGAGGTTAGGAGATTGTTTCAAGCTGCTGTAAACAAAAGCAGGGTGCAAGCAAAGGAAAACTGACTAGGACATCTTCTACTAGAACAGTAAAGGAGTTTGGAATAGTAGTAGGGGAGGATAATTAGGAGATATTTTGAGATGAAAAATCAACAAAAGTTCTAAGAGAAACTTCTTACGATGCAGGTCTAGAAACTAGAGCATCAAATGGAAAGGTAGCTTCATCAAAAAGTACATGCTTGGAGATATATATACCTTGTTGGAAAAATAGTGAAGGCAACAGTAGCCCTTATGAACATCATTATAACCAAGGAAGATGCACTAAAGAGACCACTAAGCTAGTTTGTTGGATGTGTAATCTCTAAGATAAGGAAAACAATAGTAGACAAAACTCTTAAATGGAAATAACTTGGTTCTGAGTTACACAAAAGGAAGAAATGAGATAAGTTTCCAAGCTGTGGATAAGGTAGGTAATTTATCAGGTAAGTTGTTGTGGAAAAGGCTTCAAACCAGAATGCTTTTGGTAAACAAGCATTATACAATATGGTAGTGTTTTCT
Organism: Casuarina equisetifolia; assembly: GCA_028551475.1. Classification (NCBI taxonomy): domain Eukaryota; kingdom Viridiplantae; phylum Streptophyta; class Magnoliopsida; order Fagales; family Casuarinaceae; genus Casuarina; species Casuarina equisetifolia. The sequence goes on from CM052360.1 coordinate 25,567,042, forward strand.
TTTAGCCACACCATTTTGAGCTAGAGTATATAGGTAAAACAGTTGATGGTGAATACCATGATCTAAAAGATAGGATTGGAAAGCATTACTCACAAATTCTCCACCTCTATTAGATTGCAATATTTTGATAGATGCATCATATTGTTTTTCAACAAACATGCAAAATTTCACAAAGACATGAAAAGCTTCTGATTTCTACTTTAAAGGAAATATCCAAGTGAAATGGGTACAATCATCTACAAAGATTATGTAAAACTGAAAACCTTAATGAGAAGTAACTGGAGAAGGCCCTCACAAATCAGAGTGAATCTTCTCTAAAGGTTTTTCAAAATGGTTTTCAAAAGAAGGAAAAACAAGCTTGTAGCTCTTACTAAGTTGACACGAATTATAAAAAGAGGATTGACTTGAATCTTCTTTTGACAAGACTACAATTTTATTTGAATGTTGAAGAGATTTGAAGACTGTACAACCAAGGTGACTAAGTCTATGATGCCAGGTTGTAAATTCCATAAAACATCGCCATGTTAAGAAGAGTATTGAAGTTTATTGGTTGGAAGCATATAAAACCCTTTGTGTCTAGTTCCTTTCGTCAATATTTGGTGTGTCTGTAGATGCTTAATATAGAAGAGGTCTTTAGTAAAAAGGAAATAGCAGGGAAAGTCAGTAGTTAGGCAAGAAACATAAAGTAGATTTTATTGAACCTATGGAATAACCATCACATTTTTTAAAGGAATGTTGGTCTGGGGAAGAAAACTAGAACCAATATGTGATATGTGTATAAGATCACCATTTCCTACTTAGATTTTCTCGGATCCATGATAGGGACAGAAGGAACACAACTTACTAACCAAGGATGCCACATGAACATTGGCATGAAAATCAGGAATCCAATCTTTAGAATCAAGTCCTTGGTCATTTAGGTGCATTGTTGCAAAAGCTTAAGGGATATTTGAAAACTGATAAGCATGATCAAATCAACTATAGCAATCCATTGTAGAATGGCCCTTTTTGTTGCATATTTGACAAACAACTGGAGAGGAAGATTGTTGGTTAGGAGAATTGGCTGAGTGCCTTATAAACTTATTACCATTATGTATAGAAGGGAGAAAACCCCGTCTATGAGAGGAGAATGAGATAGAGGAGGGAGAAGTACCTCATTTTCAATTATTTGGGGCTGGATGATAGCAAATATGACGTGTGTCAAATGCTTGCCACTGAGCAACCACATCATCATGAGGTGGGACTAGTAATCTGAACATAGCAGCACGAAAGGATTCAAACTCCTTTCCTAATCCTTGAAGCAATCAGAAGGTCTTGTTAGAATCACTAAATGGTTTGCCTATAACACACTCAATTGATTACAAAAAGTTTGGAACTCTTCCAAATACTTAGATAAAGTCTTCCCGTCATTATAAAGATTTTGCAATTTGGTTTGCAACTCATACTCATGAGTTATGGTTTGTTGAACAAAGTGATTAGTAAGCTTTGACCAAACATTGGCTGCATGATTGATAGTAAACATGATCCCAAGTGTTTCCTTATAAAGGCAACTGATAATCCACGATCACACCATATTGTCACTTTACTCCCATTAAGCAAAAGTGGAATTGACAACTTCTTTGTTATTGACAGAATGTGTGCGAGATGGTGGAGGTATTTCACCATTAACAAAAATAGTTAGGTAATATGTGCAGAAAAGACATTGCATTCGGGTGGCCCGAGGGATGTAATTTGTCTTTTTCAGCTTCAATGAGACAAAATTGGCTAGGTTAACGCCATGAAGGAAATGATACGGTAGGTTGGCTTCCATTGACAATGCTTGAGAATAGCAGAAGCCTTTGGCTCGATACTAGTGGAATTTAGAAACTTTAGGAAAATAGAAAGTGTGAAGTGTCTTATAATGCTCTACTTGACTTCATAAGCATACTGAATACAATAGCAAGCATGCTTTTTATAGAGATCATTACAAGTGAAATCTAGTCTAGCTTTTAACTTATACTTATAACTAAACTCAATAGATCCCGATCATTACATTAAATAAATAACTAAAGGTGGTTTAAGTCGTTACTACTAAGCTAGATTAGTAGAAGACTTTGAAGTAGAGCTAGCTTTAGTTTGACCTTGTTCTATTTCTATTGATAGTACTTCTTTAGTAAAGGGACCAAATATTAACTTGATGATTATTGAGTATTTATAAAGAGATGAAGGAATGTAACAAACAACAAAATTGAGTATAAGTGAAAGGGGAGATTGGAGTTGAATATTAGTGTAAAATTTATTGCAGAAATGTCTCATTCAGCTGCAAGAAGTTTACAGGTTTTTTATCTATAGGACTAAATTAGCTAGAGTAATCGACATTTGATAGTGCCTAACAGTGCAACATAGGTCAAAGGAAAGAAAGTAGACTCGTTTATGCCTAAGACGTGACAAAATCTTGGAAACTTGCATTATTACTAAATGGGTAATTCATTCAAGCTTGATTAACAAATCAAACAGAAGCAAACTAAATGCATAGGTCATATCATGTGGGTTTGCTATTCTCATCTAGAAGGCAATGCAATCTATCATTGCTCCATCCACAATCCCAAACAAAAAAAAAAAAGTAAATGCAATGGAAGTACTGCACTTTGGAAGTGCTAGATTCAAAGTCCTTGCATTTTGGTTCTATAATATATTGCCCATAAAGTTATGATTAGTTACATTGTTTCTTCATATAGTTTAAATGGAAATAACCAAGGATTTCATTATGGAACCACCTAACCATGTTGCAATATTGTGAAGACATTCCTCATTATCTTCATTTGGCCGTTAATCCTTCTAGAGAGACCATTTTTTTTTCATTTTTTTAGACTCATAAGATAGGATTATAAGCCCCTTTATTTGAAAACCAAATAGCAAGACTTCCATCTTTGTAGAAATTGGAAGGCTTGTAAGTTTGGTTGTGGGCTTAGGCACTAGCATGTTTAGCCCAAACCCAGGAGTCTTGTAGAAAAGGATAGGGAAGAAGGGATTAGGGTTATGTCTTGGTTATTGCTTAAGTTGCCAGAAATGGCCTCATGGGTTCAATGATCTTTGTCATTGGTTGTTTTTGCAGTTTCCATTTGTTCTCTTTGATTTCTATTCATTCATCATAGCCAAGAATAGCTCTACTTCTACGTCTAAGAACAACTTTGCCTATGCATCTTATTGTAGGATAGCATTCCTTCTCCCTCTTTGCCTTTATCGATTGCCATGGTGATTGGGAGCCATGTTTGACACGTACTTGAACAATTTTGGTTGGTTTAATAGTAGGGGACACTTACTTTGTCTAATCCTTTTGATCAATGATTATTATCATATATTTGATAACTCCATAAATCTTTCTAAATGTATGCTCCCATCACAAATTTGAATACTAACCATCTCTTGGGTGGGTTTTGTGACTATAAAGGGAGACAAAAATGAAGTCTAGGCATTACAACATGCTGCATTATTTGATCTTTTGTAAAGTGTTGGCGAGGGATTTTGAGAATGACATCTTTCGTTGGCTATGTGATCTAGGATCTGAATTTCCATTTGATTTGCCTACAAATGCTTACCTACAATTGCACCTTCTCCCTTCATAAATCATGTACTAAACTATCTCATGTGATACATACTGACACACTCAAACCACATATAATGTTTTCCTTTTGAAAATTAATCCAATTTAATTATAAAGCCTATGGTGAAGAAGGTAATATATCATCTACTAATGTAATTTCTGTTAGATTTTGATTCATCATGCGTTCAATTATGAATATAACTTTTTCTTTCACAAATTATACATTTAATTGTCCTATGTAAATCAAGTATTCAACTATCCCCACATAATATACATCCAATGCATCTAGAGTATAGTTTTTATTTTGGAAGCCAATGTAATTTAATTGTAAAGCCAAAAAAGCAAGATGTCACTAGTTCAAGTAATATCTATTAGATCTTAATTTATTATATGTGTTCAATTTCTACATGATATCATAATTAAAGTAAATGATCGCTTCCTTTCTCTTATTTATTTTATTTATTGAATTAATGAACAAGGCAACCTATTTTTAAAACTTACAAAAGATCAATACAAAGTATGAAGTTTATAACTGTGAGTAGTGTGACTACATTGTTTACATGAAGTGCACAATAATATTAGAGGATAATTTGGTTTATTTAGTTGAAGGGTTGAATGTTATAGAGAAAAAATAGTTAGTAATTTGGGAAGCAAATTTTTTTTTTCTTTTAGCAATCATCTTTAAAATGAGTCAACCCTTGTGACTAAGAACCTATAGATGACAAGCATGTAAAGCATATATGTAATTTATTATCTTTTTCCTATTTTATATTGCTTATAATATGTTATAATCAAAGAAAAAAATTGGTTTATTTCCGGCAAACTCCAACCACAAACAATAAGATTCAAACAATACAAATCAACCCAACGGAAAAACCACAATTCGACAAACATAGGTGGTTGTTTTCTGGGAGCTTGTGAAAGGTGATTGATACTAGATCAATTATAAGCTTGTGAAGGGCCCTTCTAGGATGGCCGGAATAATTGAAAAACTCTAGAAACTATCTATTGTAGACAACGGCACTATTCCCGCTTTCCTTTTCTCCACGCTAACCTATCATCCTTCTCCAATTTATTATTAGTTGCTTCATGACACAATATAACTTTTTTCTTCATACAAGATATGTAAGACTATCCTAAGCCACTAGGTGTTTTTTTTTTTTTTTATCTTGTAAATCAACCTTTGCCTCATTAATAATAACAAGGCTGGACGTACTAACCATACCTCAGATAAGTACATAAGGTAGGGGATAAACCTTACCCTTTAAAGGCTAAATGCCTACATATCAAGCTACCACATAAAGCATAAAAAGATAAAACATGAAATACATTAGTCAGCACATACACTTAACCCTATAATGGTCTGTAATTACCTAATCTTAATTGATCCTACATGAAAACAATGTGACATGGCTGCGGCAGAGAGTTAAGATGTTCAAATAGTCTTCTATTTTGGACTTTATGTCCATAATTAGCAAGACGATTAGCAACTTCATTTCCTTCTTAATATACATGTTGCACATCCAGCTCCATTTGTTGGCACCAGCTACACATAAATTGTTGTGATGTGATTGTCGTTTACATAACAACAAGGAATAAGACTTGTGAATATAAAAAAATGCCTTTTTCTTCTCATGTCAAATGTACCCTTGGAAGGAATTACAAGCTAAACTTAAGTAAGGAAAAATTATCGGCATATTAAAGTTTTCATAAGAAATGATAATCCTCATACATTTCATTTATGTCAAGAACAAATTAGCAATGTGTTGGTCTTTAATGCATTCAATGTAAATTAAAATTTCTTAATAATTGTGACTGCTAGTGTGATAAAAAGCTTTGCAAATATTTTGTGACAAAAGTAGAGTAAATTCTCCTTCTTAAGCTAATAGAATTGATTAACATGTATGTCTATATGACAAAAGGAGAAGGAGAAAGCTCAATTATTTCAACATGTAGTAAGATTAGAATTGTTGTTTATAGAAATGTTGTTATATGAGAATTTTAAAATTCACTTACAATTCTTAACATAAGTGATATCGCCAAATTGAGTTTCCTTTAAATAATATAAATTAGAAATGATGTAAAAAGCGAGATTAGAAAACTAACATACATCGTCAAGATCATTCTTATCGGGCATTAAATGCCACCAAATCAACCATTGTTATAACAAAATTAGAAAATAGATAAACTAAGATGCACTAATTAGTGCTAATTTTTGTTCTTAGACTCAAACCAGAAAAATGTGTCCATTAATGCTGCAAAATTATAAGGATGAACTTGTGCAGCTTGCGGCATGAAAATGTAAGTGTACTTTGGCTAAAATCCCCAATCTCTTAGTAATATTTTCATATTATACATATAATCTAAGGACATTTGTGTTTCTAAGTACTCAAGGATGGTAACTATGGCAAGGCCTGTATTAAATATGCAAGTCAAAGGATCGGATACATGACAAAAGAAAAGAAAACGAGGAAATATTTAAGGGGAAAAAGAGAGAGACAGAGAGAGAGAGAGAGAAGGAATTGGACAAACCAAGATAAAAAAGAGCATGCATGTGCAAAAGAAAATAAAGAAAAAGAGTAAGAAGAAAAAAGAAAGAAAGAAAAGGTGTGAAGATGACTATTTATTCATTCTCTCTTCCTCATTTTGTCCTTGGTTGCATCCTTCTTAACTACTCTTACGTTTGTAGTACTATTTAACAAGTACTTTCAAGATTTTGTCAAATTTAAAACAATTGATAACGTGTATAGTATTTGTTATGATGAGATAAATCGATTTTCTATTTTCCTTCAATAAGTTGAAATAAGGGAAGTGAGTTTTTAATGTTCTACTACTATTCATTTCATGTTTGTCCCATCATATGAGTGTTGGTTTAGTGGTTAACAAATCTACTGCATGTTTTTTTTTTTTTTTCCATTGGTGTGAGCGTTGGTCTAAGCCATAGATTGCTTGTTGCTTCCAACGATCATGATATTATATATATTAGTAATGCAATGAAGGATGCTCCCCCGTATTCAATCAAAAGCAAGTAGTCATTTTTTGAAGCCCACTTGCGTAAGAGCTGAAGTTAACTTGGTGTTCAATTGGCACACCACTTTTTTCAAGCTAGAGAGTTATTTTTTATTCTTTTTTTATTGTTCCATACTTGGATGTGAATGATTTCAAAATGGATTACATTTGATTTTTTTCTTTTTTTATTTCTGATTATTTCTGTTATACTGAAGTAAAATGGATTACATGTGGAGTAAACATTGAGCAAGGACCACAGCGCTTCTGTTGGGGCCCATTTTGGGCCTGGTTCTGTTGGGCCATTTTCATATACTTGTTCCATAGTGCGTAGTCGTCCATGCCGACGAGGAGCGGGGTAACGAGGCAGACCTTAGAATTTTGTAAAAAAGAAGTAAAAAATTCTCGACGGGAGTACTTTTGCATAGTGACACCAAAAAATATCAGAGGCTTGTCAGTTTTAGATGGGAATTCTAGAATTGGGGTAGCTGGCAGTTGGCACGCATTGAAGAGATGTATGGTTTTTCCCAAAATTTAATGACTAAGTGGTTGGGGTGCATTAAAGACTGTTTGATATTTTTGATAAATGATGACCGAGGTTGTTGAAGAATTAAACGCAACGTTTTTTTAAGGTGAAAGACAGATACTGCAATTATTTGGGTTCAGAGTTTGGTGGATAATGTGAGGGACATGTAATACGGACACAAAAATCTAGATAAATAAGTCGTTTGAAAGATAGTTAGGATGTTTGAAACAAACTCTTTTTTGAAAAAAAATAAAATAAAATATATATATATATACATATACAGTATTTGACAAATTTTATTAATAACAATAAGGTTAAATGTAATAATCATATCTTAGATAAGTACAAGAATAAAATATAAGCCTAATTTTTAAAAAGAACAAAATACCTTATATATCAAACTGTCATTATAAAAAACTTGAAATGAAAACATAAAATACATTGGACAACACATTTTCTTAATTCTGTAGTGATCTATAATTATCTAAGCTTAACTAATCTTATATGAAAACTAATCAACATGAGTATGACAATGAGATAAAATGATAAAAAAGTTTCACATTTTATATTGCATACCTATAATTAGCAAGATAGTTTATAACAAACTCTTTGTTGGAGATACAGTTGCCTTAGTATCTACTCTGTTGCCCTAGTATCGACTATTTCCATATTTGAGCTATTCCAGTTATGGTACAAATCTCGTTGTATAGGGAAATTATTTGTGTAATTATTCTTCCTTTCTTAGTCCGCTTCATTGTATTATAAGTAAGGCTCTTGTATATATTTTCTTTAAGCAATACAATACAAAATTTCCCCACGCTTTCACCTCTCCATCATTGCTTCCTCTTTATTTCCTGTAACGGTATCGAGAGCCAATACATTTCACTAACTTTAGCTTTCACTTTTCTCATTTTTTTTTTGCTCTTCTTCTTGTTGCTTGCTCTTTTTTTTTTTGGCATCCAACTTCTTTCTTTTTTTTTGGATACTTCTCTCCCATGGCTGCTTCCAAGCCCCTTCTTTCGGATGCCCCCTTTGTTGAAGATGCTTCAAACACTGAAATACCTCCTTCCATGATGTTTGAGCCAAGCCTTCAGGCTCCTATCATGCAGGCACTTGGTGTAGATTCCCAGACTTTAGAATTGTCTAAAGGGGGCTCTCACCCTTTTGGGCCTCTTGTAGCCTAACCCAATGGGCCTCTCTTTGCCCAGCCCCCTCTTTTCTGGACTTGGCTAACCCTCACTTGGATTGGGGGCCCTTGGTTTGACCTCTTCCCCCTCTACGAGCTCTGCTCCCACCTTTCTTGGACCCAACCCGACTTCTGGCTCGAGTTGGTATCTTATGGGTCAAGCACCCAACCCAGCTTCCTTAAGTCTGAGTCCAAATCCCTACTCGCCTTTCCTAATGGGCCTCTTGGCGGGTTAGGTACCCAACCCGACTTCCCCAGGTTCAAGTGTCAATTCTTACCCAGTTCTTCATCCTAGTCAATTCACCTTTGCAACCCCAATCGACTGACCGGAACTCGGTAATCCGTTGTACACTAGTGGCTCCGATGGTTCAAAACTTCACCTTGTCGCCCAATTTCTCACCCGCATCGACGACTATGCTATTTAGGCTTGTGAATTTCATCGAGCATTGATCACCAAGGATAAAGAGGCTTTCTTGACAGCTCCATCCCCGTTCCGACGGACCCCCGATTAGCTCGCTAGTGGCAGAAATGCAATCAATTGTTCCATTCTTGGCTTGGAAATTGCATCAAACTCAACGTTGTTGTTGCTTTACTGCCGACCAAAGATGCTTGCACGTTATGGTCGCACATCGCAGAGATGTTTAGGAAGATCGATCAAGCGAAACTCTTCTCCCTTCACAATCTCTTGGGGAATTGAAATGAGGCGATCTCATGATTGCTGTCTGTTTTAATCACCTCTCCGCTCTATGGAATGAACTTGATCTTGCGGAGGAACTGCTTCAAGGCCCTGAGGATACTTTTCAGCAGTATCACGCCATTGCTACACATAATTTCTCTTGATTCTCAACAAAGGGTTCCTCCCTTTTTGGTCTCAGATGTTGGTGATGGACCCTCCGCTGACACTCCGCCACCTCTACCACTTAGCCATCCAAGATGAAAATCAACATTTAGCCTCCTCCAAGTACATCCATGTTGGTGAAATGGTGCTCCTAGCAGTTCGAGCCACTTTGACGCAACGAGCAATCGTTCTTCAAACGAATGCTCTCGACTCGCCCTTTATTTTCTCTCACAATGCATCCTTCCCCTCTGTGCAAGTTCCATTTTTTCCATCTAACGGTCCCAGATCGAACCCTAGATCTGATGATCAGATTGGATTCTCTTCTGGGCCACTTAATCACCAGGCCACGAGTGCGCTTCTCCCTAGACCTGGGCTGCTTAATCACTAAGCTGTACATGTGTTTTTCCTTGGGTCTAGGCTGTTCAACAATTCATAGGCTGTGGGAGCACTGCTTCCTTACCAAGCCACGAGCACACCTGCGTTTGGGCCATCTAATGTTCTTGATGAGCTCGCTCACCACACTTGATCCACTTAAGGCTCCTTCCAGCACAGTAGCCTAAAAGACCTTTTTTGTGACTATTGTGAGCTCCTTTACCACACCAAGGACAGTTGTTGGAAATTACAAGGTTGTCCCAGCGATTCTAATGGAAAAATTTGAGATATTTCTTCTAAGTAGGTTTCTATAAATCATGATCCAGAGCCTTAGCCCTTTCCTAACCAACAATTCCAGCGCATCCTAGAGGCCATTTCTCAACTTGGAGTGCTCGATAAGATTGCTAGTTTTGCAAGTACTTCTTTTTGTCTCAATTCTATTTCTAACTCTACTTGGATTATTGATTCAAGGGCCAGTGATCACATTGTTTGTGATGAAATTTTTTTTTCACATCAACACCCCATCCCCTTCCTCTATGTTTATCTGTCTTCCCAATGTTCAAGTCACATCTGTTACCAAGATCGGTCACGTCACCTTTAATTCCCACATTACCTTATATAATGTCTTATTTGTCCCTACTTTTCAATTCAACCTTATTTCTATTTCTAAAGTTTGTCTTGATAATGATTGTCGTGTCGTCATGGATTCCTTTCTTTGTTTCTTTCAGGCCCATTTAACTGGCAAATTGATGGGCTTCGATAGAGTGCACCAAGGCCTTTATTTATGGGCTTCCCTTCCCTCTTCTTTTGATTTATCTAGTTATAATCCCTCTCTTACCAGGATTTTTTATAATGCCTAGCTTAAAAATAATAATAAAAATTTTAATTTTTTGCCTCATTAACGTCTTGATCACATTGCTTCTTTTCCCTATCCAACATGTCCCATTTGCCCTTTGGCCAACAAACACTGCCATCCTTCCCTTTTAGCACCTCCCGTGCTAAGTCCATTTTTTCCCTCATCCACCTTGACATCTAAGGCCCTTATCACATGCCTCATCGTGATGGATCCCACTACTTCCTTACCATTATTGATGATCACTCCCGCGGTACTTGGATTTTCCTTATGCAATCTAAATCCCAAGTCCTTTCCTATTTCAAACACTTCCTTGCCACAGTCCATACCCAATTCCATCGTACTGTTCAGCGCATTCGATCTGACAACGCTCATGATTTCTTTAATCATAATTGTTTTCAATTTGTTTTGCCCACAACATCCTTCATGAGAGTTCCTACACCTACACTTCTCAACATAATGGAGTTGTAGAACGCAAACATCATCATCTTCTTGAGGTCGCTTAAGCCCTCAAGCATCATGCCTTCATCCCAGAGTCTTTTTAGGGTGACTGTGTGGTCACTGCTACCTACTTGATCAATCACAGGCCTAGTAGGGTTCTGGATGGACGGACTCCGTTTGAGCTCCTCTTTGGGAAACATTTGAATATTCAACACCTTCGAGTCTTTGGTTGTCTTTACTATTTTACCACAGTTAGCCCTCAAGATAAATTGGATCCTCGCGCCTTATGCTGTGTCTTTATGGGATATCCTACTTTACAGAAGGGTTATCGAGTTTATAATCCAACTACTAGTCGCTTCTTTGTTAGCTGAGATGTCATTTTTCAAAAGGATGTGTTCCCTTTTCAGGCTCAGCTAGTCTCTCCTTCATCGTTGACTCCCTCCACAGTCAAGTGGCCTTTCCTTTCGGATGAGGATTATCCTTCTTTTTTGCCCCTTTTGCTCATTAGGCCTCATTCTCCGATACATACTCCATCTATCAAGCCATTGATCGAGCACCTTCCTGAGTCTTCGGGTCCTCAGGATGCTACGCCTCTTCTTGATACTACTTCTACTACTACTCCTAATCTATCGGGCTCCATTGATGATAGTTTGGCTTTGGTTCCTTCTTCACCACTTCCTTTGCCCCCTCTGGTACCTCACCGCTTGGGTCGAAGCACGTGGCTCTTTACCTCGACCAAGGACTACATCTGCTCTGCACTTCATTCCACCAATACTCACTATCTGGTTTCCTCTTATGTCAACTTCGCTTAGCTTTCTCCTAAGCATCTTTGTTGCATCAGTCACATCTCTGAAGAATAGGAACCGATGTCATACCATGAGGTTGCTCAAGATCAACATTGGCAGCAAGCTATGGAGGCCAAACTTCAGGCTCTTGCTAACAACCATACTTAGGACATTGTTCCTCGACCCTCTCATTGGAAGTCCATTAGCTGTAAATAGGAATATAAGATCAAATATAAGGCCAATGGATCTATTGAATGCTACAAGGCCCGATTAGTTGCCAAGGGTTTTACCCAAAAAGAAGGTTTTAATTATCAAAAAACCTTCTCTCCTATGGCGAAGGAGGTTACTGTCTGTTCCTTTATTGCCATCATTGCTTCTCGTGATTGGCCCATTCATCAAATGGATATGCATAATGCTTTTCTCCATGGTGATCTTGATGAAGAACTCTACATGGATCTTCCCCTAGGTTTACGTAGACAGGGGGACTCTCGAGTATGTCATCTTCACAAATCCCTCTATGGACTTAAGTAGGCCTCTTGACAATGGTATGCTAAGTTCACCATGACTCTCATTGTTGCCCATTTTAGATAAGCACGATATGATTATCCCTTATTCAGTTAGCGTTAAGGTACTTCTGGCATTTATCTCGTCATTTACGTTGATGATATTCTCATTATAGGAAATAATGCATATGCCATCAGTGACTTCAAGAAATACCTCCACTCCACTTTTTGCATCAAGGATTTGGGTCCACCTAAGTATTTTTTAGAAATTGAAATCGCTCATTCACAACGAGGTATCTATCTCAATTAAAGGAAATTTGTCTATGAAATTATTTCCGATGCTGGGTTATCAAGATGCAAGCATGCTGTCATTCCCATTGAACAGAACATTAAGTTGACAATAGCAACTTATGACACCATTGTATCTCCATTGGAAAAAGACCCTCTTCTCAATGATCCATCCATTTATTAGCAATTAGTTAGCAAACTTATTTACCTTACTATAACTAGACCTGACACATGTTCTGCAATGTAGATATTCAGTCAATTCTTGCATGACCCAAAACAATCACACATAGATGTAACGTTGAAAGTCGTAAAATATTTGAAGGGTCATCCAAGTTTGGGTATTTTGTTATCTCATGATTGTAACATGCAAATGACGGCTTATTATGACACCGATTATGCCACATGTCCTATCAGATCCATAACTAGTTTTGCGTTAAATTGGGAAATTCTTTATTATCATGGAAAACAAATAAATAGTCTACTATCTCATTATCCTCTGCAAAATTAGAGTATCAACTAATGGCAAAAATAGTTTGTGAGATAGTTTGGATGCGAGGACTACTTCAGGACCTCGACATTTGGTTGAAAGGACCCATAACCTTATTTTGTGATAATGATGCAACCCTTAAACTTGCAGCAAATCTGATAGTCCACAAAAGAACGAAGCATATTGAAGTCGACTGTCATTTCATAAAGGACAAGATTCAAGAAGGTATCATCGCAACAAGAGGAATTAAGACTACCAAATAACCTGCAGACATTTTCACAAAGCTTTTGTGTCATAGGCAACACACATATCTATTGAGCAAGCTTGGCGCTCTTGATATTTACCAACTGCCATCTTGAGGAGGATTGTTGGAGATACTATTGCCCTAGTATCGACTACTTCCATATTTGAGCTATTCCTGTTATGGTACATATCTCGTTGTATGGGGAAATTATTTGTGTAATTATTCTTCCTTTCTTAGTCTGCTTCATTGTATTATAAGTAGGGCTCTTGTATCTATTTTCTTTAAGCAATACAATACAAAATTTCCCCAAGCTTTCGCCTCTCCATCATTGCTTCCTCTTTATTTCATGTCACTCTTGACTTGCTTCTTAAAAATTAGGTTTATGTGCTATTCGAAGGATTTCTCTTGTTTTGGTATATTGAGCATGTTCTAGAATGTTTTTAGATGGATCATTCTATTAAGCAAATGTTATTATGATAATTAATATATGTTACAACTTGAATATTTAATTTTATGTTGTTCAATATGATTGTGTGTATTCAGTTAAATGTGAATAAGTCCTTCAATTATAAGAGTTAGTTTTTAAAGTATAAATTTGTTTTTTCCACATAGTATTAAAGTCTAAAATTTTCTTTAACAATTCTTGTATGTGTGAATAGGGTTAGAGTCTATGTATATAGTCATAGTAAAGTAGTTTATATTGAACTATTATGATAAGGAATGTATTACATTATAAATATTCAATCCTACATTGGTAAGATATGTATATACTTTATTGAATATGTATGTGTCTAATTCAAAATGTGTTTTCACTTTAAAAATCAGTCTTTCGATAGAAATGAGCTTTTGAAACCATTTTTACAACTTATTCACAAACGTTTTTTTTTTAATCAATCATCCAAACTTACTTACGGCTTATTTACGATCCGTCATGCACCAAATCTTAGATATTTCCTTTCAAGCAACTTACGTGTGCTTATGGTCTTCCAAAAAGAGTGTATCCCATCATGTACCGTTTCTCCATACCCCAGTACACAGAAAACGAAAGCAGGTATGATCAAGCGTGGCGCTATCAAAATCAGCAAGAATCATCAAATACATCGCATTAAGGGGCAAGTGCTCCGCGAATTCAACGACAATAAATAATTCAACTTACCATCCAGCCAACCTAATTACGAAGCTCAGTACTTATTCAGATAAGCCCGACATCCCATGGCATCTTCCCCAAAAACACATCCACATGTGCTTTGAATTCCCTTGTAGCGCTGGCTAGCTTAGTGGAAGTACAGTGATAAGAGTGACCGATCCTAGAAATTGTGCTTATTGAAGCGGTCTAGAAGTTCACCACCACCGGCCCCCCCCCCCACACCCCCCCCCCCCCCCCCCAAAAAAAAAAAAAAAAACCGGCGAAGCTTTTGCTTTCCTTTACCAAGGCTTGGCGACTTTAACATGTAGACCATTTCTGATCTTTCCGTTAATCTTCATACAAATTTCTCTCGTTCTTTTTATTCTAAATTAACTGTATTATTCAATAGCAACTTACATGTAGTTGAGTTTTTAACAATGGCAATGAAAATATAAGAGGCTTGTTGATTTTAAATGGTAATGCTAGAAGCGGGGTACTTGGCAGTTGGCACGCATTGAAGAGAGGTATGGCCTTTCCAGAAACTTAATGAGGGAGTAGTTGGTGTGCATCAAAACCAGTCTTTTATCGGGTGCTCCCTCTCTTGCTCTTTTTGAGAAGGTAACTATTAGCTATTTAAGTCTTATATGTCATTTTATTGGGACCTAACAAAAACTAAGCTAAACTATGTATCACGATGTCTAAAGACCAACCAGATGGTGCTATCATTTATCTTTATAAAAATTTTGTCATTCTTATATATTGAATTGACTATAATGAGTCTTCGTACACGCGGTGCAATTCATTTCTAGCAAGTTTACATTCACTACAAGTACCTAGATTTGCATGGGTGCAGCTTAGAGATTGTTTTATTCCAAATCCTTGATCCGTCTTAAATTTATGGGATTTTGCATGGGAACAAATACTAGGCATCTTAAACGATTAGCGCATTCGACAAGGTCTAAACATTTAAACAGTAACAATCTCCGTTACTCGACCTTGTACAAAGACTTGGGACTATTAGATGTTAAGTCTTTATTTTTCATTTTTTAGGACTATGAAGGGAAGTCTAAAAATTTCCCCTTTTTTGGCCTTTTATCACTTTCTCTTTACTGGATATCCAGAGAGCTTTTTTTCAGAAGGAAAAGGAAATTGATCTGCTTAATTCAACTGATTTCTGGAAAGCGTGCGAGAGGCCTTGATCATGTTGATCGCGGAGGGGAGATGTGGTCTTGCAAAGATAAATGACAGAAATAGACATTTGGCACTAAACGAAGAGACCTGTCAATCACAACTTTGGGAAGGTTAAAGAGAAAAGACGTACCTTGAGCAGTGACCCGACACTCTTTTTAAAGAACTCTTGAGTGCCAAGTTTTTTTTCCTTTTAAAATCAAATTTTGCGTTTAAGGAAGCGCACCTTCGTTGTTTTTTCGGTTTTCTTAAATATCATTAGTTGTCACGAGAAATTATTTTTTTATTATTTTGGACTTCATAAAAGTTTTTCATATCGTCACTGCAGTGAATTGACTATTTTATTGAGCGGCGACCACTGTGATAACGATAAGCCTTTTAAGTGTCTCACGCGCTAAAACAAGATTTCCTCTGCAACAAGGATGGCAGACATCCTTAGGATAGGCAGCGGCGTGCAACTCTGTTGATGGATGTAACTATTCTTAGGGAAGAACCAAATTTCCTACCATTGACGTAAAAGGTTGCCTATAAGTCTACCTTGGAGTCCACTCCAAGCTTCTTTAAGAAATTGAACGTGACCAGATTAAATAATTCAGCATCCTTTTCAACAAAAGCTGATCGAATATCAACAAGACTTATTCGATTCATCGTTGTCAATTGTTAGGTAGATTCTATACTTTCATTGTTAGTAAATAATTCAACCTCCTTTTCAACAAAAGCCAATTAAATATCAACGACCCTGTTCGATACATCACTATCAATTGCCAAGTATGTTTTGTGCTTTTACTGTCAGTAAATAATTCAGCCTCCTCTCCACCGACGCTAAAAAGTTTCTGGATATGGCAAATATAATTTTCCTCGTATATGTTTTTGTTTTATTGATTTGTTCTGTTTATATTTATTTTCTGTTGCTAATTAAAAAGCTTGCTGAGATAAGTGTTGTTAACTATAGAGATGGATCATGTAGTTAACGGAAAGCATGTTGCCTAATATGTCTCTAGGACCCTATAATCATCAAGAATAGAATAGCGATATATTTATATACTTCCAATAGAAATTGAAGGAAGTTGCTTATATTTGTACAATTTATGAAAGGAATTAAAATCTCATCTTAAGGAAAAAAATAAAAAGCAAATAGGTTTTGAAGTGCAATGCTTTCAAAGATCAAGATCAAACGAAGATCATATCATACATTTGCATCCTGGGTTTTGTATTAACGTCGATACCAAATAATTTGGCCTCATTTCGAGGAAGGGGGATTATTAGTCTTAGTGCAGATTAATGTAAGCCTTAATGTCAGCCACAGGCTTCCTGCTGAAAATTCTTTGAATTTTTTGCAATGGAACATCTAAAGTAGTTGGTAATTGAGTTGAGGTTAACATCCAAGGAATGAGAAGTTGTAGAAATTGGGCATTTACAACACCTAAATCCTAAACTAAATAATCTATTGGAAGATATTGTTTCGTGCTTGTATGACAACGTCTCTTGTTAAAATTATTAGCAACAGCATATGATAGATAAAGTTTTCTTTCTTTATGATGGTTTCTTTGTCCACATTTTGTTTACTTCAGTTAGTTCTTGTATATGTTTATCTTCATATGTTTATTCAAGTTGTAAGGAAAGATGTCCTTTACAGTAGAAATTATATTTCATTAATCATTTTCTACTTAAAGGTGGGTGTAAAGCGATAAAAAAATATTATCGTGAAAATGGAAGGATCAGATTCACTAACAATATTTTAAATCATTAAAGTGTATTGAATAACAATAATATTATTGTAAAAAGAGAAGGGATCAAGTGACCAAAGTTTTTAACTTATAAAGCAATATTTTAAGTTGTTTGCTGTGAAAGTTGACTAGTACCATATCATGGCTTCATGCCTTTTACAAGCATTCTATTTCTCGTATTTTCCTTCATTTTTATGTAAATTAACTCAAATTTATGGTATATAAAGAGGTATAAAAGAAAAAGATAAGACAATTTTATAGTGTATATATATATGTTTGGGGTTTTAATTCAACATGATGTGCACATAGAAGAAACATCAACTAAATTAATGAGGCCTTTTTCTTTTTCTTTTTCTTTTTCAACTCAAGGTAGAACTTTTGCATACTTTGCAAGTGAAGAAAAAAAAAGTTTGAAACAATAATGAAGTTAAGTCCTTATAAAGTAAGTTGGTGATAATATGAAATAAGATGTATGTTTGGTGAAATTTATATGCAAGTGAACATGTTGAACAAGTAATATAATGATAAGAAAGATATCGTCCCACAAAAATTGGTGATTACTAAGCCAACTAATTATTAACGGTGAACAACTCCTAGAATTTATCTAGTAAATCTAAATGATAGATGATAGATTAACTAACTAAATCTAATAAAACTAAATACAAGAAATATGTTAAAGTGTCCGATTTCACCTTAACTATGAGGTACTAATGTAGATTATGTATGCTTGCAAGAGGGATAATATTTATGTGATGGCGAAACTTCCTAATTTATTTACTATCCTATGTCTAGGTAGAGCAAACCTATTTAGTTCATTAACTCACTATATCTCTATATGTGAATTGAAACAAACCAAATGCATTAGGATCTATGAACATTCCCAGTTTACACCGAAAGCCACACAAACAATATGGTATATGTCTATCCATATTTAATTTATGATTACACATTATAAGAAGCAACTGCATATCATCTCCTATCGATTTCAAACATGCAAATCAGATCATTCAAGTGGTAGCTAATCACTTAAAAGCATTAAACACAGTAATATGTAACTTCACATAAATAAAATATCTTGCAAAACATAATAATCATAAGATTCATACCATCATAATTAGGTTACATCGTAGCTCTAACAAAAATAAACTAGAACATAAAGAAATAATGAGGAAGAATAATAATAGAGAATAAAAAAGGCATCTTGAATCCAAGAACAAAAAGTTTGTCACCTTTTTTGCCTTCTCTTTAAGAAAACCTTGAATTCTTGGCCTCTCTCTTGATCTGTGCTCAATTTCCTCCTCCCTTTCTTTTGCCTCTTCTCTTCTCTTAAATAGGGTTTAGGTTTAGACCTACTCTTATCCTAGTAGAATTGGATTTTAGAGATCTAAAACAATTGAGTTTTGAACTCTTAATTTACTTAGGTTTTGAACTCCTAATTTAATTAGGCTTTGAACTCCTAATATGATTAGGTTTTTTAATTATTTAGAAAACTCAATAACAATAAAATCTAATAACAATAATTCAAAGCCCAAGCCCATCTTGACTTTCTTGATCTTGATATTACGATTTTGCCACACAATAAGCATTAGGCTCTCTATGTTCATTCATTTTCTCCTTGCCTCCTTGTACTACATAAACAAGATAAATTTAGGAAAACAAAGAGGAGTTCAAATGTTTTCTCACAATTATTAAAGTTATTTATTGCCTAAAATAGGTAAAATAACTCTATAAAAATAGAGTTATCAATGTATTGGCATATGAATGCAATCCATGCTTCTAGACCTATTGAAACCACCTTGGTTGTGTACTTTGACCATGTCATTAAAAAAGCCGAGTGTTAAATTTAATAATTTTTACGATGGAAACAGAAGGCGATTTTCATCATGAAAACAGAAGAATACTCATACGTAAGCCTTTAATCAAAAAGTTTAATAACCCCATCACACAAACACTATATTATTGTGGAAACAAAAGGATCAAGCTGACCAACATTCAACCTTATGAACATATTTAAGCCCTTTGATGTAGAAGTTTCACTATCTTATTGTCTAAAAAGGATTATAACATGGAAACATAATAATAGGGGAACAATTTATAATTCTTTTATAATGATATTCAATTCTTAACCTTTTATCGAAAAAACATAATAATAGGGGTGGCCGAAAAGGACACGAGACCATGAAAGTCTTAACTGCTTCAATCTTGAAAAGTACTATCCACGAGTTATGAAAGGCATAATGATTGAAGCAAGCTAGAGATTAAAAATTTTCTTCCTGGCTCTTGCTTTTACTTTACCAAGCTTCTCGCCTCTAACATGCTGACCATTTTTCCTATTTCTGTGTATTTTTATAAGCAGTTTCCTTGTTTTTTAATTTTAAATTAACGATAACATTCAGCAACACCCTTTGCAATCATGATAATATCACAGATTAATAATTTTATCAGATGTTGCTGTCTAGTGCTCGTCTAATATCAGAGCTTCATTCCAATTAGAAATTTGATTGGGCTGATGTAAGGATAAACAATAAGAGAAGGAAGAGAAGAAAAAAAAAGAAATAAAAAGTAAAAAGAGAAAGTAATAAAACAGTATGCATGTGCAAAAGGAATGAAGAAAAATAAGAAGAAAAAAGAAAAAAAAATATTGTAAAGACAAATAAAATGAAAGAAATGAAAAGCTAAAATTCATTGTGAGAGTTAGAAAGTACAAAAAAAATTCTAATTCGTATGATTTTTTTTTAAAACTTTTTGTTCATTTCCAAAACACATGAAGAGCTTTACTTTTTTTAGCAGGTTTGTAACTCTTTCTCCCTCCCTTAATTTTTTTTCCCCTGATAACATCCTTCTCTACCACTGTTGTGCTTGTACTTATGTTTTAATAAGACTCTGGTTTGCATAAAAACTGGCCTCGAGCAGTTTAAAAAAAAAAAAAGAAAGACAGACTTGACTAAGTTGGAGATTTTTAATAGTTAAGGTCTTGAAGCAGCGTAACTATTAACTGTTTAAGCCTTATTTGTTATTTTATTGGGACCTATCAAAAAATAAGATAAACTATAGATCACGATATTTAAAGACCAAACAGATGGTATTATCATTTATCTTTACAAAGATTTTTTATCATTCTTATTATACTGAATTGACTACAACGAGTCTTCGCACATGTTGTACATTCATTTCTCGTAGGTCTACATTCACTACAAATACCTAATTTGCATGGGTGCAACTTAGTGATTATTTTAATCCAAATCCTTGATCGGCTTTGAATTTATGGGATTCTACATGAGAACAAGTTTGAGGCATGTTATACGATTTGGCACATTTGACAAAGTCTAAAAATTTATACAGTAATAGTCTCCATTACTCGACCTTGTAGAAAGACTCAGAACTATTAGCCGTTAAGTCTGTATTTTTCATTTTTTTTAGGACTCTACAAAGGAAAGTTTAAAAACTTCCACCCTTCTGGCCTTTCGTAAAAGTTTTTGTCATTTCTGTTGTACTGAATTGACTATAATATTGAGCCGCGACTGTCGCACACGCGCTAAAACAAGATTTTTTCTGCCACAAATAATCTTTGCGATACTTCGAAGACGGCGTAAGTCCTTACTTTCTCATCCCCGCAGGGAGCAGAAGATCCGTGTGAATATCTTGTTTCCGTTGATCTACCACCATCTACAGAAATGGTGACATTACGTCTGATAGAAGGTTTAAACCCTTTCCATCCCTGTTCCTTTGTAAATTGTTGTAAGCACCAGTAGTTATGTTTAATTTGTGCATTTCAAATATTCTGATCACTTTGATGCGGCGTAGTATCCACTCTTGTATTGTTTTGGTAAGTGTTTTGCTGTATGCAGGTTGGTAAAACTTTTCCTAATGATTATCTTATTTGATAAATGTATACAAAGTCTTCATATTATACATATGGTTTTTGTGTAAATTTGACGACTAACCATATTTAGGCGGGTTTTGTGATTGCGTGTGGAAGAGAGGAAGACAGAGATGGAAATAGAAGAGGGGTAGACGGAGATGGAAGTTGGAGATTGCAGTTTGTGACATTACTTAATCTTTTGCGAAGATTTCGTCAGTGATGCCTACGAGACTTGCTGGGTGTGCAAAGACCTAGTGTTGGGACATCCCACCTTCAAATGTTTGGAATGTAGCTTTGTCCAACATGAATCATGCTCCAAGCTGGCAGATCTGATAAAAATGGATGTCAAACATGATATTACGAAGAGACATCATTTGCTATTGAGAGAAGATATGGTGAACAATGGAAAGGAAGGAGCAATTTGCTTGAGATGCAAGAAACGAGTGTCTGATCCTACCTACAGATGCTCTATTCCCCAATGTACCTTTCACTTTCATAAATCATGTAATCAGTTATCTCATGCGATCCAAAACATCGTACACCTTGATCACACCCTTCTTCTTCAACTATCATCTCCGACTGTGTCTTGTGATCTTTGCAAAAGATATGGAAAAGACCTTTTGCTTTGTGCTTGTGGTATGTGCATTTTTGAAGTGGACATCGAATGTCTTCACAGTTGGGACATTTTTTAGAAAAAGAGAAAGCTGGAGGCTACAAATTGCAGTCTATGGCACTACTTAATCTTTTCTGAAGAGTTTGTGAGTGATAACTACGAAAATGATGCAGTTTGTTGGGTGTGTAAAGAATTAGTATCAGGACATCCTACCTTCAAATGCTTGAATTGCGACTTTGTCCAACACAAATCATGCTCACAGCTGCCAAACTAGACAGAAATGGACGTGGAACATGATATTAGAAAGAGACATCATTTGATCTTGAGAGAAGAGATTGAAAATAGTGGAAAGGAGGACGTAGTTTGCTTAGCATGCGGGGTGCTAGTGTCTGGTCCCACCTACAAATGCACTGTTCCCCAGTGTACCTTTCATCTTCATAAATCATATGATAAATTATCTCACGTGATCCAACACATCATACACCCAAACCATAATCTTCTTCTTCGACTGCCATCATGGGGTGTGTCTTGTGATATTTGTCGAAAACGCAAAAAGAAGGATCCTCTGCTTTATGGTTGTCGTATTTGAAATTTTCACATGGACATCAAATGTCTTTCCCGTTGGGACGTTATTGAGAGTGAAATTAAGATGGAGGCTGAAGATTGCAGTATGTGGCATTACTTAATCTTTTATGAAGAGTTCATGAGTAATAACTATGAGAACAATGAAGATTGCTGGATATGCGAAAAATCAGTGTCAAGACATCCTACCTTCAAATGCTTGGAATGCAGCTTTATACAACATAAAGCTTGTATCCAACCACTAGACTTGACAAAAATGGACCTCCATGATTACTTTAGGAGCAGACATCACATGATCTTAAAGGAAGAGACGGAGAATAATGCTAAGGAGGCAGTAGTTTGCGTGGGATGCCGAGAAGTAGCGTCTGGTCCCATATACAGATGCTCCATCCCCGAATGCCCCTTCCATCTTCATGAATCATGCCATCAACTATCCCATGCTATCCAGAACATTGCACACCCAAAGCACACCCTTTTTCTCGAGCTACCAACATTCGATACTCATTGTGGTATTTGTGGAAAAGATAGACACAAGGGGACTACTTTGCTTTATACTTGTGGTCCTTGCAAATTTGAAATAGACTACAAGTGTACGTCTTCTGTCAAAGTTATTGAGAACGGCTTCTGCGATCCACACGTACTCATTCTCTGTCGAAAGTCGATCCCATTTACGTGTGAAGCTTGTGGTGTGGAAGCCAAGTATGTTGCCTCCCAATGTAGCGATTGTGGAGTTTTGACTCACCCTATGTGTGCTAGTTTTCCACAGACCATAAAAATAAAATCACAACCTCCTCATTTATTATCTCGCACGTACTGTCTTCGTCGAGTTATGAAGCTGGAGGAGAGAATCTGTAAGCTTTGTTGTAAAAAGGTGAATACAAAGTTTAGAGCTTATTATTGTAAACTATGTGATTACATTGTTCACATGAAGTGTGTCAAATTGAATCAGGACGACTCAATTATTTGTTTAGAAGAAGACTATAGAAGACATTTGGTTTATTTGATTGAAGGGTTAGATGAAGAGGAGGATAAAGCAGTTAATGTTCCTTTAAAGATTAATCACAAAAATCACCCCCAGCATGAGTTAGTTCTCAGGTTTGAAGATTTTGAAAATGACAAGCAACTTTACAAGAATGACAAGCGATGTGCGGTATGTAAGCAATTTATTATTTGTTCCTCATTTTATAGTTGTGAGGATTGCAACAACATTTTCCTCCACAAGAGATGTGCTCAACTTCCCAACGCCATTAGGCGACCGCTATTTGACGACTATTCATTTATGCTCTCTTCACATCTACTGTCATCCATAGACGACTTATTTTGGTGTTATCAATGTGGAATTTATCGCCATGGCCTTTTCTACAACTCTGGATACAAAGAGATTGACGTCCAATGTTTTTTTATTCCGGAAACCATTAGTCAGAAAAGTCACAAACACTTGCTCTATGTTCCTACATTGGACGATCCCAAGTTGAAAGCAATTTGCATTGGTTGTGGTAAGAAGATTTATGAATGGAGAAGGTATGTAATGTGCTCGGATTGCAAGTTCTGGTTGTGTTTTAAATGTGCAACCCTTCCACTAGTAGCAAGGTATAGATACAACCCACATCTCTTAAAGCTCACCTACACATATAAAGATGATTCAAAGGAATGTTATTGCCTAATTTGTGAAGAAAAATTGGATCCAAAATGTTGGTTTTATTCTTATGAAGATTGTGATTTTTCAACTTATATTCAATGTATTATTGGTAGCTCCTTAAAAAGTGGAAGACATGAGTATTCTGTGATACTTGTTCAAGCACATAAGGACTCTCCTAAATGTCATTTGTGTGAAAAAAAAGTTTTTAGATATTATGAGCATGTTCCTGAATGTTCTCAATGTAAATTTAATTTTCATTTTAAATGTTATTATGCAAGGTACTTTTGAATGTACTCTAAATTTTATAATGAATGTTATTGAATGGTTGTTTAATTTTCACATCAAATGTAAAGAAAGTGTAAAAAATAATATGGCTCTTGAATGTATTTGATGAAAATTTAATTTTCACATTGAATGTTATTATTCATAGTTGTAATACCATATAAGTTTTTCCAATATTGGGTAATGAAGAGTATAATAGGTTTCTCTTCCTCTAGCCAATCAAATTGAACAATATTTTGATATGTATAAAGTTTTTATAATGTCACTTCCGTTTCTTATATGGTAGGATTATAATTATTATCTTATATATAATTTTTCACATAAGATTCTTTTTATGTGTAATTCATTTATGGTTCTGAAAAAACCTTCATCATTTTCTAGTTTATATCTATTGATACATTATTTTGGTTTGACATGTCAAACACAAATTTAAATACCTTTTACTTAAATTTTACTTTTCAACTCTCAATACTATGGATATCACCAAATTGGCTTTTGCTTGGTTCCTACAAATAAATATTTTCCATAATGAACTAAAAAGTGAAGGGATCTTTGATATGTATGTTCAATTTATTGAATTTTGAACTAATAATTGAGATAAAAATAAACAAACTTCCATATTCACCATTAGTGTTTGTAGCCCTTAATTGCACATCATTTTCATCAAACTCTTCTAATCCACCTTTTTCCTCATATGAAATTAGATGATTTTGGAAAGCACCAAATAAATTGGCTTCATCTTTTTTCCCAAACTCAAATTAATAAAATGTGCCTATTAAAGTTCTAAAATTATGAAGGCAAAACTCATGGAGGCTTTGAAATTTTGATTTAACTAATTTAACTCAAGCATTATCTCATTAATGTATTCAAATTATTGTATATAGTCATGGCTAATTTAATCTATGACTCACATGAAAATGTTCCACAACTTATAAGCATTCTAGCCTTAAGAAAGTTAGAATCATATATTAAATGTATGTTTATGAAAAAATTAGCAATTACTAATCATAGAGTACTATAGGGAAAAGAGTTAGGATCATATAGGAATTACTAACAATTGTGCCATCCAACATTTTATATGAAGAAGTGAAATTAGAAAAACTAACACATACTGAAAATCATTCTCGTTGCCCACCTTGTCCATGGTAACGAAACCCAGAAATAGATAAACTAGCATGCATTAATTGGTTTAGACTAGGGTAGGTTTATTGGTTATTCCATCATAAAATACAAATTAAAAAATCTTTTATATATCTTTACCCATTGCTAGGACAAATCTTAAATTAAAACCTTTTACCATACAGCTCTCAAGTGCACCAAATGCAAGATTGGTGACCATGGAAATTACCTTTTTTTACGTATTCTGTAAAACTATTATCAACGTGTAACATAGCTTAACAAATAATCTTTAGTTGCAGATAATTTCTCTCCGTTTTAATGTAAGGATTTTATTGAAGTTGAACTGCTGCAATAGCTGGGATTTTCTCTCAGTTTTTGTGTAACGGCCACCCAAGCAGTCATCACACCTGCAGTTGGTCCAGTAATCCGAACTTTTATGATTGGCTCCTCAATTGCCACAAGTTCAAGGGATCCACCAACGGCCCCAACTAGATACGGCCGTATTTCTTCAAGCATCTAAAAGGGAAAAGTAGTGTATAAGGGGGGAGATTGCACTTAAATATGAGTGTACAAGTATGCAAACACGCATCCCTATAGAGCAAAATTTAGTTTCAAAGATGCCTCATTCACATTGGCATGTAGTATGCAGGTTATGCAATGTGCAAAAACTAAATCAACAAAAGGAATCATCTTTGAAGGATTTTAACAATCCAATGTTGACTAAAACAATGGACAGGACTGAGGATTTTAACAATCTAATGGAATACTAGTCTTCTTCTTCATTACCTTCCTCCCTTACTTATTTGCAAAATATACTTTCACCCATGACTCAATATGTAATAGGCGGTCATTTTGTAAAGTAGGGAATTGTTTAACTGTGTAATTTCCTTTTGGACTGCCGGGCTTATTTGTGTTTATTAGGGAGTCAGGCTTGTGATGTATCCCATAGATAGTCTAGTGGTGAAAGGCCCATGTGAATTAGGGATTTGGCATGGGGTCAGTTTCGGGGGAAGGCACTTTCATTTTGTGAAAACTATGGATTGTTCTCTATGAGAGGCAAAGAAGTCAGCGGTAAGGGTTCCCATCATAAAGCCCAATTTTTGGTTTGGTTTGCTATCCTTTTTGTCACAATTCCTCACACGAGCAGGCACTGAAGGCATATTTCCAGGAGGGAAACCGTGGAGGGGCTGAATACTGTTAAGAGATCAAAAACATGCGGTCCACCTTGCCACATCAGATCCACGTGGTACCACATCACCGATCATAAACCACGTGGCACTGCAATGCCACATCAGCCTTGCGCATCGCAAACTCAACGCGCAGCCTTCGTCCCCGAAGAAGTCTCCACCTACCGCTTCACCTACCACACGCACCTGGCCGGAAACACGTCGTCGGAAATACTTCCATAATCGGCCAGCTTCCAAATCGTTCGATAATCAACACCATCAAGGAAAGAATCAGTATCCCCAATCAAGGTAATCGGTATCAATCTCAAACCATTCTAAAACCTCGCCGATCTCACCTTTGTTTCATAGACAATCTGATCTTGTAGTTAATCTTGATTTATTCAGTGGTTTATTTTTCCTTTCTTGTACACATTGTATAGGTCTATAAATTAGACTTGAATTTTTGTAAATGAATATCGAATTACACAAATCCCTTTTGTTCACCGTTCTAGGGTTCTTCGTGTTCTTGAGAAAGTTCTTCGTGTTCTTGAGAAATATTCAATTTCTCAAGAACAATCTGTTTTAACTAATACAAGAGCCAAGGTCAGAGAGAGGCAATTGCATGAAGAGATTAAAGAAGGCCTCTTGCAAGTGGTACCAAAGCCGTGTGATCCCATCATGGAAGGCCGTGTTTCCCATCTGGAATCAGGTATGTCTAATCTCGAGTCTTAATTCGAGTCTAGCATGTCCTGGATGTCCTCGGAGATGCAAGATCTCTGCTCTCACATGGATTTGATCTTGTCCCAAGTTCAAGCCATTGCAACAACCCATTTGGATTCCTTCTGGTGGCAATCCTAACAGCGAGGGACTCAACAACATGGTGGTGGGAGGTCCTCCCGGAAAATTTCGACGATAACCCTAACCCCAATTCATCTCACACCTTAGACCCTAACAAGTTAAAGCCATCAAGGTCAAGCTCTAGTGGATTGGGTCCACCCTTTGGGTCAGACCCCAACATGTTGGGCCCCAGCGGGCAAGACTCTAATGGGTCGAGCCCCAACGAATCAGGGCCTAACAGGTCAAATTCTTTGTTCGTTGAATTTTTATATACAAATGTACATATCGAATAAGTAATATAATGATGAGAATAAGTATCGTCCTACAAGCGCTAGTGATTACTAAACTAATTAATTATTAACATTGAATAATTTCTAATATTTTTTTAGCAACTAAAAATGATAAAACATGAATTAACTTACTAAATTTAACCTAAACTTTATAAACAAAATATGCTAAAGCATTCAATTTTACCTAATTACTAGGTATAAATGTCGATCATTTATGCTAGCAAAAGTAATTCTACTCATATGATGGCGAAATTTCTTAATTTATTCATTATTCTATGTCTAGGTATAGCGAACCTCCTTAGCTCATTATTTCATTGTATTTCTACCTATAAATTAAATAAACTAAATGTATTAAGATTTGTGAATATTCCAGTTTACACCTAAAACCACACAAATCATATGGTATATATTTATCAATATCAATCTATGGTTGTATATTATATGAAGCAACTGCATGTTATCTCCTGTATTTCTACTTATAAATTAAATAAACTAAATGCATTAAGATTTACAAATATTTCAATTTACACCTAAAGCCACATAAATCATATGATATATGTCTATCAATATCAATCTATAATTGTATATTACATGAAACAACTGCATGCTATCTCCTATAAGTTTTTAACATGCAAATCAATTCATTTAAGTAGTAACTAATCACTCAAATGCATTGAGATCGGTACATTCATAAAATATCTTACAAAGCATAAATAATCATAACATTTCTAAATCATAATCAAATTGTAGCTCTAACAAATTAAACTAAAACAACATATTTACATAAAATAAATCAATGCAAAAACGTGAACAAAACATTATGGAATTAAAAAACATTAATGATATTACCAAATGTCTTCAAATCACAAAATAGGTTGCACAAATTTGCACATAAGGGGGTAGAGGAGGTTCTATCTGAAAAAGGGAACAAAAAGGGGCCGAAACGCGCTTTCACGCGCCGTTACCACGCGCTGCTGTCACCGTCATGCGCTGCCATCGTTCTGCACAGAAACTACCAGAAACCGTCGGGAATGACCTCTGTAATGCCAATCTGTAAAAATCTTGCGCTGAATCGCCACCGAACGGCGTAGATCTGAGAAAAATCCAAGTCGGCACCCACCATCTCTTGCCAGAATCCGCTGTGAAATCACCACAAAACCGCTCCAGAAATGCCGAAAGTAGCATAGGTTGGCCAGAGATGCTTGCAGATCGCCTAAAAAGAGCTCAGATCGACTGAAAATTGGCCCAGATCGGATCGGAGATGGGTCCCGCTGTCGCGCTACCACCCCCCCGACTAGGTCTAGGTCGCTGGAGAAAGTGAATGCAGATGGCATTCTGGTCAGCTTTTGCCTAACCGTCCCACGCCGGCACTCGTTTCCCTCCCGCTTCTCTCTCAACCGGTGACTCTTCTCACTCCCTTTCTCTCCGGTTTCGCACTCTTCTCTCTCTACTCGGCCCCCCTCTACCTGATAGAAAGCCTGTTCTTTTCTTTTTCGCCTGATCAAAGGCCCATATAGAAAACCCGATAGAGCCCTCTAATTCGGCCCCTCTCTCCTTTACAAGCCCGCAACTTGATCTTTTTAGCTCTCTTTCTCTTTTCTCATTTTCTTTTGGTTTTGTACTTCTTTTATTTATTTTCTTCATTTTTCTTCTATTTCAGGTTTGCTACATAAAATAACAAAGTATACATAAAACAATTAAATACAAATATAATTTAATAAAAATTATATTAAATATTACCTAAAATACTTTAACATTTTGTTTGTCCTCGAGCAAAAACTTTAAACAACACATTATTACAACACAAAACAAAAACAAATTTTATACAAAACATTAAACAAGTTCTAAATAACATATTATGACAACATAAAAAAAATTTACACATAAAAAGCACAAGAAATTACACAAAAAAAAACACTAAACAACATATTCTTACAACACAATCAATCGCTCCATGATATTTTCCTAAATAATAATGCCACACCCCCAAACTTAAAATTTTGCTCGTCCTCAAGCAAAAGAACTAAACAACACATACAACCAATCCTTCCATAATATTCTCCAATAATTGTTCAACTTAACAATTCAAAAAAAAAATATAACTTTCATCCAAATATGGCAATTGGTTTACAAGGTAAGATAGACTCTTAACTATGTCAACCACATGCGTGTGTGTAAATTCGCATTTTTTCTCAATTGCATACACTCCAAATAAATCCACATTAATATGCAACCTTTCAAAATCTCTAACCAAATCTCATAAGTTTGCTCTTCATTCCTCTCTCTACTAATGTAAGCCAATCATCTCACTAAGAATCAATAGGACTTTGATAAGTTTATAATGTAAGGTTGGGCTAAGGGTAAGATGGAAGTCATTTAGGTTCAAATAACCCATGAACACATTACTTTCTAGGATCTCATCAAAACTCTAACCCTTCTCTACCTTTTGACTCCATGAAGACAATCTTTCTACCATCACTTAGTCTCATTCTTTCTTGTGTAATCATACTTTAACACTATCCAAAAGCCATAATCATGTATGCAATGACAAAGTAAAAACAAAAGCATTTACACATATAGCCACCTCAATCCTGTCTTATTGTTCAGTAAATTTTAAATGTAAGTGAACATATCGAACAAGTAATATAATGATGATAAAGATACCATCCCACAGAAATTAGTGATTACTAAGCCAACTAATTACTAACAGTGAACAACTCCTAGAATTTATCTAGCAAACCAAATTGATAGAGGTACTAATGTGGATTATGTATGTTTGCAAGAAGGATAATATCTATGTGATGGCGGAATCTCCTAATTTATTCACTATCCTATGTCTAGGTATAGCAAACCTACGTAGTTCGTTAATTCACTATATCTCTATATGTGAATTGAAACAAACCAAATGCATTAGGATTTATGAACATTCCCAATTTAAACCGAAAGTCACACAAACAATATGGTATATGTCTATCCATATTTAATTTATGATTACAAATTACAAGACGCAACTGCATATCATCTCTTGTCGGTTTCAAACATGCAAATCATATTATTCAAGTGATAGCTAATCACTTAAAAGTATTAAACACAGTAATATGTAACTTTACATAAACAAAATATCTTGCAAAACATAATAATCATAAGATTCATGCCATTATAATTAGGTTACATCATAGCTCTAACAAAATTAAACTAAAACATAAAGAAATAATGAGAAAGAATAGTAATAAGAAATAAAGAAGGTGTTGGAAAATAAGGGTTTTGTGTGTGACAAAATATATTTTTGAAGATATTTCATAAAAAAGTATTTTTCATAAGTGCAAAAGAAAATTATAGGAAGTAAAAGGTGTGCAAATTATAATATCAATTAATGATATTATAAAGTAACCAAGTTCCTACATTTATTAATATAATGTTGCTATATAGTGATATTTGAGAAGATATTTATCTAAGTTGCATTAGTCAAAATGTCTTAAGAATAGTGTTTATTAAGTTGAAATTGAATATGACACACATTGTGATTAAGAAAATGATGCTTGCTTATGTCTTGATGAAGGTTGAAATATATGACCTTGCCATGTGGAATAAATCTTTCTATCAAGGACATGTATTATACTATTCTCGGATTAGTACAATGCTCTAAGGCTGTATATTGTGTTCCTGGCCTAATTAATATTCTTGGATTGGATATTAAGTTCTCGGGTCTGTAGTACTCGGACCTCTTAAGCTCTTGGTCCATATCAGCTCATTAGGCCTGCTATCGGTCCATATTAGCTCATTTCATCAGGCTTGCTCTCCGTCCATATTAGCTTATGTTATCAGGCTTGCTCTCGGTCCACATTAGCTCATGCTGCCAGGCTTGCTCCTAGTCCAAATCAGCTCGCAGGCATTGAGAATGAAACTCACTGTTTCATTAACATGCTCTCACTTATCTACCTGATGCCCTAAGCAGACGAGTATCGAAGAGAGGCCGATATGAGAGAGAGTGAGAGAAAGTGGAGAACGGCGCTGCTGGTGACCGAATCCTCAACAGGAGGATTTCTGATGAGACTAGTGTCAGAACGATCTAATTCGAGATGGAGAAGGAAGATCTGAAGGCTAATCTACTGTTCCAACGAGAAGATAGCTCATGATTGAGGTTTGATGTGCTTGAAACCCTAGCCCTAACTTTTCTATTTAAGAGAAGTTGTTCTACGAAGAAGGGGGAGAAAAATTGACAAGATTCTGAAGTCTTTATTGAGAAGAAATTCTATTATCGAGCTCATTCCTTGATCTTGCAATCTACTTGAGAATCCGTGATATTTAAGGCTACTGTGATATTGTGATTAAATACTTATCTGTTTGCTTATATCATCGATTCAACCTTGTATAGCTCTGTTTATGTGCTAATTTCATTAAAATACAATTATTGCACATAAGCATTGAGAGGAACCCGAAACCCTAATTTACTCCACTTTCGGGTTTTTGTGATAGGAGTTAAGAACTGTTATATTTACATCATATTAGCTCCTATTGATTACAAAATCCCACTATTTGTCATACTATTTGGGATTTGTAATTAATTGATGATCTTTTGATCACATTGTAATATCTTGTACAAGAGATTCCTTGAAAAGGAATTGTTTAAGTTAGGGAGAACGTTTTCTCCTAACTTAGTTGAGTAAAGGAGACTTCAATTGGTTTGATTGAAGGAGAAGAGGGTGGACATAGGATTCAAGGTGTAAGTGTCGAACCACCGTGGTAAATCTGGTGTGAATCAGTGTGCTTATTATTGCGTTAATCTCTTTAGAACACTTGTAGTGTTATTATTAGTCTTTGAATTTATAAGAGTATTTGAAGTGCTAAATTGTGATACTATCTTCGTTGACTTGAGAGAAGAGTATTGAAGCTTTGAATTCTGATTGTGCCATACTACATTTGTTTCTGTGTTTATGTTAACATTACAAACAGGTTCAAGATTTAGTTTTATTTTCAAATAGCATATAAAACAATTCAACCCCCCTCCTTGTTAAGCCATAAAAACCAACAGAAGGCATCTTGAATCTAAGAACAAGAAGTCTGTCACCCTTTTTGTCTTCTCTTTAAGAAAACTTTGAATTCTTGGCCTCCCTCTTGAGTTGTGCTTAATTTCCTCCTCCTTCTTTCTTTTGCCTCTTCTCTTCTCTTAAATAGGGTTTAGGTTTAGACCTATCTCCTATCCTAGTAGAACTAGATTTTAGAGACCTAAAACAATTGAATTTTGAACTCCTAAATTAATTGGGATTTTATTTAGAAAACTCAACAACAACAGAAAATCTAATAACAATCATCCAAAGCCCAAGTTCATCTTGACTCTCTTGATCTTGATATTACAATTTTGCCACACAATAAGCATCAGGTTCTCCATGTTCATCCCTTTTCTCCTTGCCTCCTTATGCTACATAAACAAGATAAATTTAGGTAAATAAAGAGGAGTTCAAATATTTTCTCATAATTATTAAAAGTTATTTATTACCTAAAATAAGTAAGATAACTCTATAAAAATAGAGTTATCAAAACCCCCAAACTTAACTTTTTGCTAGTCCTCAAGCAAAAGCAATAGACAACATATATTTTAGACAAAACCCTTTTATGAAATTTTCTCATAATTGCTCAAACTCAAAAATTTAAAGAAAGATATAACTTTCATCCAAACACCACAATTGTTTCATAAAATAAGATAGACTCTTAACTATGTTGACCACATGTGTGTGTGTAAGTCCTTATCTTTTCAACTATATGCACTCCAAATAGATTCATATTAATATGCAATCTCTCAAAATCTTTAATGAAACCTTATAGGTTTGCTTTTCATTCCTCTCTCTACTAATGTAGGCCAATCATTTAACCAAAAATCAATAGGACTTTTATAAGCTTGTAATGTAAGGCTAGGCTAAAGGTAAGATGGAAGTCATTTAGGCTTAAATAACCCATGAACACATTACTTTCTAGGATCTCAACAAAAACTTCTTTGCACTTTCTACCATCACTTTTATCATTCTTTTCTATCCAAAAATGCTTGATTTCACTTGGATTCTAACACTTACAAAGCCATAATCATGCTTGCATCAATAAAACAAGTAAAAGTACTAGACATGCAATCACCACACTTTTGTCTTACCAATCATTTCAATTACTATGCTTAATGGCTTGATCCAGAACATTGAGTGGCTTAAATCTAATAAGAAATGATAAAAGGATTCCATTCTTGGGCAAATGTTGTACTTCCTTCCTTTTTTTTTTGTTTTTTTTTTGCTTTGCAGAAATGAAATACTATGCCCCACACAATCATTGCAATCAATTTCTTCCCATGCTCCATCTTCCTCTCAACCTTTATTCATCTTAAACAAACTTTGATCCTATAAGTCAACATGTTCATGGACGTGGGATAATAAGATAAGTTGTTCACATCTTATGGCTATATTTATGTGGGTGTTATAAAAAAATGGATAAGAATCAAGGCTTAGCAGGGCGACTGGTGATAAATAAATAAGATTGGCTTAAAAAGCTCAAACGATCCAAAGAATGGCCTAAATCATTTTCTTAATTAGATGCAGCTTAGGATTTGACCTCAAGAGAAAATCAAACAAATTCTAAGATCTGAGTGAGATTTAAGAAAATTACATACTTCACATGAATGTTTTCTAGAAATACACACAATTTCAAAAATGAAAGACTTTTAGTGCTTGATAGGTGGATCAACATAATCAGAATCACGCTTAACTCACACCATAAATGCAAGTTTGAACAAAATCTATATCTTCCAATGAATCACTAAGAATTCACAACAAGGGAGGTAATCATGACATAAGAAATTTTTTTTTTCAATCAAATTTAGCATAAAAATTTATTTTTCTACCCCTAAACTTGAATGAAACATTGTCCTCAATGCAAAAAGAAAGAAGGCAATAATAAAGAAGGAACAAGGAAACTTCCCTGAGCATAGGTTATGTCAATGTAGAGCTGTGAGGAAAATGTGGTGACAAACTTCCAGCAAAAGACTCAAATAGAAATGCTTGGGTTGCCTCTCAAGAAGCATTTGCTTTATAGTTTTCAGCCAAACTATCCTGGATGTTATTGCTCAAGGAGGATGGAACTGTAATAGTTTAGGAGACAGCTTGTGTTTTAAAACGGTATAGCACTTTTCAATCAACCTCACTGTCTCATATATTTCCAACTTCCTTTTGTTCTTCAATATCTCTTTCAAAAAAATTTTGTAACTAAACTTTCGAGTTGAAGCATCTGCAAAAGGAATGTTAATGTGTAGTTTTGAAGATATATTAAAGAATTCCAAAAACTGCTTATCTTTTTCATGTTGCTGGAATTTGTGGGGAGATGGAGCTGGAGGCATAAAGGGCATAGGATATTCTAGAACATGCTTGCTCCTAGGTGCCTCCTCAAGTTGTATGCTGACATCCTTACCTATTCCTATGAAAATCTCCTTGTTAGCATCATATTCTCCTATTGCTTGCCACATATTAGGGTTATTGCCTCTACAGTATCTATAGGGCTTTTCTCCACATCGCTAGGCAAAGGACCCTCTTCTCTCTCTGAGATCATATCAATTAACTGGCCCTTTTGTACCTTTAATCTTTTAATTAAAGCTTTTTGGTTCTGAAACCTTGTTTCTAATCTTGTTTCTTGGTTTTGCAACTTCACTTCAATACTCTCCGTAAAGTTTTGTGTGGTGATGGCCAAATTGGTAACTATATCCTCCAAGTTAGGCTTCACCTCTTCTGTTGTATCCAATATTGCTTCAATGCTCTTTATAAAGCACTCTGTGGTGGTGACCATTTTGTTGATCATGTCCTCCAAGTTAGGCTTTATCTCTTCTTTTTGCTTGAATGTTTGTGGCGGTCTCATTTCATTTAGGCTACTCTATGAAAAAATTTGATGGTTGTGCCATCTTGAATTGTACGTGTTGGAGTAATAATCATTTTGTGACCTGCTAAGAATCTCAACAAAATTAGCATAATCATTATATTGACTATAAGGGTTACTTACTTGACACTTTGTGCTCTCATGTGCTCCATTACAAAATTCACTTTCTTTATTCTTTAGGAACACTTCCAATTCTGCACGTAAGTTGGCAAAGGTATCTACTTTATGTGTTTGCTCGATCTCAAAGTAGTTTGCCTGTCTTGTAGGCCTCTGAAAGCTTGATGTGGCATTCCAAAATGCTGGTGCAACATAGTCTCTCAAGAGTTTATGTGAACCATCATTGTTCTCCATCTTTGTTGTTTAACAACAATTTTTTTTATTATTTTTTTAGCAAAACAACAAAAATTAAATAAAATAAAGGCAATAAAAGCTAGATTAAACTTAGAAGCTATTCGATACTAATATTAATTAGCAGAAACAACCAATCCCTGGCAATGGCACCAAAAACTTGTTCGGTGAAATTTTAAATGCAAGTGAACATGTTAAACAAGTAATATAATGATAAGAAAGATATCATCCCACAAAGATTGATGATTACTAGACTAACTAATTACTAATGGTGAATAACTCCTAGAATTTATCTAACAAATCCAAATGATAGATGATAGATTAATTAACTAAATCTAAGAAAACTAAATACACAAAATATGTTAGAGCATATGATTTCACCATAACTATTAGGTATAAATATTAATTATTTATACTTGCAAGATGGATAATATCTATGTAATGGCAGAAATTCCTAATTTATTCACCATCTTATGTCTAGGTATAGCAAACCTATTTAGTTCATTAACTTACTATATCTCTCTATGTGAATTGAAACAAACCAAATGCATTACGATCTATGAACATTCCCAGTTTACACCGAAAGCCACACAAACAATATGGTATATGTCTATCTATATTTAATTTATGGTTACACATTACAAGAAGCAATTGCATATCATCTCCTGTCGGTTTCAAACATGCAAATTATATCATTTAAGTGGTAGCTAATCATTTAAAAGCATTAAACATAGTAATATGCAACTTCACATAAATAAAATATCTTGCAAAACATAACAATCATAAGATTTATACCATCATAATTAGGTTACACTATAGCTCTAACAAAAGTAAACTAAAGCATAAAGAAATAATGAGGAAGAATAATAATAAGAAATAAAGAAGGTATCTTGAATCCAAGAACAAGAAGTATGTCACCCTTTTTGTCTTATCTTCAAGAAAACCTTGAATTCTTGGCATCTTTCTTAAGTTGTGCTTAATTTCCTCCTCCCCCTTTCTTTTGCCTTTTCTCTTCTCTTAAATAAGGTTTAGGTTTAGACCTATCTCCTATCCTAGTAGAATTAGGTTTTAAAGACCTAAAACAATTGGATTTTGAACTCCTAAATTAATTGAGATTTGAATTCCTTACATGACTGGGTTTTCTAAATAATAGAAAGCCCAATAACTACAGAAAATCTAACAACAATCTTCCAAAGCCCAAGCCCATCTTGACTCTCTTGATCTTGATATTACGATTTTACCACACAATAAGCATTAGGTTCTCCATGTTTATCCTTTTTCTCCTTACCTCCTTTTGCTACATAAACAAGATAAATTTAGGTAAATAAAAAAGAGTTCATATGTTTTCTCACAATTATTAAAGTTATTTATTGCCTAAAATAGATAAAATAACTCTATAAAAATAGAGTTATCACTTATCAATGATATTCAATAATAATGCTCAAAGATCTCCTTTAGAGAACCATGTGGCTTGAATCTAACAAAAGATAATAAGATTATTTCATCCTAAATCAAATGCTTCCCTTTTTTTTCATTTGCATTTGCATTGATAAACTATGCCACAACAATCATTGTGATCAATCATACTACATCCTTCCCCTCAACTTTTGTTATACTCAAATAAACTTGTACACATTGAAAGTCAATATGTTCATGAGTATAGGACAATAGGATAAATTGATAACAAAGCTAAGAGATATATATGCAGGTGTCATTCAATAAAATCAAGATAAGAACAAGGCTTAATGCGGTGACTGGGGATAAGTAAATAAGGTTAGCTTGAAAGGCTCAATCGATCCAAAGATGGCCTAAATCATTTTCTTAGTTAGAAGTAACCTAAGATTTCGCCTCAAGAGGAAATCAAGCAAATTCTAAAATCTTGGTGAGATCCAAGAAAATCACTCACTTCACATGAATGTTCTCTAAAGATACCCACAATTTCAAGAAAATGAAGATTTTTAATGCTCAATAAGTGAATCAACATAATCAGAATCACACTTACATCATACCACAATTACAAGTTTGAGCAAAATCTACATCTTCCTAAGAATTGCAACAAATTCACAATAAAGGATTCAATCATAGAAATCAGGGTCCAACACAAGAAAAAGATTTTGTACAAAAAATAGACTTTCTAACAAAACATTTAACATAATAGAAAATTTTTAACATAACACTTCCAACAAAACATAAAACACTTCCAATACACTCCAAATATACTTCCACATAACTACCACAACACACAACCTCCAACAAAATCCAACAAAATAGCACATTTCCAACAATAACAGTAGCACCCCCAAACTTAAATGAAGCATTCTCCTTAATGATAAAAGAAAATAAAGCAATAGTAAGGAACAAGGAAAACTCTCTTGATTGTAGGTTGTCAAAATGGAGCTGTGATGAGCATTTGGTGACAGCTTCCTAGCCAAAGATCAACAAAATGCTTAGGTTACCCCCCAAGAAGTTCTTGCTTTATAGTTTTTAGCCAGACTATCCTCCACGTTACTACTCAAGGAGGATGGAACTCCAACAGTTTAGCAGACAGCTTGTGTTGCATGATGGTTGAGCATTCTGCAATCAACACAACTGTTTCATATATTTCCAGCTTCCTTTTGTTCTCTAGTATCTCTTTTAAAAATTTTGCATAACTAGACATTTGAACTAGAGCATCTGCAAAAGGAATGTTAATGTGTAGTTTTAAAGATATATCAAGGAATTCCAAAAACTACTTATCTTTTTCGTGTTGCTGGAATCTTGAGGGAGATGGAGCTAGAGGCATGAA
Organism: Casuarina equisetifolia; assembly: GCA_028551475.1. NCBI lineage: Eukaryota > Viridiplantae > Streptophyta > Magnoliopsida > Fagales > Casuarinaceae > Casuarina > Casuarina equisetifolia. Next base: position 25,605,620 of record CM052360.1, read on the forward strand.
GGACATAGGATTTTCTGAAATTAGTTTGCTCCTAGGTGCCTCCTCAAATTGCATGTTGACATACTTATCCATATCTTCAACAATCTCATTGTCAACATCATTGTCTCCCACTTGCTTGCTACTCATTAGGGTTATTACCTCTACGGTATCTATAGGGCTTTTCTCCACATCACAAGGCAAATGACCATTCTGACTCTTTGAGATCATGCTGATCAGCTGACTCATCTGCACCTTTAATTTTTGGATTGAAGCTTCTTGTCTTTGAAAGCTCGCTTCTTGATTATGAAATTTTGCTTCAGTTCCTTTTGTAAAGTTCTGGGTGATGATGGCCAATTTAGTAATTGTATCTTCCCAATTAGGCTTCTCCTCTTATGTTTGCTCAAATGTTGGTTGTGGTCTCATCTCATTTGGATTACTCCATAAAAGATTTTGATGGTTATGCCATCCCAGATTGTACACATTGGAGTAAGGATCATTGTGTGACCTGTTAGGAATCCCAACATAATTAGCATAATCATTATAATGAGCATAAGAATTACCTAATTGACATTCCGTGCTTGCATGTGCTCCACCATAAAATTCACATTCTCTATTCTAATGTCTCACAACTGGAATACTTAGGTTGTCTATCTTCTTATCGAGCACTTCCAATTGTGCACACATTGTGGTGAAAATATCTACTTCATGGACTCCACTTGCTTAATGCATTGGTAGTCTCTTAGTAGACCATTGATAGTTATCAAATGCCATCTCCTCTAGAAAGTTAAATGCCTCTTCTGGTGTTCTGCTATCTAGGTCCCCTTCTGCAGCTATATCAATTACACAATGAAGATTCATACTACACCTATCATAAAAGGTTTGTACCTGTAGCCATGTAGGTAGTCCATAATGTGGACATCTCCTCAAAAGTTCTTTAAATCTCTTAAGCCTTATACAATAATTCATTATTCATTTGCTCAAAAGTAAAAATATCGTCACGCATTTTTACAGATCTTGCGAAAGAAAAGAACTTACCAAGAAATTTCTGAGTCAAATCATCCCATGTAGTAATCAATCTTGCAAGAAATGAAGAGAACCAATTTTTAGTTGTATCTCTAAGAGAAAATGGAAATAGTCTCAACCTAATAACATCTTCTGTAACTCCATGATCACCAATCATGCCACAAAATTCAAGGAATGCTTCAATGTGAGCATTTAGATCCTCATTTAGTAGCCTACTATATTGCACAAATTTTTAAAGCATCTTGATAAGCATAAGCTTGATCTCAAAGATGTTTGCCTAAATTGCAGGCCTCTGAAAGCTTATTGTGGCATTCCAAAATGATGGTGCATAATCTTTCAAGAGTCTACGTGTACCATCATTTTCCTCCATCTTTGTCTTTTCTCTACAACAAAAACACAAGATTAAAAATAAAAATAAAATAAAAGCAACAAAAGCTAGATTAAACTAAGAAACTATTTAGTATTAATATTAATCAGTAGTAAAACAACCAATTCTCAACAACAGCGCCAAAAACTTGTTCGTTGAAATTCTACATGCAAGTGTACATGCTGAACAAGTAATATAATGATGAGAATGAGTATCATCCTATAGGGACTAGTGATTACTAAACTAATTAATTACTAATAGTGAATAATTTCTAATGTTTATCTAGCAACTCAAAATGATAAAACATGAATTAACTAACTAAATTTAACCTAAACTTGATAAACAAAATATGCTAGAGTGTCCAATTTCACCTAATTACTAGGTACAAATGTCGATCATTCATGCTAGCAAGATTAATTCTATTATTGTAATGGTGAAATTTTCTAATTTATTTATTATCCTATGTCTAGGTATAGTGAACCTACTTAGCTCATTAACTCATTGTATTTCTACACATGAATTAAATGAACTAAGTGCATTAAGATTTGTGAATATTTCAGTTTACACCTAAAGCCACACAAATCATATGGTATATGTCTATCTATATTAATTTATGGTTACATATTACATGAAGCAACTATATGTTATCTCCTATTGGTCTCTAACATGCAAATCAATTCATTTAAGTGCTAGCCAATCACCCAAATGCGTTAAGATCAGTAACATACAACTTCACATTTAAAAAATGTCTTACAAAGCATAAATAATCATAATATTCCTACATCATAATCAAGTTACATTATAGCTCTAACAAACTAAACTAAAACAACATAGTTACATAAACTAAATCAGAGCAAAAATGTGAACAAAACATTCTGGAATTTAAAAAAATTAATGTTGTCACCAAATGTCTTCAAATCACAAAATAGGTTGCACAAATCTGCCTATCAGGGGTTAGAGGACATTCTGTCTAAAAAAGGGACAAAAAAGGGTCGAAATGCACTTTCACGCGCCATCACCACACGCTACCATCATTCTGCACAAAAACTATTAGGAATGACCTTTGTAATGCCGATCTATAAAAATCTTGTGCTCAATCACCACCAAGCGACGTAGATCTGAGAAAAATCCAAGTTGGCCCCACCATCTCTTGCCAAAATTTGCCATGAAATCGCCATAAAATCGCTCCAAAAATGCCAGAAGTAGGACAGATTGGCTGGAGATGCTTACAGATCACCTAAAAAGAGCTTAGATTGACCGAATATTAGCCCAAATTGATTGGAGATGGGTCCTGCTGTCGCGCTACCACCCTCTCTCGACTAGGTCTTAGTCGCTAGAGAAAATGAACACAAACGGCATTCCAGTTGACTTTTGCCCAACCGTCCCGCGCCGGCGCTCATTTCCCTGCCACTTCTCTCTCGGCCGGTGACTTTTCTCACTCCCTTTCTCTCCAGTTTCGCACTCTCTTCTCTCTACTCGACCCCCTCTACCCGATAGAAGGCCTGCTCTTTTCTTTTTTGCTTGATCAAAGGCCCACATAGAAGACCCGATAAAAGCCCTCTAATTCAACCCCTCTCTCTTTTACAAGCCCATAAGCTTGATCTTTCTAGCTCTCTTTCTCTTTTCTTATTTTCTTTTAGTTTTGTGCTTTTTTTCTTTATTTTTCTTCATTTTTCTTCTATTTTAGGTTTGCTGCATAAAATAACAAAGTATACATAAAAACAATTAAATACAAATATAATTTAATAAAAACTATATGAAATATTACCTAAAATACTAATAATAACTTTATAAAATATAAAGTTATCATTCTTCCGGATCGGGTCAGGATTCCGGATCCAACCTCCTGAACCACATTACCTAATTTAAATTGCCCCGTTTTCACCACAAAGATGATCAAGCCTCTTAGCTCTTCATAGCAACGAAATTTGTTGATTTTCACGACTTGTCAGATTCGAAAAAAGTAAGGGTTTCTACATAGAACATGGCTAGAAATGCAATTAAATGGCTGTAATCCTACAGAGATGACTTAGAAAGAGTTAGGAAGACCTTGACTTGGGAAAAATTCAAAAAAGGTCTTATGGATTGGTATGGATCCACCTAACCCTGAAATTCCTTTCACACCATGGTGAAATTAGAGCAATTAGGCATGGTGGAATAGTATTGTGAGCAATTCAAGGAGGCTTTGGCATCGGCTAGTCCCTTAATCGCTCAGTAAGTAATGGATTATTTCATGGGGGGTTGAAGGTTGGGATTCAAAGGGATGTCAATGTTAAACACCCAACTACTCTTAGTGAGGCACTCCACTTTACAGTTATTTATAAAGATTAGTTTTTAAAATTGCACGGGCAAAGGTCAAATTCACTTGTAGCCCGTAGAGGAGTATTTGAGGTTGTCCAGCATAGAGGGGGTAGGGAAGTGTTACAACCCCTTGCACCAGCAAGACCTCTACCAATGGTTACCAGACCATCACTGAACCAACCTACATGGATGATAACTCTATTTTTATAGAGTTATTTTACCTATTTTTTAGGTAATAAATAATACAATGCTTATGAGAAAATATTTGAACTCCTCTTATTTATTTGAATTTGTCTTGTTTTTGTAGCACAAGGAGGTAAGGAGAAAAGGGATGAACATGAAGAACTTGATGCTTATTGTGTGGCAAAATTGTAATATCAAGATTAAGAGAGTCAAGATGGGCTTGGGCTTTAGATGATTGTTATTAGATTTTCTATTGTTGTTGGGTTTTCTAAATAAATAGAAAACCCAGTCATGTTAGGAATTCAAGTCTCAATTAATTTAGGAGTTCAAAACCCAATTGTTTTAGGTCTCTAAAACCCAATTCTACTAGGATAGGAGATAGGTCTAAACCTAAACCCTATTTAAGAGAAGAGAAGAGGCAAAAGAAGAGGGGAAGAGGAAATTGAGCACAACTCAAGAAAGAGGCCAAGAATTCAAGGTTTTCTTGAAGAGAAGACAAAAAGGGTGACAGACTTCTTGTTCTTGGATTCAAGATGCCTTCTTTATTTCTTATTACCATTCTTCCTCATTATTTCTTTATGTTTTAGTTTATTTTTGTTAGAGCTACGATGTAACCTAATTATGATGGTATGAATCTTATGATTATTATGTTTTGCAAGATATTTTATTTATGTGAAGCTACATATTACGGAGTTTAATGCTTTTAGGTGATTAGCTACCACTTAGATGATCTGATTTGCATGTTAAAGACCGACAGGAAATAACATGCAGTTGCTTCTTGTAATATGTAACTATAAATTAAATATGGATAGACATATACCATGTTATTTGTGTGGCTTTTGGTGTAAACTGGGAATATTCATAGATCCTAATGCATTTGGTTTGTTTCAATTCATATATAAAGATATAGTGAATTAATAAACTAAGTAGGTTTGCTATACCTAGACATAGGATAGTGAATAAATTAGGAAGTTTCGCCATCACATAGATATTATCCCTCTTGCAAGCATAAATAATCAATATTAATACCTAGTAATTATGGTGAAATCATATGCTCTAACATATTTCTTGTATTTAGTTTTCTTAGATTTAGTTAGTTAATCTATCATCTATTAATTTGATTTGCTAGATAAATTCTAGGAGTTGTTCACTGTTAGTAATTAATTGGTTTAGTAATCACCAATCTCTGTGGGACGATATCTTTCTTATCATTATATTACTTATTCGACATGTTCACTTGCATTTAGATTTCACCGAACAATGGACTGCCTTACCTACCAAGAAGTTTACAGCCACAGAATTGGAAGAAAGACGGCAAAAAGGGATGTGTTTTTATTGTAATGATAGGTACACCCTTGGACATAAGTGTAAAAAGAGATTATTTATTTGTAAAGCTGTTTACCCAAATGAATGGGAAGATAAGGAACATGGAAGGGATCAGAACATAGGAGGCAAAGAATTTACTGATTGTTTAGATACAGAGGAGGATATGGGAATCTCCACCATAGCCCTAAATGATATGGGAATGGGTAAGCCTAAAACTATGAAGGTTGAAGGTCAAGTGGAGTCTTTTAGGAGGCCAATTAGGGTCCTAATTGATTTGGGCAGCACTCACAATTTCATTGATTAAGGGCTAGTTTCTCGCCTTAGGCTTATTGTTGATAACTCTTATACCTTTAAAGTGATGGTTGCAAGTGAGAGGGGAATTGAGAGTGTTGGGGTATGTCAGGGAGTAAAGGTAAAGTTGCAAGGGGTTAGGATGAGATTAGATCTATATGTTTTACCCTTAGTAGTGGTTGATGTGGTGTTAGGAGTTCAGTGGCTTGAGACGTTGGGAGACATAGTATGGAACTTTTCGGAGCATAGAATGGAGTTTAATATGAAAAGCAAAAGGATTATTTAACATGGATGGCAATTGAAACCCTCTTAAGTGGTGGCAGAAAACCAGTTCAACAAGGAATTGGCATGGAAAGGGCAGTTTATGGTGGTTCAGCTAGCTGATGGGCAGTAAGATGAGTCACGAGGGTTTCTAAGAGCCACTAAGGTGGGAGCTGAGCAGTATCTTGGAATGGAAAGATTGTTGGAAAATTTTGATGATTTATTTCAATCACCTAAGGGCTTCCCACCCAAGCGAAGCCATGATCATAAAATCATTTTAAAGGGAGATGGAAAACCAATTTCAGTAAGGCCCTATAGATACCCGTATGTGCAAAAAGGGGAAATTGAAAGGTTAGTAAAGGAGCTTCTGGAAAAGGGAGTAATAAGACCTAACAAGACTCTTTTTTCTTCTCCAGTACTATTAGTTAAGAAAACGGATGAAACATAGAAACTTTGTGTGGACTACCGAGAGCTAAATAAGCAAACTATTAAGGATAAGTTTCCCATTCCTACCATTAATGAGCTTTTAGATGAGTTGAATGAAGTTAGATATTTCTCCAAATTAGATTTAAGGTTTAACTACTACCAAGTTAGAATGAGAGAAGAAGATATCAGGAAAATCACTTTTACAACCCACCATGGGCATTATGAATTCTTAGTGATGCCATTTGGGGTAACTAATGGACCCTTTTCCTTCCAATCCTTTATGAATATGGTGTTTCAAGAGCACTTATGGAAAATGGTTTTGGTGTTCTTCGATGATATACTAGTCTTTAGTAAAAGTTGGAAGGATCATTTTCAGCATGTAAGGGTGGTCTTAAAAACCTTGAGAAGAAACTGTTTATATGTTAAGATGTCAAAATGTGAATTTGGGTGTACTGAACTCAAATTTTTAGGTCATGTAGTGAGTGAAAAAAAGGTTGCAGTGGACCTTAAAAAGGTAGAAGCAATTCTTCAATGGCCCGTTCCGAAATCAGTTAAGGCCTTGAAAGGATTTTTGGGAACTACAGGGTATTATAGGAGGTTCATAGAGGGGTATGGACGAATCATGGAACCCCTAACTAGTTTATTAAAGAAAGATGGGTTTGTGTGGAATGATAGGGCCCAACAAGCTTTTGATGGATTGAAAACAACGATGACTTCAACCTCAGTATTATGACTTTTGGATTTTTTAGAACCATTCATCTTGGAGTGTGATGCATCGGGCACAGGGGTTGGGTTGGAGCAGTGTTGTCTCAAGGGAAGAGACCCATAGCATATTTCAATAAAGCATTACATGGGAAGCATTTAACCCTTTCTACTTATGATAGAGAAATATTGGCTATCATTATGGCTGTTCAGAAGTAGAGGCATTACTTGTTAGGAAGCCAATTTATTATAAGAACATATCAAAGGAGTCTTAAATAGTTACAGGATAAAAAAATAGTGACCCCAACTTAACAAAAGTGGCTGCTCAAGTTAATGGGGTATGATTTTATGGTAGAGTACAAGGTAGGCTATGACAACATTGTGGTTGATGGGTTGTCTAGGCAACAAGGTGAAATTAGAGAGATAAATAGCAAGGACTCCTCAGTTTTGTGTGCTGCCATGTCCACCCCATAGACGGTATGGCTTGATTCCATTCAAGAAGAGTTGAAAAATAATTAAGAAGTCCAGGAATTGATTAACAATCTTAGCTGTGGAAAAGTCGTGGGACCATGGAATTACAAACATAGGATACTCACCTTTACAGATAAGGTATATCTTCCTCCAAGCTCATCCTTAACTTTGTTGATAGTGAAAGAAATGCATTATAGTGCTCATAAGGGTAAAGAAAAGACCTTAAAGAAGGTGAAAGCAGTTTTTTATTGAAAAGGAATGGGGAAAAGTGTTAAGCAGATAATCAAGGAGTGCATAAGTTGTTAGAAAAATAAGTATGAGAATGATAAACCCCTTGGTCTCCTTCAGCCCTTGCCTATTCCAGAGCAAATATGGGAGGATATCTCCATGGATTTTGTGGAATGATTACCATAATCTCAAGGGAAATTAGTGCTTTTAGTGGTAGTGGATCGGCTGTCAAAGTTTGGGCATTTTATGCCACTAACACATCCCTATACGGCTGTATTAGTAGCTCAAGCTTTTCTTGACAATATTTTCAAGCTATATGTAATGCCCCACTCGATTGTTTGTGATAAGGATCCATTATTTATGAGTAAGTTTTGAAAGGAGTTATTTCAGTTACAAAATACTCAATTGAATTTTTCCTCATCTTATCATCCCCAAACTGATGGGCAAACAGAGGTAGTTAACAAAATGATTGGGATGTATTTGAGATGTGTTGTGGGGAGCACCCCAAGGAATGGGTGAAGTGTCTACCTTGGGTACAATATTGCTATAACACTAGCTGGCATAGTTCCACACAACATACCTCTCTTGAAATTGTGTATGGGAGAAGGCCCTCTTCCCTTTTAAACTATGTTAAGGGGATAGCTAAGGTGGCTTTGGTGGAGCAGTTGCTGGAAGAAAGGGATGTTGTGTTAGACAAGATCAAGAAGAACTTGCAGGTACCTCAAGATAGATTAAAAAAGGTATATGACAAGAAGAAAAGAAAGGTGGAATATCATAAGAGAGATTGGGTACTTGTAAAGTTCCCACAAAATAGGCAAATTTTAGTAAATCAATGCAGAAATCAGAAGTTAAGACCTAAGTTTAGTGGGCCTTATCAGATCACTCAAAAAATAGAGAGTGTTGCTTATGAGATGGAATTACCTGCTACAGCCAAGGTACACCCTGTGTTTCATGTTTCCAAGCTACGAAGGTTTTATGGCAACCCCAAAAATGCTCAAGATGCTAACTCGAAAGAGTTCCTGGATGCCCAGGAGGAATTAGATGAAGAGAATCAACCAATGGCAATGCTAAAAAAGAGGAAGAGGGGAAAGACTGAAGTTATAGTTCATTGGAAAGGAAGACCACTAGTAGAGGCAACTTGGGTAAAGGAGTAGGAATTTGAAAGGAATATCCTAACTTCCATGGGGTAAATTATGTACAGCCTTGAGGACAAGGCTAAAGTAATGGGGGAGGAATGTAATAGGTGGTCATTTTTTAAAGTAGGGAATTGTTTAACTGTGTAATTTCCTTTTGGACAGCTGGGTTTATTTTTATTTATTAAGGAGTCGGGCTTGTGATGTAGCCCATAGATAGTCTAGTGGTGAAAGGCCCATGTGAATTAGGGATTTGGCATAGGGTTGGTTTTGGGGGAAGGCACCTTCATTTTGTGAAAACTATGGTTTATTCTTTATGAGAGGCAAAGAAGTCAACGGTAAAGGTTCTCGTCATAGAGCCTAATTTCTAGTTTGGTTTGCTATCCTTTTTGTCGTAATTCCTCACACGAGTAGGCATTAAAAGCATATTTCCAAGAGGGAAATTGTGGAGGGGCCGAATAAAAAAGCCAAGGTTAAAGAGAGGCAATTGCATGAGTAGATTGAAGAAGGCTTCTTGCACAATATGTGTGCCAAGGTTGGGAATTCCTTTATCTTGATCATTAACTCCCTCTTCCATTCTTCCTCTCTTATACCACTATTTGCTCTTTCAAAACTCACCACTCTTGTTGCCACTACCTTTCCTTTCGCCGCCTCGGCCACAACCTACTTCAACATGTTCTTGTGAAGCTCAACATTCAGTGAAGCCATTACAACCTCAGTCTCATACTCTTTCTCCTTCAATAACTTCAACTCCACCTTTGTTTCCTCAAGCTCTGTCTCAAGCTTCTTCGGAGTATTCAAGTGCAAGTTGTCATTACCTTGAATATTCTTTTCTTCGGGGCTTAAGAGGAGTTTTTATGAAGTTTCATGCTTTGGAACATTTCGCATATGGCTTTAGAGAGTACACTTCTCCGATCAAAAGCTACTCATTGACGATGGTGACAACTTCTCTAAAGGAGTAAAAGGGACAGGAAGTGTCAACACTATAGTTGTAATCTATGATGGCTTTTTAGGGTGAGGAGGGGGTTCCATCGTGCAAGTGATTGATTTATGAGAACTTTCAAAACTAGTGTTTTTTAAAGGCCTCTGGGAACATGAAAATGCATTCCCTTGGATGACCATATAATGAAAAACATATGTAGTGGAATCATTAGAGAATCAAACAAAAAGGAATATTAGCGATGGATACCGCTACATATGATGTTACAAGTAACTAAACCCAACTCCCTCTTATTCTTTTTTTTTTCTTTCTTTTTCTTTTTTTATTGGTTGACCCATCTTAATCCTCTAGTACAAAAGACAAATCAACTTTACACACATAGCACTCATGTTTTATTATTATTTTCATAACATTTTCAGAGGTTTTGTTAAAATTCAAAGAGTTAATAAGGTTCTTAGTAACTATTAATTATGAGCGTGAACCTAAGAAATTTCCATTTTACTCATTTCTATTTTATTTTCTCTCATTTTCAATAGAATATCAAAGTCAAAAGTATCTAGAGTTCATATGGTGGTTTAGGGACAAGGGTATGATGAAGATAAAAATGAATACTTTTCAAGGACAAAGAAGAAGTTAAATCTTTCTCAAGGTTAACAATTATGGAAAATAACTACTAAGATTTTGTTGAAAGTTCATTTCTATTTTACTTTTGTTCTTTTTGGATTGGAATTATATAAAGGCATGCTCCATAAGGCTTAAAAAACTTTCCCATGGATTTGCTTTTCTTTATGAGGTCTTGTCACATTGACCTACAAACTATTTCTCTTATTCTCACCCATCTTCATATAAATTTTTTTTCTTTATTTTACTATATATCAACTTTATGATTATGTGCATATGAAATCCTCAATGTTCTTAGTAGTTGTCTTATGTATATTGTTGTATGATCCGTGTAGATCTCCCAACAAGTAAGTGGTGATCATGAGAGTCAAATTGGTGCAGACACTAACCATTAAGCAATTATCCAATGCAAAGTTCAAGTAATGCATCCTAGGCCATAGGATCATGGAAAGCTTTAGCCTTCTTAACCCACAAAACCATAAATAAACAATAAATACAACTTAACTAAGAGTTGGTTATCAAGTTGGGATTGGAACAAATCAACTTCTTAATCTATAGCACTACTGAAAAGAGCATCGATAATTTGGCTAAAAGCACTATTATATGCTCATTTTGTAGTTTTTGATAGTTAACACAAGGTTGATTAGATATTTATACTTCAACCTTCAATTTTTCTTTAAAATCTATATTAAGTGTTCATGTAACTAACACTCCAATATTAAATTGTAAGTTGCATTATTTCATTTGTGAAAAAGTCACTAGAAATTGTGGTATTATGCTAATTGATAACATAAAGAATTATCAATTGTTAGGGCCCAATCAACTCTACAAAACCTATTTTAACAACATAATTCTTTCACAAGCATACTTATCAATTGTTGCAACAAGATAACATAGAATATAATAGTAAATTTTTGTCAATTATGTTTTCTTTTAAGATATTTTTAAATAGAAGACTTTGAAAAAAAATTATAAATATTGTTAATCATTTCACAAAGTGTGTCATAGTCAATAAAGAGAAAGCTAACTAAGAAAAGAAACCCTTCAAAAGCTCTTTACATATATGAACATAGATTATTGTTCTATAGACCTAAGGATTGCTTATCCTAAACCATGTGAAATCCTAAATGTTCTTAGTAGTTGTCATGTCTATATTGTTGTATGATCCGTGTAGATCTCCCAACAAAAAAGTGGTGATCATGAAAGTCAAATTGGTGCAAACACCAACTACTAAGCATTTATCCAATGTAAAGTTCAAATAATGCATCCTAGTCCATAGGATCATGGAGAGCTTTAGCCTTCTTAACCCAACAAACCATAAACAAACAATGAATACAACTCAACTAAGAAAAGTTGGCTATCAAGTTAAGAATGGTACAAATTAACTTCTTAATCCATAACACTGCTAAAAAGAGCATCAATAATTTGGATAAGAGCATTATTATAGATCTTTTGTAGTACTTGATAGTAAACACAAGGTTGATTAGATATTTATACTTCAACCTTAAATTTCCCTTTAAAGTTTGCATTGAGCGTGCATGTAACCAACACTTAATATTAAATTTTAAGGTTGCATTATTTCATTTGTCAAAAAGTCATTTGGAATTATGGTACTATGCTAATTGATAAGATAAATAATTATAAACTATTAGAGCCTAATCAGCCTTACAAAAGCTATTTTAACAGCTTAATTCTTTCACAAGCATACTTATCAATTGTTGCAAGAAGATAACATAGAACATAAGAGTACATTTTTGTCAATTATGGTTTCATTGTGATATTTTAAGTACGAGACTTTAAAAAATATTTATAAATATTGTTAATCATTTGATAAAGTATGTCACGGTGAATAAAAAGAAAGCTAATTGAGAAAAGAAATCCTTTAAAAGCTCTTTACATATATGAACACAAATTATTGTTCTAAGACCTAAGTATTACTTATCCCAAACCATGTGAATCCTAAATGTTCTTAGTAATTTTCCTATGTATGTTGTTGCATGAACCATGTAGATCTCCCAATAGACAAGTGGTAATCATGAGAGTTAGATTGGTGTAGATAACAACTACTAAGTGGTTAACCAGTGCAAAGTTCAAGTCATGCATCCTAAGCCATATGATTAGCAAGAGTTTTAACTTTCTTAAATCATAGAAACCGTAAGGAAATAATTAGTACAACTAGACTAAGAAGAATTGGCTGTCAAATTAGAATTGACACGAAAGTTTGATTTTCACTACACAATAATGGAACACTTTCCAAGTTTAAGAAGCTTAAGCTATATTAGCATACACATTATATTATGATAAGAAATGTTAATGAAAAAGAATCAATAAGTACATTTGATTTATATGGCTCTTAGCAACTAGTAGAATACAAAATATTTCCCCATCAATCACTTTGTCATGGAAATGATTTGTGTAAGTACGAATATATAAAAAATTGTACATGGATTTTTACATAGTTGATAGAAAATAGATCAAGGTAAAGAAAGACAAAGGGAGCTAGAGACAATAACTATTGTGAGTGAACCACTACCAATAGGTCAATGTAGAGAAAGACAATGAAAGTTAAAGATAATAATCATTGTAAGTGAACCACCATCAACAAGTCTAGGTAGAGAAAGATAGAGAAAGACAAGGAAAAATACCATCTTGATTGAACTGTTCGCTTAGAGAGAGAAAAAGCAAAAACCTTTTTCCTTTTCTTTTCATGAGAAAATAGTAGAGCCAAAGATAAAGAACCATTGCCTTAGATGTGTTTATGTTTTTGTGTTTTCCTAGGTTGTGGGAAGCTTGACATGATCAACTTGATTTTTTTTATAAAAAAAAAAAATGTAACTAGGAACAAAGTAATTCATAAGAGAGATAAAATTAAAATTAATACATTCAAGTAAAACTTGCTCATTTGGTCAAATATGCATATGTGACTGTTCTTATTGATCCAAGACTTATGACTTCTACACTTGCAATTAGGCTATAAATAGATCAAGCAAGTTTCTAAATCTTGAATATGACTAAAAGGGTACAATCAAGTTTAAAACCAACAAACTCTACATAACCCTGAGTGGATTAGCAATATAAGCAAGTAATTACATATTGAAGAGTTAGAAGGACACCATTTCAGCATGGACAAAAGTTTAAAATGGGTTAGAATCCATAAATAGTGCTTCATGGAGAATCTTATAACTTGGTCATAGTTTTTAATTTTTAATTTTTAGATAGCTTTTGGTTAGAAGTCTGTACTAGGAAAGATACACAAACTCAAACCTGAAGTTAAAGGTTGAAACTTTTACTTAATATCATTCCATTACTATCCCTTTCACGTTTTCATCTTTGGCTTGTCATGTATTTCTTACTCAAAGGAATTTCCAATGAATTCTACAGAACTTTTGACCTTTTTGATCATTAAATATTAACATGAAACCATTAAACAAAACAATCACAAATTACACAACTAGAAGAGAGACTATTCTCCTAATCTTCATCTCTTGAAGAATAATTTTTCAACCCATGGGACACTAAAAAGGAACTGAAGAGTATGCATCAATTCTTCTTCATTGTTAAGTACAAATAGATAATAGAATCAAAATATTTCCTATGTATTTCTACCAGTCAAATTCTCCACAATCATAGGAGGACATGCTTTAAAAAGAACATTTAAAAGAGCAACAATAACATCCATCATCAATTTGTAGGATTCTATAACAAACTTATAGTATCAATCATTATCTTTAACTAAATGGATCAAATCTCATCTCAAACAAGGCCAAAAATAAAAGTTTGTAAAAGTTCTACAATAACTTCAGATCAGCAAAATTTGTATCTAGATTTGACTTTAAGAATTCCTTTTGTTGATCAAAAATAGGTTAGGGTAGAGAGAGACAAAAAGTGATAAAGAGAAAAAGTTTGGATGAATATGTTTCTATGTTACAAGACTTTTTGTTAGTTGTAATGATTTAGATCAATCACTTTGAACTGAAAAATAATTGATCTACAACTTCTAAAAGGTCAACATCTCATGGAATAGAGTAATTATCCATATCTAAAAATGTGGAAACAAATCTTTGACTTAGATGGTTTAAAGAATTCTTAGCAATGTTCATCTTTAACTTTGTTGTATTATAACCTTTTCTGTATAGGAATTCATAGCTACTATTAACTTTAACACATCTAGATTAGCCATCATTCAATGAAAATCCTAGGTGAGAAGCCATATATATAGTCATTTAAAAATACAATGGATGAATGTAGATGTATATATCACAACAAAGCATAAAAAGCCATTACAATGAAAGCATTTCAGCAAACACTCAGTTCACTTGTTTTGCTAAATCACAACTTCATTGTCAAGAAGTTCAATACTAGAAATGTAAGCTTTCGATTTCAAGAACTCGCTTCCATTAATTATGTAAACTATTTCTTGTCTTTTTTTCCCTAAGAGATGTAAGCTTCACCACCTAGAAGAAAAGTATCAAACTAGTCCATTACCTATCATTAAGTCCCTACAAAGAAGTAGCCATCTTCTATGTTGAAAATGTATATGACATATTCTTAGGTGAAATAAGTAGTAAGAATCTTAATCTTATATGTCATATTCCTATCCAATATGTAGTAGAATTTATGTTAAAAGGAACTCCACAAATTGCATAAGTAGTAGAACAACAAAAAATCATAAGTAAAAATTATTTTTAAACTTGAACAAATAATTGCCATCTTAATCTGTATTTCTATTTTTTTTTCTATCTCTCATTTCTTTTTCTTTTTTCAAGAAATTTTAAGCTTCATAAAAAAAAAGCCAATAAAAAGACAAATAAGACTTAAATAGTTGATAGTTACTCTAGTTCAAGATTTTAAACAATAACAAATGTGTGCACGAAACATTGCTAAAAAATGTACCATCAACAAGCAACACTTGTTCATTCATAGTTGAAAGTTAATCCCATTCATATGTAAAGCTTGTAGTGGGGAAGCAAAGGATCTTGCCTACCAATGTAACATTTGTGAAGTTTTGAGTCATCCTATATGTGCTCATTTTCCACGAATCATGAAAATTATAGTACATAATCATTTATTCTCACACACCTACTATGTTGATTGAGCTAAGAACCTAGAGAAGGAAATTTGTAACTTCTATTGTGAGAAGGTGAACACAAAGTATAGAGCTTATTATTGTCAAGTATGTGATTACATTATTCACATGAAGTGTGCAAAATGGGACCAGGACAAGCTAACTATTAATTCAAAAGTCATTTGGTTTATTTGGCTGAAAGGTTAAATATAAAAAAGGATAAAGTCATTAATGTTCCATCTAAGATCAACCATAGCAATCATCCCCAACATAAATTAATTCTTAATTTTGAAAATTCTAGAAATGACAAGCAACTCCACAAAAATGACAAGTGATGTGTGGTATGTGTGCAATTTACTATCTTTATCCCATTTTACAATTGTGAGGATTTAAAATTTTTTGTCATCCATATAAGATCTCTTCATATCCACTGTCATCCATAGACCATTTATTTTATTGTTTTATATGTGACATCTATCGTCATAGCCTTTTTTACAAATTTGGATTTAGAAGGATTGATGTCCAATGTTTTCTGATTTTGGAAACCATTAGTCACAAATGTTAGGGACATTTGCTCTTGTTCCTATACTAGTAGATAATAATTTGAATAAACCAATTGCATTGGTTGTGGTGGGAATATTATTGAAATAAAATGTTATTTAATGTGCTTAGATTGCAAGTTTTGGTTGCATTTTAAATATGTGACCCTTCCATTAATAGAAAGGTATAGATACCATTCACATCTCCTAAAGGTCATTGACACATGGGAAGATGATTCGGAGGAATGTTATTACCTAATTTTTGAAGGAAAAATTAGATAAAAAGTGTTGGTTTTATATTTGTGAAGATTGTGATTTTTTAGCTCAAATCAAATGTGTTATTACTTTCTCCATACAAGATTTGTGAGACTATCCCAATCCATTAGGCGAAGTATCATTTTCACCCACATCCAAACATGCTCCATTAGTTGGCACCATCCTCATATAAATTGTTATGATGTGATTATTGTCTACATTATGACATGGAATAAGACTTGTGAATAAAAAAGAAACGCCATTTATTTGCTCATGTCAAATGTTCTCTTGGAAGGAATTACATGCTAAACTTGAGTAAGGAAAAATTATTGACATGCTAAAGTTGTCACAAGGAATT
Organism: Casuarina equisetifolia; assembly: GCA_028551475.1. NCBI lineage: Eukaryota > Viridiplantae > Streptophyta > Magnoliopsida > Fagales > Casuarinaceae > Casuarina > Casuarina equisetifolia. The sequence continues at coordinate 25,622,089 of CM052360.1, forward strand.
ATAATCCTCTTACATGTCATTTATGTGAAGAACGCACCAACGATGTATTGGTATATAATGCATTCAACATAAATAAGACTTGTGAATAAAAAAGAAACGCCATTTGTTTGCTCATGTCAAATGTTCTCTTGGAAGGAATTATATGCTAAACTTGAGTAAGGAAAAATTATTGACATGCTAAAGTTGTCACAAGAAATTATAATCCTTTTACATGCCATTTATGTGAAGAACGCATCAGTGATGTATTGGACTTTAATGCATTCAACATAAATTAACATTTCAGAACAATTGTGATTATTAGTGTGATAGAGAACTTTGCAAATATTTTGTGATAAAAATAAAGTAAATTCTCTTTCTTAAGCTAGTCGAATTAATTAGCATATATGTATGTGTATAACAAAAGGAGGAGAAAGCCCAATTATTTCAACATCCAGTAAGATTAGAATCGTTGTTTATAGAAATATTGTTATATGAGAATTTTAAAATTCAATTTACAATTCTTGACATGATTGATATCACCAAATTAAGTTTCCTTCAAAGAATGTAATTTAGTAATCAAGTAAGTAGTTAGATTAGAAAACCAACATATATACTCGAGACAATACTTATTGGCCATTAAATGTGTTCGGTGAATTTTAAATGCAAGTGAACATGTCGAACAAGTAATATAATGATAAGAAAAGTATCGTCCCACAGAGATTGGTGATTACTATGCCAACTAATTACTAACGGTGAACAACTCCTAAAATTTATCTAACAAATCCAAATTGATAGAGAATAAACTAATCAACTAAATTTAATAAAACTAAATACACAAAATATGTTAGAGTATCCGAATTCACCATAACTATGAGGTACTAATGTAGATTATGTATGCTTGCAAGAGGGATAATATTTATGTGATGATGAAACTTCCTAATTTATTTACTATCCTATGTCTAGGTATAGCAAACCTACTTAGTTCATTAATTCACTATATTTCTATATGTGAATTGAAGCAAACCAAATGCATTAGAATCTATGAACATTCCCAATTTACAATAAATCTTTCGATTATCTTATCACCAAAAGCCACACAAACAACATGGTATATGTCTATCCGCATTTAATTCATGGTTATATATTATAAAAAGCAATTGCATATTATTACCTCTCAGTCTCAAACATGCACATCAAATCATTCAAGTGGTGGCCAATCACTTAAAAGCATTAAGCATAATAATATATAACTCACATAAATAAAATATCTTCCAAAACATAATAATCATAAGATTCATACCATCATAATTAGGTTACATCAAAGCTCTAACAAAAATAAACTAAAGCATAAAGAAATAATGAGGAAGAATAATAATAGGGAATAAAGAAGGCATCTTGAATCCAAGAACAAGAAGTCTGTCACCCTTTTTGTCTTCTCTTCAAGAAAATCTTGAATTCTTGGCCTCTTTCTTGAGTTGTGCTCAATTTCCTCCCCTCCTTTCTTTTGCCTCTTCTCTTCTCTTAAATAGGGTTTAGGTTTAGACCTACTCTTATCCTAGTACAATTGGGTCTTAGAGATCTAAAACAATTGGGTTTTGAACTCTTAATTTAATTTGGTTTTGAACTCCTAATTTAATTAGGCTTTGAACTCCTAATATGATTAGGTTTTCTAATTATTTAGAAAACCCAATAACAATAAAATCTAATAACAATCATTCAAAGCCCAAGCCCATCTTGACTCTCTTGATCTTGATCTTGATATTACGATTTTGCCACACAATAAGCATCAGGCTCTCCATGTTCATCTCTTTTCTCCTTGCCTTCTTGTGCTACATAAACAAGATAAATTTTTGTAAATAAAGAGGAGTTCAAATGTTTTCTCACAATTATTAAAGTTATTTATTACCTAAAATAGGTAAAATAACTCTATAAAAATAGAGTTATCAAAATGCTACCAAATCAATCGTTGTTATAACAAAATTAGAAAAAAGAGATAGAGTAACTTGCGTTGATTAGCAGAGATGCGGCATTGCCTAAACAGAATGAAGGTCTAAGGGCTTCAAGTTCAGTAGTAGTTTAACTATTACTAAAACTGCAAAATTATCGGTTCCATACCAGTTTGTTTAGCAGCTAGTGGTTCTAACTTTTGTTCTTCAACTCAGACCAGTAAAATGTACCCGTTAATGTTGCAAAATTATAAAGGAAATTGGAAAGCTTGGAGCTTGAAAATGTTAGTTTAGTTGGTCTAACTTTCCCAATATCTCACTTATATTTTCAGATTATTGCATCTAATCAAAGGACTATGGAACATGGACTACGGACTACAGACTACAGACTACAGACTATGACAATACGGTTACCGACAATTCTTTGTTATTTTATTGAATGATCCAAATGGGAAGAGTACGACTACCAATCTAATGATGAAATTGAACTACTCAACCAAGAATATATAGTGTGGCTATCTATAATTTCTTATTGGTGTGTAGGATGAAAGTTTCCCTCCAGAAACATGATTCTTTGTAGAAAAGTTAAAGAAATGTCCATTCAACTTTTGGGATAATTTTTGGATTAGACATTTAGATCTCATAACACTATCAATTATCACATCTATTTACAGATAGTTTTTGGTAGTAACGGTAAAAGGAGAACATCATCATTCGACTGCATTCCTGTTTTAGGTTTGCATAGATAGCCTTTTTATATTCGTTCATCAAATGCCCCAACACCTGGGAAGTTGTCTTTACTAAATGATAACTGCCGGAACTTCCTGTGTATTCACTGAGTGAGAGGTGCTTAAAGGCATCATAAAATGATCAGACGGAGAAGCTGGGACATAATAGGTGGCATAATAGCTTGAGGACATCCAGGATATGAGAAGTTGCAGAACAATCTCACAATAGGCCTTTGCAACACCTAAATCCTAAACAATCTCTTGGAAGAAATACTTCCTGACTTGTAGGACAATAGCTGTGGTTAAAGCTATTAACAAGGACACATGGTAGATATCGTTTTCTATCGTTATGATGGTTTGTTAGTCCAAGTTTTTGCTTACTTTATTTGGTTCCTTTATGTGTTCCTCTTCTATAACTAATTAGAAGCTTAGAGACGGAAATAATGCTACTGATATGGTCTCCAGGAACTCAATGATCAACGATAGAGTAATGCTAGATTTAATCATTTTTAAGAATTTACATATACTTTTTTAAGTTATCAAAGGACTTGGAATCTCATTTTAAGCTTTCTATACTTCCACAATCATGTGAGAGATTCACATTTGGCTCAGAGAAAGTATTGTGAACATTGAAGTCATCACTTAAGAGTTTAAGCTCGTGGACATCAAAACATCCAAATCATATAGACTATTTACCTAAAATTTCACTTTCCTTTGAACATAAAATTTATTTACCTAAGTATCCAATCTATTTGAGAAGAAGTTGTTTCCTCTCATCATCTTTTTATTTCAAAAAGAACAAAAATTCTTACTTTTTCTCAAGTTGCTTTCGTATTTACAATCCACTCATCAATGCTTTTTAGTCTTTCTTGTGTTTAACAAAAAAAAAAATTAAAAGCTCTAATCTCAAAATATCATATTTTCTTTCTCATTGATTGTTTGTATAACTACAAAGAAAAATTAGATATTGCCTCAAACAACTAGATCTGGTGCAAAAAGTCAAATTTGGCATAAAAATAACCAGATCCGATATTAAAAATCAAAATCTACTGTCGAACCAATCAAATCTAGATTTGAAAAGACTAGATTCGTCATGCAACAGATTGAATTTGGAGCAAAGAAGACCGCTAGTCATTGTCCCAAAAAAAAATATAATAATAATTTTGGGGCTACAAATTTAGTATTGGGTGTATGTGTTCAAAATCCTGGGCCGCTTGACCTAGTTTGTTGAACATTTAAGCCTTATTTGTCGGATTAGTAAACTCAGTTAATGAACTTTGGACGCAATTTATTGGGTCTGTAATTCAATATTATTGGGTATGTACTCAAAATCATGGGCCATGTAACCCAATTTGTCTAGATTTTAAGCCTAACTCAGGTAGCCATACCTACTAGTCCAATTTGTGGGCTTGCAAAGTCAGTATTACGAGACCTAGCGCCCAAAATGATGGGCATTCAGCCTGTAAACCAGATTAAGCTCTTCGTCTACTAAGAGCCGGTAAACGAGATTATTTTGCAAGTTTGACGTTTTGTTTCAACAAAACATAGCTTGGGATGTTGAGGACTGCCAAAGTGAAATGATATCATTTCACTAGAGGGACTTCATTCTTGTTTAAAAATCAAGAAAACAAAGATGGAAATTCTCATAGAATTTACATTGATTCTTTTTCTCTCTCTTCCCCTTTTCTTCCTTTTTATTTTCCCAATAATTTTGAAAACCCACACAGAACTTGCATAAGGATTCATTGAGTTGAGTTGTACTAAATTACGCGAACTTGTTCTCAATGGAGTATTTTCAACTACTTCATGGCCAGCACTCCGGCCAGCCCCATTTGGAGAAGACTCAAATTTGTCTGTCCTGACAACGTGATTGCTATTAAATTAATCAAAACTCAAAACAATGAAAATACAGTCAACCTAGTGTAAACTGAGATCCACACTAACCGGAGCAGTGACTTTTGTGATCGTAATGAAGCTTTAAAAAAAATTGTCGCACTTGAAATACAGTTAATTTTCCATAGGATTACATTCATCTATAATACCCAGATTTGTTCCGATGTACCTCAATTATATTTTTAAACCAACGGCTAACTGAATCCTCTGACCCATCTCTAATAGATGTAACGTTTTTTTAATTTCGCCAAAAGCCTGGGAAACGTAAAAGAGAAAAAGCGTCGTTGCCTTCGGTAGTGTATACGGGCAGGTATTTTGAGAAAACATAATGACGAACATTTTCTTTACTTATTACTGGATTTTGTAACAAGTTACGAGAGAGAATTTTTGCCATACAATGCTCAACTTTGTGAATGATAAACTAACTAAAAAGTGACATTAGCAAAACAAAGACATAGTCAAGATCTTTCCTATTGCTTATTAACTTTTGTTAAACTAATCAGTATTAGAACAAAATTGGTAAAATGGATAAAATAACAAGTATTCGTAAGTTAAGAGTAGAAAAAATTAGGAATAAAAGACCGAGTGATTACAAGAGATCAATATCGAAAAAATACAACCTATGATTAGAAGAACTTTTTTTTTTGGTTATTCTATAAATGAAACAAATTAACAATTGTTAAGATATAAAAAAACTTTTACATTCAATTTTCTCTTAGATAAATTGTAATACTAAGGTATATTCCTAAGCTTTCGTACTATCTTATTTTTTTATGAATAAACTCACATATTCATCATAAATAAATAAATTAAGACTTGTTACTAATACAGGTAATGAGTTAAAAATTTAATTATACTCATTGACTTTGAAATGAATAATAAATTCTACTGCATTATATGATTTAATGAACTATTTGTATAGATGAATTCTTTTCTGCTATATGTTATGGAGAAAATTGCAATGCTAATACACTAATTATATGTCACTTGTGTATGGTTGAACATTGTCCTCGACGGTATTGTCATAATTATCTATATAAAATATCTAGAGCAACTAATTCAGTTCCTGTATGACATACATATTCAATATAATGAATATGAGGGAAAAAATTCAACCTAAAATCTAAGTTCTACGTTACAAAAAACAATCTTATATTTAATTATTACTTAATGATCATCACTTTTCAATGCCAAACTTTTGTACTCCATACTTCGTTGTACTTCAAGCATTTATTCAAGTGACTCAAAGTTGAACCAAAATGAGAGTACATCAACATGGCTCTAACAATATGTAAGAAAGTCTAAAATCTTACTTAAAAACCAATATATAAATTAGAGAAATCAAATGTATTATTTCAATGTTATCAATTAATTTTTTTTTCTTTTGGTGTGAGATTTTTGTTACACATTTTGATTGTAAAATATTCAATTGTCTCAAGGAATTTTTTATGTTCCAATATGAGTTTAGCTGTAATGGGTCAGATTTTCTCCTCTAGTTTTTGTGTAACAGACACCCAAATGTATGGTTCTCTATCAAACTTTGACTACCGGCTCCTCAATCCGTACGAGGTCAAGAGATAAACTAATGGATTCAAATAGAAAGGACCTTTATATCTTCATGTATGTAAAAATAACGGAGATGCGTCTGGGTAAAAAACTTATTGTTGGTTATAATGGATATAGAAAGAAGAATATTATTGGTATAATCAATTCTTGTAGAATTGACATTTTGTATATAAATTAAACATGTGAAATGATTTGATGAAAAGCTTCTCATAAATCAAATAACATTGAAGCCTTTATAAATGTTAAAAACAAACAAGAAATTTTGTACTCCCTTAATTTTACCAAGCAAAAAATATTATCTAATTGTGAGCAAGTTTAAGTTGCACCGCTGATAACCAAAATCAACAAATTTCCTTGGTGTTACGAATTTCCTCAGAACAATTCTAGCATCATAGGAAAAAAATTTGACTGATCAGCATAACTTCAATTTTGATGTCAACAATTTCTTCATAGGGTACCACACTGCGTGCTTTAGACTATTTCAAAGCAGAAAAACGTCCTGTTAGCAACATTTGGCTTTCATCTCTAGCAACCAATCACTTGATAAAACTCACGAGACATCAATATATGAAACTTTTTAGATTTCATTTCTACATATGTTCTATTGATCCAAATGGCAATGCTAATGACTTTAGCAAACCCCACAAAAATTACCCTACTTCCAGGGCTAGTCTTCGGACCAGCAACATTTTGAGAAGACTCTCAAATTTCTTTGTTCTGACAACGTGACAGTCGTTAAATTAATCAAAACTCAAAGCAATAGAATAAAGTAAAGCCTCTGGAATGAGATCTGATGGGAAAACGACACTAGACCTACCACCATGCGAATGTGACCCACACCCTTTTGGGGATCCCCATTTATTTCCATATTAAATTTTCTTAATCTTTCTGTTCTAAGTTAACTACTCTGGGATTATAAATGAGGCTTTAAATGTCGCTCATGCAGTACAGTTGACTTTGTATAGGTTTACATTAATCTATCGGAGCCCAATGTGTTTGGATGGAAGTCTAATCCAACGGCTGACCGAATCTTCTAATCATCTTGAATTTGTTTCTTCTTATCCATCTCTTTTAAAAGCTTTAGGAGCCTAAAAGCGAACATGGCTTCGGGCAGTGTATCGGGCGATTCTTTTATAATTGATTATCAATTTAAACGACGACTTTTTACGATTGTAATAAGGCTTTAAATGTTGCACATGCAATACAGTTCATCTCTTGTACGATTACATTCATCTATCATACATAATTTGTATGGTTGCACCTCCATGGTATTTTTAATCCAATGAGAAGCCAAATCTGTTGACCCATCTCGAAATTGTTTGCCTACTACTTCAGATATGCACATTATTGTCCTTGCCATTAGAATCTTCTGATTCAGCCGTTGAAAAGAAATAAGAATAGATCAGAGCTCCTTTTTGGACGAGATGATTAGGAGGATTGATTTAATACGAATATCTTAAAAGATGGTTTCTTATTTTTAATTCATTGTCTTTCAAAACACTCAAATAAATTAATAAAATTCTTGTTTTCAACTAAAGGTTGAACATTGCATGCTTTACGAAGTAAAGAAAAAAAAAAGTTTTACATCAACGAATTTATTCAAGCCGGTGTAAACTGAAAGTTAGTGATAATATGAAATAAGATATATTGGCGTGTAAATGTACCCACACTTTGATCTACTAAAGCTCCTGGTTGCATAATTTGACCCATGTTATAAAGACAGGCACGCATTAAATTTGACATATTGTTATCATGGGATCAAAAGGATACATGTATTTAAGACATTTAATGAAAAATTGTAACCATTTAGTACCATAAAAACTATGTTATGTGGAAAAAAAAAAAGTTTAGGCGTCATTTAATATTATAAAAAATATTTTAAGTCACATATGCACTATATTATTATGTAAAAGTGATTACGACGTGGGAACATAATGATAAGGATGGCCAAGATTGAGGACACTGGACCTTGAAAATCTAGCTTGAGTGGTTGAAACAGTCCCCAAGTTCTAAACGGCGTACTCTTTTTGCTTCACAACAAGCATACCTTTTTTTGTATTTTTTTTAATATTACAACTTGCATATTTAATTCATGCATGCACAATGTCAACTCCAAAACTTTACAATTAAAATCTACATTAACTTATCACTGAATTAGGAACTTTTTTGTATTTTTATTTATCTTTCTATATGCTTCTCTTTTTCTTTTGTTGTTTTTCACTTAAGGAATGGTTGAAAAATAACTTTGGAGAACAGATGTGCATTCTTTTTTAAAAATATAGTGAAAGTTAAAAGGGAAAGAAAAGAATAGATTTGCATTCTTACATCTTTCCTCTTCGTATCTCTTGTAAATCACAGGTTATTGATCTTCTCGGTTGTTGTTGTCTAATGCCCTTTTAATGCTAGCAGCTTCATTCCAATTAGCAATTTCATTGTGCTGAAGTAAGGATATACAGAGACTGAAGAAAACAAAGCACACATAAAAATAATAAATAAAGAAAGTAAGACAAACCAAGATAATAAAGAACGTGCAAATGGCAAAAGAATAAGGAGAAAAGGAAAGAAGAAGAAAGAAAATTTTTTGTAAGTAAAAACAAAGAAATGAAAAGCTAAATTCCTTGTAAGAGTTAGGAGGCGGGAACAAATTCTGATTTCTTATAGCAAAGTAGCAAAAGGTTTGTATAATTATTTACTTTCCATTCACTTACAAAACACAGGTTTAGCAGGTTTGTAACGCTTTCTCCCTCCCTCATTTTTTCCTTTTGGTTACATCCTTCTCTACCACTATTATGCTCGTAATTTTGCTTAACATGTGCTTCAAAGATTTTGTCAAATTTCAAAGAGTTAATAATATTTTCAATAGTTGTTACTGGTCACTTTGATCCTATTTGATTCATGTTCATTTATCTCATTTTCATGGGATATCGAAGGTAAAAGTACCTAGAGCCCGACACTGCTAGGGGATGGGCGTATGACAAACAGGAAGCTTCATCCTTCTCGTGACTAACATCTTTGGTATAGGCAACGGCGTGCAACTTTGTTGATGAATGTAACTATTCTAATATCTCTTTTCTATCTTTTTCTCTGAAATCCCTGAAATCATACAAAGGCATGCCCAAGTTGGTTGAAAAAAAAATAACGAATAGGCTATCACTTTGATTTCGTAGAACGAAATTTCCTACTATTGACATAAAAGCTAGCCCAGAAGTCACATTCTTGGTTAGCAATCCACTCCAAGCTTGTTTAAGAAATCAAAACACGACCAGATTAAACACGTGCTATATCTTCTTGTAAATTTGCTTTTCTTATCTGGAACTTTATATAATCAGGTTCAGCAAGACGAATTATTAGGCTCAGTGCAGACTAAAGTGAGCCTTGGTTTTCAGCCACGGCCTCCTCACCGCACACTCAGACATGTTATATGAATTTTCTGCAACGGGACATCTAAAGTAGTAGATGACTGAACTGAGGTTAATATTTTAAAAGTATTAAAATTTATTTTAATTTCTCTCTGACTTATTTTAAAAAAAAGTAATAAACTTTCCTAACAACTTTAAGATCTTAATTTCCACTTTGATATGGTTCACACCTAAAGAAAACAATCTTCTAAATTAATGAAGACTCTGCTCCTTCTTTTTTTCACTCAAGCTATAAGTTCAGCCTATCTTGCTAAAACAAAAAATAAAAAATAAAAAAGAAAAAAGAAAAATAACTTCACAATAAGAAATGTTAATAAGTTCATGTGAACTGTATGATATCAGAACTACGGGCATGCTAAAGAGAGCCTGGGTTGCATATTTTCGCGAATTTCATAAAACCTTAATATTAGCCTTTAATTATGACTAGAACTGAATTAAATATTCAAGTTCACTAGGAAAAAGTTCACGGAGATCAATAGGGAGGAAGAAAAGGAATGTATATATATACACACAAGCAAACGTGCATGTGCGAGAAGAATACGGAGACTTTCTTAAATGTCATTTATGTGAAGAAAGCATAAAAGATTATTGGATTTTTGAATATGCTCAATGTAAATTTAATTTTCATGTTAGATGTTATTATTCGTAATTGTAATAAAAATTTTAAGTATTTTTCTTTCTCTAACTCGTTGAATTGAATTACATTTTGACTTATATAACAAAAAAAGAAGGAAAATATCTCTTCATTTTATTGTTAATAAGATTACAACTGTTGTTTGGCATTTACTTACTTATTAAAGGCTTTTTTTTATATATGTAATTCATTTTTTTTTGTTTTGGAAGACCTTCACCTTCTTCTAGCTTATATCTATTGATACATTATTTTGATGTTAACATATCAAAAACAAACTAATATACTTTTTTCTTAAATTGTGACTCACAACTCTCAATAGTATGGATATTGGCAAATTAACTTCTAGTGGTTCCTACAAATAAAATTCTTTCATAATAATAAGTAAGGGATCTTTGCTCCACAATATGTTCAACTTATTGAATTTTGAACTAATAAATGATATTAGAAAAACTAACTTTCCTGTTTACCATTAATGTTACTAAACCAATGGGTATTATATAAATAGAATCTAGATAAAATATGAAATATTATCTTGAGATTGGGAATTATTTATCATAAAGGACAGGTATTTGTAAGACATCATATTTTAAGGATAAAACTAACAATAAAATTTATAATGAAAAAAGTTACTTACAAATAAAGAAGTGAAGGTCAAAGAGCTTTAAAACCTACAATCGGTTAGTAATTTTTTTTGTATGCCATTAGCTACATTGTATTTATTTCTTGCATCTATTTTTATCAAACGATGCTCAATAATGGAACTTGGATGAAACCACATGCTCATTGTAGCCTTTAATTGCATATTAGTATCATAAAATTCATCTAATGTATCTTTTTCGTCATATAAAATTAAATGAAGTCAGAAAATACTAAATTGGTTTCATTTTTTTTCTCACACTCAGATTAATAAATGTACCTATTAAAGTTCCAAAATTATAAATGCTAAACATGATGTGAAGCTTTAAATTATTGATTTACCTAACCTAATTTGAGCATTATCTCAATGATTTACCCCAATTATTATATATAGTCAAGGCTTATTTAATCAAAGACACATGAAAATTTTTCCAAACTTCCAATCACCGTTCTTGCCCAGAAGATAGTTAGAATAAGATAGGATTAAGTGTGTTTATGAAAAAATTAGAATTTTCTAACCATAAAATACTTTAGGGAAAAAAAATTAGAATCATATAGGAATTACTAAAGTGAAATTAGGAATTACAAGTTCATATGAAGTAAAAAGTGAAAGTCATTCTCATTGCCCATCAAATGCCGCTAAACCAAGCACTATGGTAGCAAAACCAAAAAATGGATAAACTAGAATTCATTTATTGTGTCATTGCTAACATAAATGTTAATTTAAAACCTTTTACTATATTGTCTTTGATACCAATATGAAACGGGTTTAAGCAATAAAAATGCGAAATTGGCCTTTCTACAAAGAAGTTGTCCCAATTGATTTATTGAAACAAGTGAGGAAATTTGAATAATGAGAAATCCATTTAATTCTCAGAAACTTAAAAGAGTTTCAAAATAAGTTCTTGAAGCTCCCCATTGCTACCCCATTTTCCCTTATTTATCTAGCTCAAGTTCTCCGCCTTCCTTTGTTGCAAATTACCTTGTTATGCAAACTCTGTTTAGACCACGCCTGCATGGTTCCAATGTTGGAAGTTACTTGTATATGAATTGACATTTACTACTTGTGACATCAGGGTAGTAGATTGCTTCACGTTTAGATGCTATTTCATTCAAGATATAAGGTACGAGTATCAAAATTGCTTGGCAAATAGTTTGCTCACCAGAGAAGGAATGGGGATTGGAATTGCTGAACCTTAAACTTTGGAATAAAGTCATTTTAGAACGTATGCTTTGGACTCTCATAAATCTTCTAGATGAATCATTATGGAGTAAATGGATACATAGCACTAAATGTAAAAGAATTTCAGTAATGTAGCTTCAAATCAAAGGTTCAATGGTATGGAGCTGGAGAGGTCTTCTCAAGTTAAGGCCCATGCTTACCTCAGTTCTTTCCAGGTTTGCCTATTGTTGCAAAGCTATTTATCAAGACCTTCAACCAGTAAATGAGAAAGTAGATTGATATAATCTAATTTGTACTAGCGAGATTTGCAAATATAACTTTATTGGATGGCTAGTTTGTCATGATCGACTTTCTACAGCAGAGAGAATGGTACAATGGCTTCCTACAATTAACCAATACTGTGATTTTTGTCAGGCTCAAGTAGAAAATAGGAGTCATCTCTTTTTTGAATGTCCTTGCACAATGTTGATTTGGAAGAATATCCTTGCTCAAAATGGAATTCGATGTCACATTGGAGAATGGAATGAAGAATTACAATGGATGATCAAAGCATCTAAAGGTAAAGATCACACTGCAAAACTTTTTAAAATATCTTTTTTAGTTTGTATTTATTGCATTTGGGTAGAAAGGAATAGAAGAAGCTTTCAAAATACATTAGTTAACATTCCAATCTTATCAACTAAAGTAAGGAAAATTGTACGAGAGAGAGCTTCTCTGCTTCACAATATTAAACCCTCACAAGGTAATGTCTTTTTGAGTGAGATTTGAAGGCTTCCAACCTCTATTTTTTCTTACTCTTAGTTTATTTTTGAAAATTGTTATAATACTGGAGTATGCCTCTATGTTTTTGTATATTATATTCTATTAATGTAACTTACATTAAAAACCAAAAAAAAAAAAAAGGTACGAGTATAGTTGAAACTGGCAGATGTCTTAAGAATGTGGGTGGTTGCTCACACATAATTCCATTACAATGTTTTACATTGTTCTACGGCTCCCTATCTTAGCTGTGGATTTCGTTACACGTGTAAGTGGAATGCACTGATTGAGAATTTGGAAGGGGATGCAAAGTGGTCCTCTACGACGCTGGTCCAAAGGTGAACAAAATGACAAAAAGATCAAGGAACTTCTCCTTGTCGGGACACCAAAAAGCAAAGAGGATTGGGTTCAGTACGTATTATCTAGTACTTTTATTAAACAGTCTATAGTGTAATAAAAAATTAGATTTTTTTAATATTTTTTAAAATAATGTTCAATGATCATATTTTTTTAATATAAAAATTTCATCATCAATCCTTCTCTATACATCAAGTATTATTTTTGGCTCAAAATTGAATGAAATAGAAGCCTCATTTCTAACATAATAAACACGTTTAAAGCATTCAAAATTTAATAAGATTTAAAGAATATATTCGAATTGTCTAAATCTAATGAGCCGGAAGGCCCATCTGATCCTGTCTGACGAAGAGATCACTTTATGGACTGGGAGATACGATTGAATTTTCAGATTTAAAAGTCAATTTGATTTTTTGTTCATAAATCCGATGATGGACCAATAGCTCAGGGTTTTTTTTTTTTTTTTAATACTTTGGACCCAATCCCGTTTCTTCTATCAGGCCGCTAAGTTCTTTACACGTGAGCGTGAAGGCGGAGACCCGACGCTTGTTCTAGAGGCTTCACTGTTGAGGCCTTGAAGGTTTGCTTGTGACCCAAAGTCATAAATTTCAACCCTACACAAATTCGTTGTTTGTTATCAAGGAATCACGAACGAGGAGGTGTTTCGATTTTGTTGAGCGTGTAGGTGAAAATGAGATAAGGCAAAAAGCTTAGAAGAGAGATAAAATGTAGGGAAGATAAAACAACTACAAGTCGCCATATACAAGGACCAAATAGCTAACAGATATAATAGTTAGCACATTTGGTTATGTCTAAATTATTAAACCATAAAATTTTCAAAGAAAAAGAAATAAATAAAGACATGTCAGCATTACCACGTGGCACTTCATTACACCACATGGGCACAGGTGGCACGCACGTCAGACACTATAGCCACTGTGTCGCGAAGCCCGACTTCTCCGGCATCTCCGGCTTGTATCCGGTCGAAAATCCGGCCACGGTGCTCTTCCCAAATGAAGGCATTCCGCACAGAATCAGATAGGGATTCTACCTACCGCAACAACGACGACTTTGGGAAGAATAAGCCCTCAACAACCTCTTCCAATTCAAACCGTTTCCACGTAATTGCAGAATTAAATTAGGGTTTTCGAATTTTGTGATTTCAGCATTAATTGTACAGATTTCCATCTTTGTTTAGTCTAGGTTTTACTTGCCGATAAATTGAGGCAGAACTGTGACCCGACAATCATACAATCCCAAAAGTATTTTTCAATTGCTTGTGTTGTTGTTTTTTGGCAATTTCTGGGTTCTTTCGTTTTTCAATTTAAACATTTAAATACTAATTAGACTCTCTAAAGGCTCCTTTTAACTGTTGTGTCTTTGTTTTTATTTTTGGAGACTTTACAAGCAATAAGACGAATTTTGAACCACTATACTTGAAAATCAAACAATTGGTATTACCTTTTATCTTTATAAAATATTTTTCTCAGTCTCTTTGAATTGCATTGGCTGCGTCACATGAAGCTTGAAAGTAGAAATGAGAAAGTGCTCATCTTGGGGTGATCCTACTACTTAGATACTTTCCGCAGTTATTTACAATCAGTGCTAGTGGTCATAGTAATGAACTTCTAAAAATTTCATTTTATCTACTGAGCCAAATGTTTATGAATTTTCTTATCCATCTCCACTTTTATTTTGTTTTTAGACGTCTCTGTTGAATAAGACCAAATATGAGCCACAATAATCATAGACCAAGCAGCTAATAAGGTGGTGTTAGCGTGCTTCATCATGAATAACATTATGACACTCGTAGTCCTCTAAGATTCCCCATTAGTCGTTGGTCTTTGTTTTTGTTTTTTATTTTATTTTATTTTCTGATAAAGGATAAGACACACTAAAGCATGCGTGTCTGGAGAGAGACACTGGTTGGATTATTCCTTCGCATACATTTTTCTCGTTGTTGCTGCACTGAAGTGACTATGATGCTTTGTCGCGACTCTTGTCAGACTCCCCATGTCTCTGGTGACTGTCGTACTTAAACGTGCGAAGGTGCACCTTCCCGGCAAGTATAATCCCACCGGCTGACCGAATCTTCGATGTCTTTTTATCTGAGAAGCGTAAAGGAGTGGTTTTGATTTGTTGAGAGTGTAGGTGAAGGGGAGATGGGACAAATGTTTAGGAGGGGGAGATGATCTGGGTGAGAGAAACGACAGCTAGCACATGACGCCGACAAGAGAAATCATAGGAGAAAAAATAAAAAAAATATATCGCGGAGAGAGAGATAAAAAAAGAAAAAAGAAAAAAAGGAGACTTGATTGGGCAGGAACGATGACTAGGCAACTTTTGAGAACAACAGGTTTGGGAACGTAATATAAAACAGGCGTGGCGGTGGGCGGTCCATTGAGGAAGTTGACTCTACGTATCCGGGCTGACTTTCTGAGAAAACCTCAAGGTAATTTTTCTTAAAATAGGTGTGGCAGTTAATTTTGTCCTGCAAAACGGAGCTAAAGGCCTGGGTGATCATTTGATTCTCGTTCATTTTCCATCGACGCCAAATGCCTTCGTCCTTGCGTCCGACAGGTTTGAACTCTTTTTCCTCTATGATTTCCTTTGAATTGCTGCAATATTTGTTGCGATGTGTGACAATATGCTTCAAATATTTTTGTCAACTGGATGCTATGTGTGAGAACTTGTCTAATAAACACATACAAGTTATGCTAAACATCGGTGGCTACACAAATCTAAGAACTAAGAATTTTTGGGTGGATTGTCTAATTGTGTGTGTATGAATGGAAATCAGAGATGGAGTTCGAAGATTACAGTTACTGGCATCACTTAGTCTTTTGTGAAGAGTTTGTAAGTGATGACTTCGAGAACAACATTGTTTGCCACATTTGTATAGCGCCGGTATTGGGACACCCCGTCCACAAATGCTTGGAATGCCAATTTGTCCAACACAAAACATGTGATCCACCTTCAGAAGAAATGAGCGTAAGACTTCATTGGCACGGAAGACATCACCTGATCTTGACAAAAAAGGGGGAGTATAACGGCATAGATGAAGTAGATTGCATGGGATGTGGGGAACCAGCATCTAGTTACACCTACAAATGCTCCATCCCCAATTGTATCTTTCACCCTCATAAATCATGCACCCAATCATCCCATGTGATACGACACCACTTGCACCTAGACCATGCTCTAACTCTCCAACTCCCATCACGGACTAATCATCGCTGCAGTGCTTGCCGTAAAAAATGTAGAGGATCCTTTTTATACCGTTGTTTTTGTTGCAATTTTAACCTGGACATCAAATGTCTTTCCCGTTGGTCAAATAGTCCTGATAATTGTCACCGACACGAATTCTTTACCCACAGAAATCCAATGCAATTCACGTGCGAAGCTTGTGGAGTCGAAAGCATGGATGTCTTCAACCAATGTAGCATCTGCCTAGTCTTGGTTCATCGTAAGTGCACTCTGTTTCCACTGAAAGTTAAAGTTTCGACACATGATCATGTAGTCTCTCGCATCTACTCTATTCAACGAGTCTGTAAGTGGGAGAGCGCAGTCTGTAAGCTTTGTTGTAGGAGGGTGAATACCAAGTGTGGAGCTTACTGTTGTCAGAAATGTAATTTCATAGTTCATATGAAGTGCGGAAAAAGGTGTGTGGATAAACATGGAACTATTATTCTAGAGAATGAATTTGTTGACTATGAAAAGCATTTGATGTATTTGGTTGAAGGGTCAAGTACAGCAGAGGACAAAACGGTTGCTTCTCAAGAATCGAACACTTTAGCCATCCTCAACATAAGTTAATTCTTATATCTGAAGATCTATTGAAGGAGAAGCATGATACAAGCGTTGTGAGGCATGTAGGCAATCCATTATTTTTGCCCCATTTTACGGCTGTATGGAATGCAGTTTTTTTTTTGCATTGGAGATGTGCTGAACTACCCAAAACCCTTAGGCGGTGTATTTATCATGGCCATAAACTCAGCCTTCATTCACACCCCACCTCTTCCAGCAAAATGCTTTTTTGTTTTTCTTGTGGAGGTTATCATCATGGCTTTTTCTATAGCTGTCCCAAATGTGATACACATTGGGACGTCCAATGCGCTTTGATTTGGGGAACCATTAAACATGAAAGTCATGAACACTTCATTGCCCTGCAAATGATATTAGGGGTTGCAATGGTTGTCGAGGAGGTCAAGACTGGTGCTTCTTGTGCGCTAATTGTGAGTTCAGGTTATGCATTAAGTGCTTATTACTACCATTTGTAGCAAGGTATAGATATGATGTACATCTCTTGAAACTTACATATACATGTACTGAGGATTTTGAAGATTCATATTGTCTAATTTGTAAGGGAAAAAGAAACCCAAATAATTGGTTTTATTCTTGTGAAGAATGTGAGTTCACAGCTCACATTTATTGTATTCTCGGAAGGAATCCAACTATCAAATTTGGAGCTAGCATAGAAAGGGAAGATCATGAGCATCCAGTTACCGTAGTCCAAACAATGGAAGAACATGAGCATGCAATTACCATTGTCCATACAACTAAGAATATCCTCGAATGTCAATCATGTGCACATAACGTCAAGGATAGTGTGGCTCTCAAATGTAAACAGTGTAATTATTATTTTCACATTGATTGTACTTATGATACTAATCCTAGTTCTTATCACTTCAATCTTAATAGTGAGAGTGATAATGATGGTAGTAGTGAAAGTGATCCATAGTAATGTATTTTTAGGTGTCTAGTAATAAAGAAATGTATTTTTCTTTTTCCCACTGATTAAATTAATTGTCATATTTTTTATGTATTACAAAAAGATAGGGGGAAAGCTTTAGTATTTCATAATATAGTAAGTCTTGTATCGTTTCTTATGTATACCTTCCTATGGGAGATACATGTGCATATTAGGAATATATATTCCCTATTTAGGACAATTATTATTCCATGTATGTTAAGTTTATTTGGGAAAGTATTCTTGTGTTAGGTAGCATTATATTACATTGATTCTTTGTATAATTTCCTTTATGGTTAATCCTTTTATTATATAAGGACACCATATGTAAAGTTCTCTTTAAGCTAATACACAAAAAGTTTCTCCCATTTTATATCTTCTTCATCATCAACTTGTGACATGGTATCACGAGCCTAGTTTTTTTTTTCCTGGATTCTTGCTTCCGCACTTTTTTCTCCTATCTTTTACTCCCTTCCAGCATCTTTTTTTTTTTACCATGTCGACCACCTCTACGGACCCCGACGCCCCTGCCTTGATAGAAGACCTCGCCCATATACCTTCACCCACTACCACCCTCCCTTCTCAGGCCCTCTCTAGCGTGGACTCCACTCTGGCCTAGGACACCTTAAGTGGTGCCAGGTCTGCTGGCTCCTCTCAGCCTCTTTTGGGCCCCTCTAGTTGGCCCCTTCTTTACCTTTGGCCCCACTTTCCTTGGGCCCGGATCTGTTCCGCACGGGTCACTGGGTATGGGTCCTAGCTTGTCCTCGTTAGGTGGCCTAGCTCCTTCCGACCCGTTAGCTCCTTCAGGTATGGATTCGGGTTTGGATCCCTACTTGGGACTCTCGGCTTTGGGGCCAAATCCCTACCCAAATTCATCCTTAATTCTACTGTCGTATTCCACCACCAGCCGCCCTAAAATCGGCAACCCTCTTTTCACAGCCTTTTTTGACGAGCCTGAACTTCGGCTTATCTCGCACGTTCTTGCTGGTGCCGAGAACTATTCCTTTTGGTCCTGAGACCTCCGCTATGCCCTTGTCACAAAAGACAAGGATGGCTTCCTCGATGGCGACGTTCCCTCCCGACCACCGAGCGCCTCCTCCGCCAGTGGCGCAAATGCACTCAATTGGTTTGTTCCTGGCTCAGCAACACTTTGGCCCCCAACGTCGTCACCGCACTTTCACCTACCGAAGATCCTAAAGTCCTTTGGGATAATCTCCGTGAGCTTTACGGCCGTTCCGACCGCGTGCACCTCTTGCAGATTGAACAGCACCTCGCTAACCTACGACAAGGCTTTCTTGCCGTCTCTGTTGTATACAATTGATTTGTCGCTCTTTGCCACGAACTTGATTAAATTTCTGAATTACTCATCGGCCCCAAATCAACCCTTCAACAATCTCACCGCCTCAAGGAAGAACAGTAGCTCCCGTAGTTCCTCATGATTGTGAACGATTCCTTCCAATCCTTCCGATCTTAGGTTTTAGCCATGGAACCCCTGCCGTCGCTCCGCCGCCTCCTCTTCCTCATTGTGCAGGAAGAACACCATTGCTTGGCTTTTGTTCGGTGAATTTTAGATGCAAGTGAACATGTCGAACAAGTAATATAATGATAAGAAAGATATCGGCCCACGAAGATTGGTGAATACTAAACTAATTAAGTACTAATGATGAATTAATCCTAAAATTTATCTAGCAAATCAAAATATTGTTGAAGATGAATTAAAATTTAAAATTTCTAAAACGAAAACTCAAAACTAATTAAAATTGAATCCAAATAGGAAAAATCAAGATGAGACACATGTTAGAGCTTCCGATTTCACCATAACTACTAGATATGAATTTCCATAGTTTATGCCTGCAAGAATGATATTATCTATGTGATGGCGGAATTTCCTAATTTATTTACTATCCTATGTCTAGGTATAGTAAACCTATTTAGTTCATTAATTCACTATATCTCTATATGTGAATTGAAACAAACCAAATGCATTAGGATTTATGAATATTCCTGGTTTACAATAAATCTTTCGATCATCTTATCACCAAAAGCCACACAAATAACATGGTATATGTCTATCCATATTTAATTCATGGTTATATATTATAAGAAGCAATTGCATATTATTACCTTTCAGTCTCTAACATATACATCAAATCATTCAAGTGGTGGCCAATCACTTAAAAGCATTAAGCATAATAATATATAACTCACATAAATAAACTATCTTGCAAAACATAAAACTTATAGGATTCACATCATCATAGTTAGGCTACATCTTCGCTCTAACAAAAGAAGTTTAGAACATAATGAAATAATGAGGAAGAATAATAATAAGAAACAAAGAATGCATCTTGAATCCAAGAACAAGAAGTCTGTCACCCTTTTTGTCTTCTCTTCAAGAAATCTTGAATTCTTAGCCTCTCTCTTAAGTTGAATCTTGAATTCTTGGCCTCTCTCTTGAGTTGTGCTCAATTTCCTCTTTGGTTTCAGCGGCAACTTCTTTTCTCTCTTGCTTCTCCTCTCTTCTATGCAGGGCTCCTCCTTTATATAGGGTATGGGATCTAGAACTTTTTCCTTATCCTAATAGCATTGGGTTTTGGATTCCCAATACAATTGGGTTTTAGACTAATATATTAATTAGGCTTTGGACTCCTAATAGGACTAGGTTTTCTAATTATTTAAAAAAAATAATAACAATAAAAATCTAATAACAATTATCCAAAGCCCAAGCCCAAGCCCATCTTGATTTCCTTCACCTTGATAATTTGACCATCTTCTGCCATATAATAAGTGCCAGGTTCTCCATGCTTGTTCTTTTTCTTCATGCCTCCTTATGCTACATAAACAAGACAAATTTAAGTAAATAAAGAGGAATTCAAATATTTTCTCACAAACATTAGAGAATTTATTATTTAAATTAGGTAAAATAATTCTATAAAAATAGAATTATCAACACCCCCAAACTTAACATTTTGCTAGTCCTCGAGCAAAAGTAATAATTTGCATATGCTTTAGACAAAACCCCTTTAAAAAAATTCTCCATAATTGCTCAACTTAACAATTCAAAGAAAAATATAGCTTTCATCTAAACACCACAATTGTTTTATAAGATAAGATAGACTCTTAACTATGTTAACCACATGTGTATGTGTGAGTCCTTATCTTTTCAACTATATGCACTCCAAATAGATCCATATTAATATGCAATTTCTCAAAATCTTTAACCAAACCTCATAGGTTTGCTTTTCATTCCTCTCTCCACTAATGTAGGCCAATCATCTAACCAAGAATCAATAGGACTTTTATAAGCTTGTAATGTAAGGCTGGACTAGGGGTAAGATGAAAGTCATTTAGGCTAAATTCACCCATGAACACATTGCTTTCTAGGATCTAATTTGAGCTTTTGTCACTTCTTTTCTTTGCTTTTTTTTTTTTCGCAAATGATCTTTCTATCACCATTTCTCTCATTCCTTTCTTCCCAAAAATACTTGATTTCACTTGGATTTCGACACTCACAAAAGTCACAATCATGCTTGCAATAATAAAGCAAGTAGTAGGACTAGAAATATAATTATTATAATCTTATCTTGCTGATGACATCCAACTACTATGCAAAAGCCAATTTCTAAACCTTGAGTGGCTTGAATTTGACAATAAGCAATAAGAGAATTCCATTCTTAGACAAATGTTGCATTTCCTTTCTTTCTTTCTCTTTTTTTTTTTTTTTTGGCATTCACAAAAGCAACATATTATGCAACATATTATGCTACATAATCATTGCAATCAATATCCTTCCCATATAACATCCTCCCCTCAACTTCTCTTTCACTCAAATAGACTTATATCCTAAAAATCAACATGTTCAAGGGTGCGGGACGAAAAGATAATTTATCAAAGGCTCAAAGGTATATATATGTGGGTGTCAAAATAAAAAAAAATAGATATAAATCAAGGCTCAGCGGGGTGACTGGGGATAAATAAATAGGGTTGGCTTGAAAGGCTCAAACGATCCAAAGAATGGCCTAAATCATTTTCTCAATTAGATACAGCCTAGGATTTCGCCTCAAGAGGAAATCAAGCAAATTCTAAGATCCGGGTGAGATCTAAGAAAGTCACATACTTCACATGAATGTTCTCTAGAAATACACACAATTTCAAAAATGAAGGACTTTTAGTGTTTAATAAATGGATCAACATAATCAGAATCACACTTAACTCACATCACAATTGTAGGTTTGAACAAAATCTATGTCTTCCAAAGAATTGCCAAGAATTCACAATAAGGGATGTAATCATGACATAAGAATTTTTTTTTTTTAATCAGATTTAGGACAAAGGTTCTTTCCCTACCCCCAAACTTGAATGAAGCATTGTCCTCAATGCAAAAAGAAAAGAAAGTAAAAATAAAAGTAAAAGGAATGAGAATACTCCCCTGATTGTAGGTCATATCTACATAGAGCTTTGAGGAGATGGTGGTGACAAAACTTCCAACAACAGAACGAACACAATGCTTGGGTTGCCTCCCAAGAAGCGCTTGTTTTATAGTTTTCAGCCAAACTATCTTCAAAGTTATTATTCAAGGAGGGAGAAGATCAAGGGTAGTCTTCTGCATGTTAACTCCCTCGAAGTAAGGCTTCAGACGCTGACCATTCACCTTAAATGTGCCTTGGGTGTCATTTGCAACTTTTATTGCTCCATATGGGAATACCTTAGTGATTATGAAAGGGCCAGACCATCGGGACCGCAATTTACCTGGAAACAATTTAAGACGAGAGTTATAAAGTAATACTTTCTGACCAACCACAAACTCTCTTCTAAATATGTGTTTGTCATGACATCTTTTTGTCCGCTCCTTGTATATTTTGGCATTTTCATAGGCCTCATCTCGTAATTCCTGTAATTCATTCAACTGCAACAATCGAGTTTCACCTGCAGACTGCATATCAAAGTTTAAAAATTTCAAAGCCCAATATGCTTTATGCTCTAATTCTACTGGTAGATGACAAGCCTTCCCAAACACTAGCCTAAAAGGAGACATTCCAATTGGCGTTTTGAATGTTGTTCTATAGGCCCAAAGTGCATCATCAAGTTTCATTGACCAATCTTTCCTTGAGGCATTCACAGTTTTTTCCAAAATTCTCTTAATTTCTCTATTTGATATCTCAACTTGACCACTAGTCTGAGGGTGATAAGGGGTATCAATCTTATGGGTAACCCCATACTTAGCCAAAAGTGCTTCAAATTGTTTATTGCAAAAATGGGTCCCTCTATCACTTATGATTGCCCTAGGAGTGCCAAAACAGGTAAAAATATTTTTCTTTAAGAATTTAACCACAACCTTAGCATCATTTATAGGCAATGCGACTGCTTCTACCCACTTAGACACATACTCAACAGCCACCAAAATATACATATTTCCATAAAAAGGTGGAAAGGGTCCCATGAAATCAATACCCCAAACATCAAATAACTCACACACAATAACATTGTTTAGAGGCATCTCATGTTTCCTAGAAATATTTCCAGTTCTTTGACATTGATCACATGCAACTACATATGAATATGCATCTCTAAAAAGTGTGGGCCAATAAAATCCAGACTGTAAAACCTTAGCTGCAGTTCTGGTGGCACCAAAATGACCACCAGCCTCTCTAGCATGACAATGGTGTAGGATACTAGCCATCTCTTCCTCAAGAACACATCTCCTTATAACCTACACATCTCCTTATATACTACACATACTTTAAACAAAAAAGGCTCTTCCCAAAAATAATGTTTGAGGTCAAAAAAGAATTTTTTTTCTTTGTTGATATGACATTTCATGAGGAAGAACATTATTTACCAAATAATTGACAAAATCAGCATACCAGGGAATTTGGATGGATTGGAGTGCAAAAATGTTTTCATCAGGAAATTCTTCCATAATTGGTTGAGCTTCTTCCTTCAGATTGGGAATTCTGGACAAATGATCTGCAACTAGATTCTCGGTCCCTTTCTTATCCTTGATCTCCAAATCAAACTCTTGTAGCAAGAGAATCCACCTGATTAACCTAGGTTTTGATTCTTTCTTTTCAAGTAGATACTTAAGAGCTGAGTGGTCAGAATAAACAATAACTTTGGAACCAATTAGATAAGAACGGAATTTATCAAAAGCAAATACTACAGCCAAAAGTTCTTTTTCTGTTGTTGAATAATTTAATTGTGCACCTGATAATGTTCGACTGGCATAGTAGATGGTCTGAAAAACTCCATTCTTCCGTTGTCCCAGAACAGCTCCTACTGCAAAATCACTAGCATCACACATTAGCTCAAAAGGTAAGTCCCATTCTGGTACTGCCATGATTGGTGCTGATATTAACTTTTCCTTTAAAGTATTAAAAGCCTGCAAGCATTCATCAGAAAAGTTATATTTCACATCTTTAACCAACAAACTTGAAAGAGGTCTAGCGATTTTAGAAAAATCTTTTATGAATCGCCTATAGAATCCTGCATGCCTTAAAAATCCTCTAACAAGTCTCACTGATGTTGGTGGGGGCAATTTTGCAATGACCTCCACTTTAGCTCGATCAACCTCTAGTCCTTTTTTGGATATCTTATGCCCAAGCACTATTCCTTCCTGCACCATAAAATGACACTTCTCCCAATTCAACACAAGGTTAGTCTCCTCACACCTTTGTAAGACTTTTGCTAAATTATTTAAACAAATGTCAAATGATGAGCCAAATACAGAAAAATCATCCATGAAAATTTCAATAAATTTTTCAACCATATCAGAAAAAATGGCCATCATGCATCTCTGAAAAGTTGCCGTTGCATTACAAAGACCAAAGGGCATTCTTCTAAAAGCAAAGGTACCATAAGGACAAGTGAAAGTGATTTTCTCTTGATCTTCTGGTGCAATGTGAATTTGATTATACCCTGAATACCCATCAAGAAAGCAATAAAATTCATGTCCTACAAGTCTTTCTAACATTTGATCAATAAATGGTAAAGGGAAATGATCTTTTCTCGTGGCATCATTCAGTTTTCTATAATCTATACACACACGCCATCCAGTAACTGTCCTAGTTGGAATCAGTTCATTATTATCATTTCTTTGAACAGTCATACCTCCTTTCTTTGGCACAACTTGTACAGGACTTACCCAAGGACTGTCTGAGATGGGATAAATGATCCCTGCATCAAGTAACTTGATTACCTCAGCCTTCACCACTTCTTGCATCTTTGGATTCAATCGCCTCTGAGGTTGAATAGTAGCTTTGTACTGCTCTTCCATCAAAATCTTATGCATGCAGAGTGAAGGACTAATTCCCTTGATATCAGCTATTTTCCATCTAATTGCTCCCTTATGCTCTTTCAACACTCGAAGTAGTTTCTCTTCCATTGATTCTGTGAAAGAAGAAGATATGATTACTGGCAAGGTAGAAACTTTATCTAAATAAACATATTTCAAATGGGAAGGTAAGGGCTTGAGTTCAAGAGTTGGAGGCTCTTCAATCGATGGCTTAGGTTTTGTCATGTGTTGTCCCAACTCCTCAAACTTTGTTGCCTTTTGTTATGAATATGGTGGATTTGCTTCCATGAGATTGACATACTCCTGTATCTCTTCACTTTCAATTTTCTCATTCTTTGGGTGAACCAAGCATGCTTCAAGTGGATCCTTGAAAGCTTTTTCCTGAAAGATCTTATTCACAAACTTATCAATTGTCTCAACCCTAAAGCAAGAACTATCATCAGAAAGATGTTTCATAGCAGTAAAAACATTAAAAGTGACATAATCATTTTGAACTCTTAAGATTAACTTCCCTTGTAGTACATCAATTAGAGCTCTTCCTGTTGCTAGAAAAGGTCGACCTAAGATAAGTGGTACCTCAAGGTCTTCCTCCATGTCAAGTACTATAAAATCTGCAGGAAAGATAAATTTGTCAACTTTCACCAATACATCTTCAATAATGCCCCTTGGATATTTGATTGATCGATCAGCCAATTGTAGGGACACTGTGGTTGGCTTCACTTCACCCATTCCTAATTTTCTAAAAATAGAAAAAGGCATTAGATTAATACTGGCTCCTAAATCACATAATGCCTTATCAAAGTGAGAATCTCCAATAGTACAAGGAATTGTAAAACTCCCTGGATCTTTTAATTTTGGAGGCAGTTTATTTTGTAAGATGGCTGAGCATTCTTCAGTTAGCTTCACGGTTTCATACTCTTCCAGCTTCCTTTTGTTTTTCAATATCTCCTTAAGAAATTTTGCATAACTGGGCATTTGAGCCAATGCATCTGCAAAAGGAATGTTAATATGCAATTTTTTAAATACATCAAGAAATTTAGAAAACTGCTTATCTATTTTATGTTGCTGGAGTCTCTGAGGAAATGGAACTGGAGGCACATAAGGCTTGGGATTATCAGGGAATAATGTTCTCTTGGTTGCCTCCTCAGGCTGCATGCTAACATTTTCTTTCTTATCCCTGACACTTTCCTTCTCAACGTCATTTTTTCCCACTTGTTTGCCATTTCTTAGGTTTATTGCCTTAGCATCTTCTATAGGATTCTTCTCTGTGCTGCTAGGCAAGGAACCTTGTTGTCTTCCAGAAATCATATTAGCCAACTGACCTATTTGCACCTCTAAATTTCGAATTGAAGCTTCTTGGTTTTGCATTCTTGTTTCGTTGTTCTGTAACATCTTGGCAACCATTTCCTTTAAATTAGGCTTCTTTTCTTCTGGTTGCCTAAACCCTGGTGGTGGCCTCATTGCATTAGAATTACTCCATGAAAAATTTGGATGGTTACGCCATCTCGGATTGTAAGTGTTGGAGTATGGATTATTTTGTGGCCTACTTGAATTTCCAACATAATTAGCATCTTCACTACCCTGAGTAAAGGTGTTATCTAACTAACACTCTATGCTCGCATGTCCTCCACCACAATGATCACATACTATGTTTTGAATCCTCATGACTGGAGCATTCAAGTTATCTATCTTCTTGTTGAGTTTATCAAACTGTGCATAAATTGCAGTGAAAGCATCCACTTCATGAATTCCACTAGCTTTCCTTACTGGTAGCCTTTCAGTAGGCCATTGATAACTATTGTTTGCCATTTCCTCCAAAAGATCATATGCTTCTTCTGGTGTCTTATTGTTCAAAGCCCCTCCTGCAGCTGCATCAAGCATAAAATGAAGATTTGTACTAGACCCATTATAAAAAGTTTGTACCTGTAACCATTTGGGTAGTCCATGTTGTGGACATTTTCTTAAAAGCTCCTTGAATCTTTCCCAAGCTTCATATAATGATTCATTCTCTATTTGCATAAAAGCGGTAATATCGTTACGCATTTTTACAGATTTTGCTGGAGGAAAGAACTTACTAAGAAATTTCTAAGCCAAATCATCCCATGTTGTAATTGATCCTGCAGGAAGAGAAGAAAGCCAACTTTTAGCTTTGTCTCTTAAAGAAAATGGGAATAGCCTTAATCTAACAGCATCATCTGTGACCCCATTGTATTTAATCATGTCACAGATTTCAAGAAAAGCATCAATGTGAGCATTTGGATCATCATTTGGTAGCCCATAAAATTGCACGGAATTTTGAAGCATCTGAATGAGTGCGGGCTTGATTTCAAAGTTGTTTGCTTGAATTGCAGGCCTTTTGATGCTTGATGTGGCACCCTGAACTGTTGGTGCAACATATTCTTTTAGAATCTTGTGTGGATCATCATTCTCTGCCATTTTTGTAGCTTCACTTCTTTGTTCTCTTAGCTCCTTTCGTTGTTTTCTGACTGTGCATTCAATTTCTGGGTCAAGATTAACAAGTTGTTCTCTTTGGCTATGGGTCATGCACGTCTGTAACAATCCTAAAAAGTAGCAACTAAAAAAAATGATTGATTTTTTTAATTAATTTTTTTTAATGTAAAAATAACAATAATAAAGCAAAGCAAAAATAAAATCTAACAAAACAAAAAAAATCATTTTTTTAAAAAGAAAATAAAAACTAGATTAAACTTAGAATTATTTGGTATTAATATTAATGAGTAGTAAAACAACCAATCCCCGGCAACGGCGCCAAAAACTTGTTCGGTGAATTTTAGATGCAAGTGAACATGTCGAACAAGTGATATAATGATAAGAAAGATATCGTCCCACGAAGATTGGTGAATACTAAACTAATTAAGTACTAATGATGAATTAATCCTAAAATTTATCTAGCAAATCAAAATATTGTTGAAGATGAATTAAAATTTAAAATTTCTAAAACGAGAACTCAAAACTAATTAAAATTGAATCCAAATAGGAAAAATCAAGATGAGACACATGTTAGAGCTTCCGATTTCACCATAACTACTAGATATGAATTTCCATAGTTTATGCCTGCAAGAATGATATTATCTATGTGATGGCGGAATTTCCTAATTTATTTACTATCATATGTCTAGGTATAGTAAACCTATTTAGTTCATTAATTCACTATATCTCTATATGTGAATTGAAACAAACCAAATGCATTAGGATCTGTGAATATTCCTGGTTTACAATAAATCTTTCGATCATCTTATCACCAAAAGTCACACAAATAACATGGTATATGTCTATCCATATTTAATTCATGGTTATATATTATAAGAAGCAATTGCATATTATTACCTTTCAGTCTCTAACATACACATCAAATCATTCAAGTAGTAGCCAATCACTTAAAAGCATTAAGCATAATAATATATAGCTCACATAAATAAACTATCTTGCAAAACATAAAACTTATAGGATTCACATCATCATAGTTAGGCTACATCTTCGCTCTAACAAAAGAAGTTTAGAACATAATGAAATAATGAGGAAGAATAATAATAAGAAACAAAGAATGCATCTTGAATCCAAGAACAAGAAGTCTGTCACCCTTTTTGTCTTCTCTTCAAGAAATCTTGAATTCTTAGCCTCTCTCTTGAGTTGAATCTTGAATTCTTGGCCTCTCTCTTGAGTTGTGCTCAATTTCCTCTTTGGTTTCAGCAGCAACTTCTTTTCTCTCTTGCTTCTCCTCTCTTCTATGCAGGGCTCCTCCTTTATATAGGGTATGGGATCTAGAACTTTTTCCTTATCCTAATAGCATTGGGTTTTGGATTCCCAATACAATTGGATTTTAGACTTTTATATTAATTAGGCTTTGGACTCCTAATAGGACTAGGTTTTCTAATTATTTGAAAAAAACAATAACAATAAAAATATAATAACAATTATCCAAAGCCCAAGCCCAAGCCCATCTTGATTTCCTTCACCTTGATAATTTGACCATCTTCTGCCATATAATAAGTACCAGGTTCTCCATGCTTGTTCTTTTTCTTCATGCCTCCTTATGCTACATAAACAAGACAAATTTAAGTAAATAAAGAGGAATTCAAATATTTTCTCACAAACATTAGAGAATTTATTATTTAAATTAGGTAAAATAACTCTATAAAAATAGAGTTATCAGCTTTGGCGGAATATCTCTAGGTTGGTGACTCCATAATCCTTGTTGCTCGTGCCATCGCTGCTCAGAAAGCCATTGCCACTCGCGGTTTCAGTGGTGGCTAGGCTGCGTAGGCGAGCTCCCTAGGGTTTCATGCGGGAGCCCCCTCCTTATCTGGATTTGATGACTCTAGGTCTTTACCTAGATCCGACGGACATCATTTGAGCACGGCTCCAACGTCATCCGATGGCTCCCAGGGCTTCATAAATGTGCCTCCATCGGACGGTCCTCACTTCATCTCCCATCCCCCTTAGATGGACGGCTCCCAGCTCGCTCTTAGTGCGCTCGCCCACAGAGGATCACGCGGGACTCATAACGAGCTGTCTAGCACACGCGCACATTGATCTAACGGGCCGAATGGGTCTAACGGCCCAATTGCTCCTCGAGCCCGATCCAATCACTTGTTTTGTGACCATTATAAGCGCACCAACCACACCAGGGAAACATGTTGGAAATTACATGGCCGTCTTGGGGAACGTGACTCTAAAGAACCAAAATTTGGCTCCAATGTCGTGACCTCTTAAGACAAATCCAACAAACCTCTTAATGAAGCCCAGCTCCACTAGATTATTCAGGCCTTCCAACAAATGGGCCAACCTAACAAAATTGCCAGCTTTGGAGGTACTTCTTTCTGTTTTATGAGTTCCATTTTTATCATATGATTGGCTTATTGATTCAAGTGCCAGTGACTACATTATTTACGATCCAAAACTTTTTTTCACCGTCCATAATTCTTGTTCTTCCATGTCTGTCCATCTCCCCACTAGATATGTCACCTCCGTTACCGAAATTGGTGATGTTCAACTCACCCCCAACTTTATTCTTAAAAATGTCCTTTATGTGCCTCATTTTCGCTTTAATCTTATTTCCATTTCCAAAGCTTGTGCTAACAATAATTGTTGCACCCTTTTCAATTCTCATTCTTGTTTTTTTAGGTCTGTTCGACTGGCAAACTGATGGGCTTAGGTAATGTTAAACAAGGGCTTTATTTTTGGACCTCCATTCCCAAAAATTCAAATCTATCTTTATGTAATACTCCCTTTGCGGGCACCTTTTGTAATGTGAATTTCAATAATAATATTTTACTTTCTCACCAACAATTAAGCCATAGTGTTTCCTTTCCTTACCTTTCTTGTCCAATTTGCCCTCTCGCCAAACAACCTCACTCTTCCTTTCCCCTCAGCTTCTCTCGTGCTCCTTCCATTTTTTCACTTCTCCATCTTGACATTTGGGGCCCTTATCACACCCTCCATTGTGATGGGTCCCATTTCTTCCTTACCATTATGGATGATTTTCCTGTGGCACTTGGGTTTTTCTCATGCAATCCAAAACCCAAGTCCTTCTCCACCTTACCCGCTTCTTTTCTCTCATTCAAACTCAGTTTCACACTTCCATTCAGAAAGTCCATACTGACAATGCTTGTGATTTCTTTAATCATGCTTGTTCGTCCTTCTTCTCTGATTGAGGCGTTCTTCATGAGAGCTCTTATCCTTATACTCCTCAAAAGAATGACATTGTTGAACGTAAACATCGTCATCTTCTTAAGGTTGCTAGCGCTCTTAAATACCAAGCCTCTATTCCTAAAAAATTTTAGGGTGATTGTGTGGTTACTGCTGCTTACCTGATCAATCGGATGCCATCTCGGATTCTTGATGGGAAGATGCCTTTTGAGCTCCTCTTTGGGAGAAAACCTTATCTTGGTCATCATTAGGTTTTTGGTTGCCTTTGCTTTGCCACTACTGTTGGATATCATGACAAATTTGCCCCTCGTGCCACTTGGTGTATCTTCATAGGGTAACCCTCCCTTCAAAAGGGCTACCGTGTTTATGACCCTACTTCTAATAATTTTCTCATAAGCCATGATGTCATTTTCCATGAAGTTGTTTTTCTTTTTTAGGATGACTCTACCAATGTTGTTTCCCCTACCCCGCCGATGCCTCCTTGGCCCTTTTTAGCTAATGAGCCTGTTTCCCTACTGCCTCCGATCCTCTTTCTAGGGCCCCCTCCCTGCCCTTCGCCTGCTCCCGCTCCTATGCCCCCCCTTTCTCCTATGCCACCTTCACCTGTTCCTCAGCTAGTACCCTTGGAAACCAATCCCCCTTCCTTATATACTCCTATACTAGATCTTGCTCCTAATGATTCCCTGGCCCTTGTTCCTTATATACCCTCTCCCACTGCTCCCCTTTCCCCACCCCCTCCTATTCCTCAGTGCTTTGGTCGAGTTACCTACCCCCCCCCCCCACCTAGACCCAAGACTACATTTGCTCCACCACTGATTCTCTTGGCTCCCATTATCCTATATCCTTCTATTTTAGCTTTGCTCGTCTCTCTCTGGACCATCTTTGCTGCATCAATCAGATCTCTACTGAAGTAGAACCTTCTTCTTATCATGAGGCTGCTACTAACCCTCGTTGGCAACATGCCATGGAAGCTGAACTTCATGCACTTGCTGATAATCGCACTTAGGATGTGTCCCCTATCCCCCTCATCGTTGTCCTATTGGTTGCAAATGGGTCTATAAGATCAAGCACAGTGCTGATGGCTCTGTTGAGCGGTACAAGGCTCGCCTCGTTGCTAAGGGCTATACCCAGAAAGAAGGTTTTGATTATCATGACACCTTCTCTCCCATTGCCAAGGCAAGCACTGTCCATTCTTTCCTTGCTGTCGCTACCTTCCGAGATTGGTCTCTTCATTAGATGGATGTCAATAATGTCTTTCTTCATATGGATGAAGAAATCTACATGGACCTTCCTCTTGGATTACGCAAACAGAGGGAGTCTAGGGTTTGTCGTCTCTGTAAATCCCTATATGGTCTAAAGTAAGCTTCTAGACAGTGGTATGCCAAGTTCACAACTACTCTTCTCTCGACGAATTTCAGACAATCACACCATGATTATGCTCTTTTCACTTGGAGACAGGGTACTTCCTCTATCTATTTACTTATATATGTGGATAACATTTTAATCATAGGAAATAATGTTTCCGCCATTGATCGGTTTAAGTCTTATCCCCACTCCACATTCCACATCAAGGACCTTGAACCACCTAAACACTATTTGGGTATAGAGATTGCAAGATCAGAAAAAAGGATTTCTCTCAGTCAATGCAAATTTGTTTTGGAAATCATCTCTGATGCTGGTCTTTCAAGGTGTAAACCAACTGTTATCCCCTTTGAGCAAAATTTAAGCCTCATTACACCAGAATATGATATTGGCACGTCATCCCCTGATCAGGATCAGTTGCTTACGGATCCTTCTACATATCAACGCTTAGTAGGGAAGTTCATCTATCTCACCATGACAAGACCAAATACTTGTTATGTAGTCCACATACTTAGTCAGTTCATGCATGCATCGAAGCAGTCTCACATGAATGTAGCCTTCAAAGTTGTTAAGTACTTAAAGGGATGCCCTGGCCTTGGAATTCTACTATCTAGAAATTGTAACATGGAAATGAAGGCATATTGTGATACTAATTATGCCACGTGTCCTATGAGCCGTTGATCGACAATAGGTTTATGCATTAAGTTAGGTAATTCTCTTTTCTCTTAGAAGACAAATAAGCAATCTATTGTTTCCTTATCTTCTGTTGAATTAGAATATCGAGCAATGGCAAAGACGACTTGTGAAGTCATATGGTTGAGAGGACTATTACGTGATCTTGGCATACGGATGCAACGTCCTACTTTATTATTTTGTGACAACAATGCAGCTTTAAAGCTTTCAGCAAATCCTATAGTTCATGAAAGGACTAAACACATTGAAGTAGATTGCCACTTCATGAGAGACAAGATTCAGGAAGGAGTTATCAAGACTTGTGAAATAAACACTACAGAACAACCTGCAAACATTTTCACGAAGACTCTCTGTCAACGACAACACATGTATCTACTAAACAAGCTTGGTGTGTTCGATGTCTATAGATTGCCAAAACCATAAGCTTGAGGGGGAGTGTTGGAGATACATGTGCATATTGGGAATATATATTCCCTATTTAAGACAATTATTATTCCATGTATGTTAATTTTATTTGGGAAAGTATTCTTGTGTTAGGTAGCATTATATTACATTGATTCTTGGTATAATTTCCTTTATGGTTAATCCTTTCATTATATAAGGACACCATATGTAAAGTTCTCTTTAAGCCAATACACAAAAAGTTTCTCCCATTTTATGTCTTTTTCATCATCAACTTGTGACACTTTCGATATAAGTTTCATTTTATACCTAGTTGCTCGTAACTTTAGAAAAATGTTCATCTTTCTTTGACTAGAAATTCTACTTATTTCAAGCCATTCAAATTATTTTGTCAAGACATAATTGAAGGAAAACTTATAATCATTTCTTAAATTTTCTAGAAAAATAAAATAATTTAAAAGAACCGGAGATCCGGTTGATCTCGATGACATTCCAGCGAGGTCTGCAGAATATGACTTTTTGTGAAGATGTTAGCATGACCCTTATCACTGATGTTTCTGTGGAAAACCCCAATGTCGCCACTTTTAGATATGACAGCGGCACGATGGAAGTATATTATCACGGGGCAAAGGTGGGTAAGGGTGAGATTTCGGCAGGCAACGCCAAGGATCGACACACCCAGAGGATGAATGTGGCCATCCATATCAATGGTGATGACGTTTTGGCTGTTCCAAGCCTAAGTAGCAATTTGAGCTTAGGAGCTTTCACAGTGAGTAGCTATATAAAAATCAGAGGTAGGGTGAAGATCTGGGACATGACTGGCAACTTCTTTGAAGTCTATGCACTGCGAGAGTGCAGTGGTGAGCTTCTTCATATCATTCGCTGTGTGCACAGCACTCAGAACCACCCTAAGCCTAAGGAAGGAGGAAAAAGAAATTAAAATGATGAATTATTAAAGCTTTGCACAAAAAAAAATGGAAAACCATGAAGCACTAAATTGCAATCTCATTAGTTGATGACTGTGAATGACATGATCAAGTTCAGAATATACAACGATCATACTAAAACATGTACTGATAGTGCTCAACAAAACCAGCATGAATTGGGAGGCACTGCTGGGGTCCGACTAGAGTTACATGGGAGCCAGACATGAAAATATGCCTGAAAACGACAAAATTTAGTATTTGTTTAAGAATGACCACAATTAAAGAGACTGAGAAAGGGAGGGAGAGCGAGAGAGAGAGAGAGAGAAAGAGAGGAAACCATTGGCTTGTAGGGCCTTCTGTTCAGACTTAACAACAAGGGAAATTACGGGACTAGTGATAGGGATTCCGGTCAGAGCTTGAAATTTGTGCACTCGATTCCAGAGCTTTCTTCTACGCCATGTCTCCTTTCTTGCCACAATTGAAGCCACTACATATCATCCTCAAGTTGTTAATGAACAAAGCATTTCATCATGTAGACAATTATTTGATGAAGATACTGAAATTTCTATTCTTAAAGGAGGTCAAAAATTGTCGAGGCCTATTAATGGATATTTAGCTGCCATATATTTCACCATTATAGAAATAGGCATATTCCTTGTATATTCCATGCTATATTTTTCTTGTAATATTTGTAATTATTATATTTCCATGTTTAGCTCATAGCTTAGGCCTATATGTACAAACCCTACAATATATTACGGTATCAATTCTAAATATACAACATTCACATAGTCTCCCTGGCTCCCTAGCTACCTTTTTCTCACTTTATTACATGGTATTAGAGCCAAGTTCTTTCCTTGAAACCTCACAATCGCTTTCACTATTTTTTTCCTAGCCGTCACTTAGAGACTACTACTGTTTTTTTCCTCCCATCCTATCTTGAACGTAAGTTTTGCCTAGCATCACTTTGCTATTTGGTGTAGTTCTTTCATTTTTTTTATTTTCTAGCCATATTCGGCACAACGCCGTAACCCTTTATTTTTTCATTTCTACTATTACCCCCTACCCCTAATTTAATTATAGAATTACCTCGCTTTCCCACATCGCAACCCAAAACCCAAACCCTAATCACCGCCGTCCTTTTTTCTGGTTCATACTTTGCCCACCCACCATGACCACCCTAATCACTAATTCGGCCCCCTCTACCAACCCTAATGTCATTGCCTCTCCTCTATTGGCAACTCAAGACCTTTATTATCTCTCTCCGACTGATTTGTAGACAACCAATATCATCTCCTCCAAGCTTATCGACGAGGAGAACTGGCATATCTAGAGTGACCAGGTTTAGACTATTTTCCTCGGTCACAATAAAATGGGATTCTTAACCGGGAAACTACCCCTACCTAATGGTGTTGGAGATAACGTCTTTTATAGGGATCAATGCCAAACCACCGTTAAGACATGGCTTACCTATTCTGTCAAATGTTCTCTTGCCTCTATGATCTCTCAGCTCATCGTTGCCAAAATTTGGAGCACCTTGAAGGACAATTATGTTGTGTCACCAACACCTAGAAGTTTGCCATTCATCAAGCCATCGACGACCTTCATCTCCCTACCGACACTTCCAGTCAGGATCTTACAGCCTTCTACCTCTGCCTAAAAGATCTCTAGAGTGATTTAGATGCTCATCAACCTCCAATCTAATGCAAGTGTGGCTATTATGACTGCAAAATCAACTCACAGCCCCATTCGCATGAGGCTGAGAACTGTGCAATGAAGTTTTTGCTCTCTTTGCTGGAAGAATTTCAGACACTCCGTTTGAATGTTCTCTCCTATGAAGAATTCCCCTCTTTGGAGAAACTCCATGCTCTAGCGAAACAAGATCTCCATCAAAGAACTTTCGGTGACTATGCTACCAACGCCAACAATAGCTTCGCCTTTGCTACATAGCGGGGCTCCTCCATCTCAGGGAGGATCAAGTAAGGCTCCCACTGAGCCTCTCACCTAGGCACCAAATAAGCCACTAAGCCCTGTACCTCTTTCCCATCCCACTGACCAGGCGAGTCCAACTCGAGCCACAATTACCATGGGCCTTCTAAACAACGGCCCATGTGCTCACATTGCAAGAAGCTGGGCCATGTTAGAGAGGCATGTTTCTTACTTGTGGGCTACTTGCCCAATTGGCAACCCAAACAAAATGGCTCCTTTCGAAAGAAATCTTTAGCTTATGGCTTTTTGGCCCACCATGCTACCATTACTAGCTCACTATCCTCTCCTAATTTTGGGCCACTACAATGTATAGAATAATGATAAAGTTTAAGGAAATGAAAAAAGAATTGAGAAAGCTAAATAGAAAGGAATTTGGAAAACTATCAAGGAAAATAGAGATAGCAAGGAAGCAGCTACAAATAGCTCAAGGAAAGCTTTTTGATGACCCTTCAAATACCCAATTACACAATGAAGAAAATGAGTGGTTAAAAAAGTTACTAATACATATCAAGCATGAAGAAATACTTCTAAAGCAAAAATCAAGGAATACTTGGAGGGAGACTGTAACAGTAAAGTCTTTTTTAAAAGCATGATAAAGAGGGGAGCAAAAAACCACATGGTCAACTTCGAAATAAATGATGGGCAACTTACTGAAGATCCTAAAATGATAAAGTACAAAATTCTAAGTTACTATCAAAACTTGCTAGGGAGGACAAACCAACTTCAACCATCAGAAACAAAATTAAGAAAGTTATTTCCCACTAAAATTCCAGAAGAGACAAAGAGAAACCTTATAGCAAATGTTCAAAGAAAATATATACAAAAGGTCCTTAATTCTATTGGTGATTACAAAGCTCCAGGTCTTGATGGATATAATAGCTTCTTCTTCAAGAAAGCTTGGAGTATTATAAAGAGTGACATAGAAGACGTAGTTATAGCTTTCTTTCAAAAGTGACAGCTACTACAAAGCATAAATTCAACAGTAATCTCCCTTGTCCCTAAGAAAGTTAATGCCACTAATATGAAAGATTTTAAACCTATCTCCTGTTACAATGTGTTATACAAGATCATATATAAAATTGTGGCAGGAAGATTAAGTAAAGCTTTGCCTCATTTCATACATCCTTGTCAGATAGCTTTTGTGCCAGGAAGGAACATTAAAGAAAATATTTTGTTATGTCAAGAGTTAATACACAACTATCACAAAGGTATTCATGGGAAAAGGGTGGCAATTAAGGTTGATATTATGAAAGCATACGATTTAGTAGACCGGAATGCAATCCTAAATACTCTGAAAGTCTTGAAGTTCCCAGACAAATTCAGATTGCTGATTGAAAGCTACATCACTACTATTGGATATTCTATGAATATCAATGGCTCTCATATAGGTTTTTTAAGAGGCCTAAGGGACTTAGACAAGGAGACCCTTCTCTCATTTTCTCTTTGTTATTGTGATGAAGATTCTTAACAGAATTATACAAAAGAAAGTATCTTCTAGAAGGTTCAAATTTCACTGGAAATGCTCTAAAGATAAGATCACTCATCTATGCTTTGTTGATGATCTCTTTTTGTTTGCTCATGGAGATATTGAGTCTATATTGTGTTTACTAGATGCTATGCAAGAGTTTGAAGATATCATAGGTCTGAACAGGAAAAGGCTCTAATACTTGATCATATTCCTATCCAAGAAGGCCAACTTCTCATAAAATACTTGGGAGTCCATTGATTACTAAAAGACTTTCCAACCTAGATTGTACTATCTTAACAGAAAAAATATTAAGGAGAATTGAAGGTTGGGAGTCTAAGCATATTGGTTATGGAGGGAGACTGCAGCTAGCAAAAAGTGTTCTATTCTCATTGCAAATATATTGGATACAAATTTTTCTATTGCCAAAACAGACTATTTATGAAATTGAAAAAAGGATTAGAACTTTTCTTTGGCCAGGTAAATCTAAGGGATGATGTATAGCAAAAGTGGCATGGCAAGAAATTTGTTGGCCTAAAATTTCTAAAGGACTAGGTTTGATAGACATTCATACTTGGAATAAGGTAGTAATTGGAAAACTCTTATGGTCTCTTGTGCACCCTAACTCAAACTCTTCATGGGTTAAATGGATGATAATAGGAAATTTGAAGGGAAGGAATGTATTAGAAGTTGAGATGAAAGGATCACTAGCATGGAGTTTTAGGAATATTTTACAAGTAAGAAGTAAACTCACATAACTAGTGACGGACTCAGAATACAATATTGCCAAAAGTTATGTAGCACTAAGAGAGAACAGAGAAGATACTGAATGGGCAGCACTTGTATGGAAAGAAGGAGTACCAAAGCATAATTTTATATGCTGGATCACTTTGAAAGACAAACTACCCACAGCAGATCAGGTGGCTAAATGGAATAATTCAGTGAATCTACAATGCAACCTCTACCAACAAGAAGAAAAATCACAAGAACATTTATTTTTTAAATGTAGGTTCACAAACTACATCTAGAAGGCTCTGTTAGGCATGAATGGATTAACTCGAAGGATTGAACATTGGAGAGCTGAAATATGTTGGATGATCAAGACTGTTAAGAGGAAGAGTTTTGCAGCAACTTTGCTTAGTATATCTTTCAAGGCCGTATTATATCACATTTGGAGAGAAAGGAATAGAAGAAGATTCAGCGATACAAGTCTAGATAACTCAACCATTATTGCTAAAATCAAGAAAGATGTGAAAGGGAAGATTTCATCTACCAGAGAAGTCAAGCTTACAAATTGTAATAAATTTTTACAAGAGCTTTGGAATTTGCCAAGTGCAATGTTTGAGCTTAAATGATGATCTTTTATAACCGAACAATCTTGTAAATTTTTTACGGTGATATATAATTTGACCTTTCATAAAAAATAAAAAAAAAAAAAAAACAAAGCACCTAGTTTTCTCGTGGGAGTTAAGCTCCTACATTTTGGTTATACAACGTAGCCTATCAAATTATGTTCTGTAAGCTTACATTGTTTCTTCTCGTGGTTTCCATCGCAAGCTTAAACAAGTGTGGACAATTTTATAAATCTATGATAAGTTAGTGATCCATGACTTGTATATTATCTATGTTAAAAAGTAATATATTCCATATTACTTATGTATTGTTCTAATTATTTTCTTATAGGTTAAAATATTTTTATTTTTTTTTGTAAAGGTTGAGACTTTCTAATACAATATTAAAATTTAAGTTTCCAGTATGATATCTCATTACTCCTAAATTAAGTTTTCACAATTTTTTTATCCTTGAAACTAGAAAATATATTAGAAACCAATATATATGCATATTTTACAATGTCAATATCATAATATTGATATTGGGTTGATCAATAATATTTTAAGCCATTTAATACAAAAGTTTAACTATCGTACTTCATGAAAGTGATGTCATCGTGGAAAGAAAAGGATGAGGTCGCTCACATTTCAGCTTTTAAGCTAT
This sequence comes from Casuarina equisetifolia, assembly GCA_028551475.1. Taxonomy (NCBI): domain Eukaryota; kingdom Viridiplantae; phylum Streptophyta; class Magnoliopsida; order Fagales; family Casuarinaceae; genus Casuarina; species Casuarina equisetifolia. Next base: position 25,661,732 of record CM052360.1, read on the forward strand.
ATGTTAAGCTGTGTGATGCAAAAGCTTCAATATCTTGTTACGGGCGAATGATTATCACGGAAAGAGAATATGGGGGTGGCTGCTCTTAAGGACTCCAGACCATGAAAGTCAGACTTGAAATCGTTGGCCTGCTCCAACTTGGAAAAAAATGGAGTGCAAGCAGTGTGGATAGCATGCTTATGTAGTCTAGAATTTTTTTTCTTCCACATAGCTCTTGCTTTCCTTTTACAGGTTTCACAACTTTAACATGCAAAGTACTTATTGTATTTCCATTCATCTACATATAGATTTTTCTCGTTCTTTTTGCTATCTATCAAGTAGCTGAAATTCGAACAGATCCCATTACATCTCGAACTGAAATTTGAACAGCTTTTTTATGTGATTTCTCCAATCAAGTGTCCATAACTTCATTAGGAACCATAAGGAGTTATGTTACATGCTTGAGGTCTATTTGAGCTTTTCACTCATTCTCAATGGATTAACTAAGCCAAGCGATCATTTTGTTGCAGTGAAGCTTGATACTAAACGTCAAGCAATGACAAGAAGGATTAGTGGAACCTAGTATTTTAAGACTAAAGGAATCAATTTCAGCATAAGCAAATTGGAGATAGTTAAAACCTATTACTCGTGATTGGTGCACGCGCTGTTCACTATAAAAATAAACTAAAAAATAAAAAAAATAAAAATAAAAAAGCAAATTATGCATGGATAATTCTAATAATAGAGGAATTACAGACAACTTTTTTTGTCTTGCACAACCAAACTACAAAATACAAGTCTCAACTTTGAGTTTATCACAAAAATCTAACCATATCACAAAACTCTAACCATGTCATCTCTTAAGGGCCTTAACCACGGTTAAACCATTATGTTGACCTAAATTCAAACTTGTTTAACCATGAAAATGGCTAAGATCTTCTTCTATAAGTCTATGCACAAGATGTGACCCACAATGTCGGTTCTTAGATTTCTGCTTACAATAATTTCTTTGATTTTTAGTGTTACCTAAATACCAAGCTACTATATATGTCCTATGAAACTAAAGCAGAGGTTTTACAAAGTTCTATAAACACTATTTGCAAGCTTGAGTCATAACAAGGGAAACCAACCTATGCTGCATACAATATAAACCAACGTATTTCATGATATAGGAGTCATGTAACATTTGTAGCATCAAAGGTGGAGAACTTGAAAAAGATTAGTAGCATTGTACTTCTCAAAACTATATTTTAATTAGAAGATCCCTTTATGCTGCTTTAATTTTAAAAATAATAGAATAAGAAAAGTGGAACAACCATTTTTCTTACTTGGTTGATTGTCAAAATATTTTACTTAGACTATCATCATAGAATGTAACCATGAACAATTTGGCAAAAGGTTTGATGTATGTATATATCACAAATGTTTTACCACATATAATTTTTTATGAAAGCTACACTAGTAGACATGTATGTCCTAAGTGCTCAAGGATGATAACTATGGCTAGGCCTCTATTAAATATTCAAGTTCACAAGAAAAGAATGCGTAGAGGTCAATACAAACAAAGGAACGTATACAATAACCAAAGAAAATGAATAAAATATTTTGAAAATAAAAAGAAGGAATTAGACAAATCAAGATAATAAACTAACAAGCATGTGCAAAAAGAAAAAAGATAAAGAATAATAAAAGGAGTGAAGATGACTTTTATTCATTCTCCATTCATTTACCAAAAATAATAACAGGTTCGTAACTCTTTCTCCCTCCTTATGTTTTCCTTTGATTGCATCCTTCTCAACCTCTATTATGTTTGTAGTACTATTTAACAAGTACTTGAAGGATTTTGTCAGATCTAAAACAATTGATAATGTGTATAATATCTGTGGTAGGTCAGGTTAAGTGTAAGGATTCCCATTTCTCTCGTTTTCATTTTTTTCTTCTCATATTTGAATAAAATATTAAGGACAAAAATAACTCAAGTCAGACACTGCTAAGGGATGTGGGTGAGACGAAAAAGCAAGCCAAATCCTTCTCATGGGTGACATCTTTGGGTTGGGCAGTGGCGTTGCAAGCATGTTGATTGATATAACTATTTCAAGGCTATTTAGAATCCCATTAGACTGAATCCTACATCCCACTGTTAGAAAACTTTTTTTCCTAACTATATTGTTTCCATCTTTCTCTTTTCGGGACGAAATGACAGAAGATGGTTGGTAGACTAGGTATCGAGTGGAGAAGATAAGTTTCTTGTATTGCATCGATCTTTCATGCATATGAGTTATGGTTGTACAATAATTCCTTGTGACTATTCTTTTTTCAGATGTAGACAATGTTCCTCTGCGCGGCAGTTTGGTACAGTGATGTCAAGAAGACAGTTGTTCCAATAAGCGAACTAACTGGGCACCAAATAATAGACATTGTATATCTTATGGGCTTCTTATTAGGCCTTGTACTTGGGCCATTGTGTTTTTGTGTTTGACGCTATAAACTCCAATACTCCTTTCAAGCCTATTATCCGCAGAAATCAGATATATTGAGTTTGCTTACAAAACAAGTATGCGGTTTACCACATAAGGCCATAGTTAATAAACTTGCCAATTGCTTTCTTGTCAGGATGTTTTACGTTATGATTGATTTTGCTGCTACATCTATGTAATTAGGTGATGATTAATCTTGATATATTTTTGTCTTTCATTAAAAAAAATGAAAAAGAAAAAAGTATAGTTAGTTATAATGTGTGCAACTTCTTATAAGAAAGGAGTATTTATAACTTCAGTTTCATCCTAAGGTCTTGAAATAATCCACAATTCATGTAATCTAGTAAGTGGTTCTAGTTATAACTTGATATTCTATCTTTGTGCTGACATTAAAATCATTAATTATTTCTTTGTCTTTCACTAATCTAACGAGTCTTTGGATCTGATTTAATATCCGGTGTGACATCATTTGGTCACAAGATACCCAATTTGAACCACAAAATACTAAAACCTTCATCTATAATATCAAGGATATTAAAGTTACTAAACCTAAACATCTCCTTATGTAATTAAGTGATTTCAAGGCAATTTTCATATGTATCTTCTTAAGGATATGCATGAATTGGATAAGTAGTTGTATCAAATAATTGATGTTAGGCTTCATTATGATGAGGTAAATCAATTTTCCTATTTACCTTCAATAACTAAATGGAACTTCTAGTCTTAGGTCTTTGAGAGAAGAGAATTGGAGTTTGTATGTCCTACTACTATTAATTTCGTGTTTGTTCCATTGGCATGAGCGTTGGTTTAAGCTCTTCAATACATTACGTGCCGCTTCCAATGATCATGATATTTTATATTTCTATTAGTAATGCAATGAAGGATGCTCCTCCTTATTCAAACAAAAGCAAGTAGTCATGTTTTGAAGCCCACTTGTGTAATAGTTGTAGTGAACTTGTTTTTATGTTGGCATGCTACTTTTTTTGCCATAGAGTTATTTATGAACACATTAAAATTAATTGTCACTACATGAGAGAGAAATTGCAATAAGAAATTATCGTGACACGCCATATCTTTACCAGAGAGCAGCCAACAGACCTATTTACTAAAGCATTTTGCAGCAAACAACATTAGCATCTTCTCTTCAAGTTTGGAATATTTGACTTGTTCAAATCTTTGGTTTGAGGGGGAGTTATGGAATATTATGATACAGGATATTATGTGGCACAATATTAGGACTAATTTGTAGGAGACAATTAATGTAAATATTATGTATATTTTCCTTATTGAAATTTCCATGTAAAGTAGTGTCGTAAGTCTATATAAAGACCTTTTATTGTATAGTGTAAAGCACATCATTATCAATAGAGAGAGAAGTTTCCACACTATGTGTCTTATTTTGTGATAATATGAATTTATTATATATGATTTGGCAATGGGTTTGATGTACGTATACATCACATTGGTTTTACCACATGTAATTTTTTCATCAAACTACACTTTGCGAAGACAATAATAAACATCAGGGTTTGTAGTGTTCAAGTATGATAAAAACTCGATCTTAAACATGGCCTAAATCAAACATTCAAGTTCGTGAGGGGAAAAAGAATTGCATACATGAAAAAGGAAATGAATACAATTCTCTTAAGAAAATGTACGGATGAAATTCTTTAAAAACCGTACCAAAATATTTGTGGGTCTTCTGTACCATCTCGAATTTTTGGGACTTTGCAAAGAATAACAACAAATATGAGCTATCATGTGTGGGGACCAAACGACTGACAAGCACAATAATCAGCACATTTGATTATGTCTAAACATCTAGATACTAATTGTCCCTTCCAAGAGGCAATTAACTATGACATCTTTGTTTCCATTTTTGGAGACTTCACGAAAGATAGGACAAACTCTGCGCCTTTGTATTTAAAGACCGAAAAGTTGGTCTTTCTCTTTTATCTTGATTACACGTCTATTTGTTCTATACAAGATGCAAGTCTCAAATATATTATATAACATTTTTATGTGAAATTTAAATTAAAAAAAAATTAAATCAACTTTTCAGTTCAGTTTTCTGATTTAATATTAAAACTTAAATTGAATTTATTCTATTTAATAGATCTTAAATCCAATAATGCTTAGCGTGTATGGACATATATATAAGCTAAAAGTTTTACATTGAAAAACAAGATTAAAAGTGAAATTTTAATTAAAAAAGAATCATCTTACTTTTAAGCTAATTTTTAGGTTAAGTACTTATACTTCTAACTATCTTTCTCACAAAATCTTTATTTTCTATCCTAGAAGCATCGACGAGGAGAGTTGTGATTTTGTTGAGAGTGAAGGCAAAAAGCAGATGGGAAAAAGGTTTAGGTGAGAGGTGAAATGACGAGAAGATAAACAAGAGACGGCACGTGAACTGTGTTCATTTTAGAATGTAATGATGCATTTTTTGACACACGAGCGAGTGGCAGGTGACTATCATTGTTTTGATTTTTTTTTTTTTTGAAACGGAAGTTTGGATTTAGCCTTGTTATTATCTGGAGAAATTCTAAGTTTATTTTCTTTATTCTGTTCTTTTAAAGTACGAAAGAGGTGTTCTTTTGAGTTTCCGTATTTAAAGACCAAACTATTGTTATCAGCTTTTAATCTTTATATAAATGATTCCCCTTTCTTTTCCAAACATTCAGCTGTAACTTCTGTGATAATACTAAGCCTATGAATGCTTTGATGCCACCAATTTATTTGACGACTAAACCTATATTAATTTGAGGTGACTATTATCATGATATATGGATTCATCATGCAGGATTTGGCTAAAAGTTTGATGTACGTATATTTCACAAGACCACATGTAATTTTTTTCATTAAAGCTGCACTTTGCAAAGGCATTAATGGACATAAATGTTCAAAGTACTAAATAATATAAAACCCCAGTATTGGCTCTTAACTTTGGCTAAGCCTTAACTCAATATTCAAGTAAGTTCGATAGAGAGAAAAAAGACGAAAGAAAAAAAAAAAAACAAAGAGAAGAAAAAAGCTAGTACAGTTCTCTTGAGAAAACGTACCGATGAAATTTTTTTCAAAGCGTACTCAAATGCGTTTAAATCTCTTGTGAAGCATCTTGAACTTTTTGGAACTTTGCTAAGGATAACAAAAAATGTGAGCCGCCATGTTCAAGGACCAGACAGCTGCAAGCACAACAATTAGCACATTGGATTATGTCTAAACATCGCCCACTAACTATGGTGTCTTTGTTTTTTTGTCTTTGTGTTTTTTTTTTTTTCATTTATGGAGACTTCACAAAATTTGCAAAATTTTTCGCAACTGTGTTTAAAGACCGTACAGCTGCTATTACGTTTATTTGTATGAAATGTTTTTTAAATAGTAATGAACGCTTAAAACTCACTACAGTACTCAATGTGTATAGATCTTCTGATCCACCACAAACATTCTTTTTTTCTTGCGGGGGGGGAGAGGGGGGGGGGGGGGGGGGGGGGGGGGCGCTTTTCATTTGATAAGAACAAATATGAGCGACCATAATCAAGCACTAAACAGATGACAAGGACAGTAGTTAGTTAGCACATTTGATAATGTGTAACAATTAGAACAGGCATCGTTCTTTCGGATTGACCATTGGTGGTTTAGTATTTGGTTTTCATTTTCTTGGACTCCCCCAAAGAAGAATACATACTAGGAGCAACTCCTGCCAACGTCTAACGTGGCACGCACATGGCCGTACTACAAATGTTTAGGAGAGGGATGAGACTAGAGTAAGTTAAAAGAGAGAGAACGTGGCCTCGCTAAGGCATATCAAAGAAGAGGCACGTTGAATATACTGACAAAGTGCCGAGTAAGTTCAAAAGCTTTGGGAACGTGAGAGAACGCACGTTGTTAGGCCGGTTTTATTTTATAATGAGACTTTGTACATACAATATTTTAATCCAAATCCTTTCAACCATCTCGAATTTCTAGTATTCTGCATGAGAATAAAGATGAGGCATCTTATACAATTAGCACATTTGACATTGTCTAAAAATCCAAACATTAATAGTATTTGTTACACGATATTGTAGAAACAATTGGGACTACTTGCTATTAAGTCTTTATTTTTCATTCTTCGAGATTTTATGAAAAATAAGACAAACAATTAACTTTGTTATTTGATGGCCAAACAATAGGTATTAATTATTTAACCATTTAATTTCATATTAAATTAATAAAAATTCTAATTATAATATCTAAGTTTCGATACTTTGTATATGTAAATTAGGTGTATACATTATAATACTAAAAAATTAAAAAAAAATAAAAAGTTGTATTACCATTTATCATTAATTATAAATTTAAGCAACTACTTTTTTCTTATCATAATAAACCTTTAAATGTCACTCGTGTGGTATTTATCATATACTCTTATCATATATAAATTTGTTCTCTTTTTTTCCTTTCTAAACTTTTAGGAGTAATTCGATATTAATAAATGTTAGAATTGATGGAAGAAATAAGTTAGGAAACAAGATTATAATATCATACTACGAGGAATTGTATATATATAATTATAAAAATTTATTTACCACTTGTAGACATTTATAATTGTGCCATACCCGATTTCTAATTATGCCATAGGTGTTGTCGACATGGAATTCGGTGCGTTAAACGACAAGACCTGTGAATCAGAACTTTACAGAACCAAAAACACCTCGAGGAAAAAAAAAAGAGAGAGAGAGAAACGTGCCTCATGGGCGTACGAATTCGACTGACATTTTAGAAAAACAAAGTTTGCATTCAACGAAGCGCGCGGAACGACGAAGAATAATGCACCTTTTTCGCGTGGGATTTCTCGGATATCAAGAAGAAATAAGAAAATGAGGATAATAACAGCTGGCAAGCACAGCAGATGATGCATTAATTTGCGGTCAGTAACTGTTACGTCATCGCCTTTCTTTTCTTTTCTTTTTTTACCATAAAACTTTATCTTATTTTTGGTACACTAATTTGACTACAAAATTCAGCGGGTACTCTGGTGATAACGATCGGTCTTTAAATATCGCCCATACGAAAGCAAGAAATTTCTTCATCTACAAATAATATTTGTGATGGTCCAGACACGGTAAATTCGTATTTACTCATCCTAGGAAGGAGCAAGAGATATGTGTAAAAGTCTTTTCATCTACCGAAATGCCTTTGACATTGCGCTCTGAAGCAGATTTAAAATCAAGTCTAAATAACTTTTGAATATTTGTTAAATTACTTACATGAATGATGAGCTAATGTTGTGATTTGCTTTTGCTTCATCTTCTTTTGAAAAATTTACATAATCTTACTAATTTTACGTGGAGATGAGCTAATGTTGGTATATGTCGGCATCGAAGCCCAAAAGAGATTCGCAGGTCCGACAAAGCCATAGGATTCGATCTGCCGATAAAATTAGCTCCCACGTTCAGCGATCCGCTTTGTCTGAGGGTAGTTGAGTAAGCAAAAGTAATTTTTTTTTTCTTTTCCTTGCCTCTTTGTTTTCACCATGTGATTTAGGTTTAGAGAATCCTAGAATCTTCCGATATTTCTATAAATACCCAACGCATGAAACCCCTTTCTCTCATACAAACTGTGACAGGCACTTAAGCTGTCCCATTAACGACGGTGTTTGGATAGTTCAAATATTAGAAATAGATAATGTATTCTCAAGCCTCAGCAGCAGCATGTGCTCCATCCCAAAATGCTGTACCAGAAGCCGATCGTCGCTCAGTAAATTATCAACCGAGCATCTGGGGAGACCATTTCCTCAAATATGCTTCTGAGTTCCCGGTAAAAGAGTTTCTCTCTCATTTCAGTAAGCTGTCCTTAATTCACATAGAAAAGAATCCCCGCCTGCTCCACACAAAAATAAGGAAACGGCCCCTGAGTCTCCAAATAACTCAAAAAATGGTTCATTTAATTTCCCAAAAAAAAAAAAGGGAAATCCTTGACTCTCAAATTTAAGAAAACTCATATATATGTTTTTCACACTGCGTGTTCGTTATCATATTAGCGTTCATCTTTTGTACTTTTCACTGTCTTTTCCAGGACAAAAGAATTATATTTCGACCTAAAATTGTAGTGTTGTTCATCTGCTAGCCCTTTATTTGTGCATATCACCTATAGTAATCGAGCTGCACATCCTAATCTTTGAGTTGCATGAACAGGACACTAACGACAATATAAAGCAGCAAATTCAGGAACTGAAGGACAAAGTGAGGGAGATGCTTATTGCTCCAGTTGAGAACCCTTCTAAAAAATTGAACTTAATTGATGCAATTCAACGTTTAGGTGTAGAATATTACTTTGAAATTGAGATTGAAGAAATTTTGCAACAACTGCACATGAATCTTCATGACAGTCATGATCATGAAAATTATAATGATCTTTGCATGTTTGCGCTCCAATTTCGACTATTGAGACAAGCAGGTTATTACATTTCATGTGGTAAGTTTTATAACTTTTCTTTGTGTTTAATTTTTTTATTATGTATAATGCTTATTCAACATTTGTTCAAGGAACCTTTATCTAATAAATACCACTTTAGAGTAAAATCTAGAACTGGTATCACATTGTACATTTTATAAAGTCGCATATATATGGTGAAAATGAGAAATAGTTATTCCTTTTCTGTATTATTCTACAAGTGTCACATCTCTTTTAATTGGGCTGTAACTAGACAAGTTTGCCAAGTTTTTGGACAACCACGGGAGGTTCAAGGAATCACTAAGCAATGATGTGGTAGGAATGTTAAGCTTGTACGAGGCCACACATCTCAGAAGGCATGGGGAAGATATATTGGATGAAGCACTTGTCTTCTCAACAACATGTCTTAAGGCTGTAGTAGCCCACTTAAGCCCTTCTTTCGCAAAACAAATAACCCATGCCTTAAAACAACCTCTCTGGAAAGGAATGCCAAGGTTGGAGGCAAGACAGTACTTTTCTATCTACCAAGAGGATGCTTCACATGATGAAACACTTCTTATCTTTGCAAAGTTAGATTTCAACCTATTACAAAGGATGCACCAAAAAGAACTTGCTGACATTACAAGGTTAGTTCTTAATCCCTGCAATAGTTGTAAGCATGCGTAAGCTTTTAGATTACTCTATTTTGATAATATGATTCTATAAAATTATTCTTGTAGTTGGTGGAGAGATTTGGACTTCACAAGGAAGCTACCTTTTGCAAGAGATAGGATCGTGGAGTGCTACTTTTGGATATTAGGAGTATTCTTTGAGCCCGAGTATCTCCTTGCTAGAAGGATATTAACTAAAGTAATAGCAATGACCTCTATTATTGATGACATCTATGACGTGTATGCCACAATTGAAGAACTTGAGCTGTTTACCGAAGCAATAGAAAGGTTGAATTGACATATTTGCTAATTTTAGCTCTCTTTGAGTAAAACTTACATGTTATTAGGATATCTTAATTGTTCCAATTATTAAATTAATTTTGGGATGATCAAAACCTACTTTACAGGTGGGATGTTAGTGCCAAAGATCAACTTCCAGAGTACATGAAAGTTTGTTACCAAGCTCTTTTGGATGTTTACAATGAAATGAATCAAAAAATAGGTGAAGAAAGATCGTACTGCATCAAATATGCAAGAGAAGCAGTAAGTATTTTGTAGACAAATTTAATAAGATTATTTGAAAAAGTTACTTAGCTTATCCATAACCTTTTGAGTTAAATCAATTTGATATATAACATGTAAAAATCATCTTATAAATTCTCACTGTAAGTTTTTCGTGTCAAGTTCATCACCCATTATAATACAATTAAAAATAAAAAGTTTTAAACTAATAAAAAAAAGACAATTGTCGTTCATCCTTTATAGAAGGTTGTTTGTCTTTCCTTTATGAGGTGATGCTTGATCATTTCTAAGTAAAAAGAAATGGTCAACTTTTGTAAGGGATGTTTGGTTATTATGTAAAGGTTGACTTGTCAACAAATTATGATAAAAAGTAAGCCCCTGTAAGAAAGACAATGCCTCTTTAATTTAATTTCTTAGTTTTTTCTTTTCCTTCCTTGTTAGGTAATGGGGGTGGGGAGTTTTAACTGCAGAACTTCAATTTGTGACCTATAACTTTACTACTAAACTTATCGTTGTTAGCAAAAGAACAACTTTCAAACCCTAGCGACTCATCTGATACAAGCACAAATATCTTGAATTACATTGGTGGATACATTTTAGATAGATAAAAAAAGTTATCAAAAACAATAAATATGCTATAATATTAACTAATCTAATTCTAGTTTCTTTTTTGTCAGATGAAAAATCAAGTTAGAGCTTATTTTCATGAAGCCAAATGGTTATACCAAAAATACGTTCCCACAATTGATGAATACATGGACGTTGCAATAATTTCCTCTGGCTACCCGTTGTTCTCAACGATATCTTTGGTTGGAATGAGAGATATTGTCACAAAAGACTCCTTTGAGTGGTTATCAAGTGATCCTAAAGTGGTTAGAGCTTCATCAATAATTGGTAGACTCATGGGTGATATGACATCGCATAAGGTATTACTTATATATATAGTCATCATATATTTCTGAATTGCATAATTTTATTTTTTGTTTATTTTAAATATTTTATACATGAGCTGCCCCTTCTAACATAGACTTAATGTTTTTAGTTTGAGCGAAATAGAGAACATATCGCCTTAGCAGTTGAATGTTGCATGGTACAACATGGTCTTACAGAGGAGGAAGCAATCAAAGAATTACAGAAACAAGTTACAAGTGCGTGGAAGGATATGAATGAAGACTACCTTTCCCCAGCCAGAGTTCCCATGCCTCTTATGAAGCCAGTGCTCAACCTTGCACGTGTAATTGATGTCATATACAAGGACGAAGATGGCTACACAAATGCTGGGACTGTGCTCAAAGATTTCATAACTGTTTTGCTTGTTGAGCCTATGCTGTCTTGAGTATGAACCTCTACAGGGGTGCTTTGCAATATATATTTGTTGTTAGTGTAATGTGGCTGAGGTGTAAACGTGTGAACTGTGTTAACATTAGGATCATGTCATCTCCTAGACTTCTATGTAATTGAAGTAATAGTAGACTTGCTTTTGTGTATTGGGATGAGGAGCTAGAGAGCTGTTGCTATACCCACGTGTCATGCTCTGCATGTCCAAGAGGAGGAACATCTCAGACATCAATCATCAGATTAGAGATGTGCAGTTTAAGGATGTCACCCCATAATGGTTCCTTGCGCGGAAAGCTAGGATATGTTTTGAAAGTTTCTCTATAATGTATGGAACAATTGCATACTTGTGGTTGCTGTTGAAGTTTGTGGTTTATGATTGTATTGTTGTTGCGTAGAAGAACTCTTTCTTGTCCTGTTTGTAGAACTTCTGTTTTGTTACCTTCAAGAAGTAGTAGCTGTATTTTGTGAATCTTATTGTGAGCTGTCTATGGTGTTTCATTTCTCAAAAGATTACAAGACGTGTCGGGAAACGCTTCTTCTTTTACTAACATTTGTTAATATGACGATCGGACGTGGCAGCCACATGGCTGCCATGGTGGGCGACCGAGAGCCGGTTCCCCCAATAGAAACCGATCTCCTGTGACGTGCAGACTGGCTTGCAGTTCAAAAGCCAGCTTGCCTCCTTGAAACTACATGAGTGATAAGAGCTTGACTGGAAGATAACTGGTTGCTGACAAGGCTTGCATGTTATGCAGTCCGCTGCGGCAAGCCAGCTTTTCTCTTTTTGTAGTGGCAGCTCGACCATACACCGGGAAGGAAATGGTGCGGCGCCATGTGACTTGTGTCAAAATGCTTGGATAAGCGTGATAGGAAACTAGAAATTGCTAAAAAGCTCTCGTTTATTGATGAACAAGAGGAAAACCAAGATTACAAGTGAGACAAACTGATCCCACGTTGAAGGAAAATGTATACAATGAAATCATATTTATAAACAAATAGGAGCTGCTACTGGTGGTGCTCGGTGGTTGCTTGGAGGAGCTGTCACTGTTGCGTGTGCAGGGAGGGCTACTCTGCAGCCAGAGAGGGTTCCGTCTGTGGGAACCCGGTACTGATGCTGATGTGGCAGCTACGTGGATGTGGCTGCCACCTCATCTCCAAACAACTTGCTTGTTGGAGATTGCTTTCTCCCTTCACAGTGTCTGTATTGGTGTGTCAGGAAAACCAGATTCCATATCTGAATTTCTTATCCGGTTTATGTGCTGGTGTGCTGTGTTCGTGCTTGCGTGAGTTTTGTCTGTTGCTGCATGCGTACGCGTCATACTCCAACGACACAGTGCTAATAGCGGAGTGTCCATGGGATTGAAAACTGGTTCCTGACTCATCTTCGTCAGGTTTAGCATGGAATCAGAGCATCGCGATCCTATCCTAACACGTTAGTGAGCTGCCGATTTGCCCAAGGACAAAACGGTAACCTGTAGAGAAAGTTCGAGAACCAACAGTTTCAACATAAACAAGATGGAGAACTTGTGTTACTCTAAGGAGTAGTTGTTCTCGTTAGAACACTTAGGTTCACTTGCTTAGATGAGTCATTATTGTCACAAGCATACATATATAGTCTCTTAATACACATCAGACGAAACAAAATGAAGGATGTTCAGACAAGGTGGTGTGGGGAGGTGCTACTTTCTTTCATCTAGACGGCACTGCCCTTCCTATTACGCTTGGCAACTTGGCTAGCTTCCTCCCCAATCTGATATTGCTTCAGTGCTGACGTCACTTTCCCAATGGTAAGCTGATGCTGGGAAGAAGCTTCTTTCTATTCTGTCCAGATGGTCGGCGTGGTCACTGCTTTGAGACCCAGCCACGCTTGAAGATCCTTCGTTGTCCACAAGACGTGCTTGTCACGTCCAGAAGAGGGGTAGTTTGTCTTGTGCGTATATTCCACGGAAGCAGGTGGTTGGGCTGCATGAGCACTTGAAGACATTGACACCACAAACTTTCAAGTTTTCAGGTCGTGGGTTCACTGGTATGAAAGTATGCGACACGAAAGCTGCACGCACAGTCGGAATCGGAGCTTCAGATGACGCTGAGATGTGATTTGTGGTGATTGGGTTATGGCCATTTCCACTCACACCTGTATCTGGCTTTTGTTTTTTCACAAACCACTCCCCCCCTGCAGCGTCAGTTCTTAGTTCCCTTTTGCTTTTTCGTAAGCATGCAGAATTGGTAGCAGCTATTCAAACTCTTGAAGTTTGGATTATGTTACGCCCACAGGACACGGAGTAGGCTTCTTATTTTAGGCCCATGTTATTTAAATAGTTGTTTTATTTGTTTCTGGATGTACAGTAAAATAATGTAGCCGTATTTTTTTGTCTTTTGTGATGTATTGGTTACATTGAGGAGTTTTTCGCTGTATCAGTTCTGATGTTGGCTCTGTCACCATATCATTACAGATTTTACTTGAACATTGAAAGTTAGAATATAATTTTGTGGTATCAGTTTTTGATATGATATCTGCCGTTTCTTGCATTCGAAAATGCTAGAGCTTCCCATAAAATTGCATTAGCTTCTGAAATAAACTAAAACAACAGATTTATGCGTTGTGTTTGCATGTCTAATTGCTTCCCATCGTCTGGCTCGAATGCGGAGATGGAACAAATTCAAGTCACTTTTAAATACCGAACAAATACAAATTTTTTTTTTCTTTTTGCTAAGCAAAATTTATATACAATACATTAATAGAAGATGGTTAGGGCCATATCCTTATGGAAAGACTTTACCCAACATTATATCATATAAAAAATAGTCTCAATTTTTTAATCATGCTAAATAAACAAATTTTCAGCAATTTTAGAGATTTTTATAATACAACAAAATCTATTTCTGATAAGTCTTTTGATATTTTTAAGAGTTACACATTAAATAAGAAAGTAAAGTGAATTATCACCAAATATTCACAAGGAAGACCCTTTACCTTTTCTTGAGAACTTTAGCCTTCAAACAAAAGAAGATTACTTGTACTGCATATATTAAGGAAGTTTAGAACCCACAAAAATTCTAAGCAATGTAAAAGAGATCACATTGTGGAAGCTTTCCTTGAAAAGGGATATCTGTGGGATCCTATGATGAAGGGAAAGTATGCCCCCGGGCTAGCTAAATTTCCTATTTATGGAAGACATTTCAGACTTTCAAACAACAAAATTAAGTAGTCATATCATTTATCTACCCTTTCGTTTCTTCTTCTTCTCATTTTTATGTTGTTTTATTTGTTTATACCTAGATGAAAATGCACATTGTTTCTTATAGCAGTGGACATTAAAGGCTAGCAAGTGCTAAGGAGTTGAAGTACAAGCTGGAACAACAAAGAGCGCATTTGTGAGTTATCCTGATTCACAAGCCCTTGGTTGCTCGGTGGCGCCTAAGGACATTTCTACATGAGTGATTAGGGTTTAAGCATCTCCCTTCTCCGAAAAACTCTCTAAGATCTAGGCAAGAAATCGCAAGGTTCCCAACATGAGTTGTGAAGACTCATTTTATTATCGTGTCAATCCAACTGCGAAGGTAACATATAATCAATTAAGATTTTAAAATTGGTTTATAAGAAAACGAACAATGTGAACAAGTATTTGCTCCCATATTTTTCCTCCTTTTCACCTGTGTTACACATGTTTTGCTCACCATTCACGCCGCAATTCTTACCCAACGCCGCATTCCCACAATTGATGAATAAATGGTTGTTGCAATAATTTCCTTTGGTTACTGTTGGTATCAATAATATCTTTGCTTGGAATGGGAGAGACCATCATAAAAGATTACTTTGAGTGGCTATTAAGTGATCCTAAAGTGATTCGAATTTCGTCAATGATCGCTAAACTCATGGATGATATGACATCACATACGGTATTATCTTTTTTATTTATTTAAAATATTTCAGGCATGGGCTGCTGCCCTTCTAACATGGACATAATTTTTTTAGTTTGAACAAAATAGAGAACATGCTGCCCCAGCAGTTAGATGTTGCATGGTACAACATCGTCTTACAGAAGAGGAAGCAATCAAAAAATTACAAAAACAAGTTACAAATGCGTGGAAGGATATGAATGAAGAGTGCCTTTCCTCAGCCAGTGTTCCCACCCCCTTATAAGCCAATACTCAACCTTACACGTGTAACTGATGTCATATACAAGGACAATATATAGGTACAACAATGCCGGAACTGTGCTCGAAGGTTTCATAACCGTTTTGAGTATGAACCCCTACATAGATGGTTTGCAATATATATTTGTTAGTATGACTTGTAAGTGTCCTTTGATTTAATGAGAAAAACCAGCTTCCATATATGAGTTTCGTATTCGTTGTATGTTTGCCGGCTTGCTGTGTGAGTATTTTGTGTTACTGAGTGCGTCCACGTTGGACTCCATGAATATAGCGCTAGCTGCTTAGTGTTCCTGGGGTGGAAAACTGGTTCCTCCCTCCCTCATCTTCATTAGATTTAGCAATATTTAATTTCACTGCCAAAGCAGTCTCATCATGACTTATATATCTTATTACGATTTCGCTTGTATAACAAGGACTATGAACGTTCATGGTTTAGATGTAAATCAGTTGCGTTACTTGTCCTTTGGTAATATACGCTAGAGTTACAATTAATAGTTATAGGTGGAGTATTATTTCAATGGGAAAATATATACGAGTAAAAAGTAAGTAGTTACGTTGAAGCTTCCGTAGAGAAGTTTTTACTTGATACCTAAAACTAAGCTGACGCTTTTGTTTATTAGTTACAAGATGAATTAGGTTATTTTGAATGGTCTAGGCATATCAAACGGTTCATCTATTGATGCCAATATGAAACCTTCATAGAATTTATATCCTTTAGGTTCTTTTAGTACCCAACGTTTTCTATATTTGCTAATGGTTCAATCCTTGCAATATCATAAGAAAATAAACTAGAGCGAATAGCTTAGTGGCAAATGGTAAGAGAAATTGACTTCTGATCGAATGATCCTGAGTTTGAATCTCCTTGCTTTTATTATCTATGAAGTAAAAAAGAAGTGAGATAAGAAAAACTAACATGATTAGTCATATATTTACGAGCAAAGGGTTGAAGTTCTAAGAGCTCCAAAGCTTATAATGGTTGAACCATTGAACCTAATTAATTACTTTCAATGAGAATTTATTGGTTCCGTATTAGTTTCTTCATTAGCTATTCGTTCCATAGCAACTGTTTTGAACCACATGCTCCCCATAACTTCAATAATAGATCATTCTCATCAATCCAATGTAATGTCCCTTTTATAAGATGAATTCCAAGAGAATTGAAGACTTGGTTTCATTTTTGTTTTTGCACTCTAGAGTAGTAAAATGAGCTTGTTAAAGTTGCTAAACTACAAGGGTAAGCTGGACGATCTGAAACTTGGAAATATTAGTTTATATGGTTTGACTAACCTATTGAAGATTATTTTAGAGAATTTTATTGCTTCATTTGTAGAAAAGAAAGAAACTAAAACTACTCATTTTTATTGTTCTATAGAATGTGATTTTGTTACTTGTATTCAATCTATTCTTGGAGAGAATTCATATATTAACTATGGAAATACTTTGAAAAAGGAAGAGCATAAAAGAGGCGTTCCTCGTTCACCTAGCTCCATGTTCAAGTGATCAAGCTTGTAGCCCTTTGTTTTTGCACCGAATTCTACTGGCTTGTTTGAGCCTCAGCAAGATTAGATACAGAGTGTGTCTGGGATTCGCGAGGCCAACCTCAAAGTTGTAGCTCCGAATTCAAGCTTCAGGGGGGAAAAAATGACGCGTTGTAAGGCTTTGAACCTTTCTTTTGATGAGCTATTACAAGTCCTTTTAGTGGATCACCATATGCACTTAACTGGATGAAGGTTTTCACAAATAGTGAAAAATGAAAAAAGTTAATCACAAACATTACTCATATCCGACTGCTTTAATTAATCTTATTATTTAGTTTGATTTTTGTATACTTTCTCTTTTATTTTCCTCACAGGAAAAGATCTACATGAACTTTGGAGTATGTATACGAGACTTGATTGAATTCGATCATGGACTAAAACGTAAGACATGAGAACTTAAAGTGAATTCCGCCGTCTTACGTACTCATATGTAGAAAACATATAGAAAGATGACCATCATGGGCATGAGAGCGAGACTAACCTCATTTTCATGCACAGACCCTTAGCGGTGTAGGCAGTTGCATCGGGCGACAAGTCTCCAAATTCTTCCATAGTCCGAAACGTTCCGGAAACCGGCCGTTTGGGTGGGGTCAAGTAGCTGTTAATAGAAAAAATCGTGGTTTGCTGCCGGTCACTCTCTCAATGAACGAAACGTATCGGAAGCCAGCCGTTTGAGGCTGATAGAATCGGGTCAGGTTGCACTAAATAAAAGAGTCGTGATCTGCTGTCGATACCATCATAAAACCTTGTGAAATAACATGACACTCCCCGATGAGCCAAAACCTAGCGGAACCCTGCCGTTTGAGGCTGATGGGATCCGGTCAGGTTGCACTGACAAGCAAAATCGTATTTTGCTGCCGATACTGTCGTCAAACCTTGTGAAATACACCGTTGACTTCCCCCTCTTCCTCGATGAGCCGAAACTTGTCGGAAGCCTGCCATTCGGAGAGTGGCCGGTCCGAGCCAGGTTGCACTTGCTAATAAAGTGATGGTTTGCTGCTGATAACATCATAAAAACTTGTGAAATACTGTGATAAACTGACATGTATCGGAAGCCGGCCATTCAAGGCTGATCAGATCGGGTCATTTTGCCTTAACAATAGGAACTTCAACAAATTATCTTGTCATAGTCAGAGAATTTTAAATTCAAATTTTTTTTAGACAAATTATAATGTTAGAGTATGTCCCTAAATTTTTGTGTTCTTTTATTATTTGATAAATAAGTTCACAAAATCAATCATCCAAGTTCAGAATGTCTTAATTTCACTGTGTTATTTGGGGCTCACAACAGACAAAGTAGACGTAAAAAAAGAAGAAAGATCCAATTTTAGACAACACACATCCTTATTTCTAGAGAAACCGTTGTATAATTACAGTCTTAACATAGAAGATGACGAAACCCTTAAAAAAAATAAAAGAGGGCAGAAAATGCTATTGTGGTTTCTCAAAGTCTTTATTCTCATCAAATCGTGCTACTAAGGAGCAATATTATCACCACCGGCTTTGAGCGGTCGAGCAGGGATATAAGTGAGAGGGTCTGGCGCCGATGGAGGAATAGGAGCCCTCTCTAGGGAGCCTAGCTGATGCCTGACACTGTGACCTAGATTGGTTGGCGATGAAGGCCTGACAGATGCATTCTTCGCTGAGTTAAGGGACCGAGAACCAATAAGACCACCGAGTTCGGTCGCAGGTCCACAAGGGCTATAGGTGGGAGGGTTTGGAGCCGATGGAGGAAAAGGAGCCCTCTCCAGCAACTCTGGCAGACGCCTGACACGGTGGTGAGCCAGATTGACCACTGAAGAAGGGCTGACAGAATCCTTCTTCACTGAGCCAAGAGCAACACTGTGACCCACGACAGTGCTCTTACCTATTGTTGCAGAAGGCATATAGGTGGTAGGTTTGGAGCCTAGTAGACGTCGGAAACTATGAACTGAATTGCCCACCGATGGGGGGCCACG
Source organism: Casuarina equisetifolia (assembly GCA_028551475.1). Taxonomy (NCBI): domain Eukaryota; kingdom Viridiplantae; phylum Streptophyta; class Magnoliopsida; order Fagales; family Casuarinaceae; genus Casuarina; species Casuarina equisetifolia. Next base: position 25,680,793 of record CM052360.1, read on the forward strand.
GGCGCTTCCGGCTATGGTCATAATTAGAAGCAAATAGATAATCATAATATGTGGAATTTGGAACTTCCCCATCATTAGGTAGATGGGTTAACGATCAATGCATGCCGCTGGACTTCGATCAATAAATACACCTCGCGTGAAATGAACGGCCAGGATTTAATTTGCGTGAAATGTCCCAAAGAGCTAAGCAAGCAGAGAACAGTGACCAGAATATCATCAATTGGGTCAATTTGCCATTGCTTAACCTCCTCTACTTTTACAGAGCCATTTCTTTTTTTTAAAAATCAAACCTAAGTATTTTGTCATTAACCACGTCACGTGATACCGTAATTCCACTCATCCTTTGGTTGGGGCTAAGCACCGAACGATAGAATTTAGACCTCAGTCGTTGAATTTGTTAACTCTTTAGCACTGTTTTGTGCATATGTTAAGGATGCCACGATAGCTTGTTGGTCGTAATAAATAAGGTTAAACAGCTCCTTACCAACAGAAGGGCCTCATCACCCGGAATCCAGTGTTGGACCGCGGCAGCATTTCGATGATTTAAGGTGAGAAAATCAACACCTGGGGGCAAGTGAAACGCTATCATTGGTTGGCTATGATCTTTGTATGTTTTTAACATACGTTATAATATTATTATGTTTTTAGGTTCAATATATAAAGGATGACTTTTAGTTATGATACTTGGATAATATTTAGAATATAAAAAGTATCATATAAACTTATAAACCAGCTTTTAGGTTGGACTCTATTTCACCCTCATATATGATCAATGTACAAGATTATTCATTTCACTTTATTTAACATTGAAACCAATGTATGTTTAATGTGTAGAGAAATATTGAGAATGAAAGTCCCATATTAAAACTGGTGAAATATTCTGCTAAGCCTAAATGTATTGAAAGCACTGACCTGATTGGATCAGGTTGTAGTTAATGAAATAATTAGTTTTGACCAATAATTTTACCATCAATTGATAATTAATCATCAGAGTTCACGATGTCTTGATTCTAGTGTGCGAGCTTTAGGGCTCCCTATAAACAAAGCACACGTAGAAAAGAAGAGAAGAAGAAGAAGAAAGATCAAATTTTAGATAATGCCCATCCTAATCTTGAGGAAGCAGGCAGTGACCGTCTCATCCACTATAATCGAAGACGAATCAGAAGGATTTTGGCATTTGCACATGGACGGTAATGCTAGTAAGGAGCAGCAGTATGACCGCTGGGCCTTGGCACGGGTCGACCAGGGCTATACGTGTGAGGGTTTGGCATAAAAATGTGATTTGAAGTTTTCAAGCTAATATTGGGATGAACCTCCAATTACTAAGTATTCTATGGGCTTCTTGGCATGAAAGCCGCTTGTCAATGATGCTAATAAGGAAGAATAACACAGGCACGAACCATATTCTTATTCTCCATCATTTCCATGAGAGGAGCACCAAAATTTTTGGCGGCCACCGTCCTCACAACCTTTCCTTCTTTTAAGGTGTGAAACGCAACCACGCGGTTGACTCTTACCTTTACCAAGAACATAAGATCGTACTACAGCGTGAAAAACGAAAGCTCCCAGCAGTTCTCGTGTATCTCACAAAACCACTACTTTCTCTTCTAATTTGGAATTGAGTCGAATAGGAAAAATGTAGAAAGTTCAAATGTTCTACGATTCCTCTAATATCCACATTTCACCATTCTTTCCCTCCGCGGAACAACGAGTTAGAAACGATCTTGGACACCAGAGACCGAATCCTGCCTCTTCCCCATCTGGGTATGTGGTAGCTAGGTGATCCCATATTACACGATTCTAGGATCGGTGCATATATGTGCCCCGTAAGGGCGGCTTTTATTATTATTATTTTATTTTATTTTCGTCTGATTCTCTATGGGGCAAAATCAAATCAATGAGAGAAAAGCAAGATGCTCGTACACTAACAATAGGGCGATGATCAAGTAGGAATAATTGAATGAGAGAATGCTAGCTGCACCATGAGTTTAGGGCAAACCATGTTTTTAGAATTATTAAGGATAGCCTATTTTAAAAGTTGTTAAAAATAAAAGTCTCACATTAAAAGGAAATATCAGTAGGTGATATTTAAATTTAAATAATATGTTCTTAACTTATAAACTAACTTTTAAATTAAATTTTTTTTTTATTTTTGACATGATATCAAAGTTTATGTTGATCTTTTTTAACTACTGTTCAACCTTGAGCCTATCGAATATGCTTAATACGTAGGAGCATTTGTTTCACCTCATTTTCTTTAAGCTCAAAGTATGCAAACAAGAATTAAAGATAAAAGCCTCACATGGAAAATAAATAATTTAGGGATAATTTTTAACTTACAAACTAATTTTTGAATTAAACTTAGGACCTAAACCTATTTTTAATATGTCCTTATATTAGCAAATCAAAATATTGACATAGAAACTTGAAATTACAAAAATATTGTATTAAAATGAATATAGAAGAAGCTCACCTAAGAATACAGATGATGAAATATTTTATTCAATCATCTAAATAAAAAAGAGATATATATAGAAATATATTCAAGCATATCAAGAAACTAAATTTTTGCTTAACATATAAGACGGGGTATAATCATCTGACATCTACATTATAATGATAAAAATTATTTAACGAGTAATTAGTGATGATAACAATCAAAATTAACTAAAATTGGGTTATGAGACTTGACCTCTCTCGTTCATAGCTTTTTAGCCTTGGCCGGCCCTTAGATCGGCGTCGCTCAAAAACTTGGTGCTTTCCAAATGCTAGCAAACTCTGCAAAGGAGAAAAAACCAAAAGATTCCAATTGGGCACCGTGAAAATGTGAATTTGTAGAAGAGATTCGATTCTGGGATAGACACCGGCCGCTCTGCCCTTCATGTTTTAGGCAACATGTTATGCCTAAGGCATCTTATCTCAAAACTTATTTCATTTTAACAAGTAGTAAAAAATTGGAGGTTGAAAAACTTCAATGACTTTTGTACGGATTTCATTTGGTCTTATTAGACCCTTAGATTTCGACGGATTTACAATTTGATTATAAATTATTGCAATAATATCTCAGTGATAATTAAGTTATTGTACTTTTGTGCAACATATTTTTAACGGAATCTTCTTTTCAAGACACTAGGTTCTAATACATAAAAAGAATTTATTATCTCAAACTGTTAAGGAGCGTATATCACATCTATTGCATATGCACTTGCATGAACCTTATTAATGGGTGGTTTCACCCTTCCTTTGAAGCATTTTTTGGAGAAGCCTCCTGATCCTCACTTAACATGGTATTAGAGCTGCTTCTTCCAAGAGTAAGGATCCATAGACCCTAATGCCAAGGGAGCATGCTGAGGAGGCTCATTTTGGGGAGGCCAACTGGCCCCACTTAACACAATTATTTCGTTTTACATGGCGATCAAAATAGGAGGTTGTAAGTCGAGCAGCACGTTCAGAGTTAGAGAAACTAAGGCAATACCATGCCGGGAAAGCGAAGTTACACGAACCACGGGAATGCCCGTCGATACAGAAGCGTCCTTGAGGGATTCTAGCGACGTAGGGACTCTGGGTGCCAGGGTTTGGCGCAGATGCATGGAACGGGCCTTTCTCCGGTTAGCCGGACGGAGGATACACAAAGTGCCCTGCATTGAACGCCGGTGGAGGGCCATGTACGCCCGCGTTTGCAGCCACAACTAAAAGCTCTGTTGTTACTGCACAATGACAAAGAGCTGGAGAATGCAATTTATACAGAGAAGTCTAAAAAGGAAGAACTAGAAAAGATGACGTGAAAAGGAACTTCATAAGAATAATTGGATAAAAAAGAATTGTTCCGAGTACGGTTAACGAATCTTGTACGCCCGCATTGGAAGAACTGTTTGGGAATCGATCAGGATACTAGGATGTTCAATAGCAAAAACCCACAGGACAGAATCTTGTAATTTCATTTAAAATGCAGACGCCGTGGTGTGGATAGCTGGCACGAAAATCATTGGGCAAGAGCATAATGATGGAAGAAATACTGATGCAATAGGAACGAACCTTGTTCGATTAGCCTGTTAGCGTTATCCAGCACTAGATTATTCGAGGTTACCGTAGCTTTTCTTCTAGATTTTGGTCGGATAAAAACTATCACGATCATCTTTTCTTGTATTTATTAGGATAAAACCTTGTCTCACCATGCGTTTGAGTATAAAGTGTGACGTTGAAGAAAAGAATATTTTTGTTGGGATAAAATCATTGGGCAAGAGCAATGATGACGGAAGAAATGCAGATGCAATAGGAACGAACCTTGTCCGATTAGCCATTATTTGCTTTAGCCAGCACTAGATTATTCGAGGCTACCGTAGCTTTTCTTCTAGAGTTTGGTCCGATAAAAAATGTCACGATCATCTTTTCTTGTTTTTGTTGGGATAAAACCTTGTCTCACCATGCGCGTGAGTATAGAGTGTGACGATGAAGAAAATAATATTTGTAATATATATTATAAGCTTAAACAACTCTTTTTTTTAAAGAGGCATTTTGGGACTGAGTTTTTACATGGTATTATAACCAATCTTCCTTTTGTGTAATTTAACCCACTTCAACAAATAAGCTAATCCTCTACTAATATAAAATATTGAGCTTAAACTATGAGAGAATATTGAAAAATAGAGTCTCACATCAAAAAAATACTTAAATTCTCGATATAGATGCTACATAGTTGGTTCTCATCCTTCAAAGACTACGACTGTAATAGGAGCATCCGTGACTAAAGGATCACCCTAAGATGATCATGTCATGGCTATTGAGAACGAATCAAATCAGATGGTTCTATTTCCTAATCTTTCTAACTTGCTCCTACAGAACCAAGGTTGAAAAGATTGGGAAAAATAGGTCATTCACAATCACTGGTAAAGGATTCCTCGACAAGTTAAGCATTAGTAATCCATTTTAGAAATCGAATGAATTTTATCTTATCTTATACATATACGAGGAAGGTAATAAAGAAGGAAAAAAAGGCGAGTTCTTTTTTCTTTTATAATTTAGGAGCCCTAGGTTATTTGTAATGTACTTTGTAATTTTAAACAATGCATCTCCTCAATAAAGCCTTTTTAAGAAATGTAAACTTGAGCTTTTCAAATCATATCAGAGTATTAAGGTGAAAAAAACAAAAGCTTTATCCGGAATGGACTTTGATAAAAATTATTAAAGATGATATAAATAAGTATTATAAGTTATTGAAATTTAGATATATATGTACACACACAAAGGAGGAAATAAACATTTCCGTTCTAATTTTCAAGTATGAGTTTTATGAACTGTAAATTATATTTACATAATCTTTTCATACTAAAAAAGATATATTAAAAAAAATTAAATGAATATCTTTCAAGAACCACCCCCCACACCTCCCCCCAAAATAATGGCTATCACAACTGAACTAAATCAGCGATTTATAGAGACACATGTGGATCGTGTCAAACTTGATGTTCATGTATGCTTGATGTTTGCATAAGCAGAATCTAATGTTCGGCTGGCCAACTTTTCTTCTTTCTTTACGATTAGTAACGCAACCTGGCATTTTGAGTCTCATCTTTGATGGAAAAGCATAATATCAGAGGTGACAAGCGAAAGTTTGAGTCAGTTCACATATATCTTCCAGAAATGAAAGAATTGAAATGTGATTCTGTATTCCCTCCCACTACTAGTCTCTTTTTTTAATCCGGAATCCATTCCTGAGGATAAGTTAAAGAGCATCGTTCAGCCTTATGACTATGTCATGAGCTTGATGCTGATCTACTATGACCTAAGCCAATTACTATAAATAAATTTAAAGTTTAATTCAATTCATAAGTTAATGATTTATTTTTTATATTTAAACACTACTCATTGATCATATAAACTTTCGACGTTAATACTCTTTACATACAAAAAATATATTAAGTTTAAGGGTGAACGATATGAAATAGATATTTCTCATACACTCAAACATTTTAAGGCTTAAGATTTTGAGCAAGAACTATAGTGAACTAACTGGGACTTTAATATTATATTACAAATAAATCTAAAATCTAACTCAAAAAATTAGTTCATTAGAAGGATTTTTTTATATTTAAATATTACTCAAAGATTATATCTTTCAAATATAAAATTTTCATCTTCAAGCTAACTATGTACAAACCAAAAAAATATTGAATTAGAAAAAAAAAACCAAATAATACTAACATATAGAATCTAGAACCCTTTTTTTCTAGGGCATCTGTTTAATAAATACTCACGGAGTAGAGAATCTAGGTTTACTAACACAAAAGATGTATTATTGTTCACTTTATGGTCAGTGTGATGAGCATCTTGCTTTTCTGAATGCTTGAAAATTTCTATAAAACACGATCCGCATTTATGCACCATATCGATGGACAGGAAAAATTAGCATGATTGAGAAAATGAAGGAATGCTGCCATATACACCGAAAGAATATTGATCAAAATAAAGAAATCCTTGAATATGTTATGTGAAAGGCTGTCATGTAAGTCGAAAGAATATTGACTAAAATAAAGTGCTCGAATCAGTTCGCCATTATATCAATGAATTGGTTCCGTTACTTAGGTTCGGCATCTTCTAGAAATGCGTCTTCTAGAAATGAGACCGCATAAAGTAGACCAAAATAAAGTGGTTTGAATCAATTCGCTATTTGATAAATGAAGTAGTTCAATGACTTGACTTATATTTTTGACATCTTTATTTATTATAAAATCAATTTTTGTTCTGAACATCTTTAATTTGACATGACAGCCCGAATTATAGCTTAAATTAATCAATAATTCTACTTTTGAGTTTTTTTTAAAAGAAAGTTATCTCTTTGAATCTTTTATTTGTCATAAAAATATATTATTATTTTAAGACTACTTAATTTGATGCTTATATTATTTTTTCGTTCAGTATCTTCTATAAAAGTTGTCCCTTTGAATTCTTTGTTTGCCATATCTCATATAATCTTAACTTTTTATTCGGAAAATTTTCATTTGACATGATGGTTTCTTCTAGTTTGTCCAATAACGTTTATAAAATTTATCCTTTTAAACCTTTTTCACTTGTCTGCAAAATTATTCAGTTGTTATTCCAAAATATTTAATTTGACATAATAGTTTAAACAATATGTTGGACTGACCTTTTACTCTACTTTTGTTTGATAATTTTTGTAAAATTTTATCCTTTGAACGTCTTTATTTGCCGTATAAATTTAACTTGTTATTTGGGAATTATTTAATTTGACACTATAGTTTAGATGATAGGTTAGATTGATTACTTATTCTAATTTTTTCCAATATCTTTTATACAGGTCGTGTCTTTGAACCTTTTACTTGCCACATAAAATTAATTTTCTTTTCTCAACATTTTAATTAGAAGTGGTAGTCCAAATAATAGGATTTCAATCCCCGTATTTGGTAAAATTTTGATTTAAGGGATATAACTTCATATATTGAGCTCAAACACTATTCCTCAAAAGAAATAAAAAGTTGTCTAACTATGCAAGCCGATCTTATTGTAATAAAATTATCTTTTTTAGATGAACAATTTGACCCCTTACGGTATATTTAAATTTTTTCCTTTGTTTCTAGGTTTGCAAACGTAAGATGAAAAATTTTGGTCTAATTTGCCAGCTAGATAATGTATAGTGATAGATAGTGTGTAGAAGTTCTGTCCAAGGTGGTAGGATAAGGATGTTACAAGTCTCAACCAATACAAGTGTATAATAAGTCTCCCTTTTTCTGTTGTGCCTTCAAAGACATGTCCAATGATGTGCTCATAGTGCTAGATGATAGAAGCACGTATAGAGAACAAGAATTTGAGAAAAAAAAAAACATATGGTATAATTTGGTCTGGCTTATGCAAACAATTAAGTTTCAATAAAAGGGAGCTTTAAATAAAAGGAATTGAAAAGAGTAACATCTAAAGCTAACATGTGAAGACTACTAACAAAAAAATATTTTTTTATAGCTTTTGAATGAGATTTAAAAACTTTTAACCACCATCTTTTTATAACTTTTGTCACTCTTATAATATTAGGAAATGTTCTTATGCTTTATATTACTTTTATTAATAGAGACTTACCTTTCTACAAAAGATATATTTTTTAATAATTAACCATGATTAGATTCATATTTATTTAACTTCAACTTGATTTTGTTATATGTATTGATTTAGAGGTAAGATATTATTGAAAGAAGAAACTATTGTATGCATGATGAAGGTTTAACACTAGTGAAACTTAAATAAAAAAGTGTCTTTCTTGCTCTTAAACTAGTTTTGGTATTAGAGTTAGCTTGAATTCGCTCCACCCATGTGACTTTGAACTAATCTTGCTTGGCATACAAGGCCATGTGTGTAGAACAAAAATCTCAAACCAAAAGCATGATTTCTTATAGTGAAGCTTAAATAAAGAAGTATCTTTCAAACTTTTAAGCTAGTTAGACTTTTGAGTCTTTTGACAATTATAAAGCCCAATGTCAAGGTCTCACCAACTATACCAGATAATGCATCTCATCAACCGAAATCATGCACATTCAATTCCTGATAATTTGTAACGGTATTAAGTAATTTACTTTCGTTAGCTGATTGTATTAGCTTAACTAATTATGTGGTTAGTTTATGATTGTATTAGCTGATTGTTGTGACAACGTTTTTGATTTAACAAAGTTATATTTAAAAGGGATATCCTTACTCTTATGAGTACTTTTGATGAATAAAAATTGAGAGATATTCTCAGAGATGTGATCCTCCTTTTAAAGAGTTCAAGGTACAATTCTCCCTTAGAGGCCGAGAACTATTTTAGTCATATTTTTTTATTATCAGCCACGTAACACAATCGTTGAATAATAATTGTTATTATCAGATATGAAAGATTCATTCGGTTAGGTGGATTTATCAAGGCAAAATATTAATTAGGTAGGTGGAAACTTGTATATTTATTCCCAAAAAAGCTAGAAACCAATAAATATAATTTCTACTTATTTTTCTTCCAACTTTCTCTTGGTTTTCAACTTAGTGTTTTTATCATTTGGCTCATTACTTTATTTTTCTAAAATAATATCAGAGTAGGAAAACATTAAAGAGGATGTGTCAAACGGGTTCACATCTAACCCCTTTCTTCTATCTATTCTTTTTTTTTTTGTATTTTTAAGTTAAAATGATCATTAAATCTACTCGGCCCTTTATCTTATGTCTTTATTTTTTAACAACAAATCAAAACTTCCTTTTTATTTTCTTTAAGCCTTAATCATCCTAGCTTGCTTTTCTATTCTAAATCTTCTTTCGTGTTGGTTGTAAAAAAAAAAAATCCTTTATTTTTCTCTACCTTTTCTTTTGGCGATTAAATTCTAAAAATCCCAATATTTAGATTGCTTCCGCTTCATCCCAGTGGGTTTTAGTTGTCCCTTCCTATGCTTTGTCTGCCTTACTATGGGCTCCATTCGGCCTATTGTGGGTTTTACTCATCTCCTTATTGGCTTCAGCTTTGTTTGCCCCTTCCTCCACTTTAATTACTCTTTTTTGGACTCCATCTTTATTCATCTTCCTATGGGCTTTAGTTGTCTTCTTATAAGAAGTTCCACTCAAAACTAGGCCCTGGGCTCTACAGAATTAATCAGGCCTCAAAAGCTCATAAAATCAACTAGGTTCAAGCTCATAAAGCTTACAAGCCCTTCCTGCCCAAAAATCAACTCGACCTTCAGCCCACAAAATCAATAGGGTCAATGCATCTTCCAAGTTTAGTATTATTACAATAGTATCTTCCACTTTATATTTTTTTAAGAATTTTTATTAGTTTCAACATGGTATCATGATCCTTTTCAACATTCACTTTATTTTCTAAGAACAAAAAGAGTGGCAACCGAATCTGCAAGGAATATCCTAATCCAACGAAGGTGCAATCTAGTCCATAGCAAGCTAGGATATAAGGAAATGGGCTTCGACCCAAAGTGCAAAAACGGGACGAAAAACTTCTAGGGACTTCCATGGCCAAAATTCCGAAACTTCAAATGTGCTCATGTGATCCAAACTTTAGTTGGTTTTTTCACCCAAATTCAGTCGAGCTTTCACGCCCAAAATCAATGAGCGTTCAGCCCACCAATTCAAGAGGCCTCCAGCTGAGCATGTCCCTTCCAAGTGTAGAGTGTTACATGACACCCCAAAATCTACGGGGTTGGCGTTCTTGGGACAATGTAGAGATTTACAAAGACACAATTGATAAGACCAGAGTTTAAACTCACAAACGGCGTCATTTCACTGGAGGCATGTGCGGCGCATGGTGGGCCCATCGTCCCTAGTTCGAGATCAGAATTATTAGAAGGAAAGAAAATGGAGACACGAAACTTTTTCCCACTGCAATCAGATGTTTTCATTCCATGTTTGTATCAAAGGCTTTGAATGAATGCAACGCCAACGCGGTGGACTCGAGTGTAGCGATTGGGTTTTTGTTTTTGCCAATAAAACTAAAGTTAGGCTACACTTTTCTGTGTGATGGAAAATTATAACGATTTCCTACGAATTATTTACAATTAATTGATTATTCAAAAAAATTATTATTTTGCATTCCTCTCTTAATTTCGTTCTTTTGTATTTCTTTTAATAATATTATGGTATGTGCCTCAACTATTTTGTTAAACACATAAGGTTAAAAGTTAGTCTCACCATATTTTATTTTAACATTATCCCTAATTTAGGCTTTGATAAGCCTAAGCTTATTATGAGCTCCCATAAAATTGTTACAAACCACAGAACTGTACAGTTGATTACTTGATGACCCATTTTATGGCATCCTCCACTTTATGCTTAACTTGAGTAGCTCCCTTCATGATTTGAGTTTAGGACATAAAATTAATTTTTATATCATTTTTTATTTGTCTTAATCACTTTACCAAAAGACCCAAGGCCAAAAACTAATGTTAGTATATTTTATTTAAATATTATCCCTAATTTAAAGCTCTATAAATCCATGGCTAACATATCTTGCAAACTGTAAATGAGATTTGCATGAACCTTGTTTGGGCAAGGGGCCCACTTCCTAGAGAAATGGAGAACCCATCAAGGGAAAATCAAAAGTAAGAAGTTCTTATTCTTTCTTAGCATAACCTTTAAGTACAAACTTTAAGAATAATTACTTACATGTATACCGATTAAAACGCATGTGAATTATTCTATTATGTCACAAGTTGATAATGAAGAGTACATAAATTGGGAGAAGTTTTGTGTATTGGCTTGAGAGAAAAGCTTTACATATGATATCCTTATATAATGCTAGGATCAACTATGAAAGGAAATATACAAGAGAATAAATTAAATATAATCTTACCTAACACAATGATATTTTCTCAAATAATGTAATATATATGCAAAACAATATTCCTAAATAAGGAACAAATATTTCTATTAAGCACACGGATCTCCAACGCTTCCCCTTAAGCTGGTGGTTTTGGAGGTCTATAGACGTTGAACACTCCAAGCTTGTTTAGTAGATACGTGTGTTGTTGTTGACAAAAGGCCTTTGTGAAAATGTTAACAGGTTGTTCTGTAGTGTCTATTTCATGAGTCTTGATAACTCCTTCCTGAATCTTGTCTCTTGTGAAGTGGCAATTTACCTCAATGTGTTTGGTCCGTTCATGGACTATAGGATTTGCCGAAAGTTTCAAGGCTGCATCATTGTCACAAAATAGTAACATGGGACCTTTCAATCGTATGCCAAGATCATGCAGTAGTCCTCTTAACCATATGACTTCACAAGTTGTCTTTGCCATTGCTCAATATTCTGATTCAACAAATGATAAGGAAATAGTAGATTGCTTCTTTGTCTTCCAAGAAAGGAGAGAGTTACCTAACTTAACGCAGAAACCTGTTGTCGATCAACAGCTCATAGGACATGTGGCATAGTCAGTATCATAATATGCCTTCATTTCTAAATTACAATTTCTAGATAATAGAAGTCCAAGACCGGGGCATCCCTTCAAGTACTTAACAACCTTGAGGGTTGCATTCATGTGGGATTGCTTCGGGGCATGCATGAATTGACTGAGGATTTGGACTACATAACATATATCTGGTTGTGTCATGGTGAGGTAGATGAATTTTCCTACTAAGCATTTATACTTAGAAGGATCCTGAAGTAACTGGTCCATATCAGAAGATAATGTCCCGATATCATATTCCGGTGTAGTAAGGCTTAAATTATGCTCAAAAGGAATGACAGCTGGTTTACAACCGAATAGCCCAGCATTAGAGAAGATTTCTAGAACAAATTTTTGTTGACTAAGACAAATCTCTTGTTCTGAACGTGAAATCTCAATACCCAAGTAGTATTTAAGTGGTCCAAGGTCCTTGATGTGGAAGGTGGAATAAAGATAAGACTTAAAACGATCAATGGCCGAAAGATTATTTCCTATGATTAAGATGTCATCCACATATATGAGTAAATAGAGAGAGGAAGTACCCTGTCTCCAAGTGAAGAGAGCATAGTCATGGCGAGATTGTCGAAAGTTTGCTGAGAGAAGAGCAACTGTGAACTTTGCATACCATTGTCTGGAAGCTTGCTTGAGACCATATAGGAATTTACAGAGACGACAAAACTTAGACTCCCCCTATCTGCATAATCCTGAAGGAAGATCCATGTAGATTTCTTCATCTAAGTCACCATGGAGAAAGGCATTGTTGACGTCCATCTGATGAAGAAACCAGTCTCGTAGAGCAGCAACAGCTAGAAAGAAGCAAACAGTGCCGGCCTTGGCGACAGGAGAGAAGGTGTCATGAAAATCAAAACCCTCTTTCTGAGTATAGCCCTTAGCAACCAGGCAAGCCTTGTAGTGCTCAACAGATCCATCAACACGGTGTTTGATCTTGTAGACCCACTTGCAACCAATAGGACGACGACGAGGAGGACGAAGAACAATATCCCAAGTGCAGTTGTCCGCAAGTGTGTGGAGTTCAGCCTCCATGGCCTGTTGCCAGCGAGGGTCAAAGGCAGCCTCATGGTAAGAGGAAGGTTCCACCTCAACAGAGATCCGACTGATGCAACAAAGGTGATCCAGAGAGGGATGAGCAAAGCTAACATAGGAGGAGATAGGGTAGTGAGAGCCAGGTGAAGAGGAGGTGGAGTAGATGTAGTCCTGGGTCCAGGTAGAAGGATGGGTGGCTCGGCCAAAGCGCCAAGGAGCGGGAGGGGTTGTAGGCACGGGAATGACTGGGGGGGTAGATAAGGGACAATGGCTAAGGAATCATCATAAATAGGATCCATGACCAGGGAAGGGAGAGGGGGGGTCTGGGGACTCAAGGTGAGGAAGAGGGCCAGGGAGCTCGGGAGAGGGTGGAGAGGTGGGAGGGTCATCAGGAGGGGGGTAGGGGTGGGATAGGTAGGAAGAGGGGTAGATCCAGGGCCCCCCAAAAGAAGGATGGGGTGAGGCGTGGGTACAAGATCATCAGCCAAAAATTGTCAAGAAGGCACTGATAGTGTGGCGGAGGTACCAATTGGATATCATCCTGAAAAGGAAAAACAGCTTTGTGGAAAATCACATCTCTGCTGATGAAGAATGTACCTAAGACAGGATCATAGACACAATATCCCTTCTGAAGAGAAGGATAACCCAGGAAGATACACCGAGTAGCACGATGAGCAAACTTGTCACGATGCCCAATAGTAGTAGCAAAGCAAAGGCAACCAAAAACTTGAAGATGATCGAGATCGGGTGGTCGCCCAAAGAGGAGCTCAAAGGGATCTTCCCATCAAGAATCCAAGAAGACACTTTATTGATCAAGTAAGCAGCAGTGATCACACAGTCCCCCCAAAATTTTTCAGGGATAGGGGCTTGGTATTTGAGAGCCCGAGCAACCTCAAGAAGATGACGATGATTGTGTTCGACAACGCCATTCTGTTGAGGAGTGTAGGGACAAGAGCTCTCATGGAGAATGCCACAATCAGAGAAAAAAAAGGAGCAAGCATGATTAAAGAAATCACAAGCATTATCGGTACAAATGCGTTGAACAGAGGCATGAAATTAGGTATGTATGAGAGTGAAGAACTGGGTAAGGTGAAAAAGGATTTGGGTTTTGGATTGCATAAGGAAAACCCAAGTGCCACGGAAAAAATCATCAACAATGGTAAGAAAAAAATGGGACCCATCACGGTGGGGTAGGTGATAGGGACCCTAAATGTCAAGATGGAGAAGAGAAAAAATGGAGGAAGCACAAGAAGAGCTGATGGGGAAAGACGAGTGAGGTTGTTTAGTGAGGGGGTAAATAGGACAAAAGGGGTGAGGGAAGGAAGCACTATGACCCAAGCGTTGTTGGGAAAGCAAAATATTATTTTTATTAAAATTGGCATTACAAAAGGTTCCTATATGGGGAGTAGTACATAAGGATAAATGAGCATTATTGGAAATTGAAGTCCAAAAATAAAAGCCATGTCGAACTTTACCCAAGCCCATTAGTTTGCCAGTCGAACGGGCCTGAAAAAAACAAGAGTGAGGATCAAAAAAGGCTTAACAATGATTGTTGGCACAAGCTTTGGAAACAGAGATAAGATTAAAACAGAAGTGGGGAACATAAAGAACATTTTTTAGAATAAATGTGGGAGTGAGGTGGACATCACCAATTTTGGTGACAGAGGTAACGTCTCCAGTAGGAAGACGTACAGTCATAAAGGAACGAGAAGTATGGATGGTGGAAAAAATTTTAGGTCACAAATAATGTGATCATTGGCACCTGAATCAATAAGCCAATCAGTGAATAAAATAGAACTCATAAAGCAAAAAGAAGTACCTCCAAAGCTAGCAATTTTGTCAGGTTGGCCCATCTGCTAGAAGGCCCGAATAATCTGAGAAATTTGGGCCTTGTTAAGAGGTTGGTTGAAATTTTCTCAGGAAATAACTACATTGGAGGCAAAATCAATGTCATTGGAGTCACGTTCACCGGGACGTCCATGTAATTTCCAACATATGGCCTTAGTGTGGTTGGTGCGCTTGCAATGCTCATAAAATAAATGATTGGACCGGATCCGAGAAGAATGTGGGCCACTAGACCCGTTAGGCCCGTTGGACCTGTTTGCCTGTTCAGCCTGTTAGAGCAACATGCATGCACATTATTCAACCCACGTGATCCCCTGTGCGTAGGTGCACTAACCGCGTGCTGGGGGCCATCCATCGATGATCCGGGAGAGAGGTGTAGGTAGCCGTTGGATGGGGCGCGTTTATGAGCCCTTGGGTGCCGTCGGATGAAGCTGGAGCCGTGATTAAGTGAGGACCGTTGAATCTAGGTAAATGCCTAGAGCCGTCAGATCCAAATAGAGGGGGGGCTCCCTCAAGAAACCCTAGGGAGACTGCTAAAGCAGGAAAGCCGCCACTGAGCCCGCAAGCGGCGATGGCTATCTGAGCGACGGTGGCACGAGTGGCGAGGATGACCAATTCTCCAACACGGAGGTATTCCGCCGAGGTCAATCGGTGGTTTTCCTCCTGCACGGCGAAGAAGAGGAGACGGCGGAGCAACAACAGCGGTTCCATGGCTAAAATTTGGGAGCGGAACGACGTGAAGGAGTCATTCAAGATAAGGAGGAACCGCGTGAGACGTTGTTCCTCCTTGAGCCGCCATGATTGCTAAAGGGTGGGGTCAGGGTCGGTGAGCGGTTCCATGATCTGATTGAGTTCGTGGCAGAGAGCCATGAATTGATTATAGATCACGGAAATGGCAAGGTTACCTTTGCGGAGGTTGGTGAGGCGCTGCTCAATTTGGAAAATTTGGATGCAATCAGAGCGGCCGTAGAGCTCTCGGAGATTTTCCCAAAGAAGTTTAGCGTCCTCGGTTGGCAGAAGAGTAGCGGCGATGTCGAGGGCTAGGGTGTTCCCGATCTAGGAACAAACTAGCTGGGCGCATTTCCACCGCTGCCGGAGGAGGCGCTCGGAGGTTGGGAGAGGAACAACACCATCGATGAAGCCGTCTTTATCCTTCATGACGAGAGCACGACAGAAATCACGCTACCACAGGGAGTAGTTCTTGACGCCGGTGAGAACATGGGAGATGAGGCAGAGTTCGGGGCCATCAGAGGAAGCCATGAAGAGAGGGTCGCTGATTTCAGGGTGGCCGGCGGTGGAGAACGGCAGCCAAATTAGGGACGAATTCGGGTAGGGATTTGGCCCCAAACCCGGGAATCCCGAGTAGGGATCCGGACCCAAAGTAGCTGACGGGTCGGAAGGAGCAGGGCCACCCGATAGGGATAAGCCGAGACCCATACCTAGTGAGTTGGGTGGAACGAGTCCGGGGCCAGGGTAGAGATAATGGGCCCAAGGAAATGGGGGCCAAGAGTAAGGAGGGGGCTGACCAAAGGGGCCCGAAAGGGGCTAAGAGGAGCCAGCAAACCTAGCACCAACCAAGGTGTCATGGGCTAGAGTGGAGTCCGCACCAGAGAGGGCCTGAGAAGGGAGGGTGGGACTGGGAGAAGGAATATGGGTGAGGTTTTCTATCAAGGTAGGGGCGTTGGGGTCCGTAAAGGAGGTCGACATGGTTAAGGGAGGGAAGGCTGGAAAGGAGTAAAGGAGAGGTAAAAAAAAGTTGCGGAAGCGAGAAGCCAGGAAAGAAAAAAAAAACCTTAGGCTCGTGATACCATGTCACAAGTTGATAATGAAGAGTACATAAATTGGGAGAAGTTTTGTGTATTGGCTTGAGAAAAAAGCTTTACATATGGTGTCCTTATATAATGCTAGGATCAACCATGAAAGGAAATATACAAGAGAATAAATGAAATATAATCCTACCTAACACAATGATATTTTCCCAAATAATGCAATATATATGCAAAACAATATTCCTAAATAAGGAACAAATATTTCTATTAAGCACACGGATCTCCAACACATTACACTAAAAAAACATGTAAGTGATACATTTTAAAAAACCACTTGTCATATTCATTTTATTTTTCCTTCCTTTATCTATTTTCTCTTTAGAAACACATTATTTAGGCTTTTTAAATCAACATATCTTTTAACTTCCATTTAATAGATATTTGATTTAATCCTCTACATAAGACTATATCTTGTTTAGGTGAAACCAAGATCGCATATCCTTTACACTTTTCTAAATCGACCTAGGATTGAAGCCCCTTTAATTGGATATGTTGCTACGGCCTTTCTTACAACAAATGCCACTTAAACCGCCCCTAAACGATGACTTTCTTTTTAGCCCTCTCAATGCAATTTTTCCATTCGGCCTTTCAAATACAGAGTCAATTAACCTTCTCCGAAATGATTTTTCTTTTTTGGTTATTTTCTTTGCGTTTATTTTCGTCCAAGTTTGAATATCACATCTGTAACACACGATCAAAGGTTTTATTTTTGCATATAGCTGGAACCAAAATAAAGGAATATGTTCCTGAGAAGTTGCAAGGTCCTGCACTTCAATTGCAAGAGAAGCTGCTCTGGTTTGAGGTGCACTTTGTTTTTATTAATTGCACCATCATTTTCAAACAATAAATTCAAGTGGAGTTTTTGCCTTTGAATAGTTTCCGTTGGAGGAGTTAAACAATATGGTTGCCATGTATGTGCTTTCCTGTGCAGTGTGTGAAGTCAATACAAAAGCTCATTTCATTGATCATCGGAACAAAAAGAAGCATATGCTGAAGGTTTATTTGCTACTACCTGCAAAGAGCTTCAAGATAATGCCAGAGAATGGATAAAGAATACAGCAGAAGGATGCACCGTTGTGACAGTTCTCATTGCCACAGCTGCCTTCGCTGCCGCCTAGACAATACCGAGACGTCCAAATCAGAATTCTCGTTTACCTCTCATTCTCTATGAGCTTCTCTGTGGTCTTCACCGTAAATCACGTACTCTCCCTTGCATGCGCTTTGACGGCAGTAGTTATGTGTCTTTCAATCCTTGCATCCCCATTTCGATTTGATAACGTCAAGCAGTCTCTGCCCAACAAGCAGATGCTAGGCTTCACATTTTTGTTTCTTTCCGTCTCCATGATGGTTCCAGCATTTGCGGCGACAATCATTCTCATAATAAGTCATAACGAAAGCTGGAAGTTGTCCTCTTTTCCCTTTTTTTCCTTCCAGTCGGTATCCTTGGACTATAAAATATACCCCTCTATGTTTCTCTTTAAAGAACTTACAAGTTCTTACTCCAAAAGATAAGGTAGGCAATTCTTTTTCTTATTTTATATATATATATATAAACATATACCACACATATATCCAATGTCGAACTTGAAATCAAAAAGTTCTTAACAATGCCTACTTTCAATTGAGCCAGGCTATTGTAGATTCCTTTTGCTCTTCCTTTGATTGGAAAGCTTAAATTTCTTACTCTAGACGCTAAAGAATGCAATTCATTCAGGCTTATTTGAGAAATCGAAGGAGCCAACTTGATACCTTGTAGGTTTGCTTTTCTTTGGAATGCAATGCAATCAGGTTCTTTTGTTTTAGGGCTTCATCCGTCGTTGCTTCATACCACAATCCACAAAATACAAAAGCAAACATGAAGAAAGTGCCGCCCTTTGGAAGGCTAAGATTAAAAGTGAGCCAACACCCATGGTCTCTACTACCCTGCCTTGTAAAAGGGCTTGGGAGTTCTGGTCGTTGCAGTGTGATCATTAACTATTTTTATCTTTCATTTTTTTGGGGCATTACAAAGAATAACCCAATATATATGACCAAGATTATTGGGTTGACCAATAATATTTTAAGCCACTTAATACAAAAGTTTAACTGTCCTACTTCATAAAAATGATATCGTCATGAAAAGAGAATGATCAAGTAACCAACATTTCAGCTTATAAGCAATATGCTAGGATGTTTGATGCAAAAGTTTCAATATCCTTGTTGCAGAAGAATGATTATCATAGAAACAGAATGATAGGGGTGGCCGATGTTAAGGAACCCAGACCATGAAAGTCGAACTTGAGGTTGCTGGCTTGTTCCAACTTGGAAAAAGTAAAGTGCATGTAGTTTGGACAGCGTGCTTATCGAAGCGGTCTAGATTTTTTTTTCTTTTCTCCCTCCTTCCAAATAGCTCTTGCTTTCCTTTATAGATTTCACAACTCTTAACATACAAATTACTTGTTGTATTTCCATTCATCTACATATGGATTTTTCCCCCTTTTTTTCTTAAAAATATATCAACTACAGCAACCTCTTTGATTATAATAATGAGCCCTTAAGGGTCACATTCATTTCTACACCAAATGTGTTCATAAATCTTCTTATGCAAATAATAAGACTATTGTTCTTTTTATGTACTTTGTTTATGAGTTTCTTTTTATTTCTAGTTGTTTGTGGTTTAAGCTTAACCTCTCAAATGCATTTCTATCTATTAATGTGAGTTTATTTTTATCAAAACAACTTGCTTTTGTTTCTCGAATTTCATTTTACAACTCTTAACATTATTGATATCATTGAGATTGCAAATGACAACAGTGAACTTGGATAGTAAAAGAAATATAATTTGAAGGAGGGAAAGAAATAGAGCATTGTTCTTCTCTTTGGCAGAACCTGTATTGACCTCTTTCTTTCCTCACACCGTACGTGTGTAGCCCTTTATTACTATTTTCGATCGATTGATGGCTGTCTTCAAGTTGTTGATTGAGCCCATAATTTATGGTGTTCTTCAACGCATTTCCGGTCGGTGCTCATTGTGTTTGAATCTGATTCGTTCTTCTCTTGTTTCCACAACCAAATGCATCTTAGATTTTCCAACTGCTCCAAGTGATTCCCAATGGCTTTTCATCCATTCACAAGATGCTCCCAAGAATTCAAAATTATCTCCTCTTAACTATTCAATCGTTACGCCTTGCTCACTAGATGTTACATTGAGTAGAAAAGTTGCATAGATGTTACTATGCCAATTTATACTAAAGAGCTTCATTGTAGTAAATTGCTTCAAGTTTAGATGCAATTTGATTTAGGATACAAGATAACGGTATAGTTGAAAGTGGTAGATGTTTTTATAATGTGGAAGGTGTATAAGAAAAGGAAAATCATAATAAGGCTTTAGAGATATCTTATAAAGAATTTTATTCAATCTTGAAAACATGTAAATTTCTCTATGCATTTATACATAAAAATACATAATAAAACAGGTGAATTACAAACCTCCAATAAGACAAATATCTAAATCTATGAGTCTATTTTCAACAATCCTCCTTAAATTTAATATTTCGTACAAACAAAATATAAAGTTTGTAAGATAAACCTTAGTGGATCAAACCCCAATTTGATTGGCTGAACTTAAAATCTTTAATGATTGTTGGGTTTAGCGGCCCGTATGTAAGCTCTGTATTACTAAACTCATAGATCCGAAAAATTGGATCCAAAAAGTCCCAGAAGTTGGACCTATAAGTTTAAGAAATTGAGCTTCGAGGCCCAAAAAAATAGACTCAAGCCCAAAAAGTCTCTTTCCAATTCTTTCTTTTCATGGGTTTACATACGCAGCACGATTAGTTTCATGACATAAAAGACTACATATCAGTCAAACCGGAATGACCAACCACTCCAAAGGTTGTTTTACCAACTAAAACATCATAAGATTAAATAGTGGCCGTGCAATTCAATAGTACTGATTCACGTGAGCCATGTCAGCCACAGATTCCCGACTGAGAACCCTCACTGGTTCTTTGAATTTTCACCTCATGGTAGAAAAAGTACGAGAGAGCTGTCGCTATCTTATCAAAACATTTCTAGAATAATTTTCTTCTTTTTTAATTAACATTTTAATATTCTTCGAAGAAAACGCCTGAAACCCTCTATGTCATAAAGAAAGACGTCCATTAAAGTTGGTAAATCATTTCCTACTTAAAAGGGGTGTAAAGCGGTTAAAATAAAATTATCAAGAAAACGGAAGGATCCGGTTGATTAACAATATTTTAAACAGTCAAAAGTTTATTAAATAAACATGATATTATATTGTTTTAGCTTACAAGTAACATTTTAATCTGTTTGCTGTAAAAGTTAACTAGCACTTGCTTTACTTTTTCTTAACCAACTCTTCCTTGATTTTAAAATGGCTGCTCGGCTTACAAGCAGACCATTTCTCGCATTTTCATTCATTTTTATGTAAGTTAACTTGAATTTAGCTGTATCATTAAGCCGGTTCCATTAAAACAATGAACAATTAGCCAAATATAACGTCAAAAGATATCTTCTAATACTTTCCATAACAAGATCAAACGAAGATCATATTATACATCGCCATCCATGGGTTTTGTGGCATCGTTGATACCAAATAATTTGGCCTCATTTCGAGGAAGGGGAATTATTAGACTTAGCGCAGATTAATGTAAGCGCTAGTGTCGGCGATGGGCTTCCTGCTGAAAATTCTTTGCATTTTTTGCAATGGGACATCTAAAGTAGTTGATAATTGAGCTGAGGTTAACGTCCAAGGAATGAGAAGTTGTAGAAATTGGGCATTCGCAACACCTAAATCCTAAACTAAATAATCTATTGGAAGATATTCTTATGTACTTGCATGACAACTCCTCTTGTTAAAATTATTAGCAACAGCATATGGTAGATAAAGTTTTCTTTCTTTATGATGGTTTCTTTGTCCACGTTTTTGTTTACTTCATTTGGTTCTTTTATATGTTTATCTTTTGTAACTAATTAAAAAGTTTATTGAAATTGAAAGCAAGCTGCCTGATATGGTCTTTAGGACACAATAATCAAGGAGAAAGTAATGATTGATTCATAGACTTCAAATGAAATAAAAGGAATTTGCATATATTTATTCAAGCTATAAAGAAAGGTGCCCTTTACAGTGGTAATCATATCTAATTAATCATTTCCTACTTAAAAGTGGGTGTAAAGCAACAAAAAGAATATTACCATGAAAATTGAAGGATTGACTAACAATATTTTAAATCATTAAAATCTTATTGAATAAAAATAATATTATTGTGAAAAGAGAAGGAATCAGGTGACCAAAGTTTTAACTTATAAAGCAATATTTTAAGTTGTTTGCTGTGAAAGTTAACTAGCTCTTGCTTTACCATATCATGGCTGCACGAGTTTTACAAGGAGAGCATTTCTCGTATTTTTCTTTGCTTATATGTAAAGTAACTCGAATTTAACTACATCATTAAATGGTTCCCTGGATACAATGAGCCTTTAAAGGTCACATTCATCTCACCTACCCTCTGTTGATGGATCTTCTTACGCATCTGAAATTTTTGGGACTTCGCAAACGATGGGAACAAATATGAGCCACATATAGAAGGGCTAGCCAGTGGGCAAGAACAATAATTAGAGAGGGAGTCCTAGCCACTTTCAGGGTGACCACCATTAGCTGTAAAGCTCTTATTTTTAATTTTTTTTATGATGAAGATTAAGTTGAACAATGAAGAACCGTATTTAAAGAATAATCAAATGGTAATACCTAAATTCTTGTTATAAATTATTTTGATTTTTCTTATTTAAATTAACTATCACATTCAACAAACTTTTATAATAACATGCAAAAGCAAGAATTTCATCTTTTATATATCTTCTTTGGTGGAAGTTAGAGACATAACAAATTAGTGGCTCTAGAGGTTTCATCGCTGGGGTTTTGAGCGAATTGGGTTGAAGAAGAAAGCTTTGGAATTCGGTTTGGGAAGGAGAAAAAGACTGTGGAGGATTTAAGTTTTTTTGATTTGTCACTCGGTTTCTTAGAGAGGTTACCACTCGTTCTTCCTCATTCTAGTTTTGTCCTTCCTATTGCTATTATGCTACTAGTGCTGTTTAACATTTATGGCAGGTTTTTGTCAAAGCTCAAAGCGTCGATAATGTTTGTAGTATCTGTTAGAGGGTATCTCACATTACATTAAGGATGTACTTGGTTAGAGCGTATCTCACATTAGATAAGACACCTTTTGAGAATGTCAAATGGCTTCCACTTAATGTGATATTGAAACCATAGGATTCTTTTTTGATGTGAGGATGGACCATTAAATCCTTCAACCAATTTTGTCAATAACTTTAATTTTACTGTGCAAAAGGGTGTATTTAGAAGAGTATCCTACATTGAATGAGAATGCACCTAGCTTTGCCTTATTAATGGATTACTCTACCCTCCTCTTTCTTATTGGAAAGTTTGATAAAATACTTAAATTCCAACAATGCTTATAAATCAGGAAGTGGAAGCCGGATCCTTCTCATGGCTATTCAGAAAAACCCAGTAGGCAAAACCCTATGACCAGCTGTTAGAGTCTCTTTTCAAACTACACTGTTTCCATCTTTCAATTTTTTAGATCGGAATCTTACACTCACACATAAGTTGCCCTTAGAAAACAACAAGAAGTATAATTCAAGCGTTGTCCTTTTCGTAATCGCTATCAATGGTCAAGTAGGCTCTGTGCTTTCTAAATAGTTCAGCCTCGTTTCTGACAAAGCCAATTGAGTGTTAGTAACAGTTGTTCGACAGATTGCTGTCAATTGTCATTTGGGTTCTCCGCGTTCAATGTCAGTAAATAATTCAACCTTTTTTCCACCGACGCTAGTAAGTAACTGCATATGGTAGATGTAATTTTCTTTGCTTATGGCGGTTCCTTGTCCGTGTTTTTGTTTTCTTGATTTGATCTTTTATGAAACTTTGCAGAGGATAATAACAAGTATGAGTCACCGTGTATAAGGATCACACAGAAAACAAATATACTAGTTCACACATTTGGTTATGTCTAAACATCAAAAGACTAATTCGATCCTTAATGCTTATTAACTATCATATTTTTTTTTCATTTCTGAAGATTTTACAAACAATTAAAAAAAATTCTTAATCATTGTATTTAAAGATCAAGCAACTAGTATTATCCTTTATCTTTGAAAAATATTTTCTCTTTCTCTTGTGCCAAATTGGCTGTGATAAGTCCATAATACAAGAATGGAAAGTACTCATCTTAGGTGGTCCTACTACTTAGATGCTTTCAACAATTATCAACAATAAGTGCGAATAATCAAGTTAATGAATTTTTGAAGTTTACATTCATTTTAATGGACGAAATGTGTATGAATCTTAGATCTTATGGGATAAGATCAAATATGAGCCCTATAACCAAAGAGCAAATAACTAGCAGAGGCAATAGTTAGCTCATTTGATAGTGTGAAACAATCGGAACGCTCAAAGGTCCCTCAAGATTGACCATTAGTCGTTTAGTCTTTGTCTTTCTTATTTTTCGGACTACTCGAGGATAAGACATAGTAAAATGTCAAAACAGCTGGTAGACATTTTTCTCGTTCTGGCCGCACCGAATTGACCAAGACATTCTGTAAAGACTTCTGTCGGCCTCTGAATGTCTCCCGTGACTGTCGTACGCAGCCTTCCCGATAAGTGAAATCCAACGGCTGGCCGAATCTTTGTTGTTATAGAAGGGAAAGTAAATGAGTGGACTTGACCTGTGATTATCCTAGTTTTAAAAGTGAAAGATGGGACAACAATTGGTACATTTGTTAATGTCTAAAATCTTTACTCGGGCCGACTATTATCTGTTTAATTCTTATTTGTTATTTTATTGAGACCTCACGAAAAATAAGATAAATTATGTATCATGATATTTAAAAACCAAACAAATAGTGTTATCATTTATCTTTATAAATATTTTTATTAATTCAATTATTCTAACTTTTTTAATATTACAATATACAAATTCAATTTAGATAAATAAAATATTGAACTCTAAATTTTATTGTTAAAATTCTTATTAATTTACTATTGAGTTAGTTGACTAAGTGACTAATTAGCCTAAATTTACTATAATGATTATAGCATTTCTATTATCCTAAATTGACTAAAATGATTTTATTGGTCAAAGTAAAAAAGTTATGGGAAGAAAAGATTTTTTAAAATATATATATATATATAATATTTTTAAAAAATATTACTTTGAGTGAGAATTAAAAGCTTCTAATTATCATCTTTTCGTAATTTTGTAATTTTAGCCTTCTTCTCTAAGAATAATAATAATAAAAAAAAAGAATATATAACTTTAAAACAATGACTATTATGAAGTCTGTGTAATATGAGATTCAACAATAACATAAAGCAGTGCACATATTGCAAACCTACTATCCATACTTTGGTAATAAAAAAAGGTGTGTTTTAGATTTGATAATCATCTATTGAACGTGAGATTATCTAATTTATTATTTTCTACTAAAAGGTGAGTGTGAACTGATTCTGATTGGCAGAAAAATTAAAATATTTTGAAGGCAAATTTGAACAAAATATTGATCATGGAAATAGAAGCATTAGATGATCGACATCCAAACTTATGAGCAATATTTTAAGTCATTTAATGTAAAAGTTTTACTATCTTTTTACCTAAAAGTGATATTCTTGTGGAAACAAAAAGATATAGGTGGCCGACAATGAAGGACCGACGGACAACGCAGGTCTAGCTTTTAGTCCTTGGCCTGCTCCGACTTTGAAAAACGCTATCCACGTGTTTACTGATACTAATCTAAAAGCTTAAATCTTTTCCCCAACTACTGCTTTTCCTTTGCAAGATTTTGCTAACGTTGCAAAGCCATATCTTGTATTTCCCTTTTATCTTAATATGTCTGGTTCTTTCTTTTTAGGAGAATTACAGGATTGTGCAGCAACAATACACTTCGATTTATATTATTTAAGGTAAAAAGTCTTCATATTCCCGGTACCGTGCGAATGTTTGTTTTATGGATATAACTATTCCTATTCGGTTTGATGGACACAATATGATCAGGTTCTGTTCCTTTAGGGCCTCATTTGTCATTGCCCCGTGCACCAAACCCCCGAAAACAAAAGGCAAATACGATCGAGGGCAAATAAGAATCACGCCATGTTTGGCTATCAAGTGCAAAGTGGGTTCCATGCACTTTAAACGAAGACAATAATTTAGTGTCCTTTCCAGCCAGGCTAATTATTGGGCTTTGTGCTGATTGACGTAAGCCTTGATGTCAGCTAAGGGCTCCTCACGGAGAACACCACACACATGTTGGAAATCAAACTGCCATTCTTTCTTTAAGGCCTTGGCAACGTAGAAGAGCACAAATACAGGGCAGTGCAGGCCCTATTACAAATACGGGGAAAAGGACCCTTCTTCTTCGGATAGTCCTACTTAGAAGAAGATTTCCGCAATTATCGGCAATCAGTGGGAGTCATCATGCCAATGAAACTTTGAAAGTTAAACTATTGAACAAAATGTGTATGGATCTTAGATTTCATGGGATAAAGATCAACAATGATCCCCTTAATCAAATACTAAACAGCTAGCAAGGCAATTGTTAGCCATTTTATAATGTGTAACATGCAGAACACTCGTAGTCCATTAAGATTGACTATTAGTGGTATAATATTTGTTTTTCATATTTTTCAAACACTTGATAATAAAATATACTAAAACATGAAACAGCTAGTATACTTTTTTCTCGTTTTTGCTGCACCGAATTGACTATGACGTTCTGTAGTGGACTCCTGTTTAGGTGCCCCTTTACGATAAGTGAAATCCAATGGCTGGCCCACTCTTCTTTGCTTTTCATCTGAGAAGCTTGGTGGAGTGGTTTTGGTCTTGTTGAGTGCGCATGTGAAGAGGTGATGGGACAAATGTTCAGCAGAGAGATGAAGTGAGGACAATAACAATTAGAGATCGCATGTGGCCTCGACGGGGCAGATCAGAGAAGAAAGAAAAGAAAATGACTGGACTTGAAGTTGGCGCGGAGTAACTATTCTATTATCTGTTTAAGTCTTATTTGTCATTTTATTGAAACTTTACAAAAAATAAGGTAAACTATACATCACGATATTTAAAGACCAAACAGATGGTATTATCATTTATCTTTATAAAGATTTTTATCATTCTCATTATACTTATTTGACTATAACAAGTCTTCATACATGTAGTACAATTCATTTCTAGTAGATTTACATTCACTACAAGTACCTAGATTAGCATCGGTGCAGCTTGGTGATTATCTTAATCCAAATCCTTGATCCGCCTTGAATTTGTGGGATTCTGCATGAGAACAAATATGAGGCATCTTATACGATTCGGCACATTTGATAAAGTCTAAAAGTTTATACAGTAAGAGTCTCCATTACTCGACCTTTTAGAAAGACTCGGAACTATCAGCTATTAAGTCTTTATTTTTCATCTTTTTAGGACTCTACAAAGGAAAGTTTAAAAACTTCCCACCCTTTTGCTGCCACAAATAATCTTTGCGATACTTCGGAGACGGAGTAAATCCTTACTTTCTCATCCCCGCAGGGAGCAGAAGATCCGTGTGAGTCTCTTGTTTCCGTTCATTTACCACCACCTACAGGGATGGTGACGTTACGTCTGATAGAAGGTTTGAATCCTTTCCATTCTTGTTCCTTTGTAAATTGTTGTAAGCGCTAGTAGTTATGTTTAATTTGTGTATTTCAAATATTTCGATCACTTTAGACTAACTATATTTAGGCGGGTTGTGTGATTGCGTGTAGAAGAGAGGGAGACAAAGATGGAAATAGAAGAGAGTAAGATGGAGATGGAAGTTGGAGATTGCAGTCTGTGGCACTACTTAATCTTTTGTGAAGAGTTTGTTAGTGATGAGTGCGAGAATGACTTTGTTTGTTGGGTGTGCAAAGAACTAGTATCGGGACATCGTACCTTCAAATGCTTGGAATGCAACTTTGTACAACATAAATCTTGCACCCAACTACAAGACTTGGCAGGAACGGGCCTCGAACATGGTATTACAAACAGACATCATTTGATCTTGCGAGAAGAAACAGAGGATGATCGTCAAAAGAAAGTAATTTGCGTGGGATGTGGGAAACTAGCATCTATTCCTGCCTATAGGTGTTCCATCCCCAATTGTGCTTTCCATCTCCATAAATCATGTGATCAATTATCCCACACCATACTACACAATGCACACCCAGATCACACCCTTATTCTTTCTCTCCCTCCATGGTATATTAGTTGTCATGTCTGCAGGAAAGATAGAAAGAAAAGGACTACTTTGTTTTATGGTTGTCGTCTTTGCAACTTTGACATGGAGAATAAATGTGCTGACCGTTGGGACATTAGAAAGATGGAGGTTGGAGATTACAGCTTATGGCATTACCTAATCTTCTGTGAAGAGGTCCTAAATGATGACGTCATTTGCTGGGTGTGTGAAAAACCGGTGTCGGGACACCCTGCCTTTAAATGCTTGGAATGCAACTTTGTACAACATAAATCTTGTAGTCAACTATCAGACTTTGCAGAAATGGACATCGATCATGATATTGAAGACAAACATCACTTGATCTTAAGGGAAGAGAAGGAGAATAATAGTATGAAAAAAATAGTTTGTGCAGGATGTGGGAAACTAATATCTAGTCCTGCCTATAGATGTTCCATCCCCGGTTGTGCTTTCCATCTCCATAAATCATGTGATCAATTATCCTACGCCATACCGCACAATGCACACCCAGACCACACCCTTTTTCTCTCAGTGTCAGCATCTTATTATTGTTGTGATGTCTGCGATGAAGATAAAAAGAAGAGGACTGCTTTGCATTATCAATGCTGTCTTTGCAACTTTAAAATAGACAACAAATGTGCTTCCCATCAAGACATTATTAAGAGTGAGAGAAAGATTGAGGTTGGAGATTGTAGTATATGGCATTACTTAATCTTTTGTGAAGAGTTCATGAGTGATGACTGCAAAAACGATGTCATTTGCTGGGTGTGCGAAGAACTGGTATCGGGACGTCCTACCTTCAAATGCTTGGAATGCAGCTTTGTACAACATAAATCTTGCACCCAACTACCAGACTTGACAAAAGTGAATGAGTGGCATCATATTAGGGATAGACACCACTTGATCTTACAAGAACAAACAGAGGATGACGATGAGAAGAAAGCACTCTGCGCGGGATGTGAGAAACTAGCATCTAGTCCTGCCTATAGATGTTCCATCCCCCATTGTGCCTTCCATCTCCATAAATCTTGTGATCAATTATCCCATGCCATATTGCACAATGCCCACCCAAACCATACCCTTATTCTCTCAGTGTCATCATCTTATCGTTGTATAGTTTGCAGCAAAAATAGAAAGAAGAGGGCCGCTTTGCATTATCGTTGTTGTATTTGCTATTTTCCCATGGACTACAAATGTTCTTCCCGTTGGGACACTATTGAAAGTGAAGGGAATATGGAGGTTGGAGATTGCAGCATATGGCATTACTTAATCTTTTGTGAAGAGTTTGTCGGTGATGGGGATGTTTGCTGGGTGTGCGAAGAACTACTATCGGGATATCCTTCCTTCAAATGCTTGGAATGTGACTTTGTTCAACATAAATCATGCACCCAAGTGACAAAAATGGAATACATGCATGATATTACAGATAGACATCATTTGATCTCACGAGAAGAGATAGAGGATAACGGTAAGAAGAAAGTAGTTTGTGCGAGATGTGGGAAACTAGATTCTAGTCCTGCCTATAAATGTTCCATCCCCCATTGTGCCTTCCATCTCCATAAATCGTGTGATCAATTATCCCACGTCATATTGCACAATTCACACCCAGAGCACACCCTTTTTCTTGCACTACCTGAATTGTATCGTAATTGTAAATTCTGTTGGAAAGTTAGAAAGAGGAGGACTACTTTGCTTTATGTTTGTGATCTTTGCTACTTTAACATGGACAATAAATGTGCTTCCCATTGGGACACTATTAAGAGTGAGGCTGGAGATTGTAGCATGTGGCATTATTTAATCTTTTGCGAAGAGTTCATAAGGGATGACTGTGAGAACGAAGTTGATTGCTGGGTATGTGACAAATCAGTATTGGGATATTCTACCTTCAAATGCTTGGAATGCAGCTTTGTACAACACAAATCTTGTGCCCAACTACCAAACTTGATAGAAATGAATGTCAAGCATGATATTATGGACAAACATCACTTGATCTTGCACGGAGAGACGAAGAATAATGCTAAGCGGAAAGTAGTTTGTGCGGGATGCAGGAAAGTAGTATCAGGTCCCACCTACAGATGCTCCATCCCCGAATGTGTCTTCCATCTTCATAAATCATGCCATCAACCATCCCGTGCTATCCAAAACATCGCACACCCGAAGCACACCCTTTTTCTCAAGCTGTCGCGATTCCGTACTCATTGTGGTATTTGTGGAAAAGATAGACGCGTGGAGACTACTTTGCTTTATAATTGTGATCCTTGTGAATTTAAAATTCACTACAAGTGTGCTGCCTCTGTCGAAGTTATTGAAGACAGCGATTGCGATCCACACGTACTCATTCTCCATCAAAAGTCAATTTCATTTATGTGTGAAGCTTGTGGTGTGGAAGCCGAGGATGTTGCCACCCTATGTAGCAAGTGTGGGGTTTTGACTCACCCGATGTGTGCTCATTTTGCACGAACCATCAAAATAAAATCACATCATCATTTATTATCTCGCACATACCGTCTTCATCGAATTAAGAAGCTGGAGAAGGCAGTCTGTAAGCTTTGTTGTAAAAAGGTGAATATAAAGTGTGGAGCTTATTATTGTCGGGAATGTGATTACATTGTTCACATGAGATGTGCAGAATTGAATGAGGACAAGTCAACTAATAGTTCAGAAGTCGAGGACTATACAAGGCATTTGGTTTATTTGATTGAAGGGTTAGATGAAGAGGAGGATAAAGCAGTTGATGTTCCTTTAAAGATCAACCACAACAATCATCCCCAACATAAGCTAATTCTCAAGTCTGAAGATTTTGGAAATGACAAGGAACTTCACAAGAATAGCAAGCAATGTGCGGTATGTATGCAATTCATTATCTCTTCCCCATTTTACAGTTGTGAGGATTGCAACAACATTTTTCTCCATAAGAGATGTGCTCAACTTCCCCAAACCGTTAGGCGACCGCTATATGATGAAAATTCATTTGCGCTCTCTTCACATCCACTGTCATCCACAAAGAACTTATTTGAGTGTTATCAATGTGACACTTATTGTCATGGCCTTTTCTACAAATCTGGATACAAAGAGATTGACGTACAATGTTTTTTGATTCCGGAAACCATTAGTCACAAAAGTCATGAACACTTGCTTCATATTCCGGTACTAAGAGATCCTAGGTCGAAAGTAACTTGCACTGGTTGTGATGAGAAGATTTATGGACAGAGAAGGTACTTAATGTGCTCAGATTGCAAGTTTTGGCTGTGTTTTAAATGTGCAACCCTTCCACTGGTAGCAAGGTATAAATATCATCCACATCTCCTAAAGCTCACCTACAAATGGATAGATAACTCAGAGGAATGCTATTGCCTAATTTGTGAAGAAAAATTAGATCCAAAACATTGGTTTTATTCTTGTGAAAATTGTGGTTTTTCAACTCATATTAAATGCCTTATTGGTAGCTCTTTAAAAAGTGGAAGACATGAGCATCCTGTGATACTTCTTCGAGAACGTAAGTACTCTCTTGGATGTCATTTGTGTGGGAAACATTTTATAAGTTATGACGAGGTTCTTGAATGTCTTCAATGTAAATTTTATTTTCACTTTCAGTGTTATTATTAAATTTATTCTTGAATGTACTTAAATTTCACAATAAATGTTTTTGAATGACTCTTTAATTTTCACATGCAATGTACTCTTGAATGTCGTTTGTGTAAATAAAGTATCAGAAACTATAAGAAACTATAAGAAACTATATGACTTAATGTATTTGATTCTCACATTAAATGTTATTGTTCATAGCTACAAGACATATAAAATTTTCAAATAATGGGTAATAAAGAGTATAATAGTTTCTCTTCCTCTAGCCAATTGAATTGAGCAATATTTTGATATGTCTAAAGTTTTTATAATGTCTCTTCAGTTTGTTATATAGAAGGATTATAATTGTTATTTTACATATACTTTCTCACATTAGATTCTTTTTATATGTAATTCATTTATGTTTCTAAAAAAACCTTCACCTCTTTCTAGTTTATATCTATTGATACATTATTTTGGTTTGACATATCAAACACAAATTTAAATAACTTTTACTCTAATTTTATTTTTCAACTCTCAATAATATTACGGATATCACTAGATTGGCTTCTACTTGGTTCCAACAAGTAAAATTAGAGTAAAAGTTGATGTGTATGTTCAACTTATTGAATTTTGAGCTAACATGTGAGATTAGAAAATTGAACTTCCTTATTCACCATTAATTGTATTGTAATTATTTCTTACATCTTTTCAACAAATGATGCTCAATTCCCGTTTTAAGTGTCATACTTGAACTTAGATGGAAACCACCAACTGTTTGTAGCCTTTAGTTGTGCGTCATTCTCATCAAACTCTTCTAATCTACCGTTTTCCTCATCTAAAATTAGATGAATTAATTGGCTTCATTTTTCTTCCCATACTCAAATTAATAAAATGTACCGTTTTCCTGATTGAAGTCTTTGAAGTTTTGACTAACCTAATCTAATGCAAGCATTATCTCATTAATGTAATCAAATTATTGTTTATAATCAAGACTAATGTAATAAACGACTCACATGAAAATATTCCAAAACTTCCAAAGCATTCTAGTTTTAAAGAAAGTTAGAACCACTTATTAAATATATGTTTATGAAAAATTTAGCAATTACTAATCATAGAATACTATAGGGAAAAGAGTTAGGATCATACAGGAATTACTGACCATTGTGCCATCCAAAGTTTATACGAAGAAGTGAAATGAGAAAAAAACTAACACATTCTGAAAGTCATTCTCATAGCCCATCAAATCTCCATGGTAACGAAACCCAAAAATGGATAAACTAACATGCATTAATTGGTTTAGACTAAAATAGGTTTATTGGCTATTCCATCAAAAGATACAAATTAAAAAATCTTATATACATCTAGACTCATTGCTAGGACAAATCTTAAATTAAAACCTTTTACCATACAAACTCTCAAATGCACCAGATGCAAGTTCGGAAATTACATTTTTACGTATTCTGTAAAACTATTATCACAGTGTAACATAGCTTTACAAATAATCTTTAGTTGCAAATATTTCTCTCTTTTTTAATCTAAGGATTTTACAGAAGCTGAACTGCTGCAATAGCCGCTATTTTCTCTCTCAGTTTTCGTGTAACAGCCACCCTTACAGTCATCACCCCTGCGGCTGGTCCTGTAATCCCAACTTTGATGATTGGCTCCTCAATTGCCACAAGTTCAAGGGATCCACCAGCGGCCCCAACTAGATACGGCCTTATTTCTTCAAGCACCTAAAAGGGAAAAATACTGTGTAAGGAGGGAGATTGCACTTGAATATGAGTATGCAAACACGCATCACTAAAGAGCAAAATTTAATTTCAAAGATGCTTCATCCACACTGAAATGTAGTATGAAGGCTATGCATTGTGTAAAAACTAAATCAACCAAAGGAATCATCGTCGAAGGATTTTAACAATCTAGCATTGACTAAAAGAATGGAAAATAGTCTAAGTAACACCTTTCCCTTTTGCAAGTGATTATATATATATAAAGGTTTGTGAGTTTTCCTCTACACACCATCCAAAAAGATTTGCCTTTTTCATTACCATGTAAACAAATTAGGCTACAAGACATTGGAGAGTAAGGTGCATTTTAGACAAAAGAAGTTTACTATTTTCTAATTTGTCCCAGTTGTATTGACCCCATTAATATTGCTTTTATACACATTTGACAATAAAAATGTGAAACTTTGTCTATATATATAATTGTCATTCTAAATTCGTAGTTAGTCTCACCAAACATAATTATCATGCGTATGAAAACCAAAATAGGCATGTGACAGTCAGGAATGATGAAACTAAACTACTGCATCCAGATACAATCTGGACATAAATTACAAATTAATCTCAACCTCTAGAATCATGTGCACTTGATGATAAAGACTTACTAGGGAATCAAATAGCATTTCAATCTTTGAAGAATTGAGAAACAAATAGAAAATTTACACACTTCCAGTCCTATTTTTGACATGACCAAATTTTTGAGGTCTAAAATCTCATGTATATCTAACAGAAATGAGTTTACATCCCTGCCCTTGAAGTAAAGAACATCAACTAATTATGAGCAAGCTTGAATAAAGTAACAAAAACCAAAATTGACATATTCCATAAATCTATGACAAAACATTGCTAGCATTGAAGAAGAGAATTTTGAAAGATCAGTAGAACTTCACCTTTCAATTTTCAAGGTGAAGGGGAATCATAGCTTTTAGGCAATCCTAACTTAATTGGCTTGATAATGCATCAATCTACTATTTGTACATGTTTTTTCATACCCTCAAGTTCCTAATGAAGTCCTACCATGCTTACTTTAGCCTCATTTGATAGAAGAAAACATTGGTACAGCTTGAAAGCCAATAAAGATCCTCTAGGTAACATCAGTGGAGCTTTGGCCTCAAACATCTAATCACTTGGAATAACATACAATGCAGTAATGTTTGCCTCTTAGACATCAAGTAGGCATCTTTTTTGCATTTCTTGATCAGCAAGGGTTACCTTAAATTGGTCCAAATGGTAATGCTAATGCAAGTAGCAAACCCTCTTGAGTTTGCATGAGGATTAGTTCAGTGGAGTTGCATGAACTTCTTCATTGATGGGAACTTTCTCTACAACTTCTATGGCCAGCCCTTGGTCCAACAAAATTTTGAGAAGGTTATTTGGCAAACCACTATATTATGCCACTAAAAGGAAAACAAATTGGTTCCTTAGCAAGGTTTTGAAAAACACTATACACGCGCTTACTGATTTCAATCTAAAAGCTTAAATCTTTTCCTCAACTACTGCTTTTCTTTAACAAGGTTTTGCTGATGTTGCAAACCATATCTTGTATTTCCCTTTTATTTTAATATGTCTGGTTCTTTCTTTTTGGGAGAACTGCAGTATGGTGCTGCGACAATACACTGACATTTATATTATTTGAGGAAAAGAGTCTTCATATTCGCGGTATCGTGTGCAAGTCTGTTCGTTGGATATAACTATTCCTAGTCTGTTTGATGGACACGGTATGATCAGGTCCTGTTCTTTTTGTCCTCATCTACCGTTGCTCCGCGCACCAATCCCCAGAAAACAAAAGCAAAAGGTGATCGAGTGCGGCGCTTTTGAATATCAGGATCAAAAAAGAATCACACCATACTTTGCTATCTCAAAAGCAAAGTGGGATCCGCGCACCTTTAATGATAACAATGGCTTAGTGTCCTTTCCAGCAAGGCTAGTTATCAGGCTTAGTGCTGATTGATTAAAGCCTGAATGTCAGCAAAGGGCTCCTCCTCGTGGAGAACACCCTCACATTAGAATCAAGACAAAGTTTTTTAAGATTCTGCGAAGGATAAGAAAAATATTTCTACCTATTTCTTGTTTTCTACAAAGAGATATTTTTTTATACCTATTGAAGTAGTGTAAAAGTTAAAAATTTTCTTTCCTCCGATGTTGCTTTTCTTTGCCGAGGGCTCGTGGCTCTATCTTGTATTTTAGAGCTTTTATGTACAAGTTTACTATCTTATTATCTAAAAAGGATTATAACATGGAAACATAATGATAGGGGTATCCCACATGGACCCAAAATCATGGAAGTCTCACGAGAGTGGTTGGCCTGCTCCGACTTTGAAAACACTATCCACCGAGTTCTTAAAGGCATGCTCATTGAAGCAAGCTGGAGATTAAAAATTTTCTCCCTGCCACTTGCTTCAACTTTACCAAGCTTCCACGTCATTTTTCATAATTCCGTTTATTTTTATACACAATTTTTCTGTTTTTCTATTTTAAATTAATCATAACATTCGGCAGCACTCATTGCAATTATGATAAAGAGCAGGAGACGTCACTTCGTAAACTGTGCGAAAAATAATTTCCAAGAAAAAATGATGAAAGATTTCGCTTTCACGTTGGAGAACAGACATGAGTTCTTTTTTAGAAGCCTTGAAACGTAAAACACAAAAACCTGACTCTTTTATTAGTTTTCCACTTTCTTCTTATATTCAATTAACTATTGACTCTTCTATATTTGTTCTCTTTCTTTGCTTCTCCTGGTAATGAAAAATCAATTCGAGAGGCTCCGTGACTGATTCTTGGGAAAAATTATTGACACCGTTCAGGTTCGCTGACGTAAAGACATACGTGCCGGCGCAGGCTCTTTTCAAAAAGAAAAGTAAAGGATGAAAGAAAACAACAATTTGGCGTAAGTTTGGGCTTCACGGTTTTGAGTTTTTTTTTTTTCCCTCCCAAAATCAGATTAAAAAAATCAGGCATAAATATTAAAGGCGAAAGCTCAGGCATCAAATGAAAAAAAAAAAAAAAAGAATACGGTTCTCCCAAGCAAATGTACCTATGAATATTTGTTAAAAATATACCCAAATGTGTCTAAATTTTTTGAGCCATCTCTAATATTTGAAACTTTGCAAAGGATAGCAAAAAATATGGGTAAACAGGTAACAAGTTACTAGCACATTTAGTTATGACTAAATATCTAAACACTGAAACTCATAAGTTGGATGGAAAAGAATTCATCTTGGGATGGTACCAATGCATTCCAGCGCAAACATGTAGTTCAGGGATAAATAACAAAATCACAAAGGATAAATATCAAACAATCAGGATAAAGAAGTTAAATAGAGAATTCATCTTGGGATGTCCTCAATGTAAATTTAATTTTCATTCTAAATGTTATTATGGAATGTAATCTTGAATGTACTCTTAAATTTCACAATGAATGTTATTGAATGACTCTTTAATTTTCATATCCAATGTACTCTTGAATGTCATTTGTGTATAGAAAGTATATGAAATGATATGGCTCTTGAATATATTTGATGGAAATTTAATTTTCACACTGAATGTAACAAAGAGTATTCACAAGTTTTTCAAATATTGGGTAATAAAGAGTATAATAGGTTTCTCTTCCTCTAGCCAATTAAATTGAACAATATTTTGATATGTATAAAGTTTTTATCATGTGGCTTCCGTTTGTTATATAGTAAGACTACAATTGTTACTTTATATATACTTTTCCACATAAGATTCTTTTTATTTGTAATTCATTTATGGTTCTGAAAAAACCTTCATCTCTTTCTAGTTATATCTATTGATACATTATTTTGGTTTGACATATTAAACACAAATTTAAATACCTTTTACTCTAATTTTATTTTTCAACTCTCAATACTATGGATATCACCAAATTGGCTTCTACTTTGTTCTTACAAAGAAAATTTTTCCATAATGAACAAAAAAGTGAAAGGATCTTTGATGTGTATGTTCAATTTATTGAATTTTGAACTGATAAGTGAGATTAAAAAATGAACTTCCATATTCACCATAATGTTTGTAAATCAGTTAGTATTATAATGATTGGGATTTAGATAAACCAACATGCATTATTATGTTGAGATTGGGAAATTGTGTTGTAATTATTTGTTACATCTTTTCGACAAATGATGTTCAATTCCAATTTTTAGTGTCATAATATAACTTAGATTGAAACCACCTACTCTTTGTAACCTTTAATTGCACATTATTTTCATTAAACTCTTCTCATCCACCTTTTTCGTTATCTGAAACTAGATGAAGTTGGAAAACACCAAATAAATCGGCTTCACGTTTCTTTCCAAACTCAAATGTGCCTATTAAAGTTCTAAAGTTATAAAGGCTAAACTCCTGATTTGAGGCTTCGAAATTTTGGTTTACCTAATCTAACTCAAGCATTATCTCATTAATGTATTCAAATTATTGTATATAATCAAGGCTAATTTAATCAACGATTCACATGAAAATTTTCCAGAACTTCCAAGCATTCTAGCCTTAAAGAAGGCTAGAATCATGTATTAAATATATGTTTATGAAAAAAATAGCAATTACTAATCATAGCATACTATAGGGGAAAGAGTTAGGATCATATCGGAAATGCCAACCATTGTGCCATACACAGTTTATATGAAGAAGAAAAATTAGAAAGACTAACACACTGCAAATCATTCTCATTGCCCATCAAATGTCCATGGTAACAGAACCCAAAAATAGATAAACTAACATGCATTAATTGGTTTACACTAGAGTAGATTTATTGGTTATTCCATCAAAAGATACAAATTAAAAAATCTTATATACATCCAGACTCACTGCTAGTTTGGTGACCATGGAAATTACCTTTTTTTTTACGTATTCTGTAAAACTATTATCAAGGTGTAACAAAGCTTTACAAATAATCTCTAGTTGCAAATATTTCTCTCTGTTTTAATCCAAGGATTTTACAGAAGCTGAACTGCTGCAATAGCTGGGATTTTCTCTCTCAGTTTTTGTGTAACAGCCACCCGTACAGTCATCACCCCTGCAGCTGGTCCTGTAATCCGAACTTTGATGATTGGCTCCTCAATTGCCACAAGTTCAAGGGATCCACCAGCGGCCCCAACTAGATACGGCCTTATTTCTTCAAGCACCTAAAAGGGAAAAACAGCGTGTAAGGAGGGAGATTGCACTTGAATATGAGTGTACGGGTATGCAAACACGCATCGCTAAAGAGCAAAATTTAGTTTCAAAGATCCCTCATTCACACTGACATGTAGTATGCAGGCTATGCAGCGTGTAAAAACTAAATCAACCAAAGGAATCATCCTTGAAGGATTTTAACAATCCAATATTGACAAAAAGAATGGACAAGAGTCTAACACCTTTCCCTTGTTGCAAGTGATTATATATATATATAAAGGTTTGTGAGTTTTCCTCTACACACCTTCCAAAAAGATTTGCCTTTTTCATTACCATGTAAACAAATTAGGCTACAAGACATTGGAGAGTAATACGCATTTCAGACAAAAGAAGTTAACTATTTTCTAATTTGTCCCAGTTGTATTGACCCTATTAATATTGTTTTTATACACATTTGACAATAAAAAAGTGGAACTTTGTCTATACATATAATTGTCATTCCAAATTTGTAATTGGTCTCACCAACCATAATTATCATGGATATGAAAACCAAAACAGGCATGTGACAATCAGGAATGATGAAACTGAACTACTGCATCCAGATACAATCTGGACATAAGTTACAAATTAATCTCAACCTCTGGTATCATATGCACTTGATGACAAAGACTTACTAGGGAATCAAATAGCATTTCAATCTTCAAAAAACTGAGAAACAAATAGAAAATTTGCACACTTCCAGTCCTATTTTTGATAGGACCAAATTTTTAAGGTCTAAAATCTCATCTATATCTAACAGGAATGAATTCACATTCCTGCCCTTGAAGTAAAGAACATCGACTAATTATAAGCAAGCTTGAATAGAGTAACAAAAACCAAAATTGACATATTTCATAAATGTGTGGCAAAACAATTCTAGCATTGAAGAAGAGAATTTTGAAAGATCAGTAGAACTTCACATTTCAATTTTCACTCCCAAGGTGAAAGGGAAACATAGCTTTTAGGCAATGCTAACTTAATTGGCTTGATAATGCATCAATCCACTATTTGTACATGTAGTTTTTTCATGCCCTCAAGTTCCTAATGAAGTCCTACAATGCTTATTTTAGCCTTGTTTGATAGAAGAAAAGAGTGGTACAGCTTGAAAGCCAATAAAGATCCTCTGGGTAACATCAATACAGCTCTGGTCTCAAGAATCTAGTCACTTGGAATAACTTACAATGCAGTAATATTGCCTTTTAGACATCAAGTATGCTCTTTTTTGCATTTCTTGATCAGCGAGGAGTCACCCTAAATTGATCCAAATGCTAATGCTAATGCATGTAGCAAACCCTCTTAAGTTTGCATAAGGATTAATTCAGTAGACTTAGTAGACATTGCATGAACTTTTTCATTAATGGGAACTTTCTCTACAACTTCTATGGCCAGTCCTTGGTCCAACAAAATTTTGAGAAGGTTACTTGGCAAACTGCTATATTATGCCACTAAAAGGAAAACAAATTGCTTCCCTAAGGATGTAACCTGACCATCTAACTTTCAGGTAATGTCATATCAATTTGTAGACAAAAGCCAATATTAACTATAAAAAAAATGTTGACAGAGTCTAGAGGTTCCCATTTTCTTTCTTTTCTTTTGTTTCTCTTTTTGCATAGAATCCTTAACGAAATGCAATTGAGGAAAGACTTACTAACAAAGCAAGAGAAAAAGACACAGACTAAAGCAGAATCCTTCACGAAATGCAATTGAGGCAAGACTTACTAACAAAGCAAGAGAAAAAGAGACAGACTAACGCAGTGAGAAATCCACAGGAAAAACTCCAGGTCAAAGTACTAAAGCACAAACTTGTAAATTAAGAATATCCTAATCCTAAAATGCTCATATTCCCAGAAAGAAAAGGCAAAATAAAGAGCAGCTTCATTAAGAATCAAGATAAGTTAATTTATTCTAACAAAAATCCAGAGTTTTGGTGGAGTGCAACAATCATTGAAAAAAAACCTAGTAGTTAGAAGGACAAATCAAATCAAAAAATAGTGTTTCATTCCATTCAGACAAGGTCATTTCTATGACATCAAATTCATAAAAATTCTAGAATTATTTCAATAACCATATATACTCTGTCAAACTATTACAAACTTTAGAGCTCTCTCTCAAATCTTCACCCCTTAGTGTTCAGAAGTCTGCATGGTTAGATTGACATGTAAAAAATAGTCTTTCATTCCTTTCAGACAAGGTCATTTCTATCACATCAAATTCATACAAATTCTAGAATTATTTCAATAACCATATATACTTTGTCTCCCCACTCACGGCTTAATTTTGTTTGTTCAGGTAGATCCTTTACCCTTGCTCCATATTGTATGAGCAGTATTAGTGAATAGAAAAACAGAAAAATGAATACATTTTTTACATGTCAATCTAACCATTCAGACTTTTGAATACAAGGGGTGAAGATCTGAGAGCTCTAAAGTTTTTAATAGTTTGACTATTACACAGGAGTGACTACTTCAAATGAGAAATTACCTTCTCAATATTTTCTTCATTCAACTCAAGGCCAGTCTCTTCATCAGCTATTGGTTCCACTGCAACTATTTCTGGGATTTTTTCCATTAAACGACGCTCAATGCCCATTTTCATCGTCATAACAGAACTTGGACAGGAACCACATGCTCCCTGTAGCTTCAATCGTACAACATTGCCATCAATCTCATGTAATGCAACATTACCCCCATCTGAAATTAGATAAGGTCGGATTTCATCCAATACACTTTCAACATTCTCTGCTGTTAGTGGCAATTCTACA
This sequence comes from Casuarina equisetifolia, assembly GCA_028551475.1. Classification (NCBI taxonomy): domain Eukaryota; kingdom Viridiplantae; phylum Streptophyta; class Magnoliopsida; order Fagales; family Casuarinaceae; genus Casuarina; species Casuarina equisetifolia. The sequence continues at coordinate 25,721,978 of CM052360.1, forward strand.
GCTGAATTAGGCGTAGCAACAGCCTTAGCAACTGCATGACATGCAAATAAAGAAACTTTTAGGAATTAATACAATAAAAATGGAAAAAGAAACTCTCGCTAACTGGCAAATGCCTTGGCACCTCCACCCTGAAAATAGCAAAACATTTCATCACATAAAACAAAAACCAATAACCATCTTTAAGTTAATATCACATGATAACCTGAAATATGTGCTTTTCTTTCTATTTTAAGAAACAAATATTTGTTTCTTTTACTATTTTAAGAGTCAACACCATGTAAATGATAAAAGTGAAATTGGATGGCTGATACTTTGAAATATATATTTACCTGCTCTCACTTCCCAATATCTCCCTGAACTTTCCAGATTATAATCAAGGCCAAATTAATATAAGAGACTCGTATGATTATTTTGAAAATATTTCCAGCACTTTACCTCATACAGCCAAGGGAATGACATTATTATGGCTAAGTTTCAGCCTAATTCTGATCCAGGATCACTTCCATGTAGGAATTCAACACAGAAACCACAGACTTAAAAGCAACGACCAGAATAAACAACTAGTATACCTTTTTTCTGACCAAAATGAGAGTGATAATACCATAATGCCTATTGCACGGATCCAATGATGGGTTTAGAATAGACAGAGGAGAACAAAAACTGTGTTCTCAACAAATCTATCACAAGAATATATCTTGGTCCATGTAACTGTCAAAGTAGCTTGAAACAAACTAATCTAAATAAACATCTGTCTCGAGGCATTCCTAGCCTGTTAAACTATTGGATGTCCTGTATTTTCTAAACCCACAACACCGTTAGAATGACCTATGAATAAAAACAAGCGCAGAACATGTACACTTCTAGGTGACTATATGTGCAATTTGAAACAGTTAACTTAGCCCGTCTAGATTGAAAACTGCAACAATATTAGCATCACACTATTAGCCGAAAGTTTAACATACAAAAGAACGCAGAGTTCAAGAATTTACAACGTCTGTTCGAAGTAATGAGAGGAATTGGTACATCGTTCCAGGTTTTCAAAATTCTACGATGATGAGACGGATTTGGATTAGATGAACAAGCTTAAAGAGAACTGCTAAATCAAAATCCAGGCTTTAAGCTTGTGTTAAAAAAAAAAAATCTAACTAATTCCTTTGAATGCGTAACTCCGGGAGAAGAACTCAAATTAAATAATAAAATCCAGAAATCATAATGGAAGCACATACACATATGAATGGATAAATTAATCAAGAAAAAATAGAAAGAGTTACCGGAACTGAGTGAACGGGAGGAGAAGCGAACGGCAGCCGAACGACATGACCCTCGCCGTATTGGATTGGGTCCCTTGGCGAAAGAAAGATGCACACCAGAAAAGTTCTCGCTCTGCAAATTTAAGGCCGTCAAGAGTCAGAAAAAAAAAATAACAGAGAAAACAACAGGGGGAGAGAGACGGAGAACCTTCGAGGGAGTGAGAGAAGAAAAGGAAGGACGATCAAGTGCGCAGTACGCGGGCGTCTGCACCACCACTGCTTGCATCGCTGCGATTCAATCCCCTCTCTTTGTTTTTCTTTTCGTTTCTTTTCCTTCACTCAGTTTCTCAGCAAACAAACATCAACCAGAACACGGAATCGAATCAACACCGTCTTGAACGGGCTATTTGGCGTTCTCAATTTCGTTTTTTTCTTTCTTTTTTTTAATGTCTTCTCTTTTTCCATTTTATTTTTTTTTTTGCCTTTTTCGTTTTTTTTTTCCTTATCTTTATGACAATTAATTTTTTTTTCCCTCAAATTCCTTTTTCAAAGATTTTTCTGATAAACTATTACATTAACATATAATTGTCGTTAGTGCGATAATTGCCACCACATTTCCTGCAAATGTTATAATCTTATCATATTAATTATTTCTTTATTATAAACCCATCTTCGCATGTTAGTTTGATGTTAGGAGGGATATTATTATTTTTTAACCCCACACCTTTTAGGTCAAAAATAAATGTTATTTATTTATTTAAAATTATCATACTAAGTTATTTCAGTTTTATACCTTTCTTCTTTTAATGAAAAGCCAGCCAAGAAGAATTGTAATCAAAATAAAAATAGATATTAGCCTCATTGTCTTTAAAACTCACTCTCTTTTTTTCCTTCAACTTAAAATTTAAACATATTTTGATTTAAATGAAACATGTCAAATTAATCCGTCCATAAAATAGTAACTATTGAATCTTGATTGAAGTTACTTACAAAACATGAAATTAGGATTTGGCAATTATAATTTCATGCCCCATCCTCTTCTCCAACCAAAACAATTGAAACAAAATAGATGTGGTGTGATTTTAATTTTAGTAAAACTTTAATCAAAATTAAAATTGAAATAATTTTTTTGTAGTTAATTAGGTTGATATATGCACAAAATCTTAGAGGTGTGTCTTAAAATGGCATTCAATTATGCAACTAATCAAGAAACTCATGCATGCTTAAGAATCAATTGAATAAAAATTGTCTATAAAATGAAACTTTAACTAGATGAGATATAAGTTATATATCATGAATGAGATTTTGGCTTAGATTTCAAGATTTTTATTAGCTTAAAATAGAAAACACGTTTTCCTAGGGAATGTGTTTTTGTTTTCAGGAGTATCTTAAATGGAATTTGGGCAATATGGGATAATACATATCAATCTTAACACACTTCTTTACAACCATCAAGTGTTGCAAGCTTTGTGTTAAAAGAGGAATACATTTCCTTATATATTTTTATAGCCTATGATAGTACAAGGGTATTGTCTCTTAAACTTAGATTTTGATATCATGTTAAGAAGTTAATTTTTTTTATTAAAACTAATTTATAAAAAAGAGATATATATTTTGTCATAAAATGGAAATATACATTTCTGATTTAATGTCAAAAAGTCAAAATATCAAACTTAAAAATTAGTTACCAAATTGAGGGATTGTCTTTAATACCCCTTTATACATGAGAGATTGTCTTAATACCAATAGTGTCAAAAAGTAATTACGACAAAGTATGGCATAACTTAGATTCTAATACAATATTATAAGATAAAGAGGAAGAGAGGGTCAACAAGTTTGGTAAATTCAATTATACGGAATCTGCCAATGTGTTACAATGTATATTATTATCATTATATATATAAGGGTGACCTTATAGCTCCTTACATGATATCCAATTAAATAACCTAACAAAAAAAATGAATTAAATAAAACTAGGTACCTACACATGTATAATGACACAACTTATAATTATAGAAATATAAGTATCTAATTTTCCAAGCATAGAACCATTAACAATTCCATTTTGAGAAAAATATTCACACAAGGTTTAGATAGTATAAGATAACCCGTTTTATACTTAATTGTCTAACAAGGTAGATTTTTCTTGTTTCAAGCACTATTTTTTTGGTAAAAATAAAGAAACTCTGATGGCTGTTAGTGAATCAATGCAAGAGTGCCTTTCTTTACATTCCAGAGCTTATGCAATTTGCAAGACCTAAAATATGAAACAAGAAGTTTTAGACAATATAAGGGAAGTCATTCCTTCTTGATTGCCTAAAAGGTTAGAGTTTTCAGAGAAAGTACTAAATGCAAACTCAATTTTCCCAGTACTATTTTTCCAAGTAAAAAAGAAAGAAACAATGATGGTCATTGGTGAATCAAAAAACAATTCCTTTTTTTATATTCCAAACCTGAATTTGCTGTACTGCAGATAAATAGCCTTTGCATTCATATTCCATAAACCAGAACAACGTTCTTAAAGCCAAAATCATAAAGAAGAAACAAAGAAAAAGACAGCAAGAAAAAAAGAACAGAGATGATATCAATAATACAAGTGGGGAGATGAATAGAGAGGGTTATTCAGAGAACTAGGAGATCTTTTTTTCCTCGAAAATAAATCTCCCACCAGAGGAATAATAGGCTTCTTCTTCCTCATCTTCCTCTGCTGTTTCTCTGCAAAATATCCTTCCTCCCCAAGACTCAGTATCTGTGCCAAGGTCGGGGATTCCTCCATTCTGATCATCAACTCCCTCTTCCTCTCCTCCTCTCTTACACTACTATTTGCTCTCTCAAAACCCAACGCCCTCGTTGCCGCCGCCGCCGCCTCGGCCTCGGCCAACTTCGACATGTTCTTGTGGAGCTCAGCGTTCAGTGTAGCCAGTGCAACCTCAGTCTCAGACTCTCTCTCCTTCAGCAACTTCAACTCCACCTTTGTTTCCTCAAGCTCCGCCTCAAGCTTCTTCAAGGAATCCAAAAGCAAGTTGTCGTTGTCTTCAACCTTAGGTTTTACGGGGCTCGGAGGGAGCTTCCATGTAGTTTCATGCTGTGGAACATTCACATACGGCTTCGGAGAGTGCACTTCTCCGATCAGAAGCCGCTCGCCAAAGATGGCGACGGCTTCTCTGACGGAGCGGAAGGGACGGGAAGTGTCAACACTGGAGCTGTGGTCAACGATTGCTTTTCCAGGAACGGGAGGAGGTTCCATGGCGGAAGTGGCTCGGGGTGACGATGCTATGCATGAAGGTGAGAAGTAAAGGGAACAATATCAACCCAGTGATTGGTTAGGTTTGGGTTTTCTTTGCTTTTACTTCACAGGTTGTAAGTGATCGGTGAAACGGAAGTGGGAGACTGTTGTTTCAAGGTTAAGACAAGATCGTTGAGGATGACTGGTTAACCAGACAACCACAAGTACCCCACCTTCACGACGATCTCGTAGGTGCTTTTTTTTAGTTCTATTTTTTTCTCACTGGCTATGAGAAAGACAAGCGCGGTAAGACCCTACATTATATAGATATTACTTGAATAAATATTTTATATATGAAGAAAATTGAGTTATTTTTTCAGAGAAGAATTTAATTCTTCTTATAATATCAAAACTCATATTTAAACATACTACTCTTCTTATAAAAAGTACTTAAAATAATATATAAATCGTGATGCTACTTAAATGTTGTTGGGAATTTTGTTCATATAAAAGAAATTATATACAAGATGAAAGTCCCAAGTTAAAAGATTAGCTCATGTTAAATGTATTTCACTTTGTACCATTTTAAATCCAATAACACTCGGTATGCAGAATATGTGTAAGATAAAAAATTTATGTTGAAAAACAAAATTAAGTTTATTCATTTAATTTCTAAATTAACTTTTGAGCAATTCTAACAACAAGATCCTTTTACCTTGAGTCAAGTTTTGGGTAAGAAACCTTCTAATGCTTATATCAAAAACATCATTATATTTTCTCTCGATTGCTTAAAAAAACGCTGAAATACTATGACTTCTCTAGCATGAACATGGTGTTTACTTTTCTTTTGCTTTTTGGGCCATTCTTTCTTAGACGTCAATGCTTTTTCGTAGAGAGACCCTTCTCCAACCATTCTTTAGCTTTAGTCAAGTTTACTGGTGTTGGTGTAAAATGTAAGTCTTGAATTTCTAGAATGTAGTTGCTTTTTATGACAAATACGAGAATTGGCCCCACACTTGTACCTTATTTCCTGCCAGAAATGTTTACATTTAGGTTAAAAATAACGGTTGTCTAGTATGAGATATTTGTTATATGTACCGTGTCCCTTACTCTTAACTACCAGCTTTAAAAAGGAAAAATGAGTAA